>OX424436.1:46610386-47845554 GCA_949152465.1 Cantharis flavilabris
CGTGTTGTTAAAATACCGAATAAGTTAGAGTGGAGGTGTGGTTAGTTTGGAAATATTTTAAACCATAAATTTATTTGAACTAAAGGTCTAAAAGTTGAGCCAAGGAGTATTTTTTTGGAAAGTTTGTTGGTCACGAAGTTTTGCAACTCGAATGCCGAAGACAAGTTCCTGTGGAAAGATATCCGAAGAAAGTGCCCGAATGAAGTGCTGCTTAGCGAATTCCGTGTGAGTCTTGCCTTTGTTAATTTGTTCCTTGTTTTGTTCAGGTTGCAAATAAATACGTTCTTTATATCGTCAGTTTTTTATTGTCTTCCATGTAAACATTTTACTTTCGAGAACCAACGACCTAAGTTTAGTGTGAGAGCGGAGAAAGAGCACTACAATACACAGAGCTTGAATCAGTGTCAGTATTGATAACCAATATTACCTTGCTATTTTGATAAAATATTGGTTTAATACTGTTTTCTAATATTGCGGCAATAATTCATTGCCCGGGCAATGACGTTAATGTCCAATACAAGTTGGACAATGATGAAATTACTATTCTACAGATTCTATTTTCTATCACTCTTTCAATTTTGGCTGGCGCAACTGCAGCAAATCATGGATCAACCGTAAAATGAATTAATTAAATTTAATTAATTTTTTTTTCGGGCCGCTTTGACTGACGCAAACACGACAAATCATGGATCCACCCTAAAAATGATAGTTTGTCTAAATTAAATAAAAATCTCTGTACGCTTATGAGGCCTTGAAAAGGGCCGAGTTGCTGTAATTTAAACAGAAAAATGCGTGCACGACAAATAATTGTCTCTAGTTGAAGTGCAAGGCCATTTTGCTGTTCCTTATAGTAATTATTTTATAATATCATCATTGTCCAATCCATTTTGGCTATTATTGTCATTGACCGGCCAAAGACGTAAATATTACAATCATATGAAAATATTTACATCATTGCCCATCGTTAACGGGCGTTAACGTCAATGGCTGGTCAATGACGTTAATGGCCAGTGTAAATGGGCATTGACGTCATTGCCCGGCCTTTGACGTCAATGCCCAATTTACGTCATTGACCGTAACATATGCACCAAAATACTTGAAATATGCACATATGTATGCACCAATTTTCTCTAAAATATGCATTAAAATTGATAAAGAAAGATAAAATATGCATTCATATATGCAAACTAAAAAATGTTTTTTCTTCGAATTTTTATAGATAAGTAAATTTTTACTTATAATAAATATTTTTTAAATATTTAAAAAAAGATATTATATAAAACTTTGTTTTTTAATTTAATAATAATTAAACCGCGAATTAAACAATAATATGGTTTATATTTTCATTTGCATTTGCTCAAATATGCTCCTAATGTTGAAAATATGCAAAATTTGCATTGTAATAAGTTATTTTTCGAATTCGTTTTTACATAATTCGTTCAAATTTCCAAAAGAATCTGTTGGGATATCACTATTAAAGAATATACAAAAGCATAAAATCCCAGCCCTCTCGATGACCAATACTCCTTGCCGATTTTC
Organism: Cantharis flavilabris; assembly: GCA_949152465.1. Taxonomy (NCBI): domain Eukaryota; kingdom Metazoa; phylum Arthropoda; class Insecta; order Coleoptera; family Cantharidae; genus Cantharis; species Cantharis flavilabris. The sequence continues at coordinate 46,611,926 of OX424436.1, forward strand.
ATTCAACATTGCTGCAATGTTGTTTTCCAATACTGCGGAAATGTAGAAAATCAATATTACACCAATATTGGTTAAAGCTTGGTGCAATATTACCTCAATATTGATTGCTACACCTTTTGCAACTGTAATTCAGAAAAGGTCAGCTGCTATTCAGAAAACGTCTATTGTAATTCAGATTTGTCAACTGTTATTCAGAAATTGTCATCTGTAGTTCAGATTTGCCAGTTGATATTCAGACATCGTCAGTTATAATTCAGATTTGTCAACTGATATTCAGAAATCGTGAATTGTAATTCAGATTTGTCAAATGAATATCAGAAAACGTCAAATGTAATTCATAAAACATCAAATCTGCGGTTTATGTTTTATATCCCGTAAATATTGAAATTTTATTAATCGCTTCATAAGAGTATATAATCGTATATAAGCAAACTAATGCAATAAAAGTAAATAGAAAACAAATTGATAAGTAATCAGTAAAATGGACGATATGCCAGTCGGCCGCTAAGTTATTTGCTGAAATTTGAATTAACATATTGTTGTGACATAATTTATGCTATATTTTTTATTTTTTCTCTAATATGAATAAATAATTTTTTTTAAAATTAAAATACAGTTGAATCCGCTTAATGTGATCACGGATAATGTTATCAGTCGGTTATTGTGATCATTTTGACTGGGAACCGGTCGCTTTAATTAGTTTACATACAAAAACCACCGGATAATGTGATCAAAAAGCTTCTGCTCTTATTATTTTCACTTTCAAGAAATTCCTACTTAATAATCTCTTTATTGAGTTTAGTTAAACGGATCTATATATCTATAAAAATGAATGTTTTGTTTGTCCTCCATTTTCTCCTAAACCATTTGACCGATTTCAACCAAATTTTGCACAATATCTTATTAGGACTCGGAATAGGTTTCTGTGAAAAAAAAGTTTAAAATTCGCGAAATTTTTTTTGAACATTACCAGAGCCGGATTAAGGATACGTGAGGCACGGGGCTAGCTGTTTTTGGAGCCCCCCCCTTAACACGGCCCCCCTTAACACGGCTCTGAACATTGCCGAGAACAAAGAGTTTATTGGTACTTAAGGATAGAAGACCTTAATATTACCTGCAAATATTAAGGTAGGTACCAGTGGCGTAATACCACTTATTGTAATTGGTTTTAAATCTATGTTTTACTTTACACCCCCACCCCTGCTCTGTTACTACCTAAAAAAATGTGATTACAACAATTAGATGTTGACATTTCATTCTTACCGCAAACAAACACAAGAGTGTTCCACCATTTATTTAATCATGGTTAAAGCAGTTTAATCATGGTTAAACTAACCGACCTATTTTGGGCGATTAATCATGCATGGTTAATGGTCGGTGCATGCGCATTTCTTTCAATTTATAGTAAAAGATAGGTACTGTTGACATTTTGAATATACATAGCCAAACTAAAATGATCTACTTTTGGAAATACAGCAGTAGACGATTTTCAAAAAATATTTAAAAAAATTTTTATAATTATTTTAACTAGTAAACCTATAAGAAAATTGTTTTATGTTTATTATAATAATTATTGTTTATTTAATAATTTGATTTTAAATTTTTCAGTATTAACCTTTGGGTTAATCTTAGGTGTTAATTCATTTTACTTTACTAATTTAAAATAAATAATTGAAATAATAGTTTCCAAGTTTAGTTTATAAAATTCCATGTATATTTCTGTTTTTTTTTCACTAAACCCCGAGCTAAACCCTTTATTTATTATTTTACTATTTATCTTTTATATTTTACTATTGATACTATTTATCAACCAATCTGAATAGCTTTTGCAAGGAAAATCCGAGTATACCCGAAGTCCAAGCATTTAACCATGATTAACTAATCATAAATACAAAATGCTTGGTGGAACGCTTTCGTTCAACTAATCACGGTTAAGCATTAACCATGATTAGTTAACTAACGATTTAATCAGAGTTGGTGGAACCGGCCCTTATTCACAGATACCTCTGTATAACAAATAAGTAATCAAAACACATTTAGGTTGGTACGTATAATAATTATTAAAACATTATATAAAACTCAAGCACCCAAGAAAAAGGTACCGACATTTTTTTTAATAAAAACACTGAACGTAATTGAGAAATAGAATTTAGAGATTTATTATTGTGAAAATGTCAAAATTGCAAAAGGTCATACAAGAGGCTTTAGCGAAGGCTATATCATTTGCCAAGTATAAAGATTGGCAAGTAAAATTAGAGTACACCAACCTTACCGCACAATGTTTAACAGAGGTAGTAAAAAAATTTTGCCGTCTTAATCTCAAGGTTGCGGAAAAAAAAGTCGCAGCGCAGCGTATTCGAAAGCGAAAAAGTGATGAGGAATTGGCGGCTTACTATGCAAAAAAAAAAGAAAAGCAGGAGGAATTGTCAACGTTACCGCGTGCTTTTGAAATGTTATTAGAAGAGGAAGACGAAGGGGCGGAGGAAGGGGAGTTGGAAGTTCAAACCTAATTTGTTAAAACTTTTAAAAAATAATACACAAAAAATATATCGTTAATGTAAAGTGAGTAATTATTGTGATTTCATATAACATAAACAAAAGGTTTAGAAAATTAGTTATTGACATTATTCATTCTTACTGCAAACAAACACAATAAACATCAATATAACATAAACAAAAGATTTGGAAAATTATTATTTGTTAGTATAATAGATCTGAAAAAATTATTGATAGATGACGTGATGTTTGCAAGTACACTGTATTATGGTAAGTACATTGTACAGCTCAGGATATAGAGGTCGATATATCGATAGTGAATCATCGGTTGTAATTGTTTAAGCATCATTTTTTATTTCTATTTTGCTTTTTTTTTTGGCCTTATTTTTGGCAGATATTTATTTCGATGCGGGAATATCGCTGCGTGACTTTGAAGATCCTCAGTAGAATAGGAAGGGGAGGAGAAAAAGGAGTAGGAATCTATAAATATTGGTTAAATGTTTTCATTTGATAAAAAATATTAATCGATTATCACAAACACGTTAGGTCTTCTCATAAATTCACAAAACAATCAAACATATTTATTCAAATTTGGGCAGGGCAACGTCTGTCGGGTCAGCTAGTACATTATATTGTTTAGTTCAAGTTATTTTGTGTTAGAGATAGCTCTGGCTATGAATGTTATTTTATCAATTATGTAATGTCAAGTTTTTCGTTAAAATAATCTTTATGTAAAATAAATTCCACATTTGTTTTGATGGATTTGTTTGATTCATTTTAGAAGGTCTCTATTTACAGCACAGAAAACTGATTTAGCAGAACACTCTTTTTCTAAGTATTTTTTTCTGATTTGTCATTGAAATTTTATACCTCTTTACAAAACACATCACTCGTTTTAATTTCTATACAAAAACGAATGAAGTTTTCCGTTACAATGGAATGTTACTATTTTTATTTTGTTAAATGTGTACTTTGCTTTATGCATTTTAATTTAAAGGGTATCCATGGATAAGATAGTCAAAATGCCCTTATCTTTAAATTTTTTAATTTACTTGATAAACGGGTGCCTTCAGGTGTAAAAATAAGGTTTTTATAATTATTTTCTCCAGATGCTTTCTCCATCCCTTCTGAGGGGCAAAAAATAGGATTCTTCAGTCATTATTTTTTTTCTGACGAACTAGAAAATTAAAAAATTTTGAAAAAATTTATAGATATAGTCATTAGAGTCATCTTTCAACACAATTTTTTTCGATCCTCTGAACACTCTATATGCCCCCTAAAAATATTCCGAAAAGTTAAAAATCGATCTTTTTCTAATTTTTTGAAGACCGGCAAAAAAATTTTTTTTGCCATTTTTTAGGATGTACCTAAATCAACCTTTCTGAATTTTTTCAGATTTTTTGCTAAGGTGCGCCAACCCTAAAAATCATATTTTCTGCATTTTTTAACATTCTTCGCTATTTTAGACTTCTTAACGCAACTAAAACTTTTTGTAAAATGTGTATCACGGGTATTTTTTACAGAAAATTAATCTTACTGACATATTATTCAATATTTTTCAACCAGAAACTCAAAATAAAATCGAAAACCTCATTATAAGAGTTAAACAATTAAAAATGTTTCACTTTTTTGTTATTGTTGCCCCTTTTTGTTCCTTTATAGAGGCTAGATAATACTTGACGGAAATCAAGTTCTTTTTTGAACTGGTCAAGTCTATTCATTACGTTTTTTGCCTCTTTCTCTTACTCTGCCTAATTGAAATATGGTTGTTCTTACATAGGAAACTTTGCAAGCCATGAAAACCAACAAGAACTACATTAATACAATTATTTTTACATTAACAAATAATGCACATGAATTAAAGAATAAAAAAAAACATAAAAAATAAAAAATAAACGAACGATTCTAAAACAACAATAAAGCACTTCGTTATCGCATTCTAAGTTTGAGTTATGTTTTTTATTTAATAACTATGTCTAGTCCTCATCGCTATCTACGTTGACTATAGGACACAGAGACGTAACAAGTCAAAGCCGGGCCCTGGTGCAAGTGGGTCACAGCGGGCCCCCTTTATCATTTTAAAATGATTATTTTAAAATTTAAAATTACAATTTTATTGCACTATAGACATAAACTACGAATAATAAGAGCATTAGATTTCATCTAAAGTTGTTACTTAAAGAGTCAAAAAATGTTTATGAAATTCGGTAAAATCTTCATTTTACAGACTGACCATCAGAGCCGGTTTAAGAATATGCGAAGCCTGGGGCTAACTTTTTTTGAATGCTCCTTAGTCTTGCACGTTTTAATAAAATGCGTCGTAGGCAAAATTTTTAGATTTTTGTAGCTCAACAGCGCTTTAGATCAAATGTAACCTTTGGTGATTTAAATTTTGTTGCTTTAATTGTTTTGAGGCCCCTAGAAAATTGGAAGCCCGGGACTGCAGCCTCTTTAACCCCCCCTTAATCCGGTTCTGCTGACCATGTAAGAAATTCAATAATAATTAATTGGAAACTTACCTGGCCAATCTGATAAATGAAAATTTTATCAATTTCAAAAGCATTTTTTGACCTTTAAATAAAAGCTAGATGAAATCAATGCTCTTATCATTCGTAGTTTATATTTCTGCATTATTTTGTTTTGTTTTTCAATTTGTTTCTAAAATAATTAGGGAAGCAGGAATTTTCATAAATAAGTTTTTACATGTTAATTTCCTATGTTGGGCTAAATTGTTTTATTAAGTAAAGTTCTAGCTGTCTCATTTTCTATTGATAAAATTGCCAAGCTAGAAAGTCTGCTTTGTGACAATTAGTTCTTTACCAATTTCAAGATCGAAAATGATATCTCAAATGTTTGTACTGGTTCATATTGTTTTAATTTTTAAATTAGTGTTTCAAAAGATATAATCAATAACTACTAGTAGTAATAGTTGAATATTCTGGATTTAGATTACAAACTCTCAAACATAATTTTTTTTTCCTTTTTTTTTTGATTTCTACTCTATAGGTTGCATAAGCTTCAAATGGTGTTGGAAGGGTAACCGGGTCCCATTTGGGCCCGGGCCCTGGTGCGCGGCACCACTGTTGCTACGTCTCTGATAGGACAGGCATTATCAATGTCGAAAGATTAGTCAACACCTATGATAAAGATGACAAAGAAGATAAAAATCTTCCATATGATAAATTATATATCAGCTCGGCGACGTGGGAACCAGTAACAGCACCCAACAGTCCGCAGACCATTTGCACAGTTGCAGCAGTGCCTTTTGGTGGCATCAATTTCCAAAACATTTACGTCGTATTCGATATAACATTTATAAATTTTTTGATTTATATGTCGCGATTTTACATCAAAACGAACTATTTCTTGTTCATCTTTCACAAAAGTTAATTTTAGTGAATCGTATTCTCTAACCATTTCAAGATTTCAACTAAATATGAGATTGCCCGTGACAGCTGATTAGATCCACCAAACTAAATCTCCAAATCATTAATAATCAATTCTGGAAAGTCTAATAAGTTTCGTGAAGATAAATCTTGAAACGGAGAACTTTTTCGATTCCAATTAGCACTGTTTACTTTTAAAAATAACAAAAAAATGAAACATTTTAAATTGTTTAACTCTTATAATGAGGTTTTCGATATTACTTTGAGTTTCTGGTTGAAAAATATTGAATAATATGTCAGTAAGATTAATTTTATGTGAAAAATACCCGTGATACACATTTTACAAAAAGTTTTAGTTACGTTAAGAAGTCTAAAATAGCCAAGAATGTTAAAAAATGCAGAAAATATGATTTTTAGGGTTGGCGAGTTATATTTCACTATAATAATAATGTAGTTTAGATAAAGGTTATTCATAAGGATCAGCTTCCAAGTGCATTCACCAGATGTTATTGAACGAAGAAACATAACGTGTGAACTGCTGAATGGAAGATTTCAGAAATATTAAAACCAGGAATTGTAGCTTATCAAAAGGATTAGTTATCAGTAGTTCATTAGCAGTCTTTAAGTTAACTTTGTAGGAATTAGAAGTAGATTAGTGCAAAACTTGTAACTTTAAATAAATAAATAATTTTTGATTTTTAAAAAATTAAGTTTAAATTTAATAAATATAATTGGCGCACCTTAGCAAAAAATCTGAAAAAATTCAGGAAGGTTGATTTAGGTACATCCTAAAAAATGGCAAAAATAATTTTTTTGCCGGTCTTCAAAAAATTAGAAAAAGATCGATTTTTAACTTTTCGGAATATTTTTAGGGGGCATATAGAGTGTTCAGGGGATCGAAAAAAATTGTGTTGAAAGATGACTCTAATGACTATATCTATAAATTTTTTTAAAATTTTTTATTTGCTAGTTCGTCAGAAAAAAAGTAATGACTGAAGAATCCTATTTTTTGCCCCTCAGAAGGGATGGAGAAAGCATCTGGAGCAAATAATTATAAAAACCTTATTTTTACACCTGAAGGCACCCGTTTATCAAGTAAATTAAAAAATTTAAAGATAAGGGCATTTTGACTATCTTGTCCATGGATACCCTTTAGTTTATTCTTGTTAAATTTACCTAATTTTTCTAAAATTTGTTTTTTTCTAAAATTTGCTTATTGTTATCAGTCGGTTAATGTTATCAAAATAGTTTTTCTTTGCCCAAATTGTTTACATTAAGCGGATTCTACTGCATTTTAGTTTTTATGAAGGCCTTTCATTAAAAAATTAAATTTCATTTAACGGTTTCTGAATTTTATTTGACGATTTCTGAATATCAACTGACGATTTCTGAATTATAATTGACGATTTCTGAATTACTGGTGGAAAAGGTGTAGAAACCGGATTATATGCAACTTAAAATGGTCGAAATGTGTATGCAAATATGCATCATGAATGCTTGAAATATGCAACAAAATCGCAAAAAAGTGCCAATATTTGCAACGTCAAATTTCAATTAACACTACAAAATAACGTGATTTTTCTATTTTTTACTATTTTGATATACATAGATCTACTTATGTAGCAGTTTTAGGAAAGGCATTGCCAACCCAAAATTTAATTTGTTGTCTTCTGATGAAGTTTCTTAAAAACTTTATCAAATATACCCAAATATGCACGATCAGAAGATTTCAGTCGAAATATGCAATATTATAAAAAAATTGCCAAAATATGCAAATGCATATAATCCGGTCTCTATTTATTACCAATATTGCTTGCTGATAATGTACGTAGTTACTGATGAATAATCAAAACGCCTGACCTGTTAATACAAAAACAGTTATGGCTTATGATATTAACATGTTAGGTCAAAAAGCAGAAAACAATTATGTTTACACATCCCCAACCGGTGAAGCCCAGAACCGAACAGTCATATCATTCACGATAACCGGATGATCGGCTGGCCTTCTCACGTCAGGTAATAAAAAGTGTGAAAATTTGCAAACAAAAAAGATGCGAGAATTTTCACTTAGCCAGTCCGCCTACGTTTAAGACTACATTATCAAAATCTGCTGATTGTTATGGAAAATTTTAAATGTTATTCGCCATACCTCATCTTTAATTGTTAATTCACCTAAATTATAACTGCACAAAATCGTATGAAATTGTAATACAATGGAACAATAAAACATAATAATGTGAATTTTAAGAAAAAACAATTTTTATTTTTTTGACAAATAATTTAAATTTAGTTTTTGAAGTAAATATTTTGACTTGTAGTAATAACAAACTTTCAATAATTTAGCAATATAAATGTTTATCATTAAAATGTTAAAAATTATTATTAAAATTGTCCCCCCTCCTACTTCCAGATAAAAATGCTTTTTACCTGCTTTTTACCTCGCCTAAACGGCTCGGGTGACAAACTTTCCTCTCGTGCATAATATGCCAATTCCTAACTCGTTACAGAATATACTATTCTAAAGTCAATATTATTTTTAATTGCTACATTTAAATAAGACAGTGTCGCATTCGTTCTAAAAAGTTTCTTGGAATTAATTTAATTAAAATATCAAAATATTGTAATTAAATTGATGGTAAAAATAGTCTTTAATTAGGATATTTAACAATTTTTTACTTAAAAGATTAGCATAAGAGAGAAAGTGCAATTTTTGAACTTTGAATTTACAATTTACAATACAAACAATTAAAATCGAATCAATTCTTGTATATAAGACCGAATTCTAAGCAACCCTGCAGAAGAGAAATGAAAACAGGTTGCTCTTTTCGGTTGAGGTTGTAGGTAAGGTGTAATTTTCAAATTTGAATAAATAATTTAATATCTAATCCTTAGGTGAATTATCCACCATGCCACCCAACGTTCAAGGCGTTACCGGCGTTCTGGATGAAAATGATACAGAAATTTCGTCTCAAGAAATTGAAAGTGTACACAAAACAAACAAAACTCCGGAACTTCCTATAATTTGGTTTAATGTATTTCTTCACACGTTATCTCACACAGTTGGTTTGTATGGACTCTACATCTTATTGTTTCAAGCAAAACTTTGGACCATAGCTTTTCGTATGTTTGTAAAAAAAAGCAATGCTAAGTTTAAAGATTTTTGTTTTAGTATTTTTCAATTTTAACCTTTCTGCATTGGGAACCACTGCTGGAATTCATAGGTTATGGTCACATCGCTCATATAAAGCTAAATGGCCTCTAAGGCTCTTTTTGGCTTATTGTCAAACTTTAAGTTTCCAAGTAAGTGCCGATAAGCTAAAATGGCTTAAATTCAAAAAATATAAGAATAATACAATACGTAGAAAATCAAAATTCAAAAAATTTAAAAAGGAGACAATTAACACATAACAATTTAGTCGATAATTTTGTTTAGTTTGAAAAATTTTTTCTTCTTATTTTACAATGTAATCGTAATCGATGCGTACAACTGAAGAATGGCAATAACCATGAAATAACGTTATATTGTACTTCGTATTACGAAATTTTCATTTTTTCAAATTTTCTTAATCCAGACCTGTTATGTGTTAATTGTCTCCTTTTTAAATTTTTTGAATTTTGATTTTCTACGTATTGTATTATTCTTATATTTTTTGAATTTAACCATAAATACATACTAAAAACCACAAATTTACTTAAAATTTTTTATTTTGAGTTCTTTTTCTAGTTTTACGCCTCACGGTTAAAAAACGTGGTAAATTTTTGAATTTTGAATTTTTTCAAAGTTTTTAGAAATCATATTAAGAGGGCAGTGCCTTCGGATTTCAAACTAGCAGTGCTAGGTAAACGAATTTCTTAGTTCAAATCATTTTTAAATTATTCATACCTCGTGTAACAAGTTCAGTTTTGATAATCTTTGGAGGTTATGGTAAGTCAATTTTGTACAATTTAGTCGATAATTTTGTTTAGTTTGAAAAATTTTTTCTTCTTATTTTACAATGTAATCGTAATCGATGCGTACAACTGAAGAATGGCAATAACCATGAAATAACGTTATATTGTACTTCGTATTACGAAATTTTCATTTTTTCAAATTTTCTTAATCCAGACCTGTTATGTGTTAATTGTCTCCTTTTTAAATTTTTTGAATTTTGATTTTCTACGTATTGTATTATTCTTATATTTTTTGAATTTAACCATAAATACATACTAAAAACCACAAATTTACTTAAAATTTTTTATTTTGAGTTCTTTTTCTAAAATGGCTTATTTCATTACAACCATATTTTAGTATTCCATTATTTATTGGGCAACATACCATCGTGTTCATCACAAATATACAGAAACTGACGCAGACCCGCACAACGCAAAGCGTGGCTTCTTCTTTTCGCATATGGGTTGGACAATCCGAGAGCGAAGTCATGAATATAATACCCGAGCAAAAGAAGCCTATTTGGACGATTTATACGCTTGCCCAATCGTGAGAAATCAAGACAAACATTATTATTCAATTTTAGCGGTGGTTTTCTTTATACTTCCAACTGTTATGCCGATGTATTTTTGGAACGAAACGTTTGTTAATGCTTTCACGATGAACATTTTGCGGTACCTTTTTAACTTGCACGCGTTTTTCCTGGTCAACTCCGCAGCGCATAAACTAGGAAACAAACCATACGATAAGTAATCAAAGATCGACGATGACAACTAAGACATTAAAACCTAATGTTTCAGGTCAATTTACGCTTCGGATTACCTTTTAACATCAATTTTGATGCACGGTGATGGATGGCATAACTACCATCATACTTTCCCATGGGATTATAAAACGTCCGAACATGGTACATATGGAACAAACGTGACAACTGCCTTCATTGATTTTATGGCCAAAATTGGTTGGGCGTACGATTTAAAAACGGTATCACCGGAAATGATCAAAAAGAGAGTTCTCAGAACAGGAGATGGAAGTCATGCTCTTTGGGGGTGGGGTGATAAGGACCAATCGCCCGAAGAAAGAAGAGATGCCGTAATTATTAACAAGAAAGATAACTGAACTGCTCGGAAAAACTACATTTTAACGATATTTGGTGTTGAATCTGTAAATTAGTCTATCGCTTACATTTAGAAGCATTCAAAAATGACCAACTTCTTTCAATTACGTTGTTATGCAATTTTTTAATAAGTTTAATAAAGTAAGGGTACTTTAAATACTTTTGTGATTTTATATAAGTTTTTCCAGCCTTAAGTCATCTGTCTCTATTTTGTCGTTTTTCGATTTTGACGACATTGCCACCCCATCTCTACCTTTGGATTTCCGCAATAATTGAAAACATTGGACCGCAACTTATTATTATCATTAAGCTAACTAGATATTTTTCACAGTTTACAAGTTATAAAGAAAATTTTGTTTCAGTCATACTCGAGTCATTTCAAGTCTTACCAACACAACTGTAAATTTTAATACGGTTCCAGTTACGATTCTTGATCAACTTCATACTTTCTAACTCAATAAGCTAACACCCACGTGTTTAAAATAAGAATATCTATAATATAATTTTCATTAAAGGAAGGTGGTAGGTATCCATATAATAAAATATGCACATCAATCGCCTTCGTATTTTAATTATTAAAATGTGTATTAATTTTATTGAAACCTACAACCAATTTAAAGCTGTTTAGAAGAAACTTGAAATTCAACTGAAATATCATTATTTTATTTTTTCTGTTTTGTAGTTCAGCATTTCTGTTTTATTAGAAATAATAGTATCTTGTTTTGTTGTAAAAGTTTAAATATAAAAATAAAACGCGGTAAATAATGACGTAACATGCATTAATCCAATAACTTAGATAGCCACATAGGCCACACCTTCTATTTATTTTTGACAGTTGTCATAGTGAATTAAAGGTTATGTTGCTTACGTTATTTGTAACAAAGCAGCAGTAGTTCAGTCAATACGGACCCAAAAATGATGTTTGCTTGCAATAAATCATAAAGTTTTGAAACTTTGCCGAAAGTTTTGCCTTAGGTCCCTGTTTAACCAAAAAAAGTTGCCATCGTTTTTATTATCGACTTGTGACACGGTGCATTCCTCCGAGGTCTGATAGTGTTCGCCATCTAAGATTCCAAGTGACAATTTATGGTTTTTCAATAATATCTTTAAAAATATTAACTTTAAGATAAAATAGTTCGTATAAAAACTAAAGCTTGTTAAATTCTCAATAAGAAAGTTTATATTCAATATTAGCCTCAATAAAATATTTAATCGACAAAATCCATCCGTCTATCGTAAAATGTGATGCCGCTTCTCATTATGACTATAGTGGAGCGTATGATCGTTAAAAGCGTTCACTAACCCAATCACGATGTAGAACTAAACGAATTATAATATATAATGTTTGTATTGACTTATTAGACCTAAATACGAAGTTTAGGACATCGGAAATTGTGAGGGACAAATGTTATAAGCCAAAAACGAAAAAAAAATTAATTTTATTTAACCAATTCAAGGAACTTTTGAAATCGTTCGTACTTGAAAATTGCTATAAGTAGACCAAGATGATTTTAACACTATTATTTAGCTTGAAATGTCTACTTTACAACTATAACAGTTCGGCTGAAAAGTTCGTATCGTTTTGAAGAAAAAAAAATTTTTTTGGAAAAATTAAATTTAATTATTCAACATAGTTGCCTTCGCGGGTGATACACCGATTATAGCGGTCTTCCAACTTTTCGATACCATTTTTGTAGTATGATTTGTCTTTAGCCTCAAAATAGGCCTCTATTTCGGCGATTACTTCTTTATTTGTTCTAAATTTCTTTCCAGCGAGCATTCTCTTAAGGTCTCCAAACAGGAAATAGTCGCTGGGGGCCAAATCTAGAGAATACCCTGGGTGGGGAAGCAATTCATAACTTAATTCGTTGAGTTTGACCATCGTTTTTATCGACTTGTGACACGGTGCATTATCTTGGTGAAACAAAAAATTTTTTTTCTTGAAATGGGGCCGTTTTTTTCCAATTTCATCCTTCAAACGCTCCAACAATGCTATATAATAGTCGCTGTTGATTGTTTTCCCTTTTTTAAGATAATCGATGAACAATATACCATGCGCATCCCAAAATACAGACGGCATAACCTTGCCAGCCGACTGTTGTGTTTTTCCTCGCTTTGGATTGATTTCGTCGCGTGCAGTCTACTAAGCTCACTGCCAATTGAACTCTGGAGTGTGGTGATGGAGCCATGTTTCATCCATTGTCACATATCGACCCAAATTTTCAGCTTTATTGCGGTTGAACAGCTCCAAACACTGCTTCGAATCATTACCATGTTGTCGCTTTTGATTGACATTGAGTTCACGCGGCACCCATATTGCACAGAGCTTTCGCATGCCTAAATATTCATGCACGATATGTCCAACACGTTCCTTTGATATCTTTAGAGTCTCAGCTATCTCGATCAACTTCATTTTACTGTCATCCAAAATTATTTGCTGGATTTTTTCGACGTTTTCACCTGTAACGGCCTCTTTTGGACGTCCACTGCGCTCATCATTTTCGATGCTCATATAGCCTGTACGGAATTTAGCAAACCACTTACGAATGGTTGCTTCCGCTGGAGCAGAGTCCGGATAACACTTATCAAGCCAAGTTTTTGTTTCAGCACTATTTTTTCCTATAAAAAAACAGTGTTTCATTAACGCACGAAATTCCTTTTTATCCATTTTATTCCCAATAACAAAAGTTGCTTTGCTCAAAATGCTACATATAACTCACGCACCAATTTACAGATCGCTGTCAATTTTTGACCCATATCGTTTGAATGTTAGTTCTCACAGAAAATCACATGAAAAAAATTCTAGTGGCGCCCTCTCTTAGAAACGATACGAACTTTTCAGCCGACCGAGTATATAAAAATATGTATTAATTAAGTTCCAATTAACTCTAATTTAATGTTATACGAGTAGTGAGAAATTAGTGTAAAATATTTTAATTCAAAATGGAAAGTTTTTCTTTAATAGCATTTTTGTCACACTGAAATTTGAAAATTCGTGCACGTGACAAAAATCGGAATTTTATGGAGAATATTTCATACGCTGACACTATGCACTTAATTTTATAAATAAACACAGAAGAACAATAAAACATAAAGACCGATAGTTTAATCCGCTTGAGTACTCCCTTACGCTCTATCCACAATCTATCTTATTTTTTCTACCGCATGTTTCGATAGTAAAAACAGCATTTTATATTTTTTAAATTAAGTGATGTATCAAACTGGTATCTAATAATGTTTTATAAAGTTTTATCCAACTAAACAAAAATTTCAAAATTTATTTGGATTTTTGAAAATTAGAATTTTTTTCAAGTAGTAATTACAAATTTTCAAAAAAAATATTAAGTAGTTTAAAATAAATAATACAAATAATGAACAACTTAAGAAACGAAAAGTAAAAATTAAAAATTGGCATCTTCTTCGTCACTACTTTCATCGCGCACTTCTTTGATTGCAAATATTCCGGAAATTCAAAAAAATTTTAAATTTTTGTTTAATGGGATAAACCTTTATAGTTAATTAGAACTTATTTGATATATATTTCTATATATCGTTGCAAAGTATACATTTCAAGCTAAATAATAGTGTTAAAATCATCTTGGTATACCTATAGCAATTTTCAAGTACGAACGATTTCAAAAGTTCCTTGAATTGGTTAAATAAAATTAATTTTTTGTAATTTAATTTAGGTCCAATACATCAATACGAACACTTTGATACGTAATTCGTTTAGTTCTGTTAGTGAACGCTTTTGACGACAATCCGCTCCACTATAGTCATAATGAAACGCAGATTACATGTCACGACAAGCGGATGGATTTTTTCGATTAAATATTACATTGACTCTAATATTGAATATAAACTTTCTTTTTGAAAATTTAACGAGCTTCAATTTTTATACGAACTATTGTTTTGTCAAATTAATATTTTTGAAGATGTTATTGAAAAACCTTAAATTGCCACTTCAAATCCAAGATGGCCTACACTTCCGGACCTCGGAGGGATGGAAAATAGGCCTATTTCTCTTAGGAGCAAAGCTTGAGCATTTACAAGCAAACTGTTTATTAAAATAAAATAAAATAAAATAAAATAAAATAAAATAAAATAAAATAAAATAAAATAAAATAAAATAAAATAAAATAAAATAAAATAAAATAAAATAAAATAAAATAAAATAAAATAAAATAAAATAAAATAAAATAAAATAAAATAAAATAAAATAAAATAAAATAAAATAAATCAAAATAAAATAAAATAAAATAAAATAAAATAAAATAAAATAAATCAAAATAAAATAAAATAAAATAAAATAAAAATTTCTGGATCATTTAATTTTGACGTCTTAACTTGTAAATGTTTTTCTTTTTGACATTTTCATGTGAAAATGAGTTCTTCACTTGACCTAAAAAAAATTATAATGGCGCCCATTTTAAATTCGCACGATATGATGAATTAATCTAAATCTAAATGTAAAAAAATTAACAGGAGAACCACGGCGCATGGTAGACACCGGCGTAATGGACATTTGCTCTTTTGGTGGCTGGCTTTTGTAGATTCCTTTGGTCGCCCATAAGTTTATTTAAATCTGTGCTGTTATGAGCTACCCATTACAACAGCGACTATTATTACAATAATTTGAATTGTCTGTGAATCAATTTTAATTTCTTATTTAATTTAAATGAATGCAAACTAAAATTTGCAAATTAATAACCTGATTGCATGAGTCATTCTGATTCTCAGTCGTTTTAAATAATTAATTATAATTTCAAAGGTTTTATAAATAATTTAATAACATTCTGGGTTGATTAAAACATATTTATTCTCAACACAGATACACAGTCAAATAATCTGTATCTCGCAAGGTATTTCCCTCGATTTATCTTCATAAAGAGCGGTTAAAAATGAAAAAAACTTTTATTTGCAAAATATTTCGCTGAAATACAAAATAACAAACATTTCAGAAGACGAAAACCTTATTTTCCCACCTATTTGTTGCCACCTTAACTATTTAGCTGGTAGGAAAACCAGAAAATTCTAATTATATAGAAATCTTGCAACCTACTAGATTTTTACAAAACAAAAATATAAAATTTACAAATTAAACATCAAATTTAATATCCAACAAATGTTGGAACACAATATTTACCCTTGTGGGTTGTTTAACCAAGAATTTACAATGAAATCCATCCAACCATGTCCTGAATCCAAAATGATTAAATTGAAACATGTTTTTTTGTAAAGGATATTCTCATTAAAGGAGGATGTTTTCTGATATATTCATGAATAGTAGTTATTTAATATAAGAGACGGTCATTAGCTTATATAGTATAAAAATAATAAGGTACTAGGTTCAAATCCGGGGAGAGTCTAAAACTTTCATATGACCGTCTCCGTGTTTCGGAGAACACGTAAAGCCGGCGATCCCCTTGGATTAATGATTACCGCTATCTACTATTAAAAACAGGGTTACAGGCATTCCGCAATTCGGATTAAGCAAGCGTGGGGTCTAAATGCTTAAACCTTTCTCTCAGAGATAGCGGCTGAGTGTCCTGCAGTGGGCAGAAAAGGCTAAAAGAGAGAAAGAGTATTTAATATGCAGAATGTCAACATTGTGCTGAAGTGCTGAAGTTGACCATCCATCCCCGTTAAATGAGCCTAACCAGCTTTGAACGATAAATGTGGATCCGTCTTCATTCTCTTCTTTATACTTTTAATTATTTCTTCTTCGTCAATAATTTCTATTTCTTTCTTTTTGACGACGCGACGTCTTTTTCATTTTTGCCAATTGTACCTTTAAATAATTTTTTCATTGTTCATTTTTTTCTGTTATTATTATTTTTTTTAGATATCATCTAATCTTTCAGTTACTTGTCTGCTTGTATTTAAATCTTTAAATTTATTCTTCAATTTAATTCTTTTAATTCTTGATTGTATGTTTTAATTCTTAATCTGTCTTTCTTGTTATAGTTTTTCTACTTTTTCAATAATTAAATTGTCGAATTTTATCATCCATCGTTTTATAACTGCTACGTTCAATGTTATAATTGTTTTTGAAATTTATTATCAACGATTGAACGAAATCTGACTCCTCTGGAAAAAATACAAATCTTTTAAGTTTGGCCGGCCTAACTTTATAAAAAAATCAAATTTCAAACAAACTCAATGTCAATGGTTTTGTTAATAATTATAATTCCAATTACTTCTTTTTTAAATTCAAATACATTTTTAGATTAGTAAATTTTCCAATATAAATGGAAGCACTAAATTCAAAAATAAATCAACCAACTTAAATTAATTTAATTTAAGTTTCCTTGAATTTTAATTTTAATTTTATGACATCTTAACATCGAAATCAATTACTATATTCCAATTTTCCAATTTATTCAATTGAAACTTATCTTTTCTTCTTGAAATTCAAATCCAAGCATTTTCCATAGTTTAGGGACAATTTATAAAGTACAACATAGTTTTATTGGCAAAATAATGAAACTTAAATATAAAAATCGGATGTGCCCATGCCCATAACTTTATCATACTTTTAAATAACAAAAATATAAAGAAATAGGATATTTACACGATTATTGATTAATAATTTTTTATTATTATTACGGAACAGAACATAATAAAAAAATAAAATTTTAAAAATAAGAAAAAAAATTTTTTTTTTAAATTTGAAAAACGAATATTTTCAAAAATTGGATATTTACACGATTATTGATTAATACTTTTTTAATATTATTATAGAGAAGAATTTAATAAAAAAATAAAATTTAAAGAAAAGGAAAAAAATTATTTTTTTTATTTACAAAATATTTTTTTTTTTGAGTTTCCGTGTACCGATTTTAACCAAAATCTAATCAGTTCTAAGTCTCAATATGTATGAACTAAATACGAAATTTTGTTAAAAAATTCCTATTACTTTTTGAGGTAGAGCGCACACAAAATTTGACCACACACACACACACACACACACACACACACACACACACACACATACACACATACAGACATTTTTTGGAAATGATGATTTTCCGCTTCTGGGATCCCAATATGCCTAAATTCATCAAAATCTCAATTTTTTTTTTCCGCACGATAACAATACTTTTTCATACTTTGTATGATAAAGTAAAAATCGCAATGCAATCGCAACAGACAAATTTCGGTGTTGCTCTCTCAATGGCATTAAGCTTGGTTTCCCCACTTAGATGTTGCCATCTCAGAAAATTCAAAATATTAACAAATCTGCCAGTCAATATAATTTTTTATTTTCAAAATATTAATAATACGATTGTGTTGGCAAAGATCTGCGGTAAAAGCTTGAATTTGAAAAAAATGTAATTATTTATTTATAATTATAACATTCAAGACTTAAGAGGGTTTAACAATAATGAAATGATTTATGATACTGTCAAGCAAGTAGATATAACATCAACAAATTTTAAAATTAAAAGGACCCTATACATAATTTAAAACTTGTTGGTATTATAAATGTTATATAGGTATATCTCGGTTTTTATCAATGTTTTAATAACAAAATATATCTTTATTTACTAATAAATAAATTTTATTACTAATAAAAATTATTACATTTTTTTATTTTATTAAGTTAGATTGTAGGGATAGTCACTCGCAAAATTTTTGTTATTTTAATTTTATTATTTGAAATTTCAGTAAAATCAACAGATTTAAAAGAAAAAAAGCCTTTTTTTAATAACTTTGTTTATCATTTATAATATTTAAAAATAAATTCATATTAATTCTACTTTTGTCTCCGATTGTATCTCCCATACATCCTTGGCTACTCTCAAAATATTTACTGAAAAAAATAATAAAAAATAACAGATTATATCTGAAGTATCTTAACAAATTATATCAACAAGGAAAACATGCGTTTGTCCAAATTTAAAAATTAAATCATAACAGGCAGTGGGGGTCAAAGGTTGACATAGAGCCTCGGAGGCTTTATAGGAAGTCGATACCCATAAAGCAATAAAACAACTGCTTCAACAGCTCTGTCAACAAATCCTACTTCCACGTCCACGAAGACATAGTCACGTGACCCTTGGGCAATGCATGACATTATGATGTAATGTAGCAAACGGAAGAGGGTGAAAGGCGAATTACTGGCGCCTTAAAACCAGTACATATCGACTAAGGGTAGATAACCCTAACAGAAAATTTCCTAGCCCTCCTAGTCAGGGGGTTATGCAGTGGGGTGGTATCCCACTCATTTAAAACAAAACTTACTTACAAGCTTCAAATCGAGCCTCGGAATTCGGACCGAATACAAGATGAACGGCCACGCAAAGACAAGGACAGAAGAGTAGGAATAGCGGGATTGATAAATGTGGCCACCTGGAATGTTGCAGGATTGGGGAAAAACGAAATGGAACTTAATCACATCTTGAAGATACGAAAAGTAAAAATTGCTGTTATTACGGAAACAAAAAAGAAAATGAAAGGAACAAAAGAACTAACAGACTACGTAATGATATACAGCGGAGTTGAACAAACTAGAAGAGCATGCTGTGGAGTCGCTATATGTATAAATAAAGAATGGAAAAACAAGATAAAAAATTACACATTTGTAAATGAGAGGATTATGACAGTGAGACTTCAGTTTGATAGAGGACACATTACGATTGTAGGAGTATATGCACCCGATGAAGGAAAACAGGAAGAGTCAGAGTTATTCTACGAAGAAATACAAAAAGTGATATCCAAAATAAACAATACCGACCACATTATTTTGGCTGGAGATCTAAATGCCAGAGTGGGAAATGTACCGGTAGAAAAATTAATAGGAATACATGGAGAAGACCATATAAATCGAAATGGAGAACGACTAAGAGAATTGGTGACATTTAATGAACTAAAAATAACAAACACATTCTATAAAAAGAAAGATATTCATAAATACATTTGGACAGAAAGAGGATATCGATCCCTAATAGATTATATAATTGTAAACAAGAAAATGGCACCAACAGTAGTAGATACTCAAGCATACAGAGGATGGGATTTATATACAGACCATTTTCTAGTCATATCCAAGATCAGTCATATCTGTGGGAAAGATGGAAGAAACAAGCAAATCAACAGAGGACCCAAACTGAGAAAGATAAAGTATACAAGGTGCATTTGTTACAGAAAGAAAGTGTTAGATCACTATATCAAGAAAGAATGCCACATTTACTACAACAAACACCAACAACGGAAAACATCAATGTCGAATGGGAAACCATTAAAAATTGCATCAAACAAATAGCCTATGAAACGCTGGGGACAAAAAACAAAAAGAAAGAAAGAAAAAGAGGATTACAAATATGGAACGAAGAGATTAAAGAAGCAATAGAAATGAAAAATATATCTTACAAAATATATCTATACAAAACCCTTCAGAAACAACAAAGCAACAATACCACAATATAAGAAATAGAACAAAAAATATCGTAAGGAAAGCACATGAAGATTCATGGGATACTTTTATTAATTAATGAACTAGAGAAAGCTTTAAAAAATACCAAGAACAGAAAAGCAACAGGACTTGATAACATCAATTCAGAACTAATTAAATATGGCGGTCTCCTCCTTAAATTTCGAATATTACACCTTTTCAATATGTGTTGGAAGAGATATACCATATCAGACGAATGGTACGAAGCAAGAGTGATATCAATATTCAAAAAAGGAGAAAGACACAACACAAATAACTCTAGAGGAATTAGTCTGCTGAACTCTACATACAAATTATATAGTAAGATCATAAACGAACGACTTCAAGTTATCTCGGATTCTCTTTTATTGGAAGAACAAGCAGGATTCAGAAAAGGCAGATCATGCGCTGTCAACGTCTTTACTATAAATCAAATAATACAAAAAAGGCGAGAGTTTAATTTAGAGACTCACTTAGCTTTCATAGACTACGAATAAATAGATCGAAACATGGAAAATAATGTCTAAAAGAGGATACCCAAAGCATTTAATAAAAACTATACAAACCCTTTACAAAAATACGAAAATCTTCATTGATACAGGAAAAGAAATAACCACATTAATCAAAACTAATCAAGGGCTACGACAAGGATGCAGTTTATCACCTACTCTTTTTAATATATCCATAGACGATCTAATGAGAGAACGGAAAAAAGAAGTGGATCCAGGTATCAAATTAAATCAGCGAGTGTACTTAAACACTGTTTTGTTTGCCGATGACCAAGTTATCATACAAGATAACGAAGATAAATTACAAAAAGCAATCTACCTACTCCATAGATTAAGTTCCAAATACAATCTTCGAATATCAACCCAAAAAATCAAGACGATGGCCTTTCTAGGACCTGATCCAGCAAGAACAAAGATTATAATTGACAATAACATTCTAGAACAGGTAAATCATTTTCAGTTCCTAGGTTGCGATGTCAGATATGACGAAAATAAAGATATAGGTAATAAAATCAGTAAATACCAAAGAATATGTGGCACAATTAGAAGAACGCTAGGAAGAAAAGCAGGGAAAAAAACGCAATTAAAGTTGTACAAAGTTATGGCTGCTCCAACCATACTATATGGATCTGAAAACTGGATAGTAAGAAAAAACGACCTCCAAAATATCCAAACAGCAGAAATTAAATTTCTAAGAGCAGTAAAAGGATGCACCAGAAAGGATAGAATTAGAAATGAGGACATAAGAAAAGAACTAAACATGTATTCAATTGTAGAAAAGACCCAGGAATATAAGGAAAACTGGAAGGAACACTTAATCCGTATGCAAAACAACAGAATCCCAAAACAAGCACTTGAATACTGTTCTAGAGGAAGAAGAAACGTTGGTAGACCGAGAAAACGATGGTGAAGCCGGAACAGGCAAATGTGCCTAAACCTGGAAGGGCAGATGAAGAAGAACAGGTAAGTTTATTTTGTAAGTTTTTTATAATAATTTTGTAAACAAACACAATTGTAGAAGGTTATAGAGTTTTTAAGAAAGTGTTAGAAATAGGGTTTGTGAAGATGGGATTATATTTATAAGTTTCAATTAAATGTAAATTTTAACTAAAGACGAAAACATGACACAAATTTTTTAACAATTAAAAAAAATCTTTTTTTCATTTCGCTAAGCATAAAATTATAAATCGCGAAAAACCATTTTATGCGCTGGCCCCCCATTTTTGAAAATTTTGAAATTTTTTGTTTGTATTGTGTTGTATTCAATTTGTACTGTTTGTATTGTTAAAAATTAAAGTTTTAAGTTTAATATTAACCGCGTAAATCACAAAACAAAATTTAGCTTTGGCCCACTGCCTAAGCTGACTAAAAGTTTCTAAATTATTTTTGTATTTGTATACAATTTGTTTTGTGTTGCAATGCAATTTGTATCGTAAAAATTAAATCCTCCTCTCTGGCCGTACAATCATTATTTTGTTAAATTAAATATTTCAAAACAAATTTTATTTGTACAGTAATAAAATTATGTAGGTACACTACTTATCTTTATCAAAAATTATATTTCCGTGCCGAAACGGCTTGCGGTCAAACCGTTTTTGCTTCGAACCGTCCTTCACCGAACCGGCTTGCTCCGAAACGTCCATGTCGAAACGTCCGTCCCGAGAAGTCCCTATACCCAAGAATTTCAAATTAGTGGGACAATACAGCAACAATGCTTCTTTTTCAAGTGCCATACACTATGCAGTGCGTAGACCAGCGGTTCCCAATTAGTTTTGGCCGCGGAACCCTTGGGCGAAGTAAAAAATTTGGCAAAATTTATTTTTCGCCATTTTGAAATTCTTTTTGGCGGAACCCTTGGATTTTTTCGCGGACCCCTAAAGGTTTCGCGGAACCCCATTTGGGAACCGCTGCCTTAGAGTCCCCTGCAAAATTTGCATTCTAACGAAACACTCCCATAAGAAAACATGAAGAGCAGTCACTGCGACTTCAATCGCAGAGCCCCAGCCGCAGCTAAGGAATCACACCTTTAGCTGGTCATCTTAAGGTTCCTTAGCTGCGTCTGGAGCTCTGCGACCGTAGTCGCAGTGACTGTTCTCTACACTTCCTTATGATACAATCGCATTCTAAGAAAACACTCCCATAAGAAAACATTGTTGATATAAAAGTATGAAAGATATGAATCTTTAGCTGCGGCCGGGACTCTGCGACTTCAGTCGCAGAGGATGCTCTCCATGCTTTTTTATGAGACTGTTACCTTAGACCTTAGAGAGACTTCAGTCGCAGAGCCCCAGCCGCAGCTGAGGAATCTCACCTTTAGCTGTGCGAAATTTTCTTCGCCAACACTACGGGCTAGTTAAATGTTATGTAAAAGCCGCAGTTAAAAAATCACACCTTAAGCTGGTCATCTTAAGGTTCCTTAGCTACGGCTAGAACTCTGCGACTGCAGTCGCAGGGACTGCTCTCTACGCTTTCTTAGAATGATACAATCACATTCTAAGGAAACACTCTCATACGAAAGCATGATTGATGTAAAAGTGTGAAAGATATGAATCTTTAGCTGGGGCTCTGCGACTAAAGTCGCAGTGGATGCTCTCCATGCTTTTATATAAAACAGTTACCTTAGAGCAGCGGTTCCCAATTAGTTTTGGCCGCGGAACCCTTGGACAAAGTTAAAAATTTGGCAAAATTTATTTTTCGCTATTTTGAAATTCTTTTTGGCCGAACCATTGGAATTTTTCCCGGAACCCCATTTGGGAACCGCTGACGTAGCTTCATTGTTGTAATAGTCAACAATTTAATTTTTACGATACAAGTTACATTGCAACACAATACAAATTGCATACAAATACGAAAATAATTTTGAAATTTTGAGTCAGCTAAGCAGCGGGTCAGAGCAAAATTTTGTTTTGCGATTTACGCGGTTAATACTAAACTTAAGACTTTAATTTTTAACAATACAAATAATACAAATTGAATATAACACAATGCAAAAAAAAAATTTCAAAATTTTCGAAAATGGGGGGCCAGCGCGAAATTTTGTTGCGCGATTTACGCGACTAATGTTAAATTTAGGACTTTAAATTTTAGCAATACAAACAATACAAATTGAATACAACACAATACAAACAAAAAATTTCAAAATTTTCAAAAAAGGGGGGCCAGCGCATAAAATAGTTTTTCACAGTTTATAACTTGATGCTTCGCGACATGAAAAAAAGATTTACAATACAAACTGAATACAACACAATACAAAAAAACAATTTTTACTTTTCGACAAAAGGGGGGCTAACTTCACGCACATGTAAATTTAGTTCTATTGTCAAATGCTATCAATCTGAGCCATTAAAGTACCTTATTTGCTTCCTATCAAGCTTTTACTTTTTCAAAAATGTTCAGAATAGCAAAATTGTCAAGATTGACTATTTTCAAGGCTTCTTGACAAAATTATCAAGCTTGGTAAGTTGTCAACCCTTATACAATTAAAGTAATAATTAAGCCATTATCAGTGTTGATAATTATCAACACCCACATGAATAGAGCAGATTACAACTCCACGTGGTAATACCTATGTAAATTCAAATTTCTCAAAATAAGATTTTCCTTATTTGTTGGAAAAAAATAATACAAAAAACTCCAATCTAAGTATATTACAAAATTTTACTTTTTAAAAAAGAATTGTAAAATTTTTAGTTTCTCAATCTCTGCTTTACTAATTGTCATCTTCTAATTACGTGATAATTATTACTGTTTGGTTGATTTCGTGATAATCCTCCATATGAACTTAATTTTACATAAATATTAGTTGACAAAAGTTCCCACAACTTTGGATAATTTATTTGACCAAAACACATCTCGCCGGTGTAATTCGAAGCAATTTTCAATTCAAGCATGTTTTTCAGCAGCGAATTGGACTAAATGTGCGTCATCAAACTTTTTTAACATTTTTAAGTGTCTAACAGTATCATCTACTTCATACATTTTGAAATAAATAGGACACACAATAATGCAGTTAATTGCATTAATAATGCTTTTTTAAAAGCTGGTAAAAAGTGACCCGAATAAAAATTATAAAGCTGATGGAATCAAAGAACTGATATAGAATTAATTGTAGATTAGCAATTAAAATGTCATCAAACATTAAGTTGTGATAGTTTCCCAAAAAATTATCTCCTGACCGTTTCAATTACCTACCTTTGCAATTTTTTGATCCACTTATTCTATGGGCCAATTATTTCGTACGATTGAATGTAAATTAAATGTAAATTTTCAATACAATTAATGTTACTTAATTGGAATTAATAAGTCGATATTTTGTCAGAAATTTGCGCCTTTTTAATTGTTGTCCTTGGCTAATATGCTTTTTGACGTCTTGAAAGATAACAATGAATTGATGCCAAAGTGTTTTACCACCACACACTTTCATTGTTTCGTACTTTATGCTAATAGTGATTCGATTCACTATATAACCCAACTCCTTGTTATCAGAAGCTATCAGTTTAGTTTGTGATAATTGTTTAAAAACTTATTGGAATATTTTCAAAAGTAAGTACCTACTTGTTATTTTTTAAGCATAGCACAATTTGTTATTACCGTTTGAAAATGAAGAAATTTATTACTGCAAAATTTAATTAATTACTTTGTACCTATTATCATTTTAAATAAACTAATTTCGGAAAATAATTAGAATTTTTAGTTAGTTTTGGATGAACGGTGTTTAATTTCGACAAAAATTAAAGCGAAAAAAAATTGGAAATTTTTATAATTGCTTAAATTTTAGTTGACCATAAACAAAATTTGATTTTTTTAAAGATAATGCAGATTATTATATGAAAAGCTGCATACATATTAAAAGTAATATCAATTAAATTACTAATTAAATTTAAATGTAAACTTCAATTGTATTTTACTGCGAAGGTGGATGTATTTACGGTCACTATACATAATTATTAATTGATTTTGAAAATTTCATGAAGTGGTACATAATTAGCAAATTTTTAACTTTTTAGTAATTAAAATTATCATCTTCCCAAAATAAATTTTTAAATTAATTATTTATTATTCAATGAGCACTTCAAGATTATTTAAACAAAATTCAATATAAATATTTTATAACTGATAATATTGTTAGCAGCTTTAATTTACCATTAAATTTTTTTATATTCTAAAAGACTTTTTTTTTAATTATATTTATATATTATGATTATAATCGATCATATTGAAAAATACTTTATTTAATAATTCAGTCTATAAACATTCGTGAGTTAGCAACAGCCTTAGAGATGTGATAATATTGGAGGGTTGCCGAAGGACAGTCTTTGTGCATTTTATTCCAATGACCAAAACCTTAAGAATTATTTGTTTGATTACATCCAGAAAACATTCTTCATAATTTAGTCATATATTATTAATTTTTAGAGCCTGACAGTGCGGGAATATTAATAAATGTATTTTCAAAAATTACACCTCTGCGTAATAAAAGCAAAAACTTTGAGCATTTGCAAGCTTCGTCTCATTAAGCCGGCTAATATATTAAACTTTTTCGAATAACTTCTTTTATTGTTAAATGAGATTTAAAAAATTTAAATAATTGTACAATTAATTAATATAGTAAATAAGTTCAACTATGCGAAGTCTCGCACATTTACAATGTTAACTAATAAATATTACTTTGTTTGACGTAAATAATTTTATAATTGTACAATTATAATCAAAACTAGTAATCTTGTCAATTATTCTTTATTAAATATAAGAAACCGCAATACGCAGTAATTATATCAAAGTGCGTGTGGCCCATACAATAAAAACACTTCTACCGCTTTTAAGTTAAGAAAGGGAACAAATCTTTCTATAAATATTATATCAAACTCATTTTTACAGTTTTCTAAAAATGGCACCGCATAGCAAACCTGTAAACGAAAATCTATCAACAGAAACTAAAACAATCGAACATAGCGGCACACATTTGAAACTTCCCGCCGAAATCGGAACCGATTATAATTTCAAACGAAAAGTTGTGTGGTTTAATGCAATAGGATTTGTATTTTTACACTTAGCTGCTTGTGTTGGATACTACTTATGCTTTTATGCACATCCTCTGACGATAACATGGAGTAAGAAAATTTTCGAATTTTTGGAAAAATTATATATTAATTCATTATTTTTCAGTGCTAATGCTGGCGTTGGTGTCAGGTTTGGGAGTAACCATGGGGGCCCACAGGCTTTACTCCCACAAATCTTACAAAGCCACGTTACCATTACAAATCGTCCTGCTTATTTTGCACACCGTAGCTGGACAGGTATATATTTTTTAATTTTATTTTATATATTTATTATTAAATAATTTATTTAAATTTGTCGACCCCTTAACTTGATTCCTTTTTAATTTAAAACAAAAGTAGGTACTAGTAAAAAAAAAGTCTAACCTTCGCTCCTAATAAAACAATATACTATTTTTGAATATCAAATAGAATTTTGTTTATTTTTGTGTTTATATAATAACGCCAACTTATGAATGGATTGATTTTTGTATGAGTAACAAAGATCCTCTACTGCAATTTTCAATAAGTAAAGAAATATATAACCGAAACAATTAAAGTTTTTATGATTATAAGATGAACTGCTTTCGATGTGTAGGTGGTTTATATGACGTCAAACGATTAAACAAAATATAATTTTATTATTTTTCTTAGAATTGTATGTACATCTGGGTTAGAGATCACAGACAACATCACAAATACAGCGACACCGACGCAGATCCACACAATGCAAATCGCGGATTTTTCTTTTCCCACATGGGATGGCTAATGAGTAAAAAGCATCCCGCTGTAATCAGCAAAGGAAAAACCATCGATATGTCCGATTTGGAAGCCGATCCACTGGTGATGTTCCAGAAAACGTAAATTGAATTAACCCAAACACCAGACAAATTTTAAATTTGTTATTCCAGATTCTACAAATCCCTTTACGTCGTTTTTGCCTTGGCTCTTCCAATAGCAATTCCCATCTACCTTTGGAATGAAACTTACCTCAACTCCTTCTTCATCAGTTACTTTGGACGCTATATTTTCCTGCTCCACATCACCTGGTTGGTAAATAGTGCAGCTCATCTTTACGGAACAAAACCTTTCGACAAGTAAGTTTTCGATTATGACAAATAATTGCGAAATGCTAAGATGAAATTTTCAGGCGTATAAAACCAGTAGAAAGCAAATTTGTTGCTTTTGTTTCGATTGGAGAAGGTTGGCACAATTATCACCACGCATTCCCTTGGGATTACCGTGCAGCCGAATTAGGATCCAAATACAGCCTTACCACCTTTTTCATTGATTGCTTAGCTGCAGTTGGTTTAGCTTACGATTTAAAAACTACAAATTACAATATGGTACAACACAGAACTCTTAAATTTGGGGATGGATCTCACTATATCTTTGGAAAAGAAGCACAAGAAGTATATGGTAAATTCGCAACGAAACCACTCCAAGAGCCAATTGACCACTGTATGGAGGAGAATCATAAGAATGATTTGTTGCAAAATATCAACCAAGGAGTAACTAAAAGAATTAGATCTGCTCAAGGTTAAAATAACATGTATTTTTAACTTAACTAATTTAAATTATTTATGTTTAACTAAATTATTGATTCAAGTTACAGAAGATATATTATGTGTATATATTTTTGGTGTTAATATGTAACCAATACATAGTATTATCAATAATTGTGTATAAAAAATTATTAAATAAATATTGTTGATGTTCAATATGGCAGATTTTAATTTAATCGGACGTACCAAAGCTGCAATTAGGTCTCTGAGTTTGGTGGTTTACATTTGAGTTAGCTTATACAGAGATAGTTTTTCTTAGCGTTAGATCTTAGCGTTAGCAGTTGATCGCGCTAACTACTAGGGCAGTGACCATCGTTTATATGTATTTTGGTCCCTGGAACAAGCTACCCAGTTTAAATAAAAACATCAATAAGGGTAATTTTTATACACTATAACATAACAAAGTAGGGCATCTCCCGGAATTATGCCTTCTGAAGCACGGAGATGGTCGTAAGCACAAAGAAAGTTATACTCATCAAAGTAGGTAATTGTCCTACAGCCCCAAAAGAGCTTGATTTGGCACTGAAAGCCAACAAAGAGACTGAAATAAGGTTGTTTTTAACAATTTAATGTAAAAGGCCGTCAAATTAATTAAGTTCAAAGTTAACCGTTCATTTTCAAATGCAATCATTGTGTATAAAATTTTACGTTAACTTAATTTGATAACGCATAGCCGCTACTCTTTAACTATCTTTTAATTGGAAGTTAATTGATCATTTTATTTAATAATAATATCCATATAACACCAATTGTAACTTGTAAGTCGTAAAAATATTAATTGTAAGCAGTAAAAATTATATTTTTGATTTTAGAAGGCTTTCTTAATTTGTCGAACAAATAAAAGTTTTAAATTAGCAATAGTAATGTTTCTTTGGAACTCTTGCATATTTTTATGTCTCTTAATTAGTCAGGTATGTAATTATCAATTTTAATTATTTATTGACAGTTTTTCAAAATATTAAAGTGTATTTTAGACTTACTCCACTTATTTGACCAATTGCGGTAAGTTGTCCAAATAGTTGATACTTTTTTTATAGAATATTTGATGCCTCTGCCCCACGACATTGTTTTTATCAAAATTTTGATCAACATGTTGATGTGACGTCATGAAAATATAATGCCATTAAATATATAGTCGTAAATTTTTATAAAAACTATTATCAAAATACTAATCCAAAAATTTCCAAATTTGAGCATCCAAAATCTGAAAAGGATTAAAAACTCGAGCTCGAGTATTATTGAACATTTGATCATTACAAAGAGTACAACCAAAAAAGCGCAAACCTAAGAGCTTCCATGTTAATTCAAAAATGATTCATCTTTATTATTTTTTAAATTGAAAAAAATTAAACTAGCCTGATTTTTCGAACCAGGCATCACATTTTTGTAAGTAAATATTATTGCTCCACTCTGTATAAAGAACTATTAGTAATGGTTAATAAAATAAACAATACCCAACTAAGTTTGTTATAAATTTTACACTATAAACATTTTAGAATGTGGAATTACAAATTCAATACAAGATCGAATAGTAGGAGGTAAGATAACCGAAGTTGATGAATTCCCATGGCTGGTTTACATTACCGAGTTATCTCATTTATTCTGTGGGGGTTCTTTAATTAACGACAGATATGTTTTGACAGCAGGCCATTGCGTCGCATGGTAAATAATTAATTGGAAAACTGCAAGAAAATTAGTCATCGACTTGTTTCAGGGGCGATAAAAATAAATTGCTGGTGGTATTGGGAAGACAGGATATAAAATCCGAAGCTGGTATGGTAATAAAAATAAAAAACATAAAAGTCCATGAAAATTTTACCAGCGATTCGTTTCACGACACCAACGACATAGCATTAATTAACTTAGCGACACCTGTCAATTTTAATAAACGTATTGTTCCAATTTGTCTTCCTAATCCACGTAAGTTCCATCCCCATCAATTATCTGCGACTTAATTGTGTTCGCTTGTTAGTTTCAGAATTCACTGATTTAACTGCCACAATCGCCGGATGGGGTCGAGTCGGCTTAGAAGGAAACACGGGCCGTTATTTGAAAACGGCTGTAGTCAAAATTCTACCCGATACTGATTGCCTCAGGTCCAATATTGGGAAGCACTTTTCCGATTCTATGATGTGTGCTTACGCACCTTCTATGGATGCATGTCAGGTAAATTTGTTTTTAATTATTCTTATCTGTTCTAATATTTCTGATTTAATTGTCCCTCTTTGGATACATGATCCATTAAATAAAGTATTAACACCATGTTATCAAGAAGAGGACAAGTCTACAAGAAATTCCATTAAAATTTTGACTAGTACATAATACTTTAAAAATTTTCTTCCGCATTAAAAGTTACAGCTTAAACCCGTTTGGCGAAAACGATGAACTGCCTATTTAAAAAAATCATTTTTATTAACAGGGAGATAGCGGAGGACCGTTGATGTTCAGGAAGAAAAATTATAGAACTGAAATTATAGGTAAACAAATTCATCGCTTCCAGATTGGAAGACCTAAACATCTAATATTCTGATACATTTTAGGTATCGTATCATGGGGGATAGGTTGTGCTGAACCCAATGTTCCAGGTGTTTACACAAAAGTGGTCAACTTTTTGAAATGGATAGAACAAAATACGCTAGATGGTGTTTATTGCAAAAATGTTTAAATTATGAAATGTAACAGTGTTCAATAATTAAAAAATAAATAAATAAATGTGAAGGGGAACTCTACATGCATTCCTTTTTAGTAAATAATTATTTTTAACGATTCGATCAGGAATATTTTGAAAATATTTAACCAAGAAATAAATAAAATACTGCTTTTTTGGCAAAAAACTTAACTCAATGTAGTATAGAAAATTTTATTAGTAAAAAAATCTCAGTAACTAAATGGAAACATGCAGTTTGCTGTACGATAGACTCCAAAAGCACAATGAAGCTTTGGACGTCACCTTGGTCGGAGAAGTTCTTGAAAAAGCAATAAATTGGATTATCTGAACTTGAACTGCAGGCGATTTCGCAATGTGTTGCCATGATTATGAGTTATGCCGTAGAAAAATGACGTGAGCGGAGTGAGAGCTAAACAATGAGTTTTCTGTACAATCACAAAATCCAACACTATGAAGGATTGCACAATCAGCTTTGTGTAAAAAAAAATTTGACATGCTAAACATAGAAAAATTTAATTTGCTTGTTAGATTAATTAAAATTAAAAATAAACCACGTTAATCAATTTAACAAATTTCTGTTCGTTAAATAAATTAAGTTTTGGAAATAATCTTCACATAAAGCACTAATTATAATTCAATTCAATTAGAACGGTCGTAAATTTTCTCATTATTTGATCCCCTTCCATAACCGCAAATTTGAAGTCATATTCAAAAATTGATAAAAAAACATTAGTCTCTAAAATCGGGTTAAGTAGTTTATATCGGTCAAAGTCGACCATCATTGTTTAAAAAAGTTGCTTATATTATATTCTGCCCACATTGTCTTCATTTTAACAGAAAGTGACCTCTACGGAAATTAATTTTTTTGTCAAAAACCGTTCGTGATAGTGAAATAAAAAAACTTAATTTTATTCGGTTTGTGTTTTCAGTTGTGCAAAAAATGCATTTCAAAAAAATTGTGTATGTACTAATTTTACTCGTCAGTTTGGAATTCATCAATTCATCATGTGGATGCCAAAGACATAAGGTAAGAAATTAAAATTTTTTTGACCTTTCGCTCCAGACGGGATTAAAAAATTCCAAAATAAAAAACAACAGCTAATAGTTGTTTTTTTTTTCTTGCAGAGAAAAGAACAGTCTCAGACAAAATGCGGTAAGTCCACATTTTAAAATCTAACGCAAAAGTTAAAATATAATTTTAGTCGCCGGAAGACGGTTTTTTGCAAGACTTGATCGTATACCAATGTTCAGCGGACTTTTTTCCGAAAGGGAACTAACGCAGCCTTACTTTTATCCATGGATTGCCATGATTTCTTCATTTTATGCAGGAAAAACTGTTACCTGTACTGGTACCCTCATCAATGATCGGTACATCATCACTGTTCAGCACTGCGTGTTACCGTAAGTTTTTTCCCAAACCTTTTTTTTGCAATAGTTTTAAATGTCAGCTTTTGAATAGATAAAGTTAAATTGAGAAGCTCCTGGCAAAATAACCTTAGTCCATTTTTTTGAATTTAAGATAATTAAAGAAAATATTATAATTTCCTTTTATTCTGATTTTGCTCAAGTTGGCGCATAATTATTTTCAATATTAATTAATTAATTAATATAGTAAATAATATAAAAATAATAAAATTAATTAAATAATTAATGTCGCTATATATTTCTCAAATTTTCAATTTTTGGACTACGGTTGTTTTTGCCAAGAGCTCCTCAATTGATTACAATACATTTGAAAAACACATCTATTCTGACGCTATGTTCTGAGTAAGGAAAAACGCTCCTGGAAAAACACATTATGTAAACCCTATCTTCTCAATCTCAATACGCAGTGACAGCATTTCTGAAATGAATTGGCACAAATTGGGACCAATATATTTGAAGGGGGCAGGAGCACACAAAATTTATAAACAAACTTTAAGAAATACATTATTGAAATAATGTCTGGACGCGTACCCTTTCTGCCCCTCCCCCTCCCTGGGCCGTCACTGCATATAGGGAAAAATTCCTATCTTGTCACTTGTAAGTTCAATAAA
Source organism: Cantharis flavilabris (assembly GCA_949152465.1). Classification (NCBI taxonomy): domain Eukaryota; kingdom Metazoa; phylum Arthropoda; class Insecta; order Coleoptera; family Cantharidae; genus Cantharis; species Cantharis flavilabris. Next base: position 46,645,102 of record OX424436.1, read on the forward strand.
TTTTTACATTAGTTGTTATTATTAACCTTCTCAAGATATTAGAAATAATTCAGATATTACTCAATCTATGTTGAGCAGCCCAGGATCAGGCTCTCTGACTCATCAACATCGCGTGATATTGCGTCACTCGAATGTTGTAATTTTGACACTAAGATAAAGATGTCCTAGGAGTTTTTATATTTTCTACATCTTCAGTGAGGCTTAATCTAAATTGACAGGCGTGGAAAGGAACAAATTCTCGGTGAGCCAGTATGTTTCATTTTTGATTGTGTAAAAAAAATTTCTTTATGAAAATTTTGATCTGTGAAATTCATTTAAAGGGATTTAAAAAATAAAAACTTCAGAAAAGGTATTGAGCTTAAACTATTACAGACCGGGAGGTTTGGGTGGTATGGAATAACCCTCCGCCAAATATAAACGATGTAGTTGTAGAATTATTAGTTTGGAGTGAAACAAAATATTTATTTAATTTTTAAGGCCGATTTGGCTTATTTTTCTAAGCATCCATACATATCTTGACGCCAAATACTTATTTGAAATTGTTAATAGAATTTATTTAATATTTTTTTACTTATTTAGATATTTTAATTCAAGAAAAATCATTTATAAGCTTATTTAAAATACATTCATTGATAACAATTAATTTGCCCACTTCATATTATTGAAATTTGTTTACAATTTCGGCTGAATACATTATTAAAATTTCTGATCAGGTTTTAGAATTAACTTTGTTTTATTTTACATAAAATAATTTTAATAAATTACATAATATATTCTTTAAAACTTTGATTTCAACGATGTATGAATATGACTTGAAGTGAATTTTTATTAGGTAATTAATTTTATTATCAAGTTATCATCGATAAAAACAAGATTTTAAAGAAGAAATATCAATTTCTTATTAATTGACGTCTAAATTACGTAGCATTAATTGGATCAAAACGCCACTTTAAGGGCACTTAAGGGTCTGGAAGACCGCCTTTCTATGTATAATCTATGTGCACTCACATAGTTATGTACCGGTTACGGTTTAATTTATGTCTAAATCACGCAGCATTTATCGGATTTTGCAAATCTGCAAATTTTGCAAATTACGAATTATTTGCAAGTGGGAATTTGAACTTGCGAGGCTTGAGGGTTATCTCCAGTCTGTAACAGTCTTCTAAATGGTGGTAAAATTTTAGTTGGCAACTGATAACTATAATCATTACTGGGGGGTATTCCATACCCCCCAGACCCCCCGGTTCATGACAGTATAAATTATGTCTTTTTGTTGTTTTAAATTTACTTCATACTTACTTGAAGACATTTCCGAGATTGTAATCTCCAGCCGGGCGGCACTAAAAGTTTACGTGATAAGTTAAGTTTTGAAAATGCATTTAGTGTACACTAAGTTTACATTATTTAACCAATAGAAATTTGTCAAATGCCCTTAAATGTGACTAGGTTAAGAGACACTCCAACGAAATAAGTTTCATATAACATGTTGCTTCGAATGGAGCTCTGTTGTTACTTTTTATGCAATTTAATAAAATGGCCGTGGAGAGTTGAAAACTTTCCTATGACCGCCTCCATGCTTCGGAGGGCACGTAAAACCGGTGGTTCCTCTTGAGTTGATTATTGCCGTCATCAACTATTAAAAACAGGCTTACAAACATTCCCCCTAAATGCTAAAACCTTTCTCTCAGAAAGAGAGGTTGATTGTTCTGCAGTGGACAGAAAAAGCTGAAGAGAATTAAATTTCTCCCACGTAAGGGCTAAAATCGCTATTGAACAAAAAGATAAAAGGCGTCATCAAAATACTTCATGCCGCCCGTCGCAGGCAGCAAAATGTAACATTTTCGTGTAGCAGAGAGATTCCAACAATTTCACAAAAAGTACATTAGCTCCGAATAAAACATAGTTATTATTTCTGCTGAAAACATAAAATAATAATTATTATCGTTAAATTTAATTAGAATTGCCTTTGCTTTAACGTGTAGGCACCAAAGGACTTTATTGCTAGCGGCAGGCAGCACTAAAGTCCTTTACAGACTCTTGTCACCTTTTTGCTTTAAAAACCCTAACTTTAATAATTTGGTTGATATAAAGTGAACTTTTTATAATATTTTCAGAAAAAGTATTTTTCTCTCTGTTTTGAAAAAACCTAAGTGGCCTGCAGCCACCAGAGGTGTGCAAAGCACAAAGCACAAAAGTACTTCAAGTATCAAATACTCTATTTTCTTAAAAGTATTTGAAGCATCAACTGCTTAAGTACTTCACTAAGAAAAAGTATTTCAATTACCAAGAACTTATCAAAAGTAATTCAAATATTTCAAAATTAACCAAAAAGTAATTCAAGTACCACCAAGTTACTCAAAGCACTTCAATTACCCAAAGTACTTTAATTACTAAAAGTACTTCAATTACATGTCCAATTGCTCAAATAATTATGGAAACTGGCAAGTGGATGTATTTCATTCTCTTTAAAGTACTTCACTTACTTTAAAATACTGCAATTACTTGAAAAGTATTTCAATTACTTTAAAGTACTTCAATTACTCAAATTTCAGAGTACTTCAAGTACCAAGTACAGTAGAATCCGCTTAATGTGATCACGGATAATGTTATCAGTCGGTTATTGTGATCATTTTGACTGGAAACCGGCCACTTTAATTAGTTTACATACAAAAACTACCGGATAATGTAATCAAAACGCCGCTGATTATTATCACTTTCAAGAAATTTCCTACACAATAATCTCTATTTCTAAGTATCTTTTTCTGATTTGTCATTGAACTTTTATGTATATCTTTATAAAATACGTCACTCGTTTTAATTTCTATACAAAAACTAATGAAGTTTCCCGTTTCATGGTGTGTTTCTATTTTTATTTTGCTAAATGTGCACTTTGCTATATGAATTTTAATTTAAGTTTAGTTCATTCTTGCTAAATTTACCTAATTCTTCTAAAATTCGTTTTTTTTCTAAAATTTGCTTATCAGTCGGTTAATGTTATCAGAATGTTCCTGGCTCAAAGTGATCACATTAAGCAGATTCTACTGTACTTTCAAGTTAGTTTCAAAAGTACTTCAAATTCAACTTCAAGTACTTTTAAGTACTTGAATTACTTTTTGCAAGTCTTTTTACTTGAAAGGAGAATTAGGAGAATTACCCCGGAATTAAATTATTACCAGTGTAAACTCGTTTTCGGTTGTAACAGCACAGAAAGAATGATGATTCATGATTAAGATTGCCTTCAAAAGTTTTTATTTTTTACTGAAGGCAATCCGTCAGTGTTGTTTACTTGATTACATCTAGACGGCTTACAAAGCATTCGTGGAGTTCTGTAATCAGTAAGTTATTGTTGGATTTTAAATCGAACTAATTTTACTGTTTGCTCTCCTATAATTAATTTATATAATTTAATTTATTATAAAATTTTTAAGTTTTATTTCTAATAGTTTTTCTTTTATTTTAAGTAGATATATTAAAAAAAAATTTGTGGATTATCCAATTCACGAGAGTTCTGTTGACGGTACGTGTGCCGTGATATAATCTCAGTGAATGCCGTCACACGCGTTTCGTACGTCGCCGAGTTGGAGCTTCCGTGGCAAGTTCGGACCTCCCTGGCAAGATGGATTAATTTCAGAATTAGTTTGAGCGAGTACGCACCCTTTGCTACGCTACAGGCGCTCCGGGCCGTTTTGGCTGGCGCAACCACGATAAATCACGGATCCACCCTAAAATGATTAAATTAAATTCAATTAATTATTATCAGTTAGGCTCCTCCACTATGTGATGCATATGCAATTTTATATTATATGTAAAGTTTTCGATTTTTAAATGCCGTTTTCTCGAAACCTAATGGATAATCCGCAACAAAAATGTTAATATGTTTAAAAAATATGGTTTAATTATAATTCATACTATTTTGCACAAATATAAACAATATGTCGATGTTTGAGATGGATAGAACAACGTGCAAGGGGCACATTAATTACTTGAGGTAAATCTTCGTCAAATGATGCGATAATATGATTAATTAATTGTAAATTTCAATCTTTATCGTTCAACTTTGACTAAAACATAAACCTAGAAAGAAATAAGAAATTCATAACCATGAGCAAGAGGTTCTTCCCACGAATTAAAAATCTCAAGAACGCGTAATTCCGACGACATTTTGCATTTGTGCATTATAATTTCATTTTAGAATCTCATAAGTTTTTTACTGACACGTGTGAAATGAGGTCATTAAATAATAATTAGCATAAACACACATAAACTTGTTTGATCACCTACATGATTTATTGGTTGAAACGTGGGTGATAAGCTTCTAAAACTCCCCTGCTTCAAATTCAATTATCAAATCGCTGTATCTTACAAGAACCTGAAAAAATATTCAGAATATAAATAAATAAATAAATAAAATGTTTACATTAACGGAACCAATCTTGAATTATTTATAACTTTTCAATAATAACAAATTATAAAGATATTTTTATATAAAGAAAATTTGCTATTTTTCAATTTAATAAGCTTGTTACAAGTTTCAGATGAGCGAAACTTAAAATTGATATTCAATTGTTGCACATAACGTTTAATTAATTTTAAATAATTAAAGCACAACAATAATTGAAGTTATTTTATTGCTTACACAAAAAATGATATAATTATCTAATGATTAGAGCCGTTAATACAACAATAATTAGAAAAATATTAAAAATTCTTCTTCTACATGTTAATTTATAATTTACTAAAATATAATTACGAGTACCATAATATGTTCATATATTGCTGTGTTTTCTTTTAGCAAGCCTACCCTTGCCTAATAAAAATATAAAATTGTATTTGGGAGAAATATTGGTAACTAGGAATTTATTCTTGTCCTTAACTCCAGTCAGTTCAGTCTCATACTTATGTCTTCTAAAATTTGCACGCTTCCCAGGTGGTCTTGCAAAGCAAAAATTCAAATCCATAAACTGAATTAGAAACAGAGTTTGTCACAGATTTTATCAAAATAGCAGTTAGGTACTTTTATTTTTAGTAATTTCAACGAACAATTAATTGAACATGCAAAATTTTACTGTATGTAATCAAATCTTCACAGAATGCAAATACCCATCAAAGCATCTAATTAATGTTGACATTTGGTGCTACTTAATCTCGTACTAGCACTTTTAGCAAAACATTCATTACGAAACCTATAAATTACATGTTTTGAAATAACCGCGACTAAAAGTTGATTTAAGAAATTAATGCAAAGGAGGTAATGGTTATCATTAAATTTTTAATGGTCGAGAAGGTAGTACCTATTATAAAAAAATATTTTAATTCCAATTTCAGGCCTATCGAGCCACATCACCTTACAATATATTTAGGAAGCAAACGGATGCCGGACGTTCCCAATTATTTTATTCAGCATCAGGCGATGAAAATAATTTTGCATCCCAATTACGACTACACGAATATCCAAACCTCTTCCAATGATTTGGCCCTGGTTAAAATAGCTCCTGTTATCTATAACAAAATGATTTATCCCATACAGCTTCCCAGTTATGCTGATATGTGTAAGTATGAACAAATTTCATTTACATAAAACTTCAGGTTATTTCGTTTCTAGATTATGATTTATCAAACACGATGGCCGAAAACGTTGGTTGGCAAACGCAACGAAAAAATTTATTTTATAAAACCGACGCCGTAATTATCGGTAACACAAATTGCAGTAATCATGATGTATACTACAAACACAGCATCAATCCAAATTTATTGTGTTCGGTCAATGCTGAAGATGGATATAGGGATTCCTGTGTAAGTTATAAAATTTTAATTAGTCATCCGCTCTTTAGTCAACTCGAGAAAGGTTTCAGCATTTATAACCATGGGGAACCACCGGTTCTACGTGCCCGAATTTACTCATTCAAATAGATTTTAATGAAAAAAAGTCTTTATTTCAATTAACACTCAAATTAAAAAAAAAAGTTGAAATGCATCTTTGGTATCTGCGGTACAGATCTTTGCAGTTGTGAAAAGATACGACAATAATAATAAGTTTGATAAATTAAAATTGCATAATTAAAAAAAAGTTAAAAAGAAGAGTTAATCTTAATAATGATCGGAAAGCAATGAGAACTTCGACCCGGGTCTATTACATCTGTACGAGTATCATATAAATTACACTGAAAGCTCAAAAATGAAATAGATTTTTATTAATGTTTAATTAATTAACTTATATGTTGAAGTTTTAATTTATTATATTTCACAAATTAAAAATTGATATAGCTATCAAAAAGTTGATTCTTTTTTTTTCTGATTATTGAATTTTGCGGATGAAACCGAAAATGAATCTTGTGAAAGTAAAATCAAAAGTTAAGACAAATTCTCCTTACCATTTAAAATTATTACACGAAGTCCTGGAAAGTCCAGGGTAGTTCTTGAAAGTCCAAAAAATCTCTAGAAGTCCAAGCATTCACACGAAAAAGTATACAATGATGAATTTGCAACAGTTGGAATTAGAACCTTTGAATAATATCAATCTATAAAGTTAACTAATTTATTATACGTTTTTAATTTTTGTTTTCGATTAATATTAATCCCAAAATTAAATTTTTAAAAACCCAGCTACGTCACAAGGAGGTTTTGCCAGGGCCAGCGTAATCATGACTGTCACCCTAGGCAAACGGTTATACTCACCGCCCCCTCATCAGAGTTGGATTAAGGATATGTGAGACCCGGGGCAAATATTTTTTGAAGGCTACTTGGCTTTGTATGTTTTACACACGGAAAAAAAGGATTTCTTAAATGAAGAATAAATATTTTCTTGAAATTATTTATTTCATTTAAAAATATAATTTCTTCGCGCAATAAAATATGCTTGTATTAAAAATATCAGATTTCTTCCAGCAAGAATATTTTTTACTTAAAATATTATTTAGATTCAAGAAAATTTCATTTTAACGAAGAACACTATTTTCTAAATACATCAATATATTCTTAATCTAAGTAACTTAATTTCTTTAAAAAAAAAATTATAATTGTGAAACTTATATTACGAACTTGTACACACTTAACAGTTCGACTAGTAAAGCCAAATGGTAATTGTACTCATCCCACGATTTCGCAACTGGAAAACCTAAGTTCGAACCCCACACAGGACGATGTTTTATATAAAATAAAACATAAAATATATAATATCCCGCTAGAAGAGGCCGTAATACTTGGACACCCACTCTTCGGTTACAACATAATATAGAAAAACCCAAATATTTCGGAGTAATTTAGTGAAGAGAACAGAACTTTGGTGATTTAAATTTTGTTGCTTCAATTGTTTTGAGGCCCTTAGACATTTGCAGGCCTGGAGCTGCAGCCTCCTTAGCCTCCCTTTAATCCGGCTCTGCCCCTCCCATTACCAACCTCCTATTGTCCCCCTAACGCGAACCGAACCCAACCAAAGTTTTTAATCGTTATTTTCTTCTTTTTTTTTCAATTGATGATACCACTGTACATATTCACAGTTCGTTAAGTTAACTGTATATTATATACAAAAACAATATGCCGGATATATTATTTTTTTCTCTTGTGCCGCCCTAGGCGGCTGCCTGACTTGCCTAATGGGTCCGCCGGCCCTGGGTTTTGCAAAACGTGACAACCCTGTAAACATAATGAGTAATTCACCAACGACAAATAACTTTATTCTATGATTAAAAATTTAACTGACCAATAGAAAACAAATACCAACAAACGTTTAAACGTTTATTAGATATATATCTGTTACGGTCAATGATGAAAATTCGGTCATTAACGTTAATGGCCGGACAATAACGTCAATGCCCAGCTTAGTTGGGCATTGACGTCATTGACCGGCCATTGACGTCAATGACCATGCATTTTGGGCAATGTTGACATTTAAAATTTGATGTGTGGTTTTTACGTCATTGTCCGGTCAATGACGTTAATTAAATTATTATTCTATAGACTCCATCTGAAAGTAATATATTAAATGTGCCTTTGCAATTAATACTGGCTGTTAAGGAATACTGAAAAGTTAATTTTGTTTGAAAATATTAGTGATACGATCAGGGTTACCAGATTTCTTCTGAGGAAAGAGAGAACACGCCGCCGAATGAGCTTTTTTTTTCCACCAAAAATAAGGAAAATAATTTAACAAAATTAATAAGGTTCAATTTTGCATCAATTTTGTGGAGCAAAAAAGTATTTTTTGCGAGCTTTTTTTTTAAATGGCCGCGAATAGAGGACATCTTCCTTCAAAGATCGAAATATATACCGGACAAAAAATCGGCCGCCAAAAAGAGCACTTGTCCGGGAAAAACAGGACGTCTGGCAGGCCTACCAGCAAACAAATTTGCAATTCTAAGTTTTATTAATTTATTTAAAAAATGTTATTCCATTGTGTTTTAATTTTTATTATTTTTGTTAATAAATGATTATATTATATTATAATACAATGAATATAACATATGTACGAAAATATCACTAGCCAGTTGGCTGTCAAATTTTAATTGCCATTTTGCTGTTCTTTATATTAGTTATTCTATATCATCATTGCCCAATCCATTTTGGCCATTAACGTGATTGACCGGCCAAAGACGTAAATATTATAGTCAAATGAAAATATTTGCATCATTGCCCACCGTTAACGGGCGTTGACGTCAATGGCCGGTCAATGACGTTAATGGCCAGCGTAAATGGGCATTGACGTCATTGCCCGGCCATTGACGTCAATGCCCAATTTACGTCATTGACCGTAACCTATCCGTATATTGTGGTAAGACAAAAACAAAAAAACTTAGAAACTTGAAATTTTTTTAAATTTGTTCTAGTGTATAACATACTTTTTAACGTCAGATTCTACTTCAATATGGCAGCAAACATGTTTTGTATAATTATTATTATTATAATAATTTAATTTCTTTATTTTTGTAGACTATAATTATTATAAGTTAATAATAATTTAATATAAGTTAATAATAATAATTTTAGTCTACAAAAATAAACCTCCTATGCCCATACTAATAGTCACAGATCAATCCGAAATTTAAAATGATCCTAGGATTTACCAATGAGATTACTGGAATTTAGACTGTATCGTAGCAACAGCTACTATTTCGAGAATTAATCTTGAATCTCGGATTGATCCGCGACTATTAGTACGGGAACTAGTGACGTCACTGGATTTTTAATAATTCATTTTGGGCTTAATTCTAATGGCACAAAAAAATTAAAAACACCATCTCATTCTCTTAACACAAACTTCCAGAAAAAAAATTTTAAATGGATTAGAATTCCTCATTTAAAAAAATGTTTTAGTCATTACTATAGAATTAATTCTAAATATCCCTTTCCCACAACTCGATCCAAACCACAAAAATAAAATTCATATATTTGCTTTTGTTTTAACTTTGCTTCACACTCATTTGAAAGAAATACTGAGCATGTGGCCCCAAGTGAAGTTGGCAGTAAAGTAAAACAATTGCTTTTACAAAAAAGTGCATTTTTAAGTTCAACAATTAAATGACAAACTATAATTTTCAACTAAGAAATTCGTTTACCTAGCACTGCTAGTTTGAAATCCGAAGGCACTGCCCTCTTAATATGATTTCTAAAAACTTTGAAAAAATTCAAAATTCAAAAAAATTTTATTTTGAGTTCTTTTTCTAGTTTTACGCCTCACGGTTAAAAAACGTGGTAAATTTTTGAATTTTGAATTTTTTCAAAGTTTTTAGAAATCATATTAAGAGGGCAGTGCCTTCGGATTTCAAACTAGCAGTGCTAGGTAAACGAATTTCTTAGTTCAAATCATTTTTAAATTATTCATACTTCATGTAACAAGTTCAGTTTTGATAATCTTTGGAGGTTATGGTAAGTCAATTTTGTACAATTTAGTCGATATTTTTGTTTAGTTTGAAATTTTTTTCTTATTTCACAATGTAAGCGATTGCGTGCAACTGAAGAACGGCAATAACCATGAAATAACGTTATATTGTACTATCGTATTACGAAATTTTCATTTTTTCAAATTTTCTTAATCCAGACCTGTTATGTGTTAATTGTCTCTTTTTAAAATTTTTTGAATTTTGATTTTCTACGTATTGTATTATTCTTATATTTTTTTGAATTTAACCATAAATACATACTAAAAACCACAAATTTACTTAAAATTTTTTATTTTGAGTTCTTTTTCTAGTTTTACGCCTCACGGTTAAAAAACGTGGTAAATTTTTGAATTTTGAATTTTTTCAAAGTTTTTAGAAATTATATTAAGAGGGCAGTGCCTTCGGATTTCAAACTAGCAGTGCTAGGTAAACGAATTTCTTAGTTCAAATCATTTTTAAATTATTCATACTTCATGTAACAAGTTCAGTTTTTATAATTTTCAAACTGAAAAACTATTATGTTGACACACAAGCGGAACGGAGTCCAAAAGTGACATATTTACAGATGAGTTACAAAAAGTACATTTACTCCGAATAAAACATGTTAAAATTTAATTAATACAACTTTTACTGCCGACGCGACGACAGGAGGTAATAAAATAGTACTTTAGAGCCGCCTCTCATCGGCAGTTTTAAAACAAAAAATCTAAAATAGTAACAAAATCCATTCATTTTTTATTGTAAATTTAAAAACTAAATTGAAAGATAAACTCAAATTACCACGTTATTTAATTAATTTGTTTATTTGTTAACTGTTTAACTACAGTTCAGGTTTGAAATGATGTTATACTTTATTAAGTAAATTATATATTTTAATGAGTGTTGTAAAAAAATTTATGAGCCATTGTAAAATTTCAAAAATATTTTTGTTTTAAAATCCATAATTTGAATTTGTTGTACCTGGTATACATAGAAATGTTTTGAAAAAAAAGATCTGAAGAGATTTGTTTTGATTTTCAGAGTATGGCCGGTTCTCCTTTGATGATCGAAAATTATAAGAGGGTGTACAACATCACCATTTTAGTTGGTAAGCAATAAATTATTTATTATTTTTGATTAAAACTTATCAGTGCAATTTTTGCAATTATTAAAAATGCAATTATTTTAATGACTTCCTTAAAATTCACATTAAGTATTTCTTTAGGTATTGCGTCCTGGAGCTCCTCAAAAGGTAAACCTTGCTTTTGGAATAAAAGCAGCCCAACGGTATATGTAAGAATAGACAAAAAACTAGATTGGATCCACGATAATACACGAGATGCTCTATACTGTAGATATTAAAAATATTTAACGTAAACATTTGATTTTGTTTCTGATATTACAATAGCAAAACGTTAAATTAATTTTGATAGAATGGTCTGTATGAAATACCAAAAAAGAAACAGCCAATTATTGAGAAATCTGTAAGAAAACTGAAAAAAAAGTTTTTCGATAAACCCGGGTTCATCAATATAATAAATAAGTTCATAAATACAATGAACTGTATCTCTGTTATTTGGTTTTAAAATTCAATGTTCACAATGAACATTTTTGTTATATAGATTATAATAGTTTTTGGTTCAGCCAAAATCTTCGAGTGGGCTTCCCCCTCATTTTCTGATTCGAGAAAATTTACTTTTAAAGCAGTATTTATTGACTTGAGATTGAACATAATAGCATAACAAAAATAAATTAAGCCCAAGTCGATAAAGCCCGCTTTAGTTAAGATATGTTTACTAATCTATTCTAACAATAAATGCCAATGAATGCATGCTCCCAAAATACGTACCCTGGAGTAGTATAGCTTATTATCTATAACAGTATCGTAAAAACTTGCAATTTCATCGCCGTTGCTCATACAAACATTGAAATAACCCAACCACGTGATATTAATTTTAATAATTTCTAATCAATCGCGCAATAAATTCAAAATGAAGAATAGATTAGTATTCTACATGTTAATTAACAACCTATTATATAAAATAATTAGTTTTAAATATATTTACTATTATATAAACTATAGAGAACCAAGTGAATTTTTTTTTAATTAACACTTTTGTGTGATACTCAAAAATTGTATAAATAATCGTGTCAAATGTAAATAGATAATTTAGAAATAGCTCAGTATTTTGTACATAAAGCACTAATTTAATGTAGATAATTTTATTACTAAAAAAACTACTAGCGCCACCTATTTGGTACAAAAATTACCATCATATTACACATCTTTCTGATTTTGTAATCAATGGTATTGTACAGAAATATTCCAAAAATTTTAAAAAATAGAAACAACTTTGTAGATTAACATTTAAGTTTAGAATGTATCACTCGTTAATAAATACAGTAGAGCGTAATGTCCGGATTATCGAAAAGAAAAATAAGAAAAATAAAACTTGGTAAAACCGTTAAATGTTTTCTTCACCGAAATTGAATCCGGATTATCGACGCTCTACTGTACTTAAAAAATTTCGTTTATTTTTGCAAAAACATAATTTGAACTTTAAAACTGGAATCATTTCTGGGGTAATTACTAGCTACTACTTAACCAATAATTAAAGAAGGAAAAGAATTTTTAACGAATTTAATTAAAATAAGTGTACAAAATGTAAGGAGAATAATTACATTTTCAAGTGGCTGCTCCTTAACACAATAGAAATCCAGTGTTACAAAGAAACTAAAAGCTTAATTTCAAACAAAAAATAAAGGAAATTTCCAACGTAAAAAAAAGCTACAATAGGGTATCATAATTATTGAAAAACTTACATTTTTATTTACAAAGTTTACAAAATCCAAATTTTATTTTACATTCTCCATCACCTATGAAAAACTTATACACAAGGTAAGACAAATATGAACCCTTTCATAAGTAGAATTTCCTTCTAAATGTTATTATATTTTGTGAAATAATAGCTTCTAAACTGCTAGGTGGTGTAACAAACAAATCACAGAAATTAACTCTATATCTTAAAAATTTAACCAATTTGGATAAATTAACGACGATAAAGCATCATAATACAGAAGAAACAAAGGTAAAGACGAGTAAGTTCTTCTGAAAAACATAAATACATATTAAAAATATTAAATTAATAAATAATTTGTGTTGTATTTTTATTGCACGATGAAGTAACAGCTTCTTCCAAATTACTATCAAGTTTTCTATAATTTGCAGAGTTTGGTCTCTTCGAACGTGAAGTCCTCCTTCCCTTACGACCTTCCACCACAAGTGCTAAAATCTGCAAAAAATCATTTAGTACACAAAAAAACTTTTGAATCGCATGAAACCTTTTGTTTGTTATGGTAGGCGACATAACCACAAATAAACATAATGCAAACCATCATGAAATAAGAGAAAAAGTAGGAATCGCTATCGTCGATACTTTGATTTTGATAATTTGCAGGAAGACCCTCATCATCTTCGTTAGTTTCTTGAGGTTTGTTATTCAACTTTTCAGGGGTTTTCGTTTTCCCTGAAAGTAACAAACTTATTATATTAAAAATTTAACCCAATCTATATTTTAGAATTATCAAAGAAATAATTCTGAAGTCTCGAACGCATTTTTTGCTAGTTCTAAAATACAGATATGGTTGCTACCAATATTAAAACTTTAAAGAAGTTCGGGGTAAATCGAGAAGAAAAGTTTACCTTCACTTGATTTTGGCTTTTCATTCGCCACTGCAGCAGAGTTACCGGGAAGTACCTCTGGTACACCAGAGTTATCAAGAGCTAACTCTGGTGTTTCAGGGTATTCTTCAACGTCATCTAAAAAAATGTTCGATGAGCTACGCATAAGTTGACACAACATCAAAAAGAAAACGTGCTGTTTACAAGAAGTAAAAATGAAGATGCATAGCCCTGATTACCTCATACAGAAGAGAAATAGTACAATGAACAGTTTTCTGCAGAAAGAAATCAATCAACAGCAAAAATTAGTAAGCTGCAATGTACTCTGTACTTTTCTTAAATTTAAAATATTTTAATTTAGTTCTAGATTAAAAACGTGATTTCATTTAAAATTTACTTTTTTTTTCTAAAATTGAAATCTACCTGTCATTTTGTCAGATCTAGCGGTTTCCTGCAGGTAGCGTATTGAAAATTAGCTGGGGCCGTAGCAATATATTACGGAAATACCTACTTTACCTTTTTTTAACTGCTTTGTTAATTTTTGCTGAAGAAAACTGTTCAAATAAAATATACATACAAAAAAATAAGTAAAAGAAAAAAGGCAAACTAACAGAAGAAAATGTAGATATAAATTACGAAAAAAAATACACAAAAAAATTAAATGTTTACTCACTTATAGCAGCAGTCAAGTCATCACCATCCCCACCTAGATCTGGAGGAGTTTCTTCTTTTTCTAGGTTATTGTCGAATGAGTTTTTCTCTGGAATAGGGTTTTGAACTTCATTTTTGTTATTAGTTACCTGCTTTTCTCCATCTACTAAAGTGAAGTCGTTATCTTGAACAACTCCATTGTTTCCTTCTGGTTTTTTTTCCTCGAGTAACTTTGTTGTAACTTTTTCTAAGTTAACCTGCTGTAGATTAGGATTCAGATTTTCAGCAACTACATTTTCTGTCTTTTCTTTTACTACATCCTGTTTCTCTAAATTTGTAATTTGTTGGTGATCGATAGTATTCTTGTCAGCAGCAGAATTAGGTTTTTCATTTCCATTTACTGGACTATTTGATTGTAATGATTTTGTCTCAAGATCGGCTTTTACTGTATCATCTTTTACTGTATTAGGTTCTGGAAGCTTTGATTTTTCAGTATCCAGCGAATTCGCAACTAACGATGGCTCGTCAGGCTTTACTTTGGGTGGATCGGCGTTTTGCTCTGCTTTCGTTTGTATTTTAAACGAAGGATCGTCTATTTTCTCTACCAAAATAGGTATTGCCTGGCTAGCAACAGTTTTAGTATCATCAGCATTATTGGATTGCGCTGCAATTGGCTCAATTTTAGGTTCTTCTTTAATAACTTGATCATGGGTTTCTTGGTGCGATTCTGGCGGATCCTGAATATCCTTTACCGTGTGCAGAGGTTTAAAGGATTTCGTCTTCAATGACGAAGCTGTCTTTAACATAAATGCATTCAAAATACATTCGGATTTAATATACAAATTTTCCGTTAGACACATTAAAGCACAATATTTGGAATCTAATTTTTTTAAAGTTAATACTATGCTTTCTTTAACTTCATCATAAACATATGATTTTGATTCTTTCACCATTGTACCACAAACATCTGCTAATCCCTCATGAATTTTTGCATCTTCGTTTAATTTGGTCTCTAAATTTAGTTGAGGGAAATCTGTAGACATTTTACATAAATTCATAACATTTGAGTAATATAGAAGGCAAAGATCATCGTTTTCCGTTTTATCTACATCAATGTTTATTGCGATATTATAACGACATTTTGTCAAAAATGTTACTTGTGGTTCGATCAAAGTACTTCGTACTTCTGAACAATTTAATTTTGTATCGTCAGCGGATTGTTTAATTACTTCGTAAACAGACGAAACTGGAACTGGCCCACCATTTATGCACAAATAATTAATGAAAAGAGTCAAAATTAATAATAAATTCATCGTTGACGTTTATTATAATTTTTAGGTTAAGTAAAAAATGTTCGTAATTTTTTGCACAATTACTATATTATGGCACATAAAAAACAAAAAATTTATTAAAGTAATTTACTAAATCACTTCATTTCCAAAACAAAAATTTCATTTAACCATTTATATTATCCACCACACAAGGAAAAATTAATTTCGCAACATGCCGACATAAAATTATTGTAAACGTAACTGGCGATTAGGGATTTCTTAAAACAGCTGACTGTCCGTTCACATGTTGCACGTCCGCTAGATGGCACAGATTACACTCGCAAATTTTGCACATTTTCAGCAGCGTAACTAGGAAACTCAAATTTTCCGAAACAAAATTTCTCTACAGCTTTCAAACTATTGACAGATAAAAGTCAAAAATGTCCTACGAAGACAAATACCGAAAAGATTCCAAAAAAGCAAGAGAACTTTTGACCGAACTTCCTATCGCTATCAAATCTTCAAATGTAGACACCCAAGCACCTCCGGAATGGATGAAAGTCATGGTAGAAGAAAAGGACGAAAAAGAAGAAATAAGTTTGGAAAATGTTACCACTTTGCATAGCAGAGAAAAAGTGGAATGGATACACGTGCTGCACAGAATTTTATCGTTGGGGGATAGTCCTGTTTGGAGACTAATAGTTCTGGTTCTGATAGTAGTAAATTTTTTTCAAGTTAGCTACGCCTGCGTATTTCTAAGAGATGCCACCAACATAGAAGCTTATTATTCCATAATTGTGTGTGATTTGATCTATTTCATAGATTTTTCGCTGGCGGTCACAATTTACTTTTGGAGAAATTTACAGTTACGATTGGTGAATCCCCCGCGTAACAAAAAGACGCTTATTTGTGATACGTTCTTGGTTATTCCTTATTCATTTATTTACGAAATAATTTTTAAGCGTAAAAATTCTATCGGATTTATTATACTTCGGTTTATTTCGTTTTTTCGACTGTTTCATGTGGTTCGGTTTTTTAAAGAAAAATACAACAGTGCCGGTGCAAATCATTGGATGTATTTTATTATCCAATATTTTATGTACTTCTTCTTACTTCAACACGCAATAGCGTGCATTTTATTTGTGTTGGCTTGCCCATTGGGTTGTAGAAAACCTGGTGGCTGGAGTACAGTTTTAAAAAATTACAACAGATATCCTGAAACAAAATTTCAATGGTACATAACTTGCATGTATTTTGCTTTAATTAATCTGACAAATTCGGGATTTGGAGACCTGGCCGCAATAACCGGATTAGAAAGAATAACAACAGGTCGTCATTTCTTTATTTTCCTTTTTTCAAATTTTTGAAAAAAAAACTGTTCTAGTTCTGACCATGGCTCTTGGTTTCACTCTAACCACTGGAGTTTTCATTGGAAGCTTAACTTCGCAGTTTGTTAATTCAACTTTAAGAAAAGCAACCCTCCGCAACCAGCTGGTTTCCATTAAAAAGTATTGCAAAGTATTGAATTTGTCTGATCAAAAAGTTAAAGAAATAATGGATTATTATTACATTCTGTGGACCAAGAAGAAAGGAATTCGTGAAGCAGAAGACCTCGGGTTGCTTCCGAAACCTTTACGGATGGAAATTTGCTTCGACATCAATTTTGCTTTACTGCAGTGTTCTTTAATATTTCGCGATAAACCGGAAGCGTTTCTGAGAACGGTGGCTTTAAATATGAAGCACGAATTTTATCAACCAGGAGAAATTATTTATTATCAACACGTCATAAAATATAAAATGGTGAGAGGATAGAATTTTTGCCGACACAAATTTTATACAGTCTTGCAGGTTTGCGTGGCTTCGGGAGTAATTGAAATTTTGTCCGACGAAGATAATCAAAGTCCTATCATTTCGTTCACTGCAGGAAGCGTTATCGGAGAAGCTGCTATAGTATTATCTATACCTGCCCGTGCTACTATGAGAGCAGCCAGTTATACCGAAATCCAAGTAAGCTTTTGTTTATACCAAAATTGTTTTTGTAGTTGTATCAAGGACATTTCGCCGACGGCGAAGTGGCGACGGCGAAACGGATGCTAAAATATTCTTTTCTTCTTGCTTTATTTTTAGAAAAGTTAGAAAAGGTGGGAGCCTAACTTTTCTTTGAGTTGAAAGAAGTTATGATCAAGCATTAGACCATTCTGCAATTTTTCTAAGAACTTATTCCTGTATGATCTACAAAATTTAACAATTTGTTTCAGGCCTTGTACAAACGAGATTATATGACCTTGAATGATGCGTATCCCGAATTGATAATAGACATCAGAAACCAGATATTCTCAAGAATAAGCGATGCCTCACAAACCCAAGTAATCGATCAACGTAAAGAGATCAACACTTTGAGTCTCTACGTTTCGCATAACCGTCAATTATCAGAAATAAAAAAATTGAAAAACCGATTGAACCCAAAAACTGCATATACGTTTGGATCCACCGACACGTTTTATCGAAAGTGTTTGCCCTTGTATAGATTATCTAAAAATATTAGGAAAACCAAAACTAAACCTTTGTGTTTGACTTCAAGTTTCCCTTGGATTCAACAACCGAAGACAACGTTGACTTGGACGTGGGAGATTATTATCGTAATCAATACGTTTTTGATTGGAGTTTTGTATCCGTACTATATTGCTTTCGAACGTAAGTTTCCCAAATGGCTGTATGGGTTATCAGTATTAATGGAAGTAATAAACACAATGGATATTTACATGATTTTGACAACCGCAATTATAGAAAAAGATCACATCATTCAAACGTTTAGGGGAATCCTGAACAAGAAATTGCGCACCTACGGATTCTATTGCGACGTTTTCAGTGCCTTCTATCTCGAAATTTTTTCCTACTTAATGCGTAACGACAACGAGAAGTGGTTTTATCTCCTTAAACTAAATAAAATGTTGAAAATGTATCGAGTGGTTAAGTTTTTTAATCACTTAGAAGAGAGTCTAGCGGCAAAATTGATTACCATACGCTTGATTAAGTATCCAATCTATTTAATCATGTGTCCTTATTGGTTCGGTACGATTCTGTATTTGGAAACGTGTTTCGAAGAAGTTTGCCAACCATCAGGATGGTTTTACACCAAACTTCTTACAGACATTAAGCACCGCCTGACACATCCATGCATTGCTAATATCGCATACACCTCTTTGTACTACGCTCTCACTTGCTTGTCAAGTCTTGGCTATGGTGACATTTTACCAGGAAATTACATGGACATGGTTATTGTCTGCTGTGGAATCTTAATTGGTAATTTCGCTCTCCGGAATTTTGTTTGACTAACAGTTATTCGACCACTATTGTGCCGAACAAATGCTCAGTCGCATAACTGTTGGTCAAACAAGATTTCTGGAATCCTGCATTTCATCTAAACTTATACCAATTGTTTTCTATTTTAGGCATCTTTGTATTCGGTTATTGTATAGCCGAGTTTTCCGCAACGTTCACTCACAATTTGAAAAAGAAAACCGACTTCCAAGAAACATTATACTGCATCAATAAATTTATGAACGACAAGCGCATGAAAAGCGACATAAGAAAGAGAATCCACAATTTCTTTTTACTGCAGTGGCACTACAATAGAGGTATCGGTGTAACTAACACGAAGTCTCTCTTTTACAACGCAACATGGAAAATAAAGCAAGACGTTCTTATAAAAGAAAGAATGGAAGCCATCACCACGGTTCCATTGTTTTATGGAACCGACGTCGACTTTTTGCAACTAATTGCTGCCGGATCCAGAATTATTATTTTGCCACCCAACGAAATAGTCACGTACTCTGGAGGAGTCAGCAGAGCGATGTACATAATCCAGAAAGGTTTTTGCGCAGAAGAAAAAGGTAAAAGAAAAGTTGCTAAAGCTGCATTATAATTTTTTTCCGTTAGGAAATCAACAACACAACATAATTGGTCCGTTGTCCCATTTTGGCATGACAAGTTTGTTGTTCGAACAACAAGGTTTATCCACCGTGCGTACCATAACTCACGTGGAAATCATTTGCATAGATTTCAACTTATTCACCAGAGCTGTGTCCATGTTTCCAGCCATTGGAGAAGAATTGCAAAGCGTTTTGAGCGATCAGGACCTTAAAAATCAGTTAGAAGAGTTAAAGAACACGTCCAAATCACACAAAGAACTTAATTTGGGTGTTTCAAAAATTAAGAAATGGAAACATATCAAAAGAGAAATAAAAGGTACCAGCATCGAGTTGTTACGTAATTCTAAATTTATTCAACCAAACTTTTTCCTTAGGATCCTTCATAAATGTTCATACCTATTGCAAACGCAGGAAAGAGCAGTACAACAGACCTTTTAATAAATTAGGAAACTTCTTTTGGCTACGATACTTTTTGTTTCCGGTCTGCGTTTTACCTACCGGAATGTTTCTAAAAATCTGGGTTATTTTTAGACTGATCGTCGCATGCGTGGTTTGCCTACTCACACCATTGCAATTTTTGCATTCTCCTTACTTTCCAACTCTGGACAAAATAGCCTACAGCTTCGATTACATCGCCTATTTGGATTTGTACATTTTATTGCACGTCGGTTATTATGGTTCCAAGAAACAACTGATTATTCATCCATACAAAACTGCCGCTCACTACTTGCAAGGTTTATTTCTGATTGACGTGTTCCTCTGTTTTCCGTGGGAATTTCTTGTTAGTTTGCTGGTTCCGGATCATAACGAAGGTCACAGTGTTTTTTCTCACCTGCTGAACTCTCACCAGCATCACTGCTTATTTCGTGCTCCACGATTGTTCCAAATTTATAGACTTCCATTGGCTTTCAAGTACTTTGAGAACGACATCACCAGAAAGGTATCCAATGCTAATAGCCTATTGAAAAATGATCACAAAGTATTTTTTTCAGGGCGACATCATCCAAATAATCAAATTTATCCCGACAACGATCATGTTTATCAACATCTGGGCTAGTATTATCGTGGTCACGAGTTGTAAATATCATTTCAAGTTTGATACTACTCTAAGGAATATTAAACCTCCGTCGGCTTATTATATGTTGTGTGAAGAACAATCGTGGCTTGAGCGATCCAAGTATCAAAATTATACCGATCCTTTGGATGTTTACACAACCGCGATTTATTGGGTTACCAGCACGCTGGTAGGTTCAGGCTTTGGAGATGTCACAGCCCAAAGTAGAACACATCTGATAACCATTCTCTTCATGATAATTTTTGGAATACTATTTTTTGGGTTTGTAAATTCTGGATGACTATCAGAGGCTCAGCTTACTGTAAGTGTCCAATTTTCAGCTACATCTACGCAAGCATATCCAGCCACAAAGCCAGCCTACATACTACTTTATCGAGCTACCAAGAAATGCTATCAGAATTGACGAGTTACCTAAAGTACGAAGAAGTTAATTTTCACATACAAAAACGGATTACCGATTACTACGAGTACAGATGGAAAAGAAACAGTGGCGCCGAAGTAAGGCCAAACATAACCCAATCGTTTTTTTATTGTTCAAATTATTGTTTCAGATTAACGTTATTTTGGCAAACGTCCACAATGCCTTATTGGAAGATGCAGTTTTATTTATGTACGAAGAAACGTTACGAGAAATTCCTCTGTTCGAAAACGTGGAACGCTCGTTTTTTCGAGTCCTTGGGAAGGAGTTGCGCGAGAGATATTACATTCGTGATTTTACCATTATCCGAGCTGATGACGTGGTGCAAAATATGTTCATCATTTATAGAGGACAAGTAACATAAATTCGACCACCCGCAATGGTTATTTGCAAATTTTTCTAGGTTGAAGTCATATCATCCTACAACGAAATGCAAACTTACATGGGAATTGGCGGTTTATTTGGAAACATAAAACCTCAATTCAAATCCAAATCCTCGATTACGATAACAACGAAGAGAAATGTGGACGCCCTGTTCATAAAAACCGAAACGTTTTATTCCATTTTAAACGTAAGGAAATCCAATTTTCCGAATGTCGAATTAGGTAAAATGTTTCAGCGTTATCCAGCCATAAGAAAAAAATTCGATTTAATTCTGGAGACTGCGACCGATTACATTATGCCTACCACCATAGTTAACGATGAGACCGTTTCCCAAGAGTCGCTAAATATACAAGACAATGACGATTTTTCTTTTTCCAGTACAGTCGGGGTAATTCCTTCCGGAGTTGAATTTATAGAATACAAACATTTTTGAATTTCCTTTCAGAAATCAACGATACGATCTGTTAGTACTGTGGCAACTACAGGTACTGCTGCACTATTGGGATCGAAAAAGACCATGCTTGCTGTTCTCATGCCGCACAAATGGTGCCGCGTTGCCATTTCACCAGATGCTTTGATTTTCAAAATTTACAGCGAGTACCAATAAATTAAAAAAATTTTCAAATAACAGGAATCTCTTGTAGGCTATTTGGTAGCTTTTACTGTTTATGTAAACAGTTTGGTGACTACATTTCATTTTGCGTTTCAATATCATTCCATTATCATGTTCACACTAATAGTTACAATAGACATCATTTTTATAATTAAAATATTTTTGGAAATGCACAGAGCGCATATTGATCGATATGGGGAATGCATAGTCGATAACAAGAAAATTTTGCGTTTGTAAGATTTTTTTTCTACAAATCAAATTGTTTTTTCCAAATATTTTACATTTTGCGATTTTCTTAAAACTTAAAACTCCTTAAAACTTGGGTCGAGTACCAGGACTCTCCCCTTAATTTAAATTATTTATAACTAAAAAATCCAAAGCAAGGAGGGTAATGTAGCGTTTTTTCAAATTAATTAATCCAAAAATTCCAGATATTTCAAGAAAAGGAAAGCCCGAATCATCGATTTTGTCACAAATGTGCCATTTTACTATTTGACGTTCTTTTTGCTACTGTTTACAACCGTGGACGTCTGTTTGGTTTTTTCCACTGTCAGACTCATTACATTGTTGCGTGGGTATTATATGGCAGAGTTTTATAAATCTCGCACAAATAAATTGGTCGTAAATGCTTTGAATTTAAAAATTGCGTAAGTATTAAAGAAAAGACTGACGATGAAATGCTTACGGATTTGCTATTTCAGGATTATCATTGTTCTAATATCATTCATCGTCCATTGTTTGGCATGTGGATGGTACCTGTACGCCTGCCCATTGACTTACTGTACGACTTCGTCATGGCTGACCAAAATTCCAAACTATAAACGTCACGTAAATGACAATATTATGTTACGGTCAATGATGACAATTTGGCCATTAACGTCAATGGCCGGACAATTCAATGCCCAGCTTTCATTTCAGCCAAAATTTCATATGTGGTTATGTAGTTTTTACATCATTGTCCGGGCAATGACGTTAATGCCCAATACAGGGTGGGCAATGATGAAACTACTATTCTACACAATCCATCAGATTCCATATTCTATCACTCTTAGCAATAGACGTCACACACGTTTCGTACTTCGCAGAATTCGGATTTCCCAGTCGAGGTGGATTGATTTCGGCAATGTTTTTAGCAAGTAGGCGCCAGCCAAAACGACCCGGAGCGCAGAGAAGGGCTGCGTAAGGTCAGTTTTGGCTGGTGCAACCACGGCAAATCACGGATCAACCGGAAAATGAATAAATTAAATTAAATTAATTTTTCCTCCTGGCTCACGGATTCACCCTAAAATGGGTAAATGGACATTGACGTCATTGTCCGGCCATTGACGTCAATGCTCAATTTATGTCACTGACCGTAACATACAAAAAACAACATTTTTTACAGAGCAAATTAAGCATCTATATTTTGTGCTTTTACAAAATCATGAATGTCTTAACAACAACTGGTACTGGAGATATTTTGCCCAATACGAGATGGGAAATAAGTTACTTAATCGTCATCATGATAATGACGAAATTTTGTATTGGTTAGTATTGGATATTTCAGCAGAAGACTTAAAATCCAGTTTCGTTTTTCAGGTATTTTCATTGGCGACGTCACGAGCGTCCTAAATTCTTACACTTCTTCTTTGGTCAATTACGAATACGGAATTGCCGAACTCAAAGATTATTTGCAGAACGCAAACGTCAGCGATCATCAAATGGAAAAGATGTGGCACTACGTCAGACAATTATGGACCCGAAATCGAGGAAAACAGGTTTCTACACTTAGCTTCTGAAACTCTTTTCAAAAAATTTGCATCCACAGCTGCCACGTTTGATCAAGCAACTACCGTACGTGATGCAGTATGACATAATGAATGAGATTTATGGACAACATCTACGTAATTCTTTCATTTTTGCCAATACCGAAGAATCGTTTATACGGCAACTTTCGGCAATGGTGCAGTATGTGGTGTTCTTCCCCGGCAACTACATCGTCCAACACGGTGATTCGGATCAGTGCATGTACTTCATTCATCGTGGCGAGGTAAAATAATATATTGGTCATCTCGAAAATCTTTTGTTTCTTTTTTTGATAGGTGGACATTTTGACGGTCCATTCAAATTTAACCGAAACGGTTCACGATGTCTTACACACTGGCGAAATGTTTGGTATCGCCCAAGGACTGTTTTATGGTGTTCCGCACCATTTTTCATTTAGAGCCAAAACGACTGTCGATATTATCAGTTTAAAATTGAGTAAATTACAAGAACTGCTTAAATTTTTTCCAAATACCAAAGAGATGGTATATAAAAAAGTTCAATTGATTTACGTTCATTATTAAAGCGAAGAAAAATTTTCCTTGTTTTCCATTTTTGGGATTTTCCGTAATAGGAAAATTGGAATAACGTAGAAATGAACCCTGAAAAGTTCCATACGGTATACCGGAAAAATTTGAAACAAAGAACAGCAGACAATTTTTATTCGCAAAATTGAGAGATGTAAATCCCCGAATTTCTGAAATTTAAGAAAATTAAAATATTTTTAAAATTAATATACGTTTATTTACAAAAATACATACACTCATTGAAAATAGGTACAATAATTGAGCTCTTGACACAATTCTTATTTAATCAGTCTATTTGCTCTGTTCCATAAATAACGCACAAAAATAAATAGCGCATTTTAAAAATTACATATAACATTACACCGAGAAAAATGTGTTTATGTATTGGTGCACAACATAAAAGGTTTTCGTACCAATATTATTTATTATAGAGATAAAACTATTATTTTATGGAAACGTTTCTCACAGTAGATTTCTGACATATACAAGGACGGTCAAGAGAGGCATTTTTGAAAATATACCAAAATAATGAAAAATATAATATTTTATATATTTAGTAGACATTGGTGCAATACTAGACCCCCCTATGACCGTCTTTGGAAATAATTAGGTACCCCACTTTACCGAAATATTCTATTAAGGAAAAAGTCCTTTTGGTTAGTAGAATACATCAGCGAAATTGGAACGTATATTTCAGAAAAGACCTTATAAAATATATAAAAAATTTAAAAGTAAACAAATAACTTTTCAAGTTAAAATTATTATCACATTCAATCTTAATATCAATATAAGTTAATTTTTTGGGTAACAATGATAGTTTATATTTTACGACGGTGTTTCTCAAGCAATTCAAAATAATTTGAAATGGTATAAACACGTACAGCAGGAGGTAATAAAAAAGTTTGGGAAACACTGTTTAAAATATATCGGAACGATTTAAAAGAGACGAATGCTTGACTCGTAGATGAGTGCGCAGCGTGTCAATTCGGCTGTAACTAGCTGGACAATATGGACAAGAAGAACGTTGGGAATTGTGCGAGTGATAATGGTGCCACCTATTGGTAACTTCTTTACTACAAGTTTTGCATTTCCACAGCACGCTGTTTGATGCAGAAACCTCAAACATTTCGTTGTAAAATGCTTGGGATCCATTGCTTGGATCTAGAATGCAATATAAAAAATTTGTTAGCCCAGCAATGCTCACACTAGCAAAGGAAATTTTTTCAATTTTATAACATCTTTGCCAATATGAAAAATAAAGTTGTCCAACGAATACTATTCATTGGTTGAAACATGATCTTGTAAATAAAACAAAGAAAAGCTGTAAACTTTCAAGCCCAAAGGCAATGGCGTACATCACTATTGCTTATACATTGCTGTGCAATAAAGAGGAAGGTCACCTTTCATCAAAGAATGGAGTTCACTTTTCAAAAAATTTTCAATTTATCACTTACGAATTAATCCCTTCAACTTACCTCTCCCTCCGTTCTCTCTCTATAAATAAAAAAGGACTTGAGCACATTAAAAACATCTAAAAAAGCAAATAGTGCAATGGCTTAAAGCCAATCCAATCATTTGAGTTGTAGTGTGTTTGCTTACTTCAATATTATCAAATTATGCCTAATTGAAAAAATTCAATTATCCGTACGATATAGGAATCCAATCATATTAATACAGTCATATTGCACACTGTTATTATATTGCTCAAATATTAATAGTAATGTCAATGTAACGCCACTGACTTTCTCTCACTATGGGAAGATAATGGAGAGACTGTAAACGGCACGTTGTAGTTATTCGATTAAAGATTGGGCAGTTACAAATACTTTTTTTTTCAAATGTTAGCTAGGTATCATTTATTTGTTAAATTTTCCGATAAAGTATACCTAATTTATAGTAAGCACGGCTCACACCTCGCTTCCACTATCAGTTTAGAACTAGCTTACACGAACATCTAGAGCTACACACTAACAAAAACGAAAGTACTACTATTAACTACTTTTGGAGTAGCTAAGGTCTTTCCGTCCTCTCGTTTGGGATGATTAAAAATTATTTCTTCAGGTGGATAGGGTTAAACCACACACCTACCCGATTCAAATCCGGCGAGAAACTGATGATTTCCACCATCAATTTGGCATTACAATGATTTTTTACGAAGATTGATCGGGGTTTCTTTCGAACCCTTACAGAAGCTTTTTAAATAAAAATAATTTCATTAAAAATTTACTCACCTGTATAACAAGTGTGCCACTTGTAAATTCCGAAGAAAACGCGTAAATCTAAAATCTGGAAGACTAAAAACATTTCTAAAATAAATTTTGTTTAAATAATTGAACAAAAATATTTTCTCGTGGTTTTCGCCCGTAAAAAATTATTTTCATAATATATTAATTACAAAATTTAAAAACCGGGGAATCCCGTGTTTTTCAGAAAAACAATTAATAAAAGTTTTGTTAAAATTATTATATTAAACACATAGTATTAAATACAAAATAAAATGTATAAATAAATAAGAAATAAGTAATTATATTATTAATTAATCAGTTTGGAATTAGATACCCTGACTTTGATATTCACTGATACAATGTACAAACTGACTTAGCAAATATTACTGTATATATTTATTATATTACAATATTTCTTACTAACTCTCATAATAAAATAGATAAACTAATATTGATTGACTTATTACTTATATACTCTAACAGTAAATATTTATTAGGTAATGCTAAATTTGGCAAAAACTTCACAACACATATTAAACTACCAAAGAATAAATCTTTGTACCTCTAATAACTCCGCTATAATATAAGTATATTTACATTCTCAAATGACTTAGAAAAAAATTTCTTTTAGGTAACAATTTCAAATTAGGTTTTCTAATTAACTTTAAGCTAATTTACATAATATTATTATGTGTATTAGAAGTGCGACGCTTTTCAATAAATTTAACCATGTGAGATATTACAATTTGAGCTCGACCGACTAACTTGACCTATACAGTCTCTTGTCGGTTTTGGATCAACGTCGGATCAATATATCACGATTTCCAAGAGGGTCACAAATTTTAAAAAAATGACTAGATTTTAATTTATTAAAAATTTAAAAACCGTACTTATAAAAACTTAGATTAATAATAGTAGCCACTTATTCACAGATCGCTGTACAGTATCTTTCTTATTTAAAATTACATTGGTAATGTAGTGGACTTTGACAACTAAAATAATTAAGGAAGAACGGTCGACACGTGTTTCTGGCTTTATTTTTTAAATTCAAGGTATGATATTAATTAAGCATACTGTAAGCAAGCTGTAAATGTAACATTTTAATTTATACATACATTTTTGTGCAAAATGACTACAAAACCACACAGAATACAGAAACCAACAATAAAATCGATGTAAGTTTAACCTAATGTTCTAATGTTCATTAAGTCGCACTTCTAATTTATGACATAATTAGGGCCAAGTGGTAATAAAGTAGTTACTTCATTAAAAGCACTTCCAACTGGTTATATACATTTGACACAGATATTTACAAAAAATTTGACATAAATGTTGGTCTTTGCAGAGAAGTCGGAGAAAGTGAATCCCACTTCTGATGCACTCAAACCGTAACAAGTGTCAAATGTACAGTTTCAATTATTGGTTTTAACTTTTAAGCGCTTTGGAGTAAACAAAGAGGCAATAAGAACTGACTAGTAATTTACAATTTACAAATATTTGATCGCAGAGGCATTTACTTGGTAAAATTGTGGAAATCGACAAAGAAAACGTCATTGATCCCTTGCGCAAATTTTTTGATTTTTGTTTATAGTTGTAAAAAGTTAAGTTCACTACAATTTTTTTATATTTCTTTGGTTGTTATAACTAAAAACTAGTAGGGTAAAACTTTGTCTACAAAATAACTAACAAAAAATAACAGAAATATTACATAATTATTATTCCGCTTTGGTACTGATTAGATGTGAATTCTTTATGAAAACCAATATACCAGAGGATGATTTGCATGTTCGTTATGCGCATTCTCTATTTCCGGATGAAACCTTTTTAATAAATTAATATTGCAATATTTTATTTTTCTTTAAACTGATAAACGGTAGAAAAATATATTTCCTAGCATTATAACAAATCTGCGAATCACCCTGTATTCTCTCTACGCAATATTTGATGTTTTGCATAATGCACAATTTTCATGATTCAAAATTATCGGCGTTTCTCAACCAGCAACTCGAAAATCTTTTCTGACTAGATTTTGTTATCGGTTTTTAAAATTGCATCACAGTTACTAATTTAAATTTTGAAAATTTACTTAAAAATTGTGTTTTACACAACATTTATGGTCTTACGGTAACTTCATCTCAAAACCAACTTTTTATATGCTGCCATTTTTCAAAACCAAACGGGGGAAGCACGTAGGTTGAGAATTAATAAATTAAACGACTAATTACATTTTTAAAAAATAATAAAATTGTGCAAGCACATTCATCAAAATTGAGCATTTATGTTTTTGGTTTTGACTATAAATCGAGTTAAAAATTAGTTAATAACACAACACCAGTTCTATCGTTACAAAAATATTTTAAAGAAGATTATTCAACACTCACCGATGATTAGAAACTTTAAAACTGTTTTTGAACATCATTCGGTTCTTTATACAAGTAAAATTAAAGAAATTACACTAAAATCACTATTTCTACTATAACTAGTTAGCAACAGCCGGATGTTTCGTGCGCATGTGTAAAAGCAAAGTATCACTGCGCGTATAAACTGCGGGACAATGGGCACAAGAATACTGTCCGGGAAAATGTACATAATAATGATTCCTAGTGTTGCTTACAATTTTACCACATAACACACATCTTCTTCTTTCGTCCATCGAACCTACCCTCTCGAATAGTTGCGACACCTTGTAGCATTTTACATCTGAAACAAATAAACTGTTAAGTATGCACTATGGTTTTGCCTTGTACATCATTACCCAAATTAAAATCAGCATCCGGTGACTTCTAACATGCCTTTAAATCACTACTATACGTGCTTTTAATAAAACACCAAAACAAGTACTAATTATTCTTACTTTCACTCAATTCTATAAATATAACGCTAACCGCAATCAAATCAACTACAGGCGTTATTACACATTAATAATAATTCATAAAATATAAAATTCAATTAGTATTATATTCAAAATAACATAAAATTACCAAATTAAACACAAGAACTCAATGTTCAAAGTCTCGTTAATTTTTTTAAAATCAAATTAGCATTTATCTCAAATCGGTTTTGACAAACATTGAACTAACATTCTTACACCTGGGAGGGCTACTCCCCACTGACAGCAGATTAATGCAGAAGCAAAGCGACGAGACTACCCGTTAAAAACTACAAGTCACACTATTCCTTATATGATTATTTCAAAGCCCTCAGCTGTTTCAAGTATAATAAAAAAGTACTCCAGCACAAAAGGGTAAGTACTGGAGTACTAGTAAAAGTACAAAGTACCTAGTATTATTATAATTATTATGGAATGAGAAGACAATGAGGGATGGAGACAAGATAGGTATTTTTAAAACTGCGTAGATCTAAAAATGCTAAATTGATTCTAGTATTGGCATTGGATTTTAGTATTAATTAATGGATTATTATGTGAATTTAAGTTTTTTCCCTTGATTAACTTTTATTCTCCGCTTATTTGGACTGCAAAGAACAGAGACCAACCCTGTGGAAATGATAATCGTGGAATAAGATACCGTGGTTCAGATGTCACGTTAAACTCAAGTGTGAGTATTTAGCCAGAAATAAAATGCAATGCACCGGTCAGACCTCCAATGCCTGCACCACACGGACCACGATTGATTCTTAGCATAAACTCAATCTGCCCCGTGATTCAAATTTCCCGTTGAGGTATTTATAATACATTATGCCTAACTTGCATTGATTGTCTCCATCACAAAAAACACAAGATGGTCACTTGGGTTGCAGGAATTGATTTGAGAAATTACTGTGTTTTTTTCTCGCGGACAATTTTATGTTTCCTGTTCGAAAATTAGTAAGAAAGATTATCTAGTTTTACGTCCAAAACGTGGTAAACAATAAGAAAGAATAAATTATGAGTATTCAACGCCGAAAATAGAAAATAAATAGTTAGAACATTCACTCATACCCGATGGCCATGATGACATGGTATGGTAAAAACATTTGCAAAATTTATACTTACAGTGTATTCTACTTGTGAAAGCTTTGTTTTTAGTTTTTTAGTTATTCTAAAAAATTAAAAACGATTTTCGCAAAAATGAATATATTCATAAGTTCATAATGTTTTATTTCAGGTTTTTTCATTTTTTTATTTAGTACTCGTTTTATCATCAATACAAGTAGTTTTGTTTAATTTGTTGATTTTGGATATTCTTCTTTATTGTTTTATTTTCAATATTCTGTTACTGCTTTTACACATGAATTTTCCTTTATCTTTTTTCATTCATTATGTTCATCGGGGTTCCTTCGTTATCCTTTTATTCTATGTCCGGCCAGTTGGGTTTGTTACCTCTGAACGTTTACCTATTCTGTTCCTACGTTACCGTCGATATTTCTGACCTACCATTAGCTAAGAATTACAAATCCCTGATATTGATTCGTTTCTCTTTCTCTGTCGATGTTGTTTATCTGCTGGTACGTTTGTCCATTTCGCTTTTCGTCCTTCCTTCTTCTCTTCTATTTTTTCTTCTTTTTGTTATCTGCATGTAAGGTGTATACCTAAGGCAATGCGCGCACTAAAGTGGTGAGCAAGTGACGTGGCAGAGGCGTGGTGACCAAGTGGCAGGTGGAATCGGTAAAGCCTATGTATGTAAACAAATGAAGATGAGCGCATCGAAATGGAGTGGCGGTGGCGTGGTATCAGTCTGGTGCCACTAGCCTCGAACAAGTTTAATTTTCGACTGGCAACCGGGTGGTGACGACGTGGATTTTGCATTTTCAACTGAGTATTTCTGTTTTTTGATTTGAACTTGGACGACCAAGAATTTCAATTTTTTTCAATTTTTATAAAAACAGAAATACTCAGTTGAAAATGCAAAATTAAAGTCGTCACCACCCGGTTGCCAGTCGAAAATTAAACTTGTTTGAGACTAGTGGCACCAGGCTGACACTACGTCACTCCATTTTGATGCGCGCATCTTCATTTGTCAACATAAGCTTTACCTATCATGGGATTTACCGATTCCACTTGCCACTTGGTCACCACGCCACTGCCACGTCACTTGCTCACCACTTCAGTGCGCGCCTTGCCTTAGATTTCGTTCACGTAAGGCTTAGATAATATGTATTATGTACCTTTAATTGATTAGTAAATTAGAGATTTGCAAGATTTCCAACGATTTCCAAGAATTCCAATGATTTCCAAGAATTCCGATGGTTTCCAACGATTTCTAAGAATTTCAATGATTTCCAGGTATTCTAGAAATTTCCAAAAAAATTCCAGGGATTTTCAAAGAATTCCAGGGACTTCCAAAGAATTTCAACGATTTCTAAGAATTCTAATGATTTCCAATGGAATTCCAAACAAGTGTACACCAAATTTTCGATATTTACAAAAAAATCTAAAGCTCATTGATTTTGTAGCATTTGGATTGTAATTGATTGTTGAGTTTTCCTTCAAGGCCGCTTTATTTGTATGCAAATTTTATTTCTTTTGTTATTACAGTAGAACCCCTCTATAACGAGTCCCGGTTATAACAAAAAATCGCCTGTAACGAGTAAAAGTTTGGTCCCTTGACTTTTGTATAATATATGCTAAACTGACTGTTTATAGTGAAAATCTGATATAACGAGGTCCCTTGAGTTCTCGTTATAGAGGGGTTCTACTGTATTTGCAATTTTTGTTGTAAAATGATTTATCCATAAATAAGTATATTATTTAAAAAGGATACATCCGTCCATATAATAAAGTTGGAGTTACAAAGGTATCTTAAGCTCTTTCGACAATAGAATATGAATTTATAGTCCAATCGCAAAGCATCACGGCTTCACAGCAAATCCAAAAACAAATGCAAAACTGGAGCAAGTTGGTATCTAAATTATTGTACAGAATGTAATAATTAAAAAACCACCATATTTCCAACTCCTTTCCGAAATTTAACAAATCCATATGGGTTTGAGTGATCTTGAAGCCGATATTGGTAACTTCCACTTTCATTCCTTATTTCTTCTTGAATTGTTGGCATTTTAAGTTAATCGTGTATGACATCATTATGAAATTATGATAGTATGTAGAAACACCTGCAATAATTTCAACACTTTGTTTTGAAAAATTTAAATTTTGATGTTAGTGGAACTTGATGCTCCCTAAAGTTGCAGCCCATAGGTCCAGATAGGTTTCATGATTATTTTGTAACTTTAAGTTAAGTTGTTTTCTTTTAGATTTTGTGTGGTGCGCCCAAGTCAGTCTTCCATCTAACAATAAGTGAATTCCCAAGTATTTTATCTCTTCGGTCTGTAAAATCAGTCGATTATCAAATATGATAGGTGAACAAGTTTCTCTTCTCAATGTAAACGTTATGTGAACTGATTTCTTTTTTTTGAATTTTAGTCTCCACAATGCAGACCATGTACAAATTTTGTTTATGTGGTCTTAGAAAACTAACTTGGAGCCCGAGTCAAATGCCATTACAGTAATACACCAGACCTGATCGGATAAAGTTCTGATGTGAACTCTTGCTGTTTTATGAAGTAATGGTAAGCTTTTTTTGATCTTATACAGCAGTTCATCATCCCAAATTTTATCTAACGTCTGTGAAATATCCAAGAAGACGGTAGAGCAATATTTGTTTGATTCCAGATCAGATCTTATTTTATTTCCTATTCTGTCTACTTACTTGACAGTTGAGTGTTTGGTATAAACTGGTGGTTTGGTATAATTTCTTTTTCTTATAATAGTATG
The DNA here is from genome assembly GCA_949152465.1 of Cantharis flavilabris. Lineage (NCBI taxonomy): Eukaryota > Metazoa > Arthropoda > Insecta > Coleoptera > Cantharidae > Cantharis > Cantharis flavilabris. The sequence continues at coordinate 46,678,249 of OX424436.1, forward strand.
AATAGAATTTGTTTTAACAGAAGCTTTTCATATATCTTAGACATCAGTGTCAGCAAACTATGAGGTCTGTGTGTGACATTATTTCTATCTTTTCCTGATTTTGAGGTCATTATTATTTGTGAGATCTTCCATTAGAGAGGACAGTAATCCAGTCTTGATATGACGTTGAATATTATGATCACCATTCTGTATCCACAACTGGGTAGCTTTTGTAAAACTCTGCTTGTATCAGATCAAATCTTAGTGCTTCTGTTGGTAAGATTTCATCACTTATCACCTTGTTTACTTTAAGTTCTTCATAGAACATTTCTCTAGCTTTTCAAATTAGTAGTGTTCAATTGTAGAGGTCGCACTAAATATATTTAAATACATTTGTTTGTTATAATCAATACGTAAAATCATTATTTCAAAATATTAATAAAATACAAACTAGGGAACTGCGAAAATATTTAGGGGGAGTTTGTGATTTCTAAAAGGTTAACCGCTGCATTAAACAATCATGGGTACATAAACCAACCTTATCCAACATTTTCAAAGCTAAACCGTTCATTCTGAGCTCCATCCACCTTCACGCGCATACCAAGTTATATGTATTAAAAAATTGGATGCAGGCTTTATTTTGATGCATTATGATGTTACAACTATTGGTGCGTATTAGAAGGTACAAGTAAATCAAAGATACAAACAGCAATAAAATCATATATCTTTGAGTTACCATAGGTTGGAAAATAGTTAATAACCGAGGTGAAAATGAACTTAAGAATAAGAATAATATTGAAAGATTTAAAATAGCGGTTCCATATTATATTCCAGATTGTAGGTTCTTTAAATGCCTGAACAAACAGAATGTTTTCATTTCCGTTTTTAGAAAAGATTCATACCATAGTATATAAAATCTGTACCTATTGTGTGGCAAGCAAGGTCTTCGTGTTGACCAACTCAAATCAAGCACCCAGTACACATTGTTAGAACTTAATGCTAAATTATGCTATGATTGAAAAATTAAATACATACTTTGAATTGCAAACCTGTGGAGATAAAAACCCATAAAACTACTGATAAAACAAGTAAAACCACAGGTGCTGTTATGGGTGCATTACCGAATGGTTCTAAATAAAATAATACTTTTGAAGTGAGGAAGGTGTAGGGGAAGCACATGATAATAATAAAACGCTAACCTAGAACACACCATTGTTTAATGAAAATTAATAAAATACAATAATGAATTAAATGCGGATGTAACTAACCACACAACTTTTATCAGACACTTTCATAAACGAACCAAGCGAGTCGATTCCTTTATGAACAGGTACCAAACAAATTTTAAGTAAAGCCAAACAAAAAGTATTAAAACAAAACAAAAAACAAAGCAATCAAACATTCAAAAAAAATACACAATAATAAAAATACACCTACAAGTAAGTTAATGAGCAATTTACAGTTAATTTGTTCTTTAAACGAGTATTATAACGCTTTAAATTTTGTAAGAATAAAAATATAATGATTAGAAAAATCTAACAATGTAAATATCCAATATTAAAATACTTAACACTACCCTATGCTTATTACTAAACCGCAACCTTTTTTAAAATCAAATTAAGTTATAATAATAACAATCGCTTTCGTTGAGTCGGACACAATTAATTTGTTGAAACAAGATGATAATGAACTTGAACAAAGTGTGTTTCTGTACATTAGTCAAGTTAGTTGAGTTACTAATATATAAAAAAATGGTATATAAAAAATACATAGTAATAATAATAATTATTAAGAGTGACACTTTTATATAACTTAATTAGTGTTAATTAAACAACTAAATATTGCACTTTTTAAATATTTTTCACCTAACATGGTCAAGTTGCTTAATATTAGCACCATTCCAGTATTTATCACAATCATTACATTTTCCAATAATTAAGTCCACCTCTGTTATATATCAATATATATTATTAAAATCTTTAGTATCGATATAAAAACTAATAACAAACAATTTGATAAATTTGTCACTACAAGTTGTTTCATTATCATTATAATCATCGTCACCGCGAAGTTTCTCTCATCCTAACATATAACCTTCTTAAAACAAATCCCGTTTATCAGTAATACCACACCGATAACATCAAATTTTCATAAATATAATGTGTAATTATATACATTAAGGTACTGTTAACATTCAAACGAATGGTATCACTCATATTGCAATACAAGAAGTACTAAACATACAAATTAAGACCTCCATGACAATGTAGTAATCATATTAAAATTTTGCGAATTTCTGCGCCGAGATTAAATCCCAACATAAAAATAATATTTCCAAAAATTCTGGATACGCTTTTGCCGCTAAATCGACAATAAATTTCCAAAAGAAAAAAAAACTCAAAACTATTTTGAGATTAAAATATTGCACGTTACTTATATTTAAATCAAAATAATTTAAAAACAAAAAATTTTGAAGACTAGAAAATTATTAAAACTTACTGGAGGTCAAAAGCATAAACTTAAAATATTAAAACCTTCATAAAGACTTAGAAACATCCATTATATTAAAAGTTGTAAATAACTAATAATTGTATACATATATTTTTTTTATAATATATAATATTCAAAAAGTTTAAACTGCTGATAGCTATACAGTTTAAAAAAAGCAAGACTAAACCTTACGTTTTAAAACCTTAATTGTATATAACATGAGATAAAGAATATGAGGTAATATAAAGTTAAAAAAAATAACATTGCACTTAAATTGTTATTAACTAATGTTAAGTTTGGCAATAGTTGCAAAGATAAATATTATAAAAAACATTGACTAAGAGTTTCTGATTTATTCTTATTCGTTCACTAAGTATTTTGTTCGAGATTCATCGGACGGGAACTATCCACAAAATGCAAATTTTTTTAAGTCCTTGTAGACACTTTTTTATACATATAATCTATTTTATATGACAAATTTTATACCCATTTACAACAGGTAAAAACGAACTGACTTTTTTTACATCACAGACATGGTATTTTCGTTTTTAAAATTTTTTCACAGTCCTTGAAATGATTTCGTTCGAAAAAACATAATGATAACTACTCTTTCGATAGTTTTTCTTTTATATGTACAAGTTTTTTATATCAAAAAATTTAGAGTTCAACGAGATTCGACTTCGAATTTTAACGAAATCCAACATTTTGAGAAATCCCAGAATTTAAAAAAATGTTCAATTTGAAAAAATGGAAAGCAAACTCGATTTCGTTAATTAGCAGTCTTATCAACATCAAAATGATCAATTTGAAAAAGGGTATCACTATGCTTTCTGGATCCTTCAGTCAAATCAACCCAATAAACGCTTTTTCGACCTGACCCTCAACAATTTTAATGAAACTATAATACATATAATTGGTATCAATAGTGCCCATGGAGAAACCAAGAAGTTTTTATTAAATTAATTTCATGACCTGCAAGGGGTGTATATTTGAATTGTTTATTACTCAACGCATAATTGGTAAGTAACCAGTTTTTATGCCAAGTTTCTAGGTCAACTCAAAATTTTAATTACTAAAAGAAATTTTTGAAGCCTTTGATAAATATAACGCGTATAGGTATTCAAGTTCAAGTGGAATTTTTTCAATTTAAAAAATCTTTAAAAATTTGAAAATTAAAAAACATCTTTGTTTTACCTTACCAAATAAACCTCATATGAAAGCCCATCGTATAAGCTTTAAAATAAGCCCATTCTAAAAGCTATATCTCAATTAGGCCCTGAGTAAGCATTCTAAATTAGTATAACCTGTGTACCGATTTAGGTGATGTAAATCAAAAAAGAATCATCAAAAACATTTGAAAAATTAATTCCTTTGTTTCTCCTCGAGTACCACCAATGCGACGAGTTGCGAGTTTCATAGAAATTGTTGAGGGTCGACTGTAAAATCAACTGATTTAACATGAAATGACCCATCTATACAATTTTGAAAACAAAAAGTGGGCGTAGTACATAAAATGGTCCAACGTAATATTTGTGCAAGTCTCGAATTTAGTTACAAGGTACGTGATGAGCTAGAGTAAATAATTAAGATTTGATTTTACAGCTATGAATACAACGCCTTGTAATAGAAGTAGTAATATAGCCAAAATCAATCAACTGATGAGTCATTTACTACTGTAGGCGATTCAAACTTCCTTATATCTGGATTGTAGAGTGGATGTTTAAATTTGCAGTGCGTGCGCAAGTTGTCACTTCTAGTATACGTGGCTCGACACAATGGACATTCAAACCTGCCAGGGAAGTGCACATGATAGTGGTTGCGAATGTGCGTCACTATTTTGCCGCACAATTTGCACCGATGCAGGTTGCAGCCACCTGGCAGCTTGTCAAACGTTAGCCGCATGTGCCAGGCTTTTGAACCTGCAAACCAAAAAGTACTTTAACTCACGTTAATTATTAAAATGTTAATATTAATAGTGACAGCAGAATAGTGACAGTGCACCCCAGAGCTAAATTGTTACAAGACTTTCAGTACCATTACAAATTTTAAAGCCCTCAAGTTTTGGAAAACTTGTGCTTCACGTTAATACTCCTCCCCATGAAACTAAACAAAATAAAAATGAGCTAAAATAAATAATGGTACTGAAAGTCTATAAAGCAAGTCGAGCCAGTTTAGTATTTTGAAAAATTATTTGCAGATAAGTTAAAAAAATAAGAAAATACATGCACACCATTTTATACAATAATCTAACACTCAAGTTTTTAGGTAACAGTAATTTTATGTACTTATGGTAAAAACCTCCACCTTCCTCAGTATTTTCAAACAAGAATCTTACAAATATTATACAAACAGATTTCTAAAATGTTCTCTTTAGTTTTCAGAAAACGTTGAGTACGAATTAATCATCATTGCAGGTTCTGCTTTTCTAAAAACTAGCGAATAGAACGCTCTACTTTTAGGTTAATGTAACTATTTTCAGCTCACAATGTCTTTACAACACATGATTTATTATGGTTTTTATAATGAGCTAGGATATGATTCACTGTTTGATCTAATTAATAATTCATATTCAAATAAATAATGTACTTTAAGATAGAGGCACAAACATGATAGGATGCAGTTCTAAAGAGTTCAGTGCTAAAGAGGAGAACTGGACCCTATCATGTCTGTACCCCAGCAAGTTTGTACCCCCATCATAAGGTGTATATATGAATTATAAATTAAATAAAATTAATATTTTAATTAAATAAATCCTCGAATCAAAATTCAATTAATGAAATTTGAAGTGATCCAGAACTCTTACAGCCTCTCTACTTTCAGATCAACATTTATATGAACATTATTGCTTAAAATTGGTTCCGGTACACCCCAGTAAACTATGTCTTTCAAATAGTCAGAACTCACCTAACCTAGAACCGTTCCTTAGCTTTGCACTGCATTCAGTTTCATACTTGAAACTTGACCTACTTCACATAACTTTCCAAGTTAAAATAAAACTTGTTGCAAAAAATAGCTATTTTTTCGCTCGTTTCTAGTGTCAAGATCAACAATTTTAAAATCAACTTTAAGTGTATTATTTATTTGCACCTCATAACTTGCCCCAAAAGATCCCCACTAACTTTAGTGAATCAGTAGTGCAGCTATCTTAATTTAGGCAAAATAACAATATAACTCAACTTCAAGAATCGGCTTGGTCAAATGAGCGAGATTGGCCAAAAAGCATAAGTCCACTGTCTGAAAATGCATTTAAGTGATGCCAGTGACAACTTGAAGTATGCTATTACTGGAAACAATGCAACTCACCTCAAGTGGTCAATCTCACCTCAAGCAGCAGTTCCATTTGGTGCTTACTATTTTATTTAAAGTGAAAATGTCAAATTATTGTAAGACACTTTTTTTATTAAAAGAAAATTCTCAGTACATTATGTAACATAATTATAAGTAATTTATATTTTGTGTCACAAGAAGTTAGAAAACATTCAAAAATAAATCATGTTTGTTTCCCCATAAAACAAGAAAAACTAGAAATGGAGAATTTAAAAAAAGAATTAAGTTAAAGATTTATTAATGACACTTACTTTGTTTCAAATTTTATACAATTCTTTTAAAACACATTTAATTTAAAACAATTATTATTTAAACAATCTTGGCAACGATCCTAGCACAAAATGGTACATATCAGTCAAAATATTAAAGATAAGCAACTCCCTTATCCACGTGGGAATCCCCCAAAACATCTGCAACTAGTGTCCCATGTTTCATACGTATGTGAGCTTTCATATTATCCCTTCTCGTAAAAGTTTGTTGGCACACTGGACACCTATTCATCTGTGGTCGATGTATAGCTGTGTGATGCCATCGATTGGTAACTTTTTTGCCACAAATTTTACACAAATATTGTAAAGACACATCCGACACTTTTTCGAAGATATCACAATAATCCATTGGAGCTGCACGTGCTTCTTGCGCTTGAAAGAGAGCGTTTGAAAAATTTGGATCTGCATCACTGTTCGGTTGATGGTGAAACGGAGGCGTCTGTTCCTGCCAATCAGCTGGAACAGAGAAAGCCAACCGTCACCATTTACCACATAAAATTATGTAACAAATATTAAACTACTTTAAATAACACAACGCAGTTTTTCTTAAATTTTATTTCATAGAAAAACAAGGAACATCAAAATGTTGAAAAACAAACTGAACAAAAACTAAATAATTAATAATAAAACTAAAAAATTATAGAAAAGTATAAAAATAAACGCAGGTATATTTTTTAATAAACTTAACTTATTTTTGGATAATACACATTCAATATGTATTCCATATTCAATTCTAACAAACACGTATAGAAGAATTAATTAAATAATAACACAAATAATCGCGATGCACATTAAACTTAACTTATATTAATAGAAGAACTAAAACGATTTCATTAATTCTAAAATTTCGTAGGTTGTTTCTTTTATGTCAAAAGATTCGTTTGTAGAATCTTTTTCATCTGACGATAGACAAATGAGAGAATCAATTTTTGGTTGCCTCGAGTTGGTTACTAATGAAGACGATTTCCTTGATCCATCTATTAGTTTTAAGTCAATCACTTCATTATTATTTGATATGTTGTCACTTCTTTTACATTCTTTTACAATTTTATTCGCAGATTTCTTATTAAATATGTTACTGTTTTTGGCATTAATTGCAATCGATTGTTGTAATCCAACAGAACTGCATTTTGAATTTCTCATTTTTGATTTGGTTCGATCTTTTAAAAATGATCTTAAAATAGTTGAATTACTTTGTAAAGCTGGCGGCTCTTGGTTTGCAGAAACTGTGGCTGGCAAACCAATCGATAATTCGGATTTCGATACATTTTTTATGTTTTTATTCTCATCATGATTTTGTTTAAAAGTTTTCGGAATTGAATGCATTGGTTTTACTTTATGCTTTGCTTTTAACACAGACGGTTTTTTCACCTTTTGGGAAGCGATTATATTCAAAAATTCAAATTGACGTACACGCATTGCTTCGTTACGCTGTATCATATCTATGTTTGAATCCAAAGGCGTTTTGTTTGGTTTTAACGGTTTTATTTCCATTTTGGTGGTGCTTTCAGGTTTTGAACAAAGTTTCAATTCAATGTTTTCATCAACACACTGTTTTGGAATGTTCTTTCTATGATCAGATGAGATTGTGTTGGAAGATTTCAAGAAATTAGATTTTTTTGCTTCTTCAATGCTTTCATGTTTGGAATGAAAACTTTTCGGTTTTATCTTTGGAGCGCTCCTATCGACGAAATATTTCGGAATGTTTTTTGTATCATGAGGTACGGTCGGGTTGGTAGATTTCAATATATTAGATATTAATTCATCTTCAATGTATTTCATCGATTTCTTTGATTTGCAACTATTTTTTATAAATAAACATGTGGGACTCGATTTCTTCAAATGTTTAGACGCCAATGTAGGTTCTTTCGGTGTTAGCACTCCAGAAACGTAATCAAACTTAGCAATTTTACGTTTTGGTTCTTGAAATTTCCCAGTAAAATTTTTACGTTTAGCCCTTGTTATGGGTCCTGCTACATTATCATCTAAAGCAACAGTAGAATCTGATTCGTGTAGCACACAATCGTCAGTTTCTTGAAGAGGAATTGTTTGCCGTTTTACTAAAAAACGAAAGTTCTAAAAGTCTATTGATTAAAAAATTAACAATTACCAGAATTACTGCAAATTATGGGCGATAATAAATTTTCTCTGACACAGGCTGAAAAAAATTAATTGGTGGATTTGAAAACTAAAATTATTAAATATTTTTACCTTGCTTTGGTAACTTTTTTTGTTGTTCCCACATATGGTTAGGTAATAACGTATCAATTCGCAAAATTGAACAATTGGGTGTACTTGAAATAACTGGAGGATTATTCGGTAATGTTTTAGGAATACTCAAACCAACTAAGTTAGAAAGATCTGCTTTATTTTTCGTCAATTCTGAGGAATCTTTTCGAGTACTGGAAAATGTAGCAATTTTAGAAAATAAAGTTCCTTTCTTTACTGGATTCTCTATCACATCTTGAGATTTTCTTTCCGTAAGAGAGTTAACAAAAGTTTCTAAATTATCAACCAGTAATGGCTGAATATTTTCAATAATTTGTGTTTCACTTCTTCTAACGCTTATCTTTAACATGCCTTGTAGATGTACTTTTTTATGGTTCAAATTAATGTTCACGACTTTATCTACAAGTTTACAAGGATGTCGTCACTTTCTACACATTATGAGAAGAAATCAAAAAGAGACCATGAGTTACATGCAAATAGTTTTGTCGACTTTCCAACTATGTTTATTTAAAATAAAACTAAATAGTTTTTATGACAATACTCACGTGATAAAACACAAATCACTTATATCATCACTTACACTTTCGATAAAATTATAGGGTGATTTATGAAAAGTGTAGCAACGCATTTGCACACTTTGTAGAGCAAAAAATTTTCACAAAAACTCCAAGACTATTTTTTATAAAACTAAACTATTCCGTAATTAAATTAAAAAATATAATATATTGCAAAACTCAAATCCTTATTTGTTAAAAAAAAACTGGCTACTTAACAAAACATACGGTTTTCCCATAACCAAAATAATAAAAATAATGCTATAATCATGCTAAAAGTTTGCTGTAGCAAAAAAAGTCAAAAATTTGCTCAGCAAAACATGCAAAATAGTTGCACACTCAATTTCTTAATTACTATACATAATAGTGCAAATTAAAATTTAAAAAAGTGAACCTTAAAACCCAAGTTATATTTCAAATAAACGATAGCCTTCTAAGACTACAACAAATCATAAGCAAAAATATGCAAAAATTAATACTACCAAAAATAATAAGCAAGCAAAAACAAACTACTACTCAAAAATAAAAAAAATTGTACAATAGAAAGAGTAATTGTTTAGTCACTGGTAGATTTATTTTAATAGAAATCTCGTGAAAGTTATATCATAGATTAGTAACTTAGAATAAAGAAATAAACGTCAACTTACCATCTATAGTATCTGCAATTTCTTGTTGTTGTATTGACATAGGAGGCGTACCATCGTTATCTGAAGCTTCCGTAAAACTGTGTCTACTTCCAAAATTTGTGTCGTCAGGATGAATACTCAAACTTCCACCCTAAACGAAATAATTAAAATTAGAAACCACTTTTTGGAGGAAGTAGCTGAAAAGTTTTTGTATATCGTCGGCTTAATGCGTAAACTGCGTAACTCCACTTTGAGTGCAAAATTGAATTGTGGAAATTGGAATCGTGTTTGATAATCATACACAAGATGGTATCAAAATGTCAATTTACACTCAAAAGTGGAGTTACGCAATTTACGGATTAAGCCGACGATATACTATATTCTGTAGTACTATACTGAATAAAAAATCATGTTTTACGTTATCGCGCAAGAATTTTTTTAAATTTTTTGAGCCCCTACGACCTCATTGTGAGAAATTGTAAAATTTTGGCGATTATCCCCCCCTTTTCCTTATGTAGACGATACCATACGCCTCAGATATATTATAATATTTCAATAGCTGAAACTGGAAAAGAAAACATACATAAAGAAGTTTCTGGAAAATCCCTTAAACAGTAAGGTCTGTATAGGTAAACAAGAATAGAGAAATTGATTTATTCATTTGAATAACTCATAAAATAAAATTAGAATTTGGTAATCCCTAAATCCCGAATATCAATTTTCGTTTTACAAAATTTCACGAAAGAAAGACTGAGAATTGAGTAATGAAGCAACATGATGCAAAAATGTGCGAATATCACGTAAACTTAATAATTGACTAGTTGAATATTTGAAAAAATTCTTATTTGCTAATCTGAATTACAACTGATGTTTTCTGATTTACGATTAATTATTCCCACTTACAATTGGACTTTCGTAAATACATCAAACCTTTTCTAAATTACAACTAAAAAGATATAGCATAGGTTTTCAGTAAAACTGAAAACAATTTAATAATATTTTTAAAATTTTTAATATAAGGTTTTAACATTGATTTATTCTTTCTCGTCCTATATCTATTAAAATTGTTGCTTGTTCTTTCTTCAGTTGCTTCTTTAGTATTTCTTAAGCTCCCCATAAGTAATAATAATAATAATAATATTTATTAAACAATATGTACAAATCATTTACAAAATTGATAAACACATACTTGTTTAACGGGTACTGGTTCAGCAAGCTGATTTTCAACCTGTACCGATATTTAGGCACCATCAATTTGAGCAACTAGCAGACGATTCATCACTTTCTTTTTAAACGTGAGCTTGGTTTCACTATTCAGGAAGAGATCAGAAAATTTGTTGAAGATTCTAAAAGCAAAGTACTCAAAAGATCCCTCAAACTTGGAGGTCTTGTGCACAGGAACCGATAGATTGCTACCATTTCTTAAATTCAGGTTGTGGCAGAGGGATCTTCGATTCAAAAGGTGGTGTAGATAGTTAGGTCGTCCTGATTTAAAGATCCCAAATAAGAAACAGCAAACTGGAGTTCACACCGGGATTCTAATTTCAGTATATTCAATGTGTTGTAGATGGGAGTGATGTGATCCCAACGCTCGATGTTGAAGGCATAACGTAGACAAGAGTTTTGTAGCACTTGCAATTCATTCCTTAAAAAACATGTAAGGAATACATGTAGTTTCTCAACACTTCCATGACCTTCTTCACTACCTTGTCATCTATCATTCTACTTATATGCTGATTCCACTGCCTTTTTCTGTCAATTATGCTGCATGATTGTTTTGAAGATTTACTTTGTTCTCTATTCCAAAGGATTTTACTTGAAATCTTTTGTTATTCGAGTCTTGTATCTGTCGCATACATCATTAATGGTTATACCATATCTCGATTTCTTCTGTGCATTGCAGCAGCATTATAGCAAATAGCATTGTGTCACAAAGTGTTTTTGGTAAGTGTTGTATTTTATAAGTGACAGGAAACCAGCCTGACACCTTAACCCCCAAATGGAGGATAGAAACAACTATGTGTTTGAGAAGATGACACCAATCCAAGTGTCGTTGCCTTGCTATGACTATCTGCAACACATAGAAAAGATGCTGTGCAGGTAGCTCTATTTCTACTATCGAAGTGTGATGGTTTGCACTCAAGGTTTCAGTCTAATCATAGTTATCGCAAATCAGTGTGCATCTGTGAATGAATGATTTCTTTAGGATTCAAATAGCCCCTAAACCAAGGTTACATAATAACATTATAAAATCCTATATCAGGATAAAAATAAGAAAATCATCTTAGTATTGATCTTACACATAAGAAGATTGAAAAGGTAAATGTTCTATAATTTCAACTGAAAAATTTGAGAAACACTGGTTTACTTTAATCATTTAAAAGTCCAAGATTTCTCTAGGTATAGTCTGTCCCACGAGAGCTTGAGTGTGACCACACATCAAAAAACTATCCAAACGATATAAAATATTTATATTTAGTAAGTTTTTTTTACCTATATAATATTATATACTAATTAATAATTTTTAAAATATTTTTTTATAAATAGTATTTCCTATCATCGGATAGTTTTTAGGTATAAGTCACACTCGAGCTCTCGTGGATCAGACTATAACATGTTTTGTCAATCAGAAACAGTATTTTTAAATACTTTTAATGCTCTTGTAATATTATCTACTATTAAAAATTTCTGCACTTTATTTTAAGTATCTCTCGCATTTACAACCTACTACAGGTTTTATTTATTTCAATTTGCCGAAAGTAATAATAAAGAAGTTTTTGTTTTACCAGACGTGGACCAAAATTGATTTTTTTTTTAAATAAAAACTTAATTTTTCTTGTTTATAGACTTTCGACGATTGCAAACTTAAACAAAGGTTTTTGATCTTTAAAATTCGATACAATTCATGCTAATACTGTTCGATACAACAGAAAAAAACATATTTATTCTCCAGTTGAACAAATCCAGAGAGTACTTTGAATTGTGAATACTTGTAGGCGAAATGATTGATTCAAAATTGAAAGATAATTTTTTAATGTTTTTAGCCAATTTGAAAAGCATTTTAATGGGCAAGAAACAAAAACAAAAAAATTAATCACTTTCGATCAATGTAATCTTTTAAATAGCGCAGCGTAATTAAATTCATAAAATATACATTGGATAATATTGACCTTCAATTTAAATAAATTATGTATACGTAAGATTTTCTTAAAGAATTTCTGTGTCATGTGGCATAACAATTCTTGGGTATGTAAATTGCAAAATAATTAAAATTTGGCACAATTATATAATTGATCTAATTTTTTCTAAGCATTTAATACTTTTTCATTTTCTATTGCAATTCTTGCATTATTGGCACATTTCTTCAAAATTTGTGACCAAATGTAGTAACAAAATTGTGACCACTCTTCTACTTGTAGATGTTGCAGGAATTCTTAATAGATTTATTGGCAAATTTTTTCAAAGAAGATGATTTTACCGTTAGATTCCTTATTGATAATTCTCCTCTTTTTAATTTAATTACAATTAAAAAAATTTCACCTTTCTCGTTAAATTATTCAAACCTTGCTAAAACCTTTTATCTCCTATTAAATTGCTAGTAAATTTTTTTCTAATCTAAAATTATATATTCAATCTAAAGGGATCTCGAATTTCAACTAGGGTTATTAACCTTTTATTTTTAGGATTTATCAGACATTGCTCTCATACATCTTACCCATAGATGTAAGATGTATACCACATTGAGGAACAATAATTGACTATTTAGCTCTCGAGCTACACGGTTGCTTCTAAAAAAATTAAATTGTAAAAATAGATCCCCATAATCAACTTAATAACATCATCATCCATCATTAGTAGGAAGTCTGTTGATACGTTAAGAAAATTAACAGATTGTTACATAAGAATAAATAATAGATTGCAATCTTCTGCATCATTAAGTTGTTAAAATATTTTGAAAGGAAACGTTAAAAGTAAAAATTCAAAACTTACAGTTTGCAATGCTTCCGACATCGAATGATATGAATCGACGAGCGAACTACCATCGTGTTCTTGTTTAATACGGGGTGATGTAGCTTGAAAATCTTCTACACTGATATCCCTATCGGCCGGCGAAATTGGATTCAGTTTTGGTAGAGTTGGGCTTGATTTATAATTACTTTGAGAAGAAGCCTAAAAAAAATTATTCTTTATACTATATGAATTATTTGAGTCATTTTTATTTTTTTATCATAAAATAACATCCAAGTTAAATTTTTAAATATATTCTAAATATTTTTAGTTTTTAAGGAAACTTTCTCTGAAATTTGCAATTCAATGAAACGTTTAGATTATATTATCCAAAAATTTCACCAGTTACCCGAAACTTAGACCAAAAATCATCTTTTGTACTTTCTATTGACTTTTTCTATTCAGTTTTTAATATTATGTTTAACAGTCTCTTAATCCGCAGTTATAGAATTTCTATAATAGTTTAAAATATTCATATTTATGTAAGATTATAGAATAAAACAATATTCTACACATAATTACAAATTGTTGCACACGCAGTTGTCTGTCTGGATACTATCTAATATTTAAAAAAAAATGGTAATCAACTTTTAAGTATAAAAATAGAAAACTACGAAGTTAGAAGTAGAATAGTTTTTATCAAAAAGTAATAAATATTAAATTAGAAAAAAAGTATTATATGTAAATTTTGTTAATGCAGTTCTTATCTAAAATTTATCCCAACATTCTACTGTTTGATCTATACATAAAGATAAAAACAAACCACTTAATTTTTATTTTCAGCAAGAACTGTGTTTGAATGGAAAGCCTCAAAGTTAGCACAAGTAGGTACACTTGACCTGGAGTTTCAAATCCTTTTTAAGTTTTATTAACGCTAAATTATACGCACTGCTAGTAACCATTATTATAATAATAATCATAACATAAATCTAAAAATCGTTAACTTGCGAATACATTATGCTTGAATAAGCTCGTTACCTCCAATTTTAAATTGTTGGAAACCACTGTATCATTTACCAACGGATATTTGTAAACTTTAAAATTAGTTCAACAAAAAATATTGCGTTAGGGAACTATCTATCTGCCAAGATAGATTGCAATGACCGAATTTCTAATTACTAAAATTTCTTTCTTTTTAATTTTCATAAAAGATGTCTAGAAAGTACAGTCTGCATCCGGTCCTTTTTGGTTTGTTTCAGTTAAACTTTTGTCTAATGATTCGAGAGTTACTTTGTAATCAAAATATTGCCCGATGACTAGAAGTTTAGCATTAAAAAGTCATATTATGAAAATGTGCAAAAAAGTCACAGACCAAAGTACCACATTTCCTCAATGTAACATAAAAGTGGGAGAACGGGGGGGGGGGGGGAAGTACTTATTTTCCTGTTGATGGGTGCTCTCCCCCTCCCTCTTTTTGTTCTGCTCTTGGGTAAGTAATCAAAAGTAATTAGGCGTGTTATTGTTATTTCCAAAATTTGTAATCGAAAATATAAAAAATAAGATTATATAATTCGGGAGTCAAGTTACTTTTCTCCCTTATTGTACAACAAGCTATTTTTTGTGTATTTTTTGGATACTTAATTAAATTGATGAAATTAAAATAAACTATAAAAACAAACAAATTAGCAAAGTTATACTGCAGTTTAATCGACGATTGCGAAATCATGATGATACAACCCTGAAATCCAGGAATTTTAACAAAATTTTGCAAAGTGAAAATCTAGGGATTAAAAAATATTATACTTGTTTTTTGGTGCAATACATGAAAACTATATTGCTATGAACTCTCCTACAATACCATTTATATTATTATATTAGGTGTAGAAATCGAATGTCCAATAAAAATTTGCAATAGTTAAAAGTTAGACTTTTCAATCAAACCAATTTTAAATTTTACTTTTAAATTAATTTTATCTCCAATCAATCTCACGCTCTTATCACTATAACTCCTTATCGCCAATAAATTTTGTTGTCCTTGTAAAATAATAGGTACCTTTAAAACGAATTATTTTGATCTTGCAATTATATTTAAAATTAACTTTATTATAAAATTATATAGAACTAATTTTTTGTATATTTTCAAACTATTTAATTAAATCAAAATTTTCTTGGCATTCAAAATAAGACTCTATTTTCCGACATGTTTAGCCTCACTCTAATCTGATATCAAAAATCTGCTTATTTAACAAAATTCAAAACATTTCAAAATTGCCAAGTTGGTAAAATTAACTTGATGCCTCAATCATCAACCCTGAGAAGGTGAGAAGAGCAACTACAAGATGTTCCCGAATCAACGAGATATTTGTGTTATATTATATCGCTTTTTTGGCAGCTTCTTCTGACACTAAAGTAATAACTTTAACTTGATGATAAACGATGTAAATGTAAATGCACTTTAATCCACGTTTAAAATTTGCAATATGATTTTCTACTCTTTAAATTTTTAATCAAAGTTGTACTTTTATTTTGCATTATCCTGTATGATTAATTTCATTGCATAATTTGACAACCTACAATTAAGACCGATTTCACTCATTTGTAATTTTAAAAGCTCATTTGTTTCAACATTGCGTAAGAAATAGGCATGAAATAAAAGATTTTATATTTAAAGATTATTAGAATTTACTCTAATATATCGCTGCTTTGGAAGAAAACCGGTACAACTCCAAATTCACTAATTTGGAGAAAATCACATTAAAAGAGTTAACCCAAAGTGCAACTGAACCACTTGGGTATAATGTAAAGTCCAAAGGGGTAAATATCTCGAAAATTTTGTGCACACTTGTTTGGAATTCCCTTGAAAATCCTTGGAAGTCCCTAGAAGTCTTTGGGAACTCCAGAAACTCTTTAAAAATCTCTGGAAATCTTGGAATTCTTTGGAAATCATTGGAATTCTTGGGAAATCATTGGAATTCTTGGGAAATCACTGGAATTCATTGGAGATCATTTAAATTCTTTGGAAATCCCAGGAATTCTTTGAAAATCTCTGGGAATCGTTGAAATTCTTGGAATTCATGGAAATCACTGGAATTCTTTCTAAATCATTGCAATTCTTTGGAAATCCCAAGAACTTTTTGAAATTTTCTGGAATTCTTGGAAATCATTGGAATTCCTGGGAAATCGGTAGAATTCCTAGAAATTGTCGGAATTCCTTGATGGAAATCTCTGGAATTCCGAGTATTGTGTACATAAATTTTACTGGATATTTGCCCCTTGTAGAGTCCCATATTATATGTAAATAAAATAGTATTTAATTGCACTTTGGATTAACTCTTTAAATACGATTTTCTCTAAACTAGTGAATTTCGAGTTGTATCGGTTTACTTCCAAAACAGCGATAATATATTCTTAGCCCTCTTAATCAGAAGAAGTACAATGAAGGACTAACTATTGTTTTAAGTTTTTAAACAACACGTTTCTTAAAATTTGTTTATTAGTTGGCGACATCTTAACCCAATTAATTCTAAGTCAAAATAAGGAAGTCATAAAAATTTATTAGTTTATGGTTAAAACCATCTATGTCATACATATTTCTGAAATACACTATTAAAATAATTTTTGTTATTTGTATGAGAATTCTAATGCATTGAACTATTGTCCCCATAAAAATTTTGAAAAGTCGAATCCCCTGCATCTGATTGTGAGTAAAATAATTCACAAAATTTTAGCAGCAAAATAAATAGTCACATATCAGGTGGTTTCATGAAATGGAACAGCTATAACAGAAATCCGATAGTATAATTTATTATTTAGAATTTCTGCTTAACTGGGGCTCCTTGGCTCAGAGGAATTTCCATATTTTAAAGGATAAGATCTGGAAACTTCAAGTGAGACAAAGAGGTATCGGTGGTTCAAGCACAAAGCGGAACAACAATTTGAAATAAATGATTTAAATTGATTAGATAAAGAAAGCAATGAGAAAGACCTTTGCCTAGGATGTTTCAAATTCTGACGCGTTAATGCGTATTTCCAAGGGGTAGATAAGTCACGAGGAAGATGTGATATACACAAGGGAGAAAATGTACAGAAATATTTGGGAGATCCGGATAAGACGGTGAAATGTATGAAATATACGTAGAAAAATCTCTAAATCAACTAAGATTTCCCCTTGAAAAATCTTCCCCTGGGAACAATTAAAATGCTAATCGAGGGGCGAGGTACAAGGCAAATTTTTGTATACTAGATTTCCTTTTACAATATTTTTGAAAGATTTCTCCAAATTGACTTAAGATTTCCTTTCGAAAAAGTTTAAAAAACTCATCTATGGTATTACTAAAATTTTCTAATTTCCTAGGATTTTCTGCATTTCTACGGATTTCCTATTTCCTAAGCTTTCTTGGGATTTCCTCAAATATCTCCAAATTTCCTAAGATTTCTCAGTGATTCCCCCCTCAAAGCTCATAGTATAATATTTGCTCATCAAACAGTAACTTCAAAAACTATCAAGATAAACACTCTGGCACTATACCCAAAGTAACAGAAAGAAAAAAGAATTTATTGAATATTTCATCAGTATTTATTAATTATTTCACAGTTAATGTATATTCGCCTTAATGTGGGTCCATTCTAAATCTAGTGTTCCAACGTAGTTGGTTAACCAATTAAAACAAATTTGATTTGTTTGTGCGAACACTATGGTTCAGGATTACCAACTAAAACTTCAAGAACTGGAGATGGTTTACTTTAGTGGGACTTGTATCCCTCGTTATAAGCCAATACGTAATTATTTTTACCTTTATTCTCCAAATCTACTCCATTTCTCATCACTTTTCTTCATTATTCTCCCCTGAATCCCTCCCATCCATTTACTTTCCATTTTAAAGCAGTTCTCATAAAATGCCCTAAAATTGTGGAAATCCGGATATGCTGATATAATATGTCAAAACAATCGGACAAAAGGATTTATATTTATTTTACGTCCGGAAACTACTCCGAAAAACTGGACATTGCAGGTAAAAACCAGAGTTTTGAATCCAAAAGTTTGACGACAACAACACAAGCCTATAGTGACATTAAAAAACATGTTTGTGACAATGCAAAAAAATTTCAATTTAATGATGAAGGTCAGTTACCCTTTCTCAGCTCCGTAGTAAATTTTTTTTCCGAAAAGCAGAGAAGCACTTCAAAAGCGCACTCAGAAAAGCTTCATGGCTTACAAAATAAATTTATATCCTTCTATTTATCCTATATCCAATCCTACCGTTTCATGTTTTCGTTAAATGATAAGTATACTTATTTTGATCAATGTTTTTCTAACCCTGTAAGATACTTTACGTAAGCTGTTCAAAAACTTAAATATGCATAGGCACGCAAAAATTTACCCAGAGCAGCCTTGATAACTTACTAAAAAAAATTATCTATATCAAAAATCTAATCAACTTTTTCTTTCTGACTTAAAAATAAATTTCCAGTTTTATTTCTAGCTACCTTCTTCTTTCAAAAATGTGAAGACCTTTTTTAGAACACCCTGATGGGAAGATATTACCGATAATCCAATAATACCTTTTTTTATAATCTTTTTTCACTGTCCAGACTTTCTGAGGAAGAAACCGCTGGCGAAACTTGGTGTATAAATAAAGGGAAATTTTAGAAAATCTTAGGATTACTAGACAAAATTTTATTTTTTTTACTTTTTCAAAAGGAGATCTTGAGGCAATCCAAAGGAAATCCGTTGAAAGTTTTCAAAAATCTTATGAAAAGAAATCTAGTGTACTAAAATTTGCCTTGTAACTTCTCCTTTGACTCTTTCACTCCCCTCTTGAAAGCATACTAATAAATTTACATATCACAAACTTTTCCAGGCAGATTTTCCAAACCTTTTCCAATCCAGTCAGCAGGCTGATGTTTCTGGGAGAGATTAAACCCCCCAGTCCCCCTTCGTGGTGCGCCCTGGTATAAGTTTCAACTTTAAATTCTCTCTCTTTTTAGAAGAGTCGATATATACAGGGAAGTTATTGCAGAAAGAACGGAAGTGTATTTTATTTATTGTTTTACAAAAAGGTTGGAATTAGTTGTGTCCGTAATACTCTTGTTAGCAGGGTATATACCCAAGGGATGAATATTTTCGCATAATCTCACTTTTTAGTGTTTATTTGAAGTTTGTTTGGATTAGAACCAAATAGTTTGTTACAGTATAGAGCAGTGTTTCTCAAACTTTTTTAAGAATTAAAAAACAAAAAGTTGATCTGTCATCAATATTTCTGCAACCTCCCAAATATTTTTTGATAATTACTGGTGTAGAGTTTATTATTATGTTTGAACTAATGTTGTGATAGGCAAAATAGGGGAAAAACATTTTTTAATATTAAAGAAACAGGAGCAATATGCAAAAATAAAGTCACGTAGCCAAGGTGTGCACTGGAGGTACGTTCCCCCTCACCCAAAAAAAAAAGTTAGTACATACATTAGGTAAAACAGATTTAAAAAAAGTTTAACAAAATTAATTTCATCAAAGGAAATTATGAAAGTGTTCTTGAAACATGAACAAAGGCTGGTCATGGTCCTGCAAAAAATACAATAAGGGTCAGTTGTATAAAGTTCAGGTAAGAGTCAACACTGTTGATTCAATCAGAATGGCGAAAGCCAAAGTTAACCCTGATAATTCCATGGTTTAACTCTGATCCGAGGATGATCTTCTGTTATACAACTGGCCAACTGGCACTAGGTATTATAAATTACAACATACAAATTAAAATGGAAATTAACCAATAGAAGTTCACTTTAATTAAAGGGGTTTGAAAATTACCATTACAAAATTAACTATTTGTATTATTAGACTCCTACTCAGCATACCTCATGGTCTGATATTAACATCTATAGTTTATAACTTAATCAAATTAAAAAGTGCAAAGAAGTTGATTAAACTGCTACTTTTCTGATTTATAGAAATTAAACGATAAATAATATTTCTAAATATCAATCCGACTTACCATCCTTTATGTTTCTAAAAATTTGGAAATTTGCAGTGTTAAGAAATATGTCTGGTGATGGAAATCTGATTTGGAAACATTTTGCTATTCGTGTTATTGAGTAGTTCACAGAAACACGATTCTACTATATTTTTTTTAATTAATCCTATAAGTAATATTATTTTCACAATTCAAATGAAACTGCACCTTGAGTTAGAAATTGAAGGTTGTGCAGGAAGAGATAAAAGGTCACATGACTGCATAGAATTATTAGGGTTTTATCTTTGCAGTTTCAACATTTCTAATAACTTTCAATCTTGAAAAATTGCGATGCTTTCTGAATGGGGAAAAAGATTTAACATTAGAGGGGGGGGGGAAGTACTGATGAAAAAGGTTAATTAATGTTCCAGCAAATCCAGGTGGTTTCCCTATAATTTGCATTGTTACTGGTAATTCAAAAGCATAGTTCTCACAAAATTAGCTAAATGTTTGACATGCACTTGATCCATATCAGAGATAAACTACAATAACAAACACGCCCCCTAAATTAATTGTACAAATTAGGTAAGCGTGATTCACAAAAATTGCTTGCATTAAAGAATATTTAAAGATTAAATAGAAACTAACCTGAGTATCATTAGAACGCTCGTTATCACAGTTACTGGAGGATTTTCGTTTTCTTTTTTCACTTGGCGGAGATTCCCGTTCTCGTTTGTTGGGTGTTTCCGTAATGTCATCTTTATGATTTAAGGAATTGTTATCGGTGAGACCCCTAATTTGTAAGGCCTCAGCCGTTTTTAGGAACATGGGCAGTAAATTTTGCGACACATTAACTTCACCTTGATACATAAAATCAAGCAGCGCACTCATCTCGTTCGAATTGACATCTTTTAAGAATATAATCGGCTGCGGATGAGTATTATCACGAAATAAGTTCTCAAAATAAGGACTACACGCCGACAAGATGGTTTGATGGGCTTTGAAAGTTGCTCCGCCGTCACACGCCAACGTTACATCACAGAGCAGTTCCGATTTGTACAGTCTAGTTAACACACCGGTCAAGTTTGTCGGATGATTATTCCAACGCAAACAAAATTGCTGATCCATTTTATTTTGTTAATAGTCTTTCGTTAATTGTGAAACCTGCGAAAAAACAGAAATTAATGAACAGAACTACTTTAATTCGCGATTTGTTGTTTTGGCACAAATTTTTCAGTACAGCTATAAGAATGACCTGAAAACTGTAAAACTACAATATACAGTTACTTAATTGTGCATAATTGCCAATTTCATAGCCTCAGGGATCAAACACATTAACACCTTTTCAAATAAGCAACATTTTAATTTCTAACGAGGAAAAGGGCGAAACTTAGCTGCGAGGACACAAAAAAACATCATTCATTTACCTTCCAATGGCATGCCCTTAAAAGTAAATCTTCTTATTTGGTTACAACACTTAAATTTAAACTCAAAAATAACGACAACATCTCACATTTAATTAACACTAAAATGAACCAAGATAACGTCGATTTTAACGCAAAATCGTCTACAATTTAAAAATTGCTAACCAAATCACACATAAAACTGTACATTCGTCATCTTTTACCGCCATTACGGCTTTGGTATGCGACGATTTCTTAGCTATTTATTTTGTCTATTTTATTAGTCACGATAAAAAAAAAGTCGAGATCATTTCCAATCGGAAAAGCGTTTTATCTTTCACGCAAAATCATAAAGGAATTTCACGACGGTTTAACCTTAAACCAAATTTACTTACCTTTTGCCAAGTTTTTGCCATCACTACGCCACCCAAATTTCAACTTTCCGCACTGCCATGACAATCTGTCAGAAGTTATATTATTTTTGTTTTGCAAGTTAGGCAACCGAAAAAATTCGTCACTTTTATTTCTTCTAGACGAAAAGCATGACGATGTAATTGAAATCGTTTGCGTTTAAAAAACTTACAACCAAAATTGTCAATAGAGCATCTTAATTTACATAATTTTATTGTTAATGAAATTATTACATAATTAAAGTCAACACTAAATAAAATGTTGATTGGTACGATTAGTTGCATAATACGTAGGCGCCATTTCTTTCTTCTCTTTTGTTTCTTCATCTTCTTGTTCCTTCTATTTTATGGCGAATCAAAGTTGAATTTACAGTAAGTTGCAAATTTATAATAACGTTAAATTTAATTATTTACAAATTTAATATTCGAATTGCCATTTTTCAAATAAATTAAAAATTTGACGAGTAATTAACTCAAAAAATTAAAATCCAAGGTTAAGCGATAAAAAATTAATCAGTTCAAGTCGTGCATTGTTATTATATTATAATTGTCTAATTGTATTGACAACTTTGTGATCAATTTACAAGTACAAAACGAGGATAAAAACAACCAGCATCACGTCTATTCGTATTTCTACGAGGTGCAGTACTAAAGTAATTGTCTAATATATTTTTTTAATTTTATACAAAATCGATAAAATCACATTGGTGCTGACATGATACGGGGTCTGTAATCAGCAAGTAAACAATTACACAGCTTACCGAAAGAAAAATAAATTTAAAAAAACAAGTCCGCCGGATTGTGCGATTACACTTCCTGAGCGCTCGAGCAATTTTCAAGTAAATGAAGAATTAAATATAAAATTAACATAGAAAATCGATTACAGCAAAAGAAAAATGTAGATTGAACTAATAACCTTCGGATGCTGAACGAATTGAACTGAGATTGAATTAAAAAATAAATTCAAACAGTACTTTATTTCTTATTAAATAAAAAATATTGCAATATATTGATTGTTTTGAAAACTGTGACATTCTCAAAAACAAAAAATTAATTTTCTTCTCGTTTCATTAATTTTCTTCAAAAACAAAATTAATTAAATTTTTGTTTGTTTAATCTTCATTATTTCTGTTCTTCTTTCTTCACTTTTCTTAATCGGCATGCAATGTTATTTTATTTAAAAAAAACAACCTCTAACGGTTGTACTGATGAGACTGTTGCACATTTTTCAAAATTATTTAAAAAAATATTTTTTACCTTAATTGCAGCAAAATTGACGTTAAGTTTACGTTGTTTACCTTGCTTGCTTGTCTTGGAATGGGTCAGAGTGCATCACCGAAATTATTAACCTGTTGCACAAAAGTCAATTTTAGAAACAATTTTAAATCTGTTTAATGAAAATTTATTATCCGAGAAAAAATAATTTTACCGAAATTTAATAAGTGAATTAAAATGCAGATTAATAAAAATTTGTCATCAGAGGAGAAAGATTTTTTGAAATGCGTTTGCTTCGATGGCTCCACGGTAACTAAAACTAATCCAATTATTTTGTAAGTTTCTTAATAATAAACCAATGGAAGGTAGTTGAGAGCATGTGCAACGATATAAGCCTTTTGCACCTTTCTATTGCACGTACAGGTTGCACCAACCCCTTTTCAATTCAGTTCTATTTTAATTGAATGGCAGAAGACCACCCTTTCAAGCTCGTCGCAAGAAAAGGTAGAATTAGATGTTTTTCTGAATAATTTTACATTTTTTATTTAAAAAAGGAAAACAAAAATTAAGAACTCGCTGAGAAAATTTTTATGGTGGGGGATATTGGAACAGACAAAATATGCAAGTTTTTTTTTCACTAGATACTTGACGGAGATGTAATAATTACAGAATTTTTTTTAATTATTACGAAATGAAACACAAGTGGAAGTTTTGGATGACCCAAAATAACCAAACTAGCCTATTTATCATTCCCTCGCTTTGTTGCTACCCTAAATTCGACATAGCAACAAATGTTGTTCTACGTGTAGATACGTTTATGTCATATTAATTAAACGCTGAAAAAGTTTTCAGTGTATTGATTTATGAAAAAGTTATTATCGCCTACTACTAACTATTTATAGAAATTATAAAGATGTTATAATAATTATTAGTTTCGACACCCAAAGATTTAACAGTAATTTTTTTGAAGTCATACTCAGACTCAGACAAAATTTGATACAAATTAATTAATAGCTTTCCTTTTAATTTTTTGTTGTTAGTTGTCAACCTACAGCACAATCACAATGTACACAAGCGTCAAATTTTTGGCGTCTGAAAAGGAAAGCATTAGCGACAAATTCAGAGTGGAGCCAGAGAATATGCTCCATGACCCATATAGCCCAAAATAAGCGCAATCAAAAATTTACAACTTTATTTTCTGGTGCCATACAAGGCCGTCCGAAGGATTATATTCAGAAAAGAAGCAAATTCAAAATTTAAAAAAGAATCTATATAACAATAGGTGTATTATTTTAAAATAACAAATTAATTCAGTCTATTTATTAGTTCCCGTTAGAATATTCGCGATTTACATTAAGCGAACGCCACCACGCGGAAAAAGATTAAGTTAATCTAACACGTATAGTTGATTTGCAGAGTTTTGTTTATAAACCAAACTTTGCATTCTTTTGGTGTTTTATTTTATGAATTATTATTTCACCTCGGTTTTACGATAAAATAATTCAGAAACAAACTCAAAACAACAGGGGTTGGAGTTTTAGGCCCCGCCATAGCATTGATTATTTAATTATCTATATACCTATAGATACTTCAAAATTAATTTAAAAATAATCATTATTCACTTTGGGGTATTATTTGCTGTAAGGATTATTTGTCACATATTTAATATGTGATTTCTAGGGGGCTGTGCTCCCATATACAATATTCATTAACAATTACTCCCCGATTTGATAAATCCAAGATTTGTGTGCATGCTTTGTGATTAATTTTATTACGTAGCATCCTTTCTCTCTTTCAGAACCAATACATTTATATGTTATGGCAATAATTTTATTCAATCAGTTGGATCTGCGGTACTCGGTACTACTCAGTGCGTATTGCCTAAACCTACAAATGTATACTTATTCTCAAAAAGTGATAGTCTCATATTAAGTAGGTAAGATCAATCACAGAACATATATACAAGTTTTCAGTTTTTGAAACCGGGGGGTCTGGGGGGTGTGGAACACCCTCCAGTACACCTAAATAAAATTGGTCCCAGAATCTAGCTTCCTATAGATTTTTCCAAATGTCTTTTGTAACCTAGATCCAGTAATGCCCAGTGGAATCACAACTTTAAAACTGGAATCAAAATCTGTTTGCTATTTGAAATATGTTGTTCAGTAAAATGTACACCTATTTGTGCTTTTTAGCACACTCAGACCCCCTGGTTGTAAAAACTGAAAACATATGCATATGTACATGTTCTGTGTGATTGTTATTATTTTTTGCTGAAATAAACAACAAAAATAAGTAAAAAGTGAAAAAAAATTAACGAAAAAACAGAAAATTTGATCATTTTTAATGATTTTTTTTTAATTCGGGGGACAAATCTTCTCCCAAATCAACTTTTTTGCTACAAATATTAACTTTTCATCTCTCAAGTTTACCAGAAGAAATGTAAAGACTAAAATAATTGTTAAAAATAATAATAAAATAGATAGAAGGGTGGGGGGCATCCCCCGAAAGCGGTGGATAATGAGAGAAAACGGAGGTAAAATTCGGATTCGGGAGGTTAATTTACATAAGAATCGGGAGGAATGGTATCAGGCCTCAAAAAAAATTTTGATTTGCAGACCTGTGTTATCATTAGGGGACGTCCATTAATTACGTGGGCGTTTAGGGGGGAGGGGGCCGAGCCGAATCTCACCCAGTCTTACGTGGGGGAGTCTTGGTAAATATCACGTAATATTTTTTGCATGAAACTGTAAAATTGCGAGAGAACTGTGTTAAATTAAGTAAAATAAACAATTTCACTTGAGTTTAGAAAGGGGGCGAGAGGATTAAACCAAATCTTACGACATCTCACCAGGGGGAGAGGGGGTCGAGGATTCCATGAAAGAACAGAACATGAAAAAACAGAACAAGAAAAAGCAGACCTGAAAAAAAGAAATAGCTTCATGTAATTAATGGCCGCCCCCTACTTATTTGACTTTACCAATTAAATCAAAGAAGATATGAATTAAATCACAATTCGTGACTTCTCGCTTAGCGATTTGTGGGTTATTGATTTGATATGGGGCCCGCCGTTCAGATATTCTTTTTATTTAAAACTAGAGGTGCTTCGCCCCCCTGGCCGCTTTGCGACCCAATTTTCCAGGACGATTTACAATTTCGCCCGATCGTAATTACATGTATGTGAAAAATCTTTCTTGTTACAAAATTTCTTTTTAATATACAGTTAATATACATTTTTTTGTATCCCCAATACTTTAGCTTTACTTTATAGTCCATTAAAATTAGATAAAAATAAAACATTAATTGGTAAAGACCTGAATTTTGGTACACATGTTTATTACGGGTTCCTGTTAAACATACTAAAAGTCCCCGTCTAAATCTGTTGCGCTCGAGCCACCATCTTGGAAAAAAGTACACTTCTTTAGTTTTTTGTCTATATCTCGGCAACTTGTACTGATACAAAAAAAAAGTTTAAGTAAAAATTGTAGCTTATTAAATTTTCTTAAAAAAAGTCGACATATATTTTTTTGTATCTCCAATACTTTTAGCATTTCTTCAGTTTAGACACTTTAGAAGGGAGTTGCATTATGCCCGATGTTCATGCTTGTTAGTGACGAAACTTTATGCGATGCATATCTTTCTTATACCTCTTTGGACTGGAGAAATAGTCAGTGTTAAAAGTAAAGGATTTACCACTTTGAAAAACTAAATTAACTGCATTGAAACGACAAATCTGCAAAAAGACCTTCAGTATGCAACGTCGGATCACAGCTAAAGTATTAGAGATACAAAAAAATGTATATCAACTTTTTCAAAAAAAATTTAATAAACTACAATTTTTACTTGAACTTTTTTTTGTTATCGGCATAAGTTGCCGAGATATAGACAAAAAACTGAAAAAGTGTACATATTTTCCAAGATGGCGTCTCGAGCGCAACAGATTTCGACGGGGACTTTTAGTATGTTTAATAGGAAGCCGTATAAACATGTGTAGTAAAATTCCAATCTTTACCGATTAATGTTTTTATTTGTCGAAAATTGATCTAAATTGACTGGACTATCTTTGCTTGACATTTTGTTAATGCTACCATACATATAACTGTCCGTGATCCGTGACTAAATAAATGCCTATCGATATATATACCAACTTTGTCAAAGCTCTGCCCTTGAGATTTATTTATAGCCATAGATCATATATTCTCCAAGACGATGATCTGATAAGAGGTCAATATCTCATCGGATCATCGGATCAACGGATCATATATTCTCTATTAAGGTAACAACATACCAATAAGAAACAACAAAGTTTGACTTCTTGCTTTTATAGGATTTTTAATTAAAATTTTTAATTTTAATTTCAAACTTTTATTTTGAGTTGGAAAATAAGCAGAATTTGAATAAAAAGCTTTATCATTTTGTATTATAAGGTAGATTAATATTGGTTACAATGGGGTATTATGAGCCCCCCCCTGTAAATACGCCACTG
The DNA here is from genome assembly GCA_949152465.1 of Cantharis flavilabris. Classification (NCBI taxonomy): domain Eukaryota; kingdom Metazoa; phylum Arthropoda; class Insecta; order Coleoptera; family Cantharidae; genus Cantharis; species Cantharis flavilabris. The sequence goes on from OX424436.1 coordinate 46,706,129, forward strand.
GACAGACCAAAAATAATACAATCCGAGTCATCCTTTGGGGGGGGGGGGCAATTGCCCTTTTGCCCCTTGCCAAAGTACATTGTTAACATAAGAGGGTTCGAATATTTTCGTTAGTCACTGTATGTGAAAAATTAAAAAAATAATTACTGGTAATTTACACAAACGAGGTTTAAAATTAAATGATAAATTTAGCCTGTTTAATAACAATAAAAAAAGATTTATTTTTATTAAATATAGACATAATTTGTACTTACATTTTGCAACTTATTGTATATAAAATCTATTAAGCAGGATAAAACTTAAAATTTTGATTAGAATTTAAAGTTATGAATAAAGATAACAATAATGTTTATTAAACATCTTTATAAAATCCATACATTTTATGTAAAAATCAATAAATCGGAAGAATTAAAAAAGTTGAAGGAAAAGCGGTAGAATTTTTAAACGTTTGCCATTGTTTGAAACCTAACCTCAAATTGAATAGCATCGCTGTGCATTATTGGTACTAGAAAAGATGAAGTATCGGCAAGTGTTGTAAATTAATACGTTTTTAATTATTAAGGTGTTTAATTGTGGTGTTGAATAGTTAATTACCGTTATGAGTTCAATTTCTATTAACAGTGGAAAATCCACAATTAGCTCTGATGGACAATCTGCTGCTGAGTTAGTGATAAAACGTTCCATTTATTTATGTCCCAAATGCAATCGAAAGTACGATGCTCAATGTAAGTTCATATAATTATCCAAATTGAGTTGTAATTTATAAGTTATACCTTTTGTTTTAGTTCACAACGGTTGCTATTTCGGTCGGGTCCCGTTGATATTGAGTTGCACTCACAACATATGCGAAGATTGCGTTCGAACATCGTTAAATTTGTCTCAAACTGTAACTTGTTGCCAGTGCCATGAGAACAGTGCAGTACCTGACAAAACTAAGATTCAACAATACTTTCAAGTCAACTTTCATTTATTAGGAGATCTTCAGTACAGCAAAATAAGCAATGTCGAACCATTCAATTTACACATGAGACCCACCGGAATGAGATACAAAGATCGTGCTAGTTCATCACTTGAAGAGAAGCAAGAAAACTATGTCAGCTATATTAAATTGTTTACTACACCAACATCAGCAGCAACCGGTTGGTTTTCTTATTTTATGGTTATGTTTTTACAAAATTTTTATGTTATTTCTTTTTAGAAAAATGCTCACAACTACATTGCAAAAAGCCAGCAACCTTGAATTGTATCGAGTGTAATGAAGTTTTTTGCGAAGCTTGCAGTAATAATTTGCATCGATCTGCAAGAGGTTTACAAAAACATCAGATTTTATCGGTGACATCTCCGGTGGTCCCAGAACTTTCCAACAAATGCCCTGATCATGTAGAGCAAGCGCTTGAGTTTAATTGTACCACCTGTGAAAAATTGTTGTGTTGCTACTGCGTTTTACAAAGACATAAAGGTCACGAATATGTCATGCTATCGAATTTGGTATGTTTGGTTTACTTGAAACGAAATAATTTTTGAAATTGTCTTTTTTTAGAGTGAAGAGGAACGTCCAAATTTTGATAAACTCGTTCAGAATGTGGAAGAAAAAGTCAAGAAGTTTATATTAGCTCATAAGGTAGGACTTTTGAATGTTTTATGCTTTATTCTGGGGGATTTACATAAAAATGTGGGGGAACTTCGGGGATTTCCTTAATTACGACATTTTAGATCAGTGTTTTAAAACACTTGTGGTTAATGAGTACATTGATAGAGGCAGTCTTGAATATATTAAAATATAAATTTAAATAATTTTTTTAAATCTTGAATTATGTTTTTTCTTTATATTGTTGTATTGATATGTATCAAAGAAGGTTAGTCTCCAGATTTCTTCTGACATTAGAAGTTGACTAAATTTGCTAAAGAAGAGAAACAAATACAGTACAGGCTCGGTAATCCAAACTTATAGAAACCTGGCCTCATTCGGATTACTGATCAAGTTAAAAAACGAAATTTTTGGAACAATTTTTATTTTGAAAATAAACAAACCTCAAAATAAATACTACATACAGTGGCTCAATAAATTATTCGTAGAAATTAGAAATTTTTATAGAATTTACAATTTTGTAATAGTGACTCGTTAATTACTTTTTATTTTACTTTTATTATAAGCAGTGATACATTAAAATTGATAGAAAAAAAAATAAAAATACTTGATATGTAATTGTAAAACCAAGAAAAACAAAGTAGTAAGACTAAATTGCGTCAATAAATTATTCGTACACTAAGCAAAATGTACATTAATAACCCAAATTTGATCACGTAAAATGATGCAGTTTTGCATTTTGCTAATTTGCAACTTTGGTAACATTAAACCAAACCAAAATCAAGTACATTAATAGTTGATTTTATATGTTTCGTGGCAATGGGTGGTAAGCAACGCGAAAATAACATGGATGAAATAAGATTAGTGCTTAAATTAGTGTGTCAAGGCAAATATTTGAGAAAAGCTACAAATATTGTGGTAGAACACATTCGATAATACAATTGATAATAAACAAGTTCAAAAATGAGGGTAATTTCGTAAATAAGGCCGGGCGAGGAAGAAAGTGTGTGCTACTACCAAAAACTAAAAACTTTATTGTGCGACAAATTCAATGTAACGCAAAAATTAGTGTACCCTAATTGCCAGCTGAGGTTTCTAAAACAATTAATAAATCAATTAGTACCGAAACTGTTCTCAAAATTTTACGAGAAAATGGCTATAAAGGCTTAGTGGCTCGTAAAAACCATTTTTATTTAAAATATACAGACTTGAAAGATTTGAATTTGCAAAAAAACATAAAAATAAAGGTCCAGATTTCTGAAAAAGGGTAATATTTAGCAACGAAAGTAAACTTAAACCTTCGCGATTCCGATGGAAGCCAAATAGTGTGGAGAAAGTCAACACAGAACTAAGCAAAGAGTATAAACTATAAAAGTATAAAATACTTTACTTTATAAAATATTAACTATGTCAATTTGGGGGTCCATGGCTGCAAATGGGGTTGGTAAACTACAATTTATTGATAATATAATGGACAAATTCTAATATTTCAACATACTAATTAGCAATTTACAAGTAAATTTCAAGCTAGTATTGATAAATTTGGTTTATAAGACAAATATTACTTCCAGCATGATCACAACCTCAAACACACAGCTTATATTGTAAAGGAATGGTTGTTATATCATGTCCCAAAATAATTTCGCACACCTCTCCAATCACCTGACCTGAACCCCATTGAAAATTTGTGGCAGAAATTGGAAAGGAAAAAACGCCAAAGAGCAATTTCCAGCAAAAACGTATTAAAAACAGTATTATTGGAAGAATGGGCCAAACTTGCCGAATCAACTATCCAAAAGTTAGTCAAATCTATACCAATACTATTACAAGCCCTAATAAATCCAAGAGGATACCCCACAAAGTATTAATTATGAAATAAAAAAAAGAAAATGTGTTTTTCTTCAAGGTGTACGAATAATTTATTGTCATTAATATTTGTTATTATTCTGTTTTCTTTAGTTTTAAAGTTTATTATGAATAGTTTTTTAATTAAATTTTGGCTAATATGAATTCTAGTAGTACTATTTATCTAAATAAATCTTTTTTTTTATATTTGAGGTATTATTACTACGAAATTTAGCAAGAGTATGTACGTTTTCTTTGGTGTACGAATAATTTATTGAGCCACTGTACATACAGTGGGCCAAGAAAGTCTTCGTACGATCTCAAATTTTTCTATATTATCAATGTAAATTGCATCGTATGGAGACTTTTTTCCGCCATATAAAGACCGATTTTTCAGCAAAATTTCTTAGATATTTTTTGTTGTAAATGTAATTCCCTTCATTTTTGTTTATATACAATTTTGTATTTTGTCGGGCCGTTTCCGAGATATATTGACTTGAAAAAAACTCGCTGAAAATTTTATTAAAACTCCATAAGAGCAATGTTAAATTTTCTGAAATTTTTACCGAGTTTTTTTAAAGTCAATATATCTCGGAAACGGCCCGACGAAACACAAAAATGTATACCGGGTGCTGAATGAGTTAGCCGAACATAGGAAATTAACATGTAAAAACTTATTTATGCAAATTCCTGCTTCCCTAATTATTTTAGAGAAAAACTGAAAGACACAAAAATAATGCAGAAATATAAACTACAAATAATAGGACCATTAGATTTTATCTAACTTTTACTTAAAAGGTCAAAAATGCTTTCGAAATTGTTAAAATTTTTATTTATCGCACTGGCCATGTAATAAATTCAATTTAATTTATATTTTCAAAAATAATTACCATGGAAACTTTCATGGCCAGTCTGATAATTGAAACTTTTAACAATTTGAAAAGCATTTTTTGACTATTTAAGTAAAAACTAAGTGAAATCTAATGCTCTTATCATTTGTAGTTTATATTTCTGCATTATTTTTGTGTCTTGCATGTTTTCTATAAAATAATTAGGGAAGCAGGAATTTGCATAAATAAGTTTTTACATGTTAATTTCCTATGTTCGGCTAACTCATTCAGCACCCGGTATAAACAAAAATGAAGAGAATTAAATTTACAACAAAAATGTTCAAGAAATATTACTGAAAAATCGGTCTTGATATGGCGGAAAAAAGTCTCCATACGATACAATTTACATTGATAATATAGGAAAATATGGGATCGTACGGAGACTTTCTTTGCCCACTGTACATATTCTACTATGTTTAGAAAAAATAAAATAATTTTTTAGAAAAATAATTTTTAATTACGGTTTATTTCTTCGCAACCAATTCTTTTTCAATTGAGATGGAACATAATTTTCACATGCCCATCTTAAAAAAAATGTTAAAACTATCGACAGCTTTTTGTAGTTAACAGTTTCAGCAGTTTATAGTGCTTATGTATTGCATTACATACGTATCTTTTTACCTTAATCCTTTTTTCTGTAATCCGAATATTTTATTAGTTGTGTTTGGATTATAACTATTTGTGCGGACTACTGAGTGTTTCTTCTTATCTTCGGATTACTGGATGGTCGGATTAGCGTATGTTCGGATTACCGAGACTGTACTGTATTGGTCTAGCTCTTATAGTTTATATGGTGCAGTCAGTGCTGTATTCAGACTTTTTACCTCTGAATAGGTAAATATTTTTTTATATTTGCTAAAAAATATGGTTTGCCTCATTCCTCACATTTTTTTCGACTTTTTCTAATGTTTTGGAGGTGCAATTGAATCTAATTTTACTGATCAGTGGACTACCTTTGGCTCCTATGAATGGGAAAACTTTGTTTTATTATTTAAAAAGAATTCAGGTTTGCATTGTTGTATATGGGGAAATTATAGGGTCTAGACTAGAGTCAAGAGCAACATATTTTTAGTTTTTATTCTGGATTTTATATTACAGTAGAACCCCTTTATAACGAGTACCGGTTATAACGAAAAATCGGCTATAACGAGTAAAATTTTGGTCCTTTGACTTTTGTTTACATGCTAAACTGACTGTTTATAGCGAAAATCTGCTTATAACGAGTAAGTAGGCTGGTCCCTTGAGCTCTCGGTTTAGAGGGGTTCTCCTGTATAATATAATTTTTTTGAAATTTGAAAAGAAATAGGACAGGCAAGATTAAATTTAAAATTTTCAGGTTGAATAAATTAAAAGAATTCGTTAGTCATAAACGCTTATGAAATATACGGATATCAATGTAACATAATATAATTATTATTATAAGCTGCATGAGTAGGCTTAGAAAACATGCTGATCTCAAAGGCAAGAGACAGTAATCGTTACGAACAACCTCACAAGCGGTCGTTTGACTTAAAATCATCATAATAACATTTTTAAAATAGTAAAATTACTTTTGATTTATAAAATGAAATAGTTATCTATTATGGCAAACGAATTGTTAAATATAAATAAATGCTAACTTTTACTGTCAATAACAATGAGAAAAATGTTACGCTTAAATGCAGACGGGAGCGTAAAAATATTTTTTAAATTAAATTTAGTATTCATTAATGCTCCGGCGACATTTAATTCAGTTAATTTACGGAAAAGATTCCGTTTCCGATGTACGCGTTGGAAGAAAATTTAGCAGAATTAATTTATTTGTTTATAGAAAGCAAACCATTTTACATCAAATTACAAATACATAGTAGAATAAATATTCATAATGCAATATTGCAAGCGCATTTCGAAATTGTTCATCAATATTGAATGCACGAGATGATATTTACTAAGACTATTTCACCTAGTACAATACAGTAATATTTTAGCTAATTGAATATTAAAATTATTACATTTATATGTGTTTCGTGCTGCACTTGATTTGTTAAATATTTAAAAAAATTTATAATGATATGTGTTTCATTATTCAAAATAATAATTATTAATACTATGAATATTACAAGAGTACCTATAAGTAATATCGCGAGCACTGTTCTTGTGGTGTTTTGTAAGTAATACGTCTTGACTAGACTATGTAGGTAAAAGTATTTGAACATTTTGAATTGCTCGCGTGATTTCAAAGCTATTATTACTTTAATTTTGGTCACTACCTCGAGGCTTTAAAACTAACCCAATAAAAGTCCACATTTTTATTATTCATGTAGGAAATAATAGATATTAAAGTTTTGATTTTTCATGTAAGAAATACATATTTTTTCGAAGTGGGCGGGACTTAACTACATTCTGTTGACAGCTTATGCAATTTAGAGAACTGTCTTAATTTTACTTCTTTAAACACTTCACTTCGTTGCTCAGATTTGAACGGTTAACACTGTTGCATAATTTTATTTTAAATTGGATTTTGTTAAATATAGCCGGAATTCACTTAAAAACAGAGACTCAAGCTCTTAAATATTAAGATTTGTGCCTTTGAGACACACCTGTCACACTGTGTGGAAGTTTTTTTACAAAACTAAATATAATAAAATTAAATTTTTAGGTTTAACTAGTAGTACTTACAGTAGGAACGTGCAAACTGACCATCTGGCAGATCATATTACAATCAAAATCTGTTTTGAGCGAGTTATTATAATTATATTACAATCGTTTTGTTATTATACAACAATGAAATAAATAAATTATTGTACTATTATTATTATATATTGTATTAAACGTCAAAATAAAACCCCTAATCTTGTACATCTACAATTGCACATCTACAGGAAAGATTTTTTTTTAAATAAGTACTTTAATTACCTATGAGGTAAATTTTGAAAATGTCGTTAAATTTAGCATAAATTACTATTTTTTTCGCTACGAAAGTGCACTTTTTTCTTACTCGCCTTCAGTCAAATAGAAAGTCACATTTTATATTAAAAATAATTTATTTGCATTTTAAAATATAATCAATAGTTTAAAAGTTTTCTAATAACTACGCATATTTATGGCATTTTTATTAATAATAATGTGATGACTAATATGTTTTTCAAATTTTAACAATTTTTTTTTTCGAATGTCAAATCTAAACGCCACGCACATTTTTCGATCTTAATATTGCACATTTTGCCTGATCCACATGGGTATTATCGATGACTTTACAAAAATATTAGCTTATTTAATAAATAATAACAAAATAATTTAACAAAGTTTTTTTTCAAAATTTACTTTTTAGTACCGGAAGTTGAACTTTCATTATTTTTATCTTCCAGTAATTGCAGTTCATCGATTTCTTCGGTTTTGTCATCACTTGATTGCTTCTCAGCTTTTTCTTTCATTTTTTCTTCCATTTCTTTAAATTTCAGCGCCAAATACCTAAAAAAATTAATTTTTAATAAATCAGACAGGACGCTTGTAATTAAAAATCTACAATAACGTAATTTGTAGGTTCAAATTAACGGAAATATCGATTTCGTGATTAATTTAACATCGACGCGAATAAATTAAAATAATATAACACAATTCTAGTGGGACGATCTTTTCACCTCCAGTTATATCTGGTCTTATCAGTTGCTTATCTGGAAGTGAAAACATCGGGCAAAAGCAAAATATTTACTTGTCAACCAAAGGTCCTGTGTAATCTTCAGGAAATTTTGGAGTTAACGGAATGATGTACTTGTACAACCTCTCGTTAAGCACATACAATTGGGTTGTGGTCGAACATTTCACATTATACCACCAATCACACGTTAACGCGACCTGACTAAAAATGGTACCATTCGGACACAAAAACGACGCCTGACCACCATTCAAATCACAGTAGTGCCAGACCTGAAATTTAAATTAATAAAATAAAAGTGAAATTAACAACCTCAGTTATTAATAATTTTACCTGGCACAGAGTTTCAGGATCTGCAAAGAAACCTTTGTAACGTTGTGTGGTACAATTAAAGCTCGTATGAGGAATTGTCGAAAGCGCAGGATAGTCAATTCCAGGTTTTCCTGGCGTACCACCTTCTAAATTTTCGGCTGGAAATATTTGCTTTAATTGCTCATCGTCATCGTTGGTTGTTTCATTCTCCTGTTCTGTTTCATAATCGCCTTCTTCCGCAACAACGATCGGCTCGATCACCTTCTTCTGAGATTTCAACGAACTTAAAATGCGTACCAGGGTTTTGATGCTGTTGTCTATGTTTTCTGGAGTTAAAGTATGGGGAAGTGTGTTGGAATCTTGCAGTTTTTGTAATATCAGACTGAGAGAGTTGGGATTTTCTGTTGGTATTATCGGGGTGGTGGTTATTACCGTTGGATAGTGTTGTACAGTTGGATTGGGTATGGGCTCATAATTTTGACCGTTGTGTGTGACTACTGGCTCTAATGTGGGTTCAAAGATCACTACCGGTTTTGGCACTGGTTTTGGTTCGTATTGAATTTGAGAAATTTGATTTTGTGGCACCAACACTAAAGGTTTGATCGTCGAAGGAATCACTTCTTGAAGATACTGTCGGTGACTTTGAGTGTGATATTGTTTTGGATTTTGCAGAACATAGTTGGTTTCCGGATTTTTGGTTAAAATTCTGATATAGTTTGGTTGTGGTCGAAATTTGATTTGTGGTTTTGGAATTTGCTGATATAGCGGTTGCGCGATGGGTTGAAGGTTTGGATTATTGTATTCGGTTATTCGTAGCGGATTTTCCGTTATCGAAATTTGTTCTGGTAATTCGTCATAATTTTTTATTTCGTATCGAACGTTTTGTTTGATTGGAACATCCGCAACCACTGTATTGTATGCGCCGGTGTAAGGTTTTAATGTACTAACTGGTACATAGTTCACTTGTTCTGGTATGTAATTCACTTGGGGTTTTATACTACTGACTGGCACATAATTTAATTGTTCCGGGATGTAGTTAACTTGGGGTTTACGATTAATAATGTAACGATAATTTTGATTTCTTGGGTATTGTTCCAAAAATGCGTTTTGGCGCAGTTTAATTTGCGACAATTTATCATATATGGCCGAATAATTTGGAATTTTCTTGGATTGTTCGAAAGGTACGTAGCTGACCTCTATATTTTCGGGTTGGGGTTTAATCATTGGTACAAAGGAACCTGGCAATGCGTTGTTCGACGAAAATGGAGTGAACTTGATATTCGATAATTGCAACGGCTGTTGTGTATTATAATTATTGTAAGACTGCGATTCGTAAGCCATTCCTACTAATTCGTTGAATTTAACTGGATACGACTGTTGATGCATAGTTTTCCTCGGGGGAACCAAGTTGTATTGTTGATTGTTTGGATAAGGTTCTACTTGGTATGACTGTTGCGTTACGTAGTGGTTGATATATGGCAGTAAACGCTTTTGTCTCTCCGATACAGATATGTTGGGAAATTTGATATTATCATTTTGAATTTTGTATTCTTCACGGTACGATTTTGAATTTGAAGGTTTACTGTAATACGTGGTTGTAATTCCATTTGAGCCCTGTGGTAAATCTGTAACAACAAATTTCTTGTGTGAGTAATAACGAATGATCTACTTCATCGGAGGTTAGTGAATGTGATATTTATGGTAAACCAATTTCCTGATTGATTTCTGCTTAAGTAATATTAAAATATACATGGTAAAAGCTTGTTTAATTATTATGGCTTCTATTAAGATTTATTCAGTGTTCAGTGATCCAAAAATTTTGTCACACATGGTTTGATGCAAACCAACAGTGCATGTGATTTTATGGGTAAATTTATCTAACACAATTCGATTTTATTTGCCAACAATGGGAACTTACTACGGTGTTACTTTTTCCGATACATAATAATAATTATAATAATTCGTTAATAACAAGAAGTTATCGAATCTTTTCTTGTGGGAAGTTTTAATAACAATCAGGTCAAATTTAAAAATGTATAGATAAAAAAAAATTAAAAGTATATGTATGTGTTTAGCGTCAGATAAACCGTGAATAATCGCTATAAAGTAATTAAAATTAATTATCTTGAGAAGAGTGTCGATTTATTTATTGTATAAAATATTATGTAATAATAATTAAGGTTTCCAAATAATTTTACATTTTATTTTTAGTAAAATAAAATGATTTTTATGAATTAATATTGAAAGCTTTTTATTCTATTAAATTATTCTCCGGTATAAGTAGCCGAAAAGAATTAAATTTTCCTCTGTACATCTTAATCTGAAACTTTCTCTAATTTGTTATTATAATTTGACCGTTTGTTATATTTCTTAAGGCTTAATTGGTGGGTACTTCTTGAATATTAAATCGTAATTGTTCGCAAGGTCATGATCATTGTAGGATTCGAATAATTATTAAATTGTCTTTAATTGAAATCACACCCTATAATATGTTCTTACTAATAATTATTATTCAAAACAATTTTTTACACTTCTTAAACCTGTTCAACAATCGAAAGTGAACATTTATTAATTAATTACATGTTGATTTAATTTTTTTAAAACGAACACTGTGATGTTAATTTGGATAACACATAATTATGTATTTAGTTAATAATAACGAAGAACGAGTTTTTATGCAATAATAATTAAATCGGATATTAATAATTCTCATTTTCTGATGCTTATTCCAAACGAGCAATAACGCATTATGGTAGTTTAAATTTCATAGTTTGGTCATAATTGGAATTAATCAGAAATCTGATAGTGAAAAATATTTTAATTACCTTGCAAGAGTGCGATACGATCCATGATCAATCGTTTTGCAAAAAATATAATTTTTCAATAGTTACGCTTTTATTACAAAACGAAAAGAATATCAAGGATATGCGCGACTAAGGGCTGGTTTAACTACCCATGGATGTGCTCACATATAGCATAGTAGGAATTTACTTATACTCTGATAATCCGGTTCTTAGAGAAAGAAAACGGTAGTCGGATTTCGTAAACTTATAAATTAGATCATTCGATTACAACTAATTAACATAAGAGTTATAACCAGCAGTTTTACTTTCATTAGCTGTCATTAGAAATTTTTATTGATATTAAAAGTCATGTTTAATGATAAACAAAAATTTCACCAAATCTCCAAGCACCATCAACAAACATTAATTTTAATAATTAAGATTTTCCTAAGTATTTTTTTTAATAATTATCACTTTTACCTCGAGAAGCTATTAAATCGAAAGACCAACTTGAATTTTAAGTTTGTTGTGTATAAAGAGTTGAGAATAAATCTTGCGAAGGCAACAACAATGTTTATAATTACTATCCATTTCACTACATGAACCACGAAGCAATTGATTTATAACAATGTTTAAACATGAATTGGAGCTCATTTCCGCCTCGACATTAATTTACTCTCAATTACTCAATCTCAATATAAGACTATTATTGCCATATGCTGATGAAACTAATCAGCCAATGGATATTGCAGTATTGCTATGGAAATGCAATTTACTGACGCCGCTGCAAAGCATCTTGTTAACCTTCGAGCTGGCACTTCAAAAAGCTGCTTTTGTGAACATTGAGAATTTAAATACCCAATTTTATCCAATATTTTTTCTGGTAAAGATAAATGATATACAAACCCCTCTTTGTCATGTAATCATTCCTTTCATCTGCTTAATTAATTAATTTTTTTGGCAGTACCCAATATGGCTACCCACAGTAGCTGGAATATGGCGATACAGACGGTTTTATTTGTATCTTTACTTCCTTTTCGTGAATATCGAGATATTTCTCGACTGAATAGAAGTTCCATTTGAAAATTTCATTTCACTTCTTAATAATGAATGATTTTTCTGATGGATTCAGAGCTTTTAACGAAGCCCACGTTAAACTACAGGCTTTCTATGGCTGTAATAAGTATAAAACCAAACGGAGATTATCGTGTATGTAGACATCTTGCAGAAAACATAATATAGAAAATTGAACTAAATCCAAAAATTTTGGAAAATTTGCTTTTGGTACTACGTCTAAATATTCGATTGGCATACTTTTAACTAACAAGATTTTTTTAAGAAGTAAATGTCTTCAGGATTGTAAAAATTAAAAAATGTGTGAAGTAATGATGCATTAACTTTTTTGCAATTAACCAGTCTAATGTGGAACGTCCGTCAGACCAATTTTATTTGAGCTATGTACCAAATTAATTTAGGTCTTTTGTGCTTAATAATTAAAACGCTGATTGATTGATTTAATTTTTAAATTAAATTGAAAGGTAATTTTTTAATGTTGTAACTTAAAATTGAATTAACACTTTCTGGACAGCAGACCATTTTCAGAAACTTTTATTTTGAACAAAATGTTAGCATTTTTGCAATTATGCTCCAAATTCATGTCAAATGATATAATTTTCACCATTATAACATTCAAGTACCCCCTAACGAGGTTAATGGAATTATTCATTATGAGAATTTACATAATTAATGAAATATTTAGTATAAATGAAGCCAAAATATTACTTTCTCACCCATCTTCACTTTCTATATAATGCATTTCGGAACGTCGATTTTCCATAACGTTCAGACATTTATTACATCGGTTTTCCCAAACGAGTTCTCATTCGTGTATGTTGAGGAATCCAAGAATATTTTTACTCACAAATTTACTTAATCTTGGCGATTCTTATGAAAACGTATCATGAGCATAAAGGATTGTGGAAATAAAATAACATGAGATGATGTATGGCGAAACATACACTTAAAGTAAATGTGATTGAAAATTTAATAGAAATTTTAAATATTTAACGTGAAAGTTTTTGTAATTTAATATAAAATTATCAAATTTTTTAAACTGCCGACTTTTCTAAGGGCTTTTGTTTGGATTGAATTCAAATTAAGTTACCTATGCAGGTTTCAGTAATTTTTTGTCACATTTTAATTTAAATTTTCTTTCAGTTTTTGGTTATTTTCTAAAACTTCAGCCACGATAAGTTGACTGTTTATTCTGCACTGCACAAATTATTTCTGTAAGTTTTTTTCTTTAATTTTGGGATATTTGAACTGACGACACTTTCTAGAACAGTGATGGACTTGTTTTGTAAGTCCGCTTAATGGTCCAATATTGTACAATGTTTATAATAATTTTTTTGTTGTTGACGAAACATTATTTTATACGCACGAGCTGGTGACACAGATTTTATAAAATGAATGAAGAAAAAGTAAGTTTACTTTCATCGCGCTAATTCACACAACCTTGAACAATTTTGTAATTTGATTGATTTTCCGATATGGTAGAATTTTTTGCGTGACACTGCTTAAAATTATTATTGAACTTGAATTTGATCGAAGGCGTTCCAATCCTAGGTAACTGCATAATCACGAAATACATTCGCTTTATTTGGTGTGGGTGTTGATCATTTTGATTAGTTCAATTTATTTGAAATCACTTAAAACCGGAGCGATGCGTTGCCACCACGAGCTGATGTGGACAATTTCAGAAAAACATTTATTCTCAAAGGGGTTGTTTACCACTGCAATTTGCTAATGCAAATCTAAGGACTTGCAATTCATTAACTAAACTTGTTTAGAAGGAAGAGGAAGGTAGCGACCAACGATGAGGTTTCCACTTCCGATATTAAAGTTTTATGAGTTTAACATTTTTGCAACTTCTGGAAGGAAACTCTTGAAAAGAATCTGATCCGTCGGATTTTTCTTTATTCCGAGTTTCATAACTTCTGTTAGTTTGAAAGCCCACTCATTTGCGATAAATACCAAATATCAAAAAATAATCCAGTGATTACACAATTGTTAGTTTTAACCCGAGCGTGCTTTATGTCCGAGTTTGCAGCTTTCACTCGGTCAAAGTTTATGATCTTTTGGTGTTAAATTTTTTCGCGACCTTTTTCTCTCAATTCCGTTTCGAGGGCGTTTTCAAAGTTTAAAATCATGCGATTTAGTGTCCTTGTGAAAACGGCCACGTGCTATATGTAATTATTAATATTGTTATTAATATTTTATTTCATCGAAAACGGCGCGTGATTAATCGTCGATCAACTTTAATGCAAATGTTGATTTAGTGTATTGGAAGCATTTAGAATCGTGATAGTTGAGGTATCGACAATTGAATGAAAAAATATCGCACTAATACGTTCTAAGTGTGGGTAGTTGGTTTCAACAGGGATTTTATTAATCTCCTTTTACCATACAGATTGATCAGATACATTTTATATAAGGCTGGTACAGATCGTGCATATTCTGAAGGTCTCGTTACACTATTCATTTAAATTTAGAAAAAATAAGAACCGGAGCAAAATTTGTTTTAATTTATTTGAAGCATAGAATGTCGTTTTTATAGCCATTTAAAAACATTAAATGAGGCTAAATGCCAACATTCACTTTTCATACGGAAATAAAGTGTAGTTTAGGCGAAGTCATTTGTGAATTTTTTAAAAATCACGAATTTAGTATTATTTACACAATAGATAAATTAACGCCCATTTTTAACTTGGAAAATTTAATTTAAATTGGTGTAAATGTTGATAAAAATTTATATTGTGTGACTTATATTCCACCAAATTGTAAAATTCTTTAGCGAAATGGTTCGTTGGGTCCGTTTGGACGTGTGTTCGTATTGAATTTGAGGGTTTCGTAAAACCGCAAACGATTGGTTAACATTGGTTTTACAAATTGCGTTCGATTTTCTGTCCGATGCAGTTCTATTAAATTTTTAACTTAGTTTAAACTGGACAGAACAATAGAACATTTTAATGGTGTAAGCATGTAAATATAATTATCTATTTATTTATTAACCTACTAATACCTGCTATTTGCCCATTTTTGGCAATGTTAAAATATATTCTAATTTGGAATGAATTTCGTAATTTCACTATTTGAAGCTATGCAATGTGCAAATATACTGTTCACTGTTTCATGAAAAAATATTAATTGATTGCATATTCTGACAAGTAGATGGCGTTATTATCAAATTACATTAATCGTAGGTTTCTCAACAGCTTCAATATTGATACTTATGCCATTAAAGACGTTAGTGTATTGTAAATTAAAGTTTTTTTTAATAACACATAGTAACGTACCTTTAGTACACGCTTTACTTAGATACATTCTGACATCATAACTAATAGCGCATATTTTAAATCGTTTGTGAATTTCAATAGAAAGCATAATATTATATTGTATTCTTGAAGAGTTTCATTCTTTCCTATAGATTCCTTTTTAGGAAATCCAGAAAATGCGAAGTTGCATTACAATCAGGGCTCACGTATATTTTCCTTGCTCTTGTTGCTTGAAATTCACTAACGATTTGAAAAGATATAAAATATATATTGTCATCACTTCATTTGCAATATAAAATATTTTATATAGGTAACGAATTTATGAAGAAATTTGTACTTTTTGCTTTTCGTTTAAACATTCTATGTATACTAGCAATTTGTAATTTGCTGCCTTTATACTTTTTTTTTATAGTATACCTACAAGTATATTATATTATGTCGTTAGTAAGTATTTTATACAAGAAAATGTATTTGCACTTACTAATTGCCAATTTGCGCGATAGTTTTTATTATTTCATTCGTATATTTTTCTGCAAAATTTTATACGTTTTGAAATTTTAGTACCTAACTTAAAGGAGCTAGTCCATAGAAATTGACAGCTTCATTTGACGATATGGCTTCCAGGTAACATTCCCAAACCTCCGATTTTCGTTCCGAGTCGACGGTTTTCTAGGATAATCTCTGGAAAATTCCGGCTGTTTAAGAATACAACATATTGTACCACAATAATTGTTAAAAATTAACAATAAATTCTAGTTCAACCGTCAATGTCGGGACCGTAAACAAGTCGCGAGTTTGAAATTTTCCGGCTAGTTGAGATGCAAAGTTACTAGGTTTTTATTACCAGTCTGGAGCGAGGCATTTCTACGAGCCGCTTATGAGGTCTTGATGCCGGCTATTTTCTGTAATAATATTTTACTGCTAGGACATCGACATTATTTTTTTTAAATTTATATTTAAGAAAATTCAATTTCTGTGGCGATTTTTTCTGTTTGCAATAGAATATTTAAAGGCATTTAAATGAGAAGTTTTTGCCATTTGTAAGGTTATCGAAATTCGAGCTCTGGCTATGCTCAAAATAAAAAATTTCCAGAATTTTCATATTTTGGGCACCCAATTACCAATATCTGAATCATTCCTTACTTTCTCGCACTTATGTTCGGAATTTTTACAAGTATTTTGTTACAATTGAATCGATCATTTCCAAAACAACATACTAAGTAGCGGAAGTAAAATTTTACATGCATCAATAAAATATATTAATTGTTAAGTAACTAACAAATTCAATGTCTAAACGTCTAAAATAGTTGATGTTTTGGATTCCTACATCTGGGAAGGTAGGTTCCGAACAATTCCATTTAATTATGTGAATTCGTGGTAGGAAAAATTGTATTTTGAAATTTCTTAATGTTATTTTATAAGTTATTCTTATAAGGACATTTGCTACTCCGAAAGTGAACCTGTTGGGTTCAAAATCGTGAGTAAACTGGATACCAGGTGGAGATGGATACATCTGGGAACTTTACCTTAGTTTAGATCTCCAAATTTTCAGTTTATTTTATATGATATAGGTACAGAAAATAATAATACTCGGTGCATTTCGGCTATCCATATTGTACGATATATTTCTCTAATTTAAGTACTTACGTATTTCATAACATTGAGTGGCAAGATGAATTTTTGAAATCCAAGAAATTAATTTTAAAACTTTTAATATTTTACTAGCTGACCTTAAAATGAGGTGTTTTATTATTTTTATTTTTATAAATATTTGTAATATAAATTTGAAGTTAATTTAATTAATTTGTCAAATCATCGATTTTTTAATTTAAAATCTTGTTTTACTTTTGTGGTTCTTCATTAAAGTAATTACTAATTAATTATATTTTTCTTAACCAATTTACATGTTTTTCATTTGTTTTACATATAAAGGACCTTCCAAGGTTTTCTTCTTTCAACTTTTAAAGAATGGAAATATGAATAATTTAATATCTGGTGTGACCAGACCAGATGATGGTGATTGATATAGTACAAAGCTCTTTAAGCTCTCCTACGAGTAGTATTTCTATAAAATGAACACAAAATGGAGATTTGGAATATTTTTTATGGAAAGAAAATTTGGAATTATTCTCTTTATTTTAAAATGATCTTTTTTGTCGTGTTTATTTTGCCACCTTGAATGTCTTCTAAGAAAAATATTATATGCTCTCGCGGACTTTTTTGTTGAAGAATTTATTTTCCTTATTTTTTTATAAATAATATTTTTATGGAATCAAAGCTGAGAAACACTTTGTACTATATAATTTTCTTATGCTTGTATTAATGTTTGCGATAATCATAATTCTAGCATTTTAGCGGAAAATTCTAAACAGATTATAAATTTCAAGATTTTGTCTAACAAATTAATTGCTATCAGTTACAATTTTAATTAAATATTAACTTTACAAAGCTGCTAGTAGTTGCTTATGATTCTGCTATAAGCTATATGCAGAAGTTTTTAGTTTTGTTGTTTTTAGTACAACATGTAAATTTCTGACATTCTTGCTATATAACATTTTATTCTTATATCTACTATATCTAGTAATTCCGCTTTTGATTGCGGTGTGCGAGAATAGTGTCAAATTAAAAATAATTTAAACAATAGAAAACTC
Organism: Cantharis flavilabris; assembly: GCA_949152465.1. Lineage (NCBI taxonomy): Eukaryota > Metazoa > Arthropoda > Insecta > Coleoptera > Cantharidae > Cantharis > Cantharis flavilabris. The sequence continues at coordinate 46,724,166 of OX424436.1, forward strand.
ACGGTTCATAAAGCACTAAAATGAGCAGTTAAAATTATTTATTTTTAAGTGAATTTTTTAAATCGGTAATTTGGTCGATTAACAATTATTAGGGTGGGACGAAGTGATGGAATGCTGTAATTTAACTAGAAAGGAGAAAACCAGCAATTCTATATATAAATTACAGTGAATTATCTGTTTGAAAAGGAAAATTAGATCAAGTTCGAAGTAATAAAATATTGTTTCAATTAAAGATATTAAAAGCTTTTGATTTTTTATCCACTGTTGGTAATTTTAGTGTATTGAGTGTTCTGATAATTAAAAAAATCAATTACGACGCCAATTGGTTGAAATGATTGGTTTTTTGCTACCTTTGTTTTCTTTTCTGATATAATGTAACTTATTATTGTTCGAAAATGTAAGTGAACGTAAAAAAAAATTGATGTTATGTAAGTGAAGGGAGATACTTTCCTGCTTTCAGACAAAGGACGAGACCGACGCATTTCTAAAGTTATTCAAAAAATTGAACTGATAATTGAAAAATTAACACTTTCTTAACGATTTAACTTTCCCATTTTCATTTTAACCAGTTAGCTCCCACGTGAATAAATTACAGAAATGAATTTGATGTGGTTTATCCTAATTTTAGCGGTAACAGTCTTTGTTTTAATTTGTGACGGTTTGAATCTTGTTTTTTAAATTTACCGTGATCGAACCTTTCAGCAACTTTCTATGATTAACTAAATGAAAATTATGCTTAATAATAATACAGTACATGGTTTTAACGACATATGGCAAGTTAACGACCCGGTCAAATTGGAACAACGCTAGAAAATGTATACAAGACGTGTCCAACAATTAACAGATTATTTAAGTGTTTTTTTTTCGATTTTTAAAAATCCATTGTCGATTCGAAAGATACAATAAAGTTTGAATATAATTGTCGCGTCGAGTTAACACTCGAATTATTTTCGAAACTATTAGATTGTTAATAATTCAATAAAATTTGTTAGGTACCGATCACTCTTTTGTTTCATTTATTCGTAAATCGTAAAACTCGCAAAATTATTCGATTGGTAATAATGACGCTTAATACATTAATTTGAAATATTTACAGTTTGTTTGCACTGTATAATCGGATATCCGATACTACAAATTATTTTGTTTATTCGCGTTGATACTCTACACTTTCCTACGCAAAAAAACTTCATTTGAATTGAAGTCTGGTCAGGTATATGGAAATTTAGAATTTATCGACAGCCATCGATCTAATTAAAATCAGTTTACATGCTTTCAAGTGAGTTACTTATTTTTTTCCGAAAGTGTAAATGTACGTGATGTGTTTAGTAATGACTGGCCTTCCTTCAATATAATCAGAAGTGTCTCGTTATTTTTTACTGCAAATTGTGAGGTAACAAGCAGCAAATTATCATTTTCCTAGTGAATATACGCCCAACGGTCGTTTTTTATGTCTTCCTGATGCTTGTTCGTTTCTTGCCGACAATCTGTGCAGATCCATGACACTTTTAAACTAATAATAAATTAAAAACAAACTCCGGATTCCAACTAAATATTTTAAACGTTAGTATTTGATCGAGCTAACTACTAGGTCAATTACAGTTACGGTGAATGATGGTCTAAAAATTTTGTGAGGTAAAAGCGAATAAGTGTTTAACGGTTTATCAACCGACAGATTATATTTTTCTAGTTTTGCATCCACAACATTTCATCAAATAAAAAATTTCGCACGCTACATAAATTTCATAAAGATTACAAATGGCTTTATGGGTAAATGGCTTACTTTGGGGTTTTTAAACAAAATATTGAAATATACGAATTTTTTCTTTATTCTTGAACATTGTGAACAAATATGAAATATTACATAAAATTGCAGAAACCTGACGTATTCTTTCTCATCACTTAACGTTCAATACCTATGATTCCATCTGGGAGCTTTCCCAAAGTTACAAGTATTGGCAATTTTTTTATAATAATGCATTGTTATTTAACAAATTCCTTTCACGTTATGAATTATGTCGCGATTACATAAGTGTTAATTTTTCCCATTATTGGAATTAATATTGTAAGATTTAGTATTGAAAAGCAAACTAACATTGTTTTCAATATTTTAATCCCACAATTCTGAATAAATAGAATTTCGCTTCAAGTATTTCTGAGCAAATATTCGTGATTTATATTGAACTTAAATTAAATATTGCGGATTTTCGATATTAATTTTGCAAATAAAATACACCGTTTTGTTTAATTTTACAATTTTATTGGAAAGTCCAACATTGAATTTAATTTCCCACGAAAAATATTGTATTCGTTGCAAAATACAATAAACCCATATGTGAAATATTATTTATTCAACCTAAGTATAATTTTATTGTTACGAATTTTTTAACCGTATTAATTATACATCCATTCAATTAAACAATTAAAAAACCGGTTACCAAATTATATAAAGACATAAACAATTCTTTTCTTCTTCAGGTGTTACCATTTATCGTGATGTTACTTTCACTGAATATTTTACGGAAATGCTTTATTCTAGATTAAAGAAATTTAATTCAATTTTGAATACAATGAATTTTTAAATATTAATTTTGGAAGGAAATGCAAAACAAATTTTAACAAGTTGTAACTTTTGTTTATTATTGGGATCGTGGTAAACGAAAAAGCTTTGCATATGTAACGAGAAGATTTTAAATTATAATTATTTTGAAATTGAGCAAAATCAGACTAATTAAGTGAATTTGCATTCATTAATTGGTAATTCTAGTGGGTCACGCCGTTAGGTTATCAGATCCCAGCAATTTATAAAGTTTTCTAAAACTCCATGGCTCGCTCTGGTAACTGGAGGAGATTAATGAGGAGAAGGTTAAGAATTAGGCATTCCTGTTGCCAGTTGTTAAATGCTGAAAATTTATAATATACTATGCAAAACGTTTGTTTTCATTTTTACTGCAATTATGAATTTTTGTCTGTATTGAAACTTCCTTTCAATTTCCTTTTCTTATTTTGTATGTCATAATACCTAACAAAGTATAGATCAACTCATTCATTCATAACTTCTATTGTCAATAATGATGGTATTTAATAGTAAATCGTGATCAAGAACTGAGAATTGTTACAATGGTTACCTGCTGGTCTTAGGCATGTGACCTTGAAACGTAGGGGACTCACAGGACTATTCTCCTGATGCATGATGGTTAGAAATCTACGTTATCTTTAAAATGTTTTTCTTAGATTATTAGATTATATAATAAAGCGATAATAAATTGTAAATGCAAGGTGCTAAAATTTACAATTCAATATAAAATTTATTCCACCCACATAGCGACTATCAAGTATCAACCCATACTTCTTGTTTTCAATTGGCAGAAACTCTTCAGACAATTCAACATTTTTAAAATTCAGAATAAAGGTCAAGTAAAAATTAGTAATTTTTCTTCAAGGGACCTTGGACTACAATATTCGATATGTACTCGAATTTTTAGGTCATATTAACTTTTGGAAAAATTATCAGTTCTCGCCGGTAACATTTGTGCAAATGAAACGGTTTGGAAGCCGAAGGATTGATTCTCGTTATAAGTCTGCGGTTTAACTTATTCAACCGTTACAGATTAATTTTTTTATTTATTTATCATTAAAATTGACCTAATATTTGATCTTTGAGAGAAAATTAAAGCTGAAAGTGTTTTTAAGATAGAAATTAAATGAAATCAAAATTATCATTGTTTCAATATTTATCGTTACATTTTCAACAAATATGAGAGCTTCATTACATGAACATTGGAAAAATTTTGGCTCCATTACTACCGCTATACATTTCGAATGGTATTTTTTTGGGATAGTTATTATCTGTTTTGTAAAATTAGGAGTTAATTAACTAATAATGTAACTCACCTGAGAGTATGCAACAAAGTAAAGCGAATTTACAAATATAAATTACAAAACATTTACTACGTCCCTGCGTTTTTTTATTACACATTGTATAACTAATAATTTAATTTAAAAAAAGTACGTTTATTAGGACACTCCACTAACACAAAACTTACTAAAATAATAAATTTTTTGTGTCGGTGTCCTTAATGTCACCACGAAGATTGTCATTTTCTACTTGCATCTTAAAAAATTTTAATAACATCAATCACGTGAAAAAAATTTGGCTTTCTTAAATGGCACTTGCAACACATTTATATAATTTTTGGTGCGAACACAAGAGTCCAACGATCTTGTTGTAGCAAGACCAACTGGCAAGGTAACTCTTGTGGAAAGTGCAACTTTTGGAAAGCGAATGTGATGTGGGGGACCCCCACAACGTCAAAGAACTTCTGAAATCGAGCAATGTCAAAGATGAATTCGTGTGCAATAAGATTATCCGGTTGCCTTGTGAAGGACGCTGATGTTCCTGCAAATTTCTTTTTATTACGAAATTCTAATTAAATTGATTCGCGTTTTGAAATGTTTTAATCTAAAAGGATGTTAATTCTTCGGTATTTGCAAAATGCAATTGTCGAATCCGGATCATTATGGTTTTTATTTTTAACCTTCAATTTTTACTTTTAAGGACACGAAATATCCAGACAATTGCACGATTAAATTAATTAATTTGTTTCAGTTTCAGTACTACAATTGCTGCAATTACTGTTGTAACGATCTAAAAAAAATTGAGCTTTCGTTCTTGTTTTATATTTCGTAATCAATTGATATTCATACTTAATTTTTGATATTTGAATGAATAATTTTGTGAGGAATCGTCGTACCGTTATTCGTATAAACCAGCAGGAGCTACTTTCACTGGTTACTTTTTTTTAGAAAAGAATTATTATTGATGAGGCTATTCAAAAGAGTTTTCGTAGTCGACGTATTTAGCTACAATAGTCTGCATTTCCTTTTCAATTATGTAATAATTTGTATTTATGCACATAAAATACACTGTGTCCGTTATCCTTTCTCTTCTCCATCGAGTGTGCATTTTATTACAAAAAAATTATCGCAATTTTTTGTCCCGAGTTATTTTTGTGCATATTCACTTCTCTGAGTAATATTCTATATCCTGGTAAAACTTACTTGTGCTAAATAATAACCTCGTCTATTCCTTTCTAATGCGAAATAATGGATAAGTTCAATCACGAAATAATTTACATATTTTTTTTCACAAATTAACGCCCAAGTATCAGTTTAGAATTTTACTTTTTTGTTCTAAAGGAAAAGAAATATTTCATGCTTGGCTGTTAAATAAACAATTGAAATTGTTACTCGTTAACGAAATTATTTAATATTTAGAAATTGAAGTTGCTTTATTTAAATTAACGAGCAGCTGACTAACACTGTTATTTAAATAAAATTGTTGGCTAGTATTATTATAATTCCAATTAAAATTGCCACATTTAAACATTTGCAAGGAATTAAGCATATAAGCGGAAATATTTGTTAATTAATCCTAATTACATTTATTTTAAACAATTGAAAATGTTAACTCTATAAACTTGATTTTCTAAAATTTGTTGAAGCATAAACTTGCACCATATTTAGAAATGCTTCGGCGTTACTTCTTTTATTATTTAATAATTTTGTTTATTGTAATTTTTAAATCGAATTATCAACAGTGGTGTGGCATAGCTACTTTACCTCAAGTTTTAAAGCGTCAAATACCCTTTAATATAACATTGCCGTTCCGAATGGACGTTAAACTGGATACTGAAGAAGGATATTATGTGACATAAGAGGCAGGGAACTTATAACTTCCCGTGGAATTCAAAGCACAGCACAAATAGTTGGGAATATCCTGGGCTAAAATAATTTAATCAATGGCACCGGGCACGTGTATTCCCATTCATTTTTTAATAAGCGTTTATCTTTCAAGGATAACACGCTTATTAACCAAATTTTTTCATTTAGCGAAAATAATGGTCTTGGTTGCATAATTATTGTTTCTGCTTGAGAATTTGTGTTTGTAAACAAAACCCAAAATTACATATTTACTTGACATTATTTCAAACTGATGTCCTCGCTTTTTGGTAAAAATCCTGCAACGGAAGTTAAATTGTAGGTTTAACTTGTATTAATTGGACTACCGCAAGAAGTTTTCCTTTCGCTTTTGTTTGTTATACCCTAGAGGTATTCTTTCTAACCTAATGAAGTTTACTTTACACGATATAAATGAACGGCTACTTGTATTTTTTTTTACTAAAAAATTATTCCAAATTTGGTTCAGGAAGTGAAATGTTGATGATAGGTTGGCATAGGTTTTCTCGTGAGAAATTGCCAAAAAATTTATTCTAAAATCAATTTTTCAATTAATCTTTAGGTCAATTTTTACATCACAATACATTGTTTATTACTTCAAGTATCAGTAATTCACTACTTCGTGTCCGAACCTTATTAAAATTTCATAACTGAGCAAAAAAGTGTGCATAACGATTCAATATTTATTTATCACTTCACTAACTTACAATCACTGTTGAACAATTCGTGCATTAAGTAAATCAACAGCTTAACTAGGCTGTTCTTTGTCTGATCAAATTAGACATTTAATATTAAGGCTCTTAAAAGGCATTAGTAAATACCTGAAGAACAATGTTAGCTAACTAATGTAAGTATTTACAATTGCATTAGAATTAGCTGAGTAGTGTGGCCTCACGAAAAGTTTGCATATTATCCTTTTGTTGGGATTGGGTATTGCAGGCGGTTTTAATTTTTACAAATGAAGTTGTTCAGGGACCCCAAATCATTTTAATTTTCCACCTTCTCTCTGAATGATCCTTGGGTCCCCTGGGGTTCTTAGGGACCACTTGAGCAACCACTGGTACAGATGAAGAAAAGTATCTACAGATGAAGAGCTAGCGGCAGATGAGAAACTACCTTATTTCGTAACTTTTATTTTCTATATAAATATCTAACTTGTAGCCTTTGTTCAAAAGTTACAGATCGGGCAGCTGGGGGGATCGAGAGCTACGAGAACTGAAAAGGGGTAAAAATAAAGTTACTACACATCCCGATTTGGTCGGAACAATCTTTTCTTTTACACTGCTGCCTCGATTTTTTTGTCATGTAAGTCGGGACGCATAATAGTCCCGATTTTCAGAATTTGTAAAACCTGAAAATATTAATTTATTAAATGTAAGCACTTTTGTACTTATAGTACGTACTGTCTGATCTGTCTACATCTACATCATAATATATCTCTTTAATCTATACATGCGCGTCAGTAGTAGACAGATAAAAATATCCTCTTATCAACTAGTGAAAAAACCGTTGTCGTCTGGGTGATATGGAATATCCTTCAGCAATGGTTACTGTAACGCATAGATAAAGAAAGAGTGCTGTAACGGTAGGCAAACTGGGGGGTATGGAATACCCCCCAGTGCACGTTCTATTTTTTGGTCCAGACCCCCCGGACACTAGATTTTTTTTTAATTTTCAAAATAATTTTTTATGTTAAATATCGACAATATTTTTTTAATTTTACAGAGTTTTGTTTCAGTCGCTGTCAGTCAAAAATGGTGCGACAAAATTAAAAAATGTATATGTTGCGGTCAATGGCGTAAATTGGACATTGACGTCAATGGCCGGGCAATGACGTCAATGCCCATTTATGCTGGCCATTAACGTCATTGACCGGCCATTGACGTCAACGCCCGTTAACGGTGGGCAATGATGTAAATATTTTCATTTGATTGTAATATTTACGTCTTTGGCCGGTCAATGACGTTAATGGCCAAAGTGGATTGGACAATGATGATATTATAGAATAACTACTATAAAGAACAGCAAAATGGCAATTTAAATTTGACAGCCAACTGGCAAGTGATATTTATGCACATATGTTATATTCATTGTATTAGGTATAATATAATAATATAATTATTTATTAACAAAAATAATAAAAATTAAAAAATACTGAAATAAAATATTTTAAATGAATCATTTTTATTCTGGCACTGGAGCGACCTATGTCACTTAAAATTGCAAATTTGTTTGCTGGCGCAACACGCACATTTATTATTTTTACATCCACCCTTGCAATGACAACACTTGTAACCGTGGCCTCCTAAAACACTGCTTTTAGCTGCTGCTTGTCTAAGAGTAATCTCAATTTCTTTGGTCTTATCACTAATATTTTCTAACCAAAATTAACTTTTCACTTTTCAGTATCCCTTAATAACTAGTATTAGTTGCAAATGCACATTAAATACATTACTTTCAGATGGAAACTAGGCTGGGCATTGGCGTTATTGTCCGGCCATTGACGTTAATGGCTGAATTGTCATCATTGACCGTAACATATATAAACAAAATTGAAGGTCATAAAATTTGCAACAAGAAATCTCGATGAAGTTTTGCTGTAAAATCGATTTTTGTATGAAAAAAAAACGACTTCAAAATGTTCAATTTACATTGGTAACATAAGAGTATCCGAGTTCTTATTTGAGTCACTGTAGTACTTGCCTACTTGCAAATTTTTATTAAGAGAGTGGAGTGAAACGTCAAAATGTGGGAACATAGGTATTGAAAAAAATTACCCATTTAAAAACCTGAAAATTCGACGCCTATGAGAATTTTGACAAATTAATGACCTTGAAACACCAAAAAAGTTCGTCTGCGGCACTTCTTCATTTTTATCATAACCCCCCCCCCCCCCACCGCGTAAGCCAAAATAATATAATTATAATTATCAATATTGAGCTATAAGACACAAAATAAAACAAAAGTTTAAACGAGCTTTCGAATTCATTTTAAACTTGAAAAAGAAAACGTCATTTTTCGAAAGCTCGTTTAAACTTGTGTTTTATTTTGTTTTATAGCTCAATATTGATAATTATAATTATGATAGTACGTATAAACCTCAATTTTTCATTAGTCTGAAAGTATGAATTTTTCTGGTTTTGGAATATTTTAAATAGTTTTTGCCTAGTGAGAGACCTTTCGGTAGATTTATTTCGGGAAATAATGCTGATAATCTACATAACTTTTTTGGATTACGAGTGGTATTCGGTGTAGGTACTCTTCAAAGAACCAATTTATTTTACACTAAATCAAATTTGAAGTCGTGCAATTTCGATAATTTAAAATTATATTTAAGCTTACCAGAAAAACATATGATTGACAATAATACATTATTATACTACACATTTTTAATTTTAATGAACGGTTTCTTAGATAATTGCGAAAATGAGTTTTATTTGTAATATTAATTTGATAATGCATGTTATTTTTATGCACGCGGAACTAATCATTAATTTAATTGTAATAATTTCAAATAATTAAATCAAACTGGTGACAGTAAATTATTAAGGTTATAAAAAATTTCCATAACAAATTTTATTAATTCTGTCGTCATATTTTAACAATTAACAATTTTCCTTAGACAAATTGTCGGAATTATTACTTTCCAATTATTCAAATTACTTTCTTTCCCTGTTCTTTATTAACATCACTATAGATCGATATCGATCCATTTCTTAATTCTACTTAATGGAATGGGAAAATGATGGTTCGCTTATGCAATACCTTATTATTTCTGAGATAATTAGTTTTAATCACTAGTTGAAAAAATAAGTTTAGAACTTACATGTTGTCAATGTTAATTACTATGCTTAACCGCTTGAAAGGAAATTAAATTATGAAAGTTACACTGTAACGTAACTGGGATATGTTCGGATGAAAGATTAGATGATTGAGGTATTGCGGATGTAGGGGGTAGCTAAAGGAGCACAAAGGAAATTTCTCGGGTACCACTTGTTAGCAGAACTTTTCTTTAAATATTCTTTTTGATGTTTCAACTTGATTATTTTTTATTGTTCAGGTCTGTGTTTAACAGTAAACGTTGCATGTAACTTTATCTAAAACTCCAGACGAATGAGCACTACGATAATTACCTAGATATTGTTTTGTCAGATATTTTTTGTTGCACCGAAATACATCTTTGATTTAGAATTATATGCTGATACTCCATAATTACCTTTTACCTTATTAATTAATTCATGTGGAACAAATAATTTTAACAAGTGCTTCGGGCTTTGTTGTAATTATTATTTAATTTTCATATTATTTTGGATTCTAAAAGTTAGTGCACTGATAATAATTGGTTTATAGTTTTTGTTACATTTTTGTTTAAAGTTAGTAGACGTAATCAACCTAAAAAGTAATTTTAATTTTTTTATTGGTTATTGTAGTTGTCTGTAAGTTAGATTGGTAATTTATGGTTTCCTTCACGTAAAATAATGCAAATAAGGTTTGGAGTTGTAGTATTACTCCATTTGACTCAAGGGAAATTACATAAAATCTAATATCAAATTTCCTTTGGCTGTAGATTTACATTATTTTTTATTTGCTTATTTTTCTATTTGTGATTATAGAAATTGGAAAACACTAAATAAATTAGTAGCAAAACACTAATTAATACGGAATATAGTGCTAAGCGTAATTTGCTCTAGTAAATCAACACAATAATTACTTCTTCAAGCTGTGCAGTCTAAATTTCGAAGACGTCTGAAGAAACAAACTTCTCGATTTTCACGAAGTAGTTAATTGTTATGTAGTTAGTTGGAAACCTGCATGAAGTTATCTATCTCCTTACCGATAAATTAGTTTTGACCGCCTGGATTTAATTTGCTCGTCGAACACATAAGTGTATCAAATTTTCAGACCGGATTTTCGATTGTTTTTTTTAATTTACAGATTATATTACTGCTTTCTTTTGTTTTATGGTTATCGAATAATCCCATTTAATTATTGAAAAATAATTGAAATAAAGACTGGAAAATTGAATTTCTGGCAGCCTATTAACAATATTTGAAAGTATGGATAAAGATGTGGCAAATTTTTAATGCAGCAGAGAAAACTCTATTAAAATTTGAAATGATTATATCTAAAATTTACATTTTTGAAAGTGGTGGGTGGTAGGTGGTGGTAGGTCTGTTAATTGATTAATATCGGTTTAATACTTTAGGAGTAATTAAAATATAAATTAACCACAGTAGTGGTTTGATGAGATCGCTGGCTGAGTTACAGAGCCGAAATTTTGGATTTGAATCTCGGACTTGACAAAATTTCTTAGCTCGACCTTCCGGTGTAAAACACGTAATGTATTTAAAAATTGGTTCTTTATTTACATAAATCTGGCCAATTGTCAAGGAAACAAAGTATATAATATAAATTATTTGCATTAGCGTGCGAGGCTACTATAGCCTCTTCAACGCGCCAAGTCAATTTTTTAAATCAGATTTTATTTTCTATTAGAAGGATTTTATAATGTCAATTCCTTTATGTTAAGTCATCAAACCGACGCGACATGGAAAAATGTACTGATTTTTTTTTAAACGAGCTCACCCACCAGCCATTAGAGTATGTTAATTATTTACTGTTTTCCAGATTGGGTTATGTTCCAACGTGCGATTGATTTTTCAATTTTCAACAAATTTATGTTCGTCGTATGAAATATTATGTAAATTGATACTAATTTACTTACCCGTGCGGCTATGATGTAGTTTGATTTTATGAATGTTCTCTTGAAGGACTTTTTTTATATATAAATGTTAAGGACTTCATTAGGAGGGTAATTACCAATTACTTTCTTGTACGATGTCAATTTTGTGACAGAAACTGATTATGTATTTAATAATTTTTAAGACATCCGTTATTTTCTATTAAATTGAAGAATTTCAGAAAAGAAAGTTCCATCGTGATGTGAGCATTTTTCATTAGGTTTGTATGCTCGATTACTCGAAATTATGAAATTTTCTTAAGTACTTGCACTTTAATTAAAGGTTTATATAATTTTGGCGTTCACTTATTTGTTTCCTATGTACCTGTATATAATATTATAACAGCAAAAATAAATATAACAAATTAAACAAGAAAATAATTTCTATTTCCACATTTATTTCAATTTTTTGCACTTATTTTATGATCAAAATGTTAATTAAATGCTAATTATCATTTTAGTTATTTAGATTAAACGTCTAAAAAATGTAAAAATTAACATTTTAATTTCATCAATCTGAAGTCGGTAGTTAGTAACTGAAAGTCTGAATCTGTTTTTATGTCATAACTTGTCTGATTTTCTATTAATGCGCCATAAATTAATTTTATTTATAATTGTGTCGTTAGGACGACTTTCCTATATCACATTTTCAATTACACTTTTTTCTATCATTTTTTTTGCATGAATGAGTAACTAATTTATCGTTTTATTTACAATTGTAAATTAAGTGCTTGCGTTATTTTTTTAATTTCAATGATGAAGGCTTGCCATAAAATCATAATTCATTTTTTTTTTGGAATGAAGAGAACCAATTATTTGGTACTAGCTATCGATTTTTAGGATTATTTGAAAATTGCGTGGGTTTACATCGCACTATTGCATTAAATTAAAACTTGGATGGGTGAAAACAAAAGGATTTTTGTATCCTTTATAAAAAATAACGAATAGTTTTCAGGATAATCATAATTCAGGATAAATATTTCCAATATTCCCAAGCCTAACTGCTCTACCGAGCCAAATTGTTGCTCCATATTCAAGTTCTAAAACGCAAGCTAAGATAAGAGCTCTCTTCCAGGCAATTTTTTCTAAACATTATTTTAATTTGGCACCCAACGTGGGGCTCGATTAGCCCAATCTTTAAAAACGATTAGGAATAATGTTTGGAGTAGGTTAAAAAGAAATAAGCATCGCTTTATAAAAATTTGATTACATGGAACCTTTACATAAATGATATATAATACAAAATTCTACTAGTCGGGGAGATACAGTGGAATCGATATTAGTGAAAACGGAATTGAGGTTTAGAATATAGAAAACTATAATAGCTAGTGGAATAATTTTTTCCTCTTTAAGCGGCGTTTTTTTATTGTTTATTTTTTCGGTCGAATTTATTTAAAACGATTGGTTTGGAATCAGGTCGTACACATATAGGTATAGTAGGGTACGCGAGAATATTTACCCAATTGCAACTGTCACTTCCCTGCCTGATTGAATATATCGATTGCAACTTTATTTTTACTTTCCTAGTTAAAAGGTTTAATTTTTTGCCTATATTTTATAACATAGTTTCGATTGGTAATGTGAAACGGTGGTTTGGTTTTTTTTTATTTGTAAACAATTCTCTTGGATAAGGTTGCTCATTGTAGGTTGATATTATTTTCCATTATTCCACTGAATAAATACATTTCAAAACTTATTTTTAAAATTCTTACAAAATAAACAGAAGGTCGGCGCGGCGGTTACTTTGTTTCTTTTATTTTTCACCCAATATTTAAATTTGCTTATGTTTTCAATTCTAGACGTCTAAATGTGTTTTTATTTTAAATTAAATCGTCTTTGCGACTGCCAGTTTTTTCATTTAGCTGTAAATTACTTGCAAGTAAATTAAGTAAACCAATTTTGTTCATATCGATTTGCACAACAAGAATTTAAATAGTTTTCATAATTTAATTTGTTGAAAATTGTTGCGGTGTGTAAATACCACAATTTTTTGCTACTTAGTTAAGTAATTTGTTCTATTTCAAAGTTTATTAATGTGATTACTGATCACGGTGGCCTTCGAATCCGATATTTGGTACACTGCATCAAATGCTGTCTGCATACAATGAAAATTCAATGGAATTTTTATTAAATCGCTGAAATTTCAGTCCATAAACATTTCATGAATTGTTCATTGTATTTATAACTGTTCACTATATTAATGAATATCGTTATTGACGCGGTTAAAGTTTTACGACGCTCCCTTCTATTACGCGGAAGGTTTCGATGTAACGCGGTTTTGCACAACATCGTTCTAACAACTTAAAATTAACTTGTTGCATTGAGAAGAGTAAGTTCCAATGTCATAATCCCAAAATATGGCAACTGGAATTATGACAATTAATCTGATTTATAATTTACTTATTTCTGAGATTCCATACAACGCGGTATGAATTATTTGGCCCATGATGTTGCAACTTTAAATTATAAGGTTTTCCGATTCTCAAATCAATAAAATGCACTAATAATGTAAAGAAAATTATTTTTGTTTTGTCTTGAACTGAATGTAAGCCATTCGGACATCACTGTCTCTATAAAGTCACTGTAGTTTTTGCAATTCTAAACTTTAAATTAAAATCAGATTTTCCTTTGAGTTATTGGAATATACTTTTAGAATTAGAATCTTTATGCGGTGTTAAAACCATTATAAATTCGAATTATAAACATATAACTCTGGCTTCAAAAATTATAGTATAGTCTTTTATAATGCTTTTATATAAAATAGTAAGGAGCTCAGTTCAATCTATATGCAACCCAAATTGCACAAATTTGTTTTTTTTTTTCTTCAGATTGTACAGTAACTATTTTTACTTTCCGAACTCCTTAGTAAGGAAAGTATTGTAATCTGAAATTGAAAAAAAAAATTGACCCCCAATTTTTTCATAAAATTTTTATGTTTTGAGGTTCCCTTAAACCATTTCTACAATTTTTGAAAAATGTCTGTATGTGTGTATGTGTGTGTGTGTGTATGTATGTCTGTGAACACGATAGCAACCAAACGAAATAACAAAATCACTCCAAATTTTAAATTTAAGTTTTTATCTGTTGTGGCACGAAGCCTATTGAAAATGGATAAAATCGTATGGGGGGAACGGGGGGTTTACTTGAAGCGATAAAACATAATCCATTATAACTCCGAAACGCAATGAAATAGGTAAAAGTTTATTAAGACAAAAATTATCCATATCAAATTACCTACAACTTTTGTGTTATAAAATTTTTTCTAAAATAAAAAAAAAATTAAATTTTTGTTTATTTTAATTTTTTTTAATTTTTTATTTTTTTATTTAATTTTTTTTAAATAATATTCGGAAAGTTATGTGATGGCCACATCCGATTTTTAATTAGTATAATATGGTATGTGAATATATTGATGCTCTTCAATATTTGGATAAATATTTCAAAATACATTAACACCATCGTAGTTGGTGTCGTATAATTAATTACTCGTTGAGTTGAATAACAAGGTACCGACACCATTTTTGAAATATTAATTGCTTTTATTAGTCTCTTGGGATTGGGCAAGTAACTCTAGTTGTATCTAATGAGCCGGAAATAAATATTTAGAAAATGAAATATTGAATCCAATTTACACCCTTGTATGTAAAATAGGTCTATATTGAAGTTATATCTCAGATACATATTATGTACATAGATACTTACTTAAAATTTTATAACAATTTAAATAATTCCATTAAAAAAAAAATGAAAACAAAATTGAGCAATTATGATATTCAATTTCAAGCAATTATGCCATTAGTGTTTCTATTAAATTATTATAATTAAATAATAATTTTGAACTTCGTGACCCACCTAAAAAACATTCCATTTCTAATTTTTAAAGCCTATTATTATTTTTATAAAATGCTTCCGAAAGTTTCGGAACATATAATTTAAAAAATAATAATAAATTAACGAACTTAATCTAGCAGCTCCATCAGTACTTTTACAAGTAAACTATCATCGATCATGTAAATGATAAATTTATAGGTGGCGCTGGCCATATTAATAATAATAGTTTTTTTAAATATTTTTATTTTTACATATTCACAGTAAGATTTCTTCGTGGCATCAGAAATTACATTAATAAAAATTTATCTATAAACCTATTCAATATTAAATAAATGGGCGAATGATTTTATTATTTCAAAATAACAATGAGAAGGGGTGGGGGTAAATTAATATTTCGTTCAATCATTCCCAAATTTAGTTACATTGATAAAATTATAAATTGTTCTTACTTCACTTTTGACTTGGGGGGGGGGCGAATTTCAAATGGTATTTTTTTGATTTATGAAGTTTTATGATTAATGCGATTATGATTTGGCAACGATTAACTGACTTTTCATAAACAATAACAATTTATTAAGCTAGGTTTACACTAAAATCTATTAATAGCATTATCAACATTATGTAATGCTAATTAATTATTACTTATTTATAAAAGTACCTTTCTAAAAATTAAGTTACGATTTAAAAAGTGTTAAAATTTATTTGTAATTACATTAATAATTCGTAAAAAAGTTTGTATGGTGTTCAACTATTGTTGACATTTTTTTGCAAATTTATATTCATTCATCGTTGAAAATATCTTCTAACAATTGCTTTGTGATGGTACGGTGTGGTCGAGTAGCATCCAATTTGGGTCTCCCATATAATCTAGCATTTAATACGTAAAGCCTGCAAAATACATAATTTATTTATGGAAGAAAAAATAATTGTATCCGTACCTCGTGCTTAAATCACATCTCACGTTAAACCACCAATCGCATGCAAAAACTGCTTGATTGAATTGGGTTCCGTTTGGACACAAAAAGCTCGTTTGTCTTCCGTCGATGTCACAATAATGCCATGTTTGACATCTCGTGTCGGGATCGGCAAAAAATCCTGGGAAGGGTTGATCGTCGCAGTAGAAGTTTGTATATGGTACTAATCCCAAAACGGGATAATCTGTTCCTGGTCGACCTATAAAATATTGAAATGGTTAGGAAGGAATTCTGAAGAAAAGACACCCCAAGAAGAACTTTTGATGGCATTCGAAACATTTCTAATGTTAATGTTACCTGGAACGAAGAGGTAGATGGAGCCAAAGCTCTGGATTTTGGTTTGTAAAGCTAACAGCTTGGCCGGCCATTCACTATGTTTTTTAAAAAACCTTAACTTTTAAAGTGAAATAGATCAAGCGGATACGATTCACTCCATCTCGGCCTCGCCTTGACGTTTGATTAAATTGTGGCATTTGATTGCAATTTTTCTTCCGAATAAGATCTTTAATCGAACTATTTGTATACAACTTTCTCGTCAGTTTCAGCGACAGCGTTATATCACATCTATTTACGAGTATAAGTTAATGATAAAAAATGTATTTATATCAATTAGCAATTCATCTTGTACATAAAATTGGCCTTGCTCCAGATTTATGTCAACTATCGTTGAACGCAAGATGTATGTCCCAGGTTTTTTTTTAAACCTGCAGCTATAAATTTGTATTTGGTTTGATTGTAATGGCTAAGGTTAATCTCGACGTATGCAAACATTAACAAAGATCTGCTAGGGGAAACTTGAAAACAATGAAGTGTGCTTCTCACGTAACAATTTCACGGTACTCTTGAAACACTTAAATATTTTGTATAAGCATACATTTAATATTATATCATATACCGGGTGACCGACCTTACACTCGATCATAGGGAAGTAACATAAGAAATTCATTTTTTTAAATTACTGCTTAAAGGGTACAAATTTTAACATATTTTTTTTGGCCTCCTAAGGTACCCAACAACTTGATATTTTCTTCTTTAATTATTGTTATGAAATAATAGCGCATTTTAAAAAATATTAGTTGTTTTGTTTGAATTCCATTGCCCTTGTATTTATTTAAAACCAATTGCAAGCAAGTTACTTGGATAGATGAAAATAAATTAGGTTAACATTGAACGTCAACACAACTTGGAACGTAAACAATAGTAATGAAATTCAAACAAGGCAACTAATATTGTTAAAAGCGCTTGCTTTTCATTTCAATAATTATAAACGCAATATCATTCAGTTCACTTTTATTACCTGGTATTGATTTTCCAAGTTCTAAATATTCTTGGACGGATGGCCGAAGAAAACCTGGCGGAACGGAACTAGTCGCTAGTGGTTGGTTTCTTTCGTTCGGATATTCATCACCTAAATCGTTCTCTTCTGGGGATGGCGGCGGTGGCGCCCTAGGTCTTTTGCTTCTCGTGCTTCTTTCCGATCCGTCTGAAAATGTAAATTTTTAAATTATAAAATTTATGAAATAGTCCGTAAACGTTTTTAATTTTCACATGTAAAAGTAAATAATTATTATTGCACTTAATTATGTTATCGTTGATGCTCTTCCATGTATTGTCACAATTCAGAAAGCGTGAACTGTTATTATTATATGGAATTATTAAATTCAAACTCTCAAGTTGCTGGATTTGTGATTATACGTCAACTGAATTATAATTAGTTAACTATAATACTGAAAATTTGTTTGCTTTATAAATTTTGTAACTTCGTTATATATTCTACAATTTCAAAACTATATAATATTTAATTAAATATTATGTATATTATGTATATGTGATGGTTGAAGAAAGTTAATAATTTTAGGCTGGTATAATATATTATATTGTCAAAAATTAAAAACTATTGTTTTATACTTGTTTCGGTATTGTTTGTGAACATTTAACCTTTTTCGATAACATTGAAATTTATGTTTGGGATTTTTAATTGGCATCTTTTGTATTAAATTTGCGTAATTTAGAAACATACATTCATAATTTGCATTTTTATTAGTAATGGGAAATGTTTAATAGATTCTTCATCAGTTACGCTTTTATATAGATTGAATATTATGCTGATACTTACTCGAAATTACATAATTAAGGATATGCAAATTGTGACGTTTAAAAGCAATTAAGAGAAAATGGAAAAATGAGTAGAAAGCAAGATCTCTTCCTATTATTTTTTCTAGATTCATCTCTGTGTTTACTATAGTCCTCAATTTGTTGTTTCAAAACTAAGTTTATTCGAAGTAATTTTGAAAATGACGCGCACGATTGGATGTATTTAGATACGCTTGACCCATTTTTTAAATATCTAATTTACCATGTGTCCGTAACACATGCAGAATTGTTCAATTAAGTAAAAATTTAACAATTGATAGCTAAAGTAGATCCTTGATGTATCAAATGCGCCCGAAATCGTGATAGTTACCTCTGCTCTCAGTTTCCTATTGCTTAAACGTGACGTAAAGTAAATCATAAACTTCAATGCCACATTTACCAAGTTTATCCCGATCAACAACCTCGAATGTCCTACTAAAGACACGAAAAACTCCTACAGTGACCTTTTATTGTCTACATACATTTCCCAATTTATTTAAAATAGCATTTATTCCAAAAGATATTTCCGAAAATGTATTGTTCTTCAAATTTCAATTAACCTTGGATAGAAGTTAAGGTTGATTTATGCTCAAGGGCCAGCAGTTTGGTACCTTTTAAAACGGTCAAAAATACAACATCATATTATTAAAAATGAATTGTGACGTTTCTTAGCTACTAACGAAAAACGAGTGTCGTGCTGCGATCGCGTTGAATTTAGGTTCAACATACGAAGGACCTCTGTTAAAGAATATAATTTTATTTCACTTTCAATGCAATTGAGTTTTTTAAAAGTCTTACCTGTAATTTTACTTATCATTAAGAAAATTACCGGTTTTTAATTGGACCGCAAATGTGCAATTATGTTTTCACAGACGTTCTAATGATGTGCGTTATTTAGCTTCCTATAGCATAAATTATCATTGGCGAAGCGAATAATTATTCTATTTAATTTGTTAAATTGTTAAATTATTTTTTATTGAGATGTGTAAATTATACATTTGAATACCCGAAGGATTTTTAATTAATAAATCATTCTTTTGTTAATTGCGACATTAATTTGAAGTTATTACCATTCATGGTTCCATACACTATAGCTTAATAAAACAGTTTAAAGCTCTAGTTAAAGCCGAGCATGCCTAAGCGTCTATGGAAACTTTTTTAAGCTAAATAGCTTTGATTATAATAATGATAATTATGATGTTTTTGAAATTTGATATTCAAAATTAGTATTAATAATAATTGATGATATAGAAATCGAAGGTCCTTAGAAATTTGATAGTAATACCTGAATTAATTCTATTAAAATATACTCAAAAAAAAGTATCCCATCCACAGAAGATTTGTCATTATTTTTTTTTTTTTTTGGTTTCTAACGGGAATCATAAATTAGGAATTACGTAATTTATTAGTATTTAAATTAGCACATTAAGACGCAATCAATGCAAATTTACAATTAAGCAACGATTTGTTTAAATAACTGCTAATTTTAAATTTAGATGCCTTTTAATTTTGTCGAATCAAGGATAATTGAAAAATGCGTTTTCAATATTTTTGTTACTTCTGCTGGATCTGTGGCTTATTTTGCTAGTCAAATTTAATATCCGACCTTATTGCTGATTTAATTTTTTAATAAATAAAATTGGAAAATTGCATATTATTTAGAAAGTTATTTTACCTATCAATTCGCAATGACGCAAACCTATTAATTTTTGATAGTATCAATAGAATTTCAATTAACACAGTAATAACTGCAAGATATTTCAAAATGCATGATTCTCGCAGTACAACTGGAAATTATTTATTTATGTTGTGTCAAGTATTTTACGTACAATTTGCAGTTTTCTCACAGTCGGTTAAAACACGACTTTTATTTGACCAAGGAAATTGCTGAAAATGTAATTGCATTAATCTCTTTTTGCTTTGCGCTTTCTTTTCCAAATCGATAAGCTGCAAAACTGTTTGCTAATGTGCAAGCTATGCCTGCAAATCAAGTTTTAAATTTTATGCTTTAAAATTTTATTAATTTTACTAATAGTATATAATAACGTGAGGGTCATAGCCGTTCAGTTTCACCCAGGGGGATCGAGACCATGGATGAAGGCTGTAGTTGTTTGGCCTTCGACCTCACTCAGAAGATCGCGACGATACTACCGTCATTACCTTAGGTTCTACAAATTTTAATATTTTTTATACCACAAATTTTTTTATCTAATACCAGGTTGGGCTACTTGAGTCAGTAATTGGCTAATTTTATCTTCAGTCTAGCATAAAATGTTGGCTACGTCGAGTTTCAGTTTACTGTAGCTTTCGCACCTATCTGACGAAGGGTTAAGGTGATAAAAATATGCGTTAACCATAGACTATAGAGAGATAGATCGCGTTAACAGGGATAGTACCACTAATAGTTTTTTTATTATTACAATAATTGCTATTTAGGTTGGCAAAAAATGAACCAATCATATGCTTTATGCATATTTAGATAATTTATATGGCGGGTATAATAGATTGGGTTGTGGGGGCTTCCCCTAGCTCTTTCCTGGGCACATTTCAGATATACTTAGATTAAGGTGATCATTCGTACTGGTTTTACCAGGACAGTACTGGTTTTCGAACCCTTGTCCTGGTTAATCAAAACAGTTAACCAGGACACAAAAATTTACTGTTGTAATTATTGTTCTAGTGATGTATCGAAAGAAAGGTGAAAACCTAAAAAAAAAATCTCTCTGTTTTTCCATGTCCTGGTTTTACATTTGATAAAAATGGTCACCTTAACTTAGATATACATATAATTAGCAGAAAGATATTGTATATAAATATAACACTATGAAAATAGAACCCAATACATGGATTTTGAGTTGTTGAAATAAAGTGAAACTTATTAATTTTAATATTATAGAGCAATAAAATTATAATTAATAATAATTATTATTATTCTATTGTAATTTAGGATAACTCGATATTGTATTGCAAAATGCTGACAAAATTATTTGAAGTAGAATAATTTTTATATTTTTTGCAAGTCACTTCTTTGGGATTCTTCAATATTAAATTATTATTACAAGTAACTTCAAGTGATTCATGACTGAAATAAACACAAGTAGGATATAGAAACCACATGAGCTCAAATATGGATCAAATATTATTTGATTTAAGAAATAATAATAGTTAGTTGATTAAACAAAACTTTTATTTTGTAGTACAGAAAATGTAGTAGCAAAAAAATCTTTATGATTCAATTGCTAATCAAAAATTAGTTATTACTACAAATTAGTATTGTAGTATGTACTTAGTTGATTGTAGTATATACAATTATGGTGAATATTGATAAACCTCACGTGATTGACATTTCAATGCCAACCTGCCTATCTTAATAGTTTGTTTTAGAAGGGCGACGCCCTACCCCGTTCGCGCACCAGCCGCCACTGGTAGCTACTATTTAAAGTTATTATTGTAAAAAAATTACAATATGTTTGAATTATTTTTATATTCATTTGGTTTCAATCTGACTTGAACAAATAAAAAGAATTTAGTCAATTATAATTTTTCTCTGATTTACCAGCCAATTAGTCGGATGCTGTTGCCACGGTAGAAGGATTAAAATCTGTAAAATTGCTTATTTTCTACAATTTGATACGAAAATTAATTTCTAATTATGTAAAATTATATATTTGTTGTGCTTAAGCGAAAGTCACTCTTGCTAGTGAGCTTAAAATGCATCAGATGTAAAGATTTGCTCTAACACTATTTTGTTTGCTAACCGCAGCACTTAGAAGTCATTGCTGATTTGACTAACGATTTTTCCAACGTTTTTTTCGGGAGTTTTCGACTTTAATCGATGACCAATTTCTTAGGAAAAGAACCGGTTACAGATTCAAGAACGCTTGAGGTGGATCTGCTATTAGGGGCCGTCCTTTAATCACGTGAGGTTTTTTATGCCATTTTTTTACCCCCCCCTCCTCTTTGGTGATACATCGTGAGGTTTTAGGCTACCCCTACCCCTCCTACCCAATATCACGTGTATTTTTTAAAAAAAAATTTTTCAAGTAGAAACGGCGAGACAGAAGGCCGCGGGCAGCAGGGCAACGAGTGGCGTCGCAAGGTCTAGCGCCGGAAGCTAGCTGAGAGCTAAATATTGTTGTTGCGTTGCTTTTTAGGCATAAATTTGCTAGCTCGGGATTTCACGGGGTTGCAAGAAAAAATACACGTGATTGTCACAGCATCCCCCCCCATTGTGATCAATCGTGATGTTATTCTAACCCCCTCCCCTCCTGTTAGAACCTCACGTGATTAAAGGACAACCCCTTACCAAGACAGCTTTAAATTCGGCTCTCTGATTCGTTGTTAGATCAAGGATTTTAACTCGAGAGTTATAATCGTATAAAAAAGCTCGATATTCTTAAAAGAATTGAATTGTTCTAAACGGTGCAATTACATAATACATGAAACTATAACAACCACAAGCAAACATACAAATATTAAAAATTAATAAATTTTCTAAAATTAAAATGTTACCATCGATTGAAGTAATTGCAGTTGAAGTAATAATAATTTTAATAAAATTAACAATTCACGACTTAATAATTATTGCAATCGTGATAAACATTAAAATAGCATTTTATTGTATTGAAAATTACTGCTAATAGTTATTTATGTAACCAGGTTGCAAGTACATATTTACTGATCGAGTCGACAGGTTCCAGGATTAGCCTGTGAATCAGGTTCAGATTAATCTCTGAAAAAACATCTGCTTGACGTGCTTATATCACAATATACTATTATTATACTATAGGAGGTTTGACAAATTACATCCATTATGAAACGTTCTTCCTATTACTAGTTCTATTTCTATTTCATCATCGAATGGTTTTGTATAAAAACGGGTGTGAAGCGATGATGTATCTTGTAGAAAATTTTTGAACTCTTGAATTTTTTATTTGTTCTATTTGGATGGTGCTAATTAAACTGGTTGTCCTTAAGACTGTCTCGATTTTTCTATTTGTTTGAATAAAAATTGAGGTCAATTATCGAATAATGAGAAACATTTTTATTATAAATCACAATATTTACATCGTATAAATAATTTACCAGTAAAGTCTACTAACTAGTTTTATAATCACCTAACAGAATTTTTTGTAGAATTTATTACAAATAATACAAGGCTAATTATTTTATTTCAGTCTTAGATTTCATTCTTGAACTAATTAGGGTTTACACATTTGCATTATTAGCAAAAATCTAACTTATTGTTCGAAGTTATCATTTTCTTAAAATAATTGCAAATTTGTTGTTCGACGAGGACACTTTTCCTTCACAAGGACGACACGTTTGATAATTTCATACCAATGCATAATTTATGCAGTACATAATGAAATAAACAAGAGGATGCTACTTTTGATATTTTATTATATAATGTAAAATAAAACATATTTTGATTTAGTTTAAAAATCCAATCCGGGTCGCACCCACAGAAATTAATACCGATGCGAACCTTGAACGATGAGAGAATTCGTTTTTTCAATTTTTGGGTGGCAAAACTAAATTAAACGGCGATATTTTTAACCGCCCTAAAGGCCAAATTCGTTTAAAAATGTATAATTTGATTTGTTTCTGCTGCTTTATTACTGTAGGAAGATTGTAATTAAAGGTTTTTTAATTTGAGGTCAGACACGATTTTTCATTGTTTTTGTTAACCGAATAAACGGTGAGTGAATGGAAGTTGATTAAGAAGTTAAAATTTTGCACGAAAATTGTTAATGACATAATTTTTAAAACTAAAATAATTTGTTAGATGTAATCTTAATAATAATGGGTTATACATATTATTTACTAATTAACTTAATTTTAATCAAATCGTTATAATTACCCTCGTTGTTTTGTAACCGTTTTGTTGCATTTGCATTAACATAATTATTTATAATGAACACTTCCCAATTTTAAAAGTGGGGCTTTCTATTGGATGATAATTTTATTAGTTGCAGTTCGAGGTGAGCGTGTTTTTAGCATGCATTTTAGTTTTGCATTTGTATAATAATTATGAACTTGTTGGTAAATATTTTTTTTCTCAATGTTCTGTGTTTAGAAGATATTTAAGTTGATGCATAATACAACTTACTCACCGTGCGGCTCGTTGTTCGCGTGCGTTCATTGGTTGTCCGCATGGACATCATGGAACGCTGCATAATTGGCGCTAATTAACTAAATCCGTTTACAAAAATTATGTACTTCCTCTATAATTTTATATCTCGTTAAGAAAATGTAAACCAAGCCCAATCCAATGGGTCAAGGATTTCGTACAATGACGACCCAACCCTGCCGCTGAACAAACCTTCAAATATTATGCTCTTTATTTTTTTGCATTCATTAATTTTAAGAAAATTAAATAAGAGTTCTGTGACTCGATACTCACAAGAGCGGCAATTTCATCTATGCACATACTTCAAGAATGTTGTTATGTTGGGCTAGGCAGATTTTTGTAATTCACGTATGGAGGTATAAGTGAAATTAAGCTGAACTGGGTCAATTATGGACTTTTAAAGTTTCCTCAACACAAACTTTGTTTTAATTATGTTAGTAATTGGTCTAGCTTTGGTATATTTGCTTCGTGACAGAAAGTCTACTATATTAGCGACGCGACGTGGAAGCTTTATCCGCCTATAACTTCGTTTTGCAACTTTGACATCTAAATGCAATTTGGCAGTGTTAGGTAACTTTCGAGGCGTCATTTTTTTTTATTTATTTTGTGTTTATTTAATAACGTATTGCATTATAATTAAAATGTTAACATGTAAGTTCGATATCTTTAGGGCGTTCGTGATTTGCGCTGAATTGAAGTTGAACAAGGTTTGCAAATTGGTCAATACCGTCCTGCGGCATAATTTCTATTTATGCATGGTTTTGCGTCAATCAGCATCTTCAACTTTACTCTTTTGGTGTTGGGACTGATGTACTGGGTCAACCTATTAAATTTCTTCTTCTGTTTGCTCTCAAGTTTTCAAAAAATCAAAAGTTTTTAAAAGGTGTCTTTTCTATGTAACCTGGACCATTCCTTGTTTTCCCTTTCACTAACCATTAGACAAATTAAAATAAATAATGGGAAAAATGTTGAACTTTATAGATGATCCACTAACAGTACATTTGCTCCGAATAAAACATACTACTTTTATTTTTTATACTCTTTATTACTCACTTCGAACGTTGATCTACCAATAGATTATGCCACGCTTCATTGATTAATAATTGGTGTGCATAGTTTTGTCAAGGTGTAAACGAACAATCAAAAAATATTACATGCTAATGATTAGTTGTTACGATTGTTTAAGCAATGCATTTGCATATCTGCTTAAATAATGTGAACTCAAAAGAAAATAATATGCAATTGTTGGTATGTAGTTAATATTTCGTCATAGAAGCTGAAAGATATTTCCAGTGCGTAATTTACACAATATTTGTACAATAAGTTGTGATATATTCATTCTTATCACGTTTACATGGTTCATAAATAGTAAAGTGTACTTATTTGTAATTTTTGTACACATGGTATCATCTGTCAGCCTACTTTTACTTTCAAGAAGCTTTTCCATAAACCACTTAACACTTCATGTATGAATGAGTATTATGAAGTTTATGCCAAATGGTTAAATTAAGCGTGACACAGGGAAAAACTATTGTTGATGTAATAGGAAGCTATTACAAAGTTTTTAGCAAGAATGGATCCAATAACAAGTTTGAAATAATGTGGTTAAGTGGGATGTAATTTACTAAAGTCTTCAGGGCAAAGCCTTTGAAACAATACAGTTTTAACTGATAAATATTTCTCTAGGAGTTCCTGGTTGATGAAGCAATGAAAAATTCTTCCACAACAGGTTCTTACATTTCAACTAGCCGAGTTGGACTGTTAATTTCCATAATATCTTCTGGTGTTAATTCCTTTGGTTATTGCTTTTTCTAATGGCAAAATCCAATTTAAATAGATTTTCTCTTGTTTGGCAAGTTTCGAGAAGCAATGATCATAATTTCTGTTAGCGAGAAAGATTACTTCTTATAAAATAATCACCTGCCTGTCCGTCTTGACAAATGCAAATGAGTTTTGGCATTCCAAAAATGGTTTTAGTGATTGACCTTCACTTTTTTATACTATTTTTCTATCTAATAACTTCTTTGCCCTATTTTGAAGTAGGAAGTTTTCAACTTTTGATATCGAGATTGAATCAACATCGTCTTGACAGTTTGATTGAAACCAATACGGAAGCAATGCAAGAAAGTGAATAAAATAAATTTCATCGTAATCGCAAGTTATCTTGTAACTGTTAATGTCGGTGTTATTATTGTAGTACAAACTTATAAATTTAGATTAGAAAAGTGAAAGCTTTCCATATTATTTATCGGTTACCAATATATTTGCTTGCCTCATTTTCAGACTTCTTCGCATGTCAATATAAATTACAATTTTAAATAGCTTACAAATGTAGATTACACGATCTGCTAATTTATGGTAATGGAATATTTTAAATTTACCCAACGCAAAGTCGATAATTGCACGTTGGGTCCATTTGACCCAAACATTCGGGTTAAACCAGCGCTTATTTAAAATTGGGTCAAATTCGCACTTGCACTATTTCGGTTTGTTTTCATTATTTGAGGTGAACCAGTTTTTCAAGTTAATGACCGAAACTAGTTGATTGTAAAATAAAATAAAACTTAAAAAATTATAAACTTTTACTTCGTTGTTTTATTTTTTTTTTTGTTAGAAAGAATTCGGTAGCTAAAACTTCCTATTGTTTTTTTTTTATTATGTAATACAAACTTACCGGCTATTATAATAAAATATCCTATAGCGATTATCACAATATTAACTAAACAAGACGAATAATGCATGATAAATGTGTATTGCCCGGTGCTTAACTATTTTCTCGGCATTTCGAGTTGTACTGTCCCCCATAAAACTTCCAGCAGCCGGACCGTCCAACCGAGGCCCCTTCTTCCTGTGGATGTACGAATCCACGGAACCATCACCTTTCATTTTATAATCAAACAATATTCGCTACTCAAAATAAAAAATTTTAAGTAAATTTGTGGTTTTTAGTATGTATTTATGGTTAAATTCAAAAAATATAAGAATAATACAATACGTAGAAAATCAAAATTCAAAAAATTTAAAAAGGAGACAATTAACACATAACAGGTCTGGATTAAGAAAATTTGAAAAAATGAAAATTTCGTAATACGAAGTACAATATAACGTTATTTCATGGTTATTGCCATTCATCAGTTGTACGCATCGATTACGATTACATTGTAAAATAAGAAGAAAAAATTTTTCAAACTAAACAAAATTATCGACTAAATTGTACAAAATTGACTTACCATAACCTCCAAAGATTATCAAAACTGAACTTGTTACACGAGGTATGAATAATTTAAAAATGATTTGAACTAAGAAATTCGTTTACCTAGCACTGCTAGTTTGAAATCCGAAGGCACTGCCCTCTTAATATGATTTCTAAAAACTTTGAAAAAATTCAAAATTCAAAAATTTACCACGTTTTTTAACCGTGAGGCGTAAAACTAGAAAAAGAACTCAAAATAAAAAATTTTAAGTAAATTTGTGGTTTTTAGTATGTATTTATGGTTAAATTCAAAAAATATAAGAATAATACAATACGTAGAAAATCAAAATTCAAAAAATTTAAAAAGGAGACAATTAACACATAACAGGTCTGGATTAAGAAAATTTGAAAAAATGAAAATTTCGTAATACGAAGTACAATATAACGTTATTTCATGGTTATTGCCATTCATCAGTTGTACGCATCGATTACGATTACATTGTAAAATAAGAAGAAAAAATTTTTCAAACTAAACAAAATTATCGACTAAATTGTACAAAATTGACTTACCATAACCTCCAAAGATTATCAAAACTGAACTTGTTACACGAGGTATGAATAATTTAAAAATGATTTGAACTAAGAAATTCGTTTACCTAGCACTGCTAGTTTGAAATCCGAAGGCACTGCCCTCTTAATATGATTTCTAAAATTATTTCAAACTAGCAGTGCTAGGTAAACGAATTTCTTAGTTCAAATCATTTTTAAATTATTCATACCTCGTGTAACAAGTTCAGTTTTGATAATCTTTGGAGGTTATGGTAAGTCAATTTTGTACAATTTAGTCGATAATTTTGTTTAG
Organism: Cantharis flavilabris; assembly: GCA_949152465.1. Lineage (NCBI taxonomy): Eukaryota > Metazoa > Arthropoda > Insecta > Coleoptera > Cantharidae > Cantharis > Cantharis flavilabris. Next base: position 46,752,768 of record OX424436.1, read on the forward strand.
TTTGAAAAATTTTTTCTTCTTATTTTACAATGTAATCGTAATCGATGCGTACAACTGATGAATGGCAATAACCATGAAATAACGTTATATTGTACTTCGTATTACGAAATTTTCATTTTTTCAAATTTTCTTAATCCAGACCTGTTATGTGTTAATTGTCTCCTTTTTAAATTTTTTGAATTTTGATTTTCTACGTATTGTATTATTCTTATATTTTTTGAATTTAACCATAAATACATACTAAAAACCACAAATTTACTTAAAATTTTTTATTTTGAGTTCTTTTTCTAGTTTTACGCCTCACGGTTAAAAAACGTGGTAAATTTTTGAATTTTGAATTTTTTCAAAGTTTTTAGAAATCATATTAAGAGGGCAGTGCCTTCGGATTTCAAACTAGCAGTGCTAGGTAAACGAATTTCTTAGTTCAAATCATTTTTAAATTATTCATACCTCGTGTAACAAGTTCAGTTTTGATAATCTTTGGAGGTTATGGTAAGTCAATTTTGTACAATTTAGTCGATAATTTTGTTTAGTTTGAAAAATTTTTTCTTCTTATTTTACAATGTAATCGTAATCGATGCGTACAACTGATGAATGGCAATAACCATGAAATAACGTTATATTGTACTTCGTATTACGAAATTTTCATTTTTTCAAATTTTCTTAATCCAGACCTGTTATGTGTTAATTGTCTCCTTTTTAAATTTTTTGAATTTTGATTTTCTACGTATTGTATTATTCTTATATTTTTTGAATTTAACCATAAATACATACTAAAAACCACAAATTTACTTAAAATTTTTTATTTTGAGTTCTTTTTCTAGTTTTACGCCTCACGGTTAAAAAACGTGGTAAATTTTTGAATTTTGAATTTTTTCAAAGTTTTTAGAAATCATATTAAGAGGGCAGTGCCTTCGGATTTCAAACTAGCAGTGCTAGGTAAACGAATTTCTTAGTTCAAATCATTTTTAAATTATTCATACCTCGTGTAACAAGTTCAGTTTTGATAATCTTTGGAGGTTATGGTAAGTCAATTTTGTACAATTTAGTCGATAATTTTGTTTAGTTTGAAAAATTTTTTCTTCTTATTTTACAATGTAATCGTAATCGATGCGTACAACTGATGAATGGCAATAACCATGAAATAACGTTATATTGTACTTCGTATTACGAAATTTTCATTTTTTCAAATTTTCTTAATCCAGACCTGTTATGTGTTAATTGTCTCCTTTTTAAATTTTTTGAATTTTGATTTTCTACGTATTGTATTATTCTTATATTTTTTGAATTTAACCATAAATACATACTAAAAACCACAAATTTACTTAAAATTTTTTATTTTGAGTTCTTTTTCTAGTTTTACGCCTCACGGTTAAAAAACGTGGTAAATTTTTGAATTTTGAATTTTTTCAAAGTTTTTAGAAATCATATTAAGAGGGCAGTGCCTTCGGATTTCAAACTAGCAGTGCTAGGTAAACGAATTTCTTAGTTCAAATCATTTTTAAATTATTCATACCTCGTGTAACAAGTTCAGTTTTGATAATCTTTGGAGGTTATGGTAAGTCAATTTTGTACAATTTAGTCGATAATTTTGTTTAGTTTGAAAAATTTTTTCTTCTTATTTTACAATGTAATCGTAATCGATGCGTACAACTGATGAATGGCAATAACCATGAAATAACGTTATATTGTACTTCGTATTACGAAATTTTCATTTTTTCAAATTTTCTTAATCCAGACCTGTTATGTGTTAATTGTCTCCTTTTTAAATTTTTTGAATTTTGATTTTCTACGTATTGTATTATTCTTATATTTTTTGAATTTAATATTCGCTACGATGCGTCTTGGCTAAAAAAATTAATTTTTTTTTTAGAAAATAGAAACCGAACTGACCAATTTGAAAAGATTGAATTTCAATAAGGAAAATTCGACTGAACTAGAAATTTCGAGGTGTTTCGCCAATTTACACGCCAAGTTACAATATTTAGAGAATAAAATTCTTCACCAAGCGACCGAATTCAAAAACAAAAATATAACCACGCTTCAGCATTTGAAAGATGAAATTGCGTCTAACATCCAAACCTCGCTTCCACTGCTCAAATCCGCAAAAAATATAAACAACTCAAGCGTAAAATTAAACGTACAAGTTTTGTCGCAACGTCTCAATAACATTTTATCAAATCCTTGCTATCTTCTCGGCGAAACGGACAATACCAACGTTGGGTAAGTTTTTTCTTTCGTCCAAGTTATGGACATTAGCAAGTTTCCTTTATAGATTTCAGTTTGACGACACATGTTTGGACTTTGAAGAATGTTTTCAAGTGACCCAAGATACTGAATTAGAAACGTATCGTTTAGTCGGAGACAATGAACTTCCTGACGGTTACGATACTACATTGCCCGCCACCATAGCCGAATTAAGTTTAGAAAACTTTTCGGCCGAAAAGAATCGTACTTCTTCAACGTCAAGTGGTTCCGATACTTTTTCGACCGCGCGTGAGTGTTTTTAGCATCTTGAGTTTTCAACGTTTACATTGTTTTTTATTTAGATACTTCGGCACATCTAAACAAAGCTAATAGTACGACAAGCGAACCTAAATTCCAGCGACGCTTGTCGAATGTGAAGTATTCTGGAGTTCCAAAACTTAAAAAGGGTACTTCCGCATGATTAAAAATCGAATTTTTATTAATAATTTTCTTTTTCAAGACGAACGCGAATCTGTAGTAGTAATGCATATTAATTCGCCCGAAAGTTTCTATGTACAGCTTACGAGGTTGGCTAATATTTTCGACAAATTTTCTAGGGATATTAACCAATTTGCCAAAACTACAGCGTACGTTGAGAAGCCAGAAGTCAGTAAGTTAAAACGGCAGTCCAATTATTTTTTGATTTAATAACAAATTTTTTTCAGACCAACTGTATTTTGTTAAGTATGTTTCAAGTAAACGTCCAGAGTGGTCAAGGGGCCGAGTAATTGAAATTAAGAAGAACGGTTCGGAGGAAGATGTCTACGAGGTGATGTTTATTGATTATGGTACTTCCAAAACTGTTACTTCTAAAATGTAAGTATAACATTAAATTCATCAGTGTTTACTTGTGTTAAAATTATCTTTTGGTATAGTGGTGGTGCCCCATTATATTTAGCTAACTTTAACTGAAAGTAAACTACTTTAGTAGACTCTGCGTAAAGCACCTCCGATTGGTCAATTTTTTAACCAACTAAAAAATTTTATAAAAATTATTTTATTCCAACACCAATTCAGTTGCACATCAAACGAGTTCCACACCAATCGAGTTTCACTGTATGCATTTATTAGAGGTTCATTGCAGCCAAAGGTCACAATAGCAAAATTGAAGGGGTAGATATCTCGCAATTTTTTAGATTGGAACTTGGTCCGAAATCTTTGAATCATTAGATATCACTGGAATTCCTTAAAAATCTCTAGAATTCCGTGGAAATTCCTGGATTTCTTAAAATTAAATTTAAAAACATTAAGTAAAATTGGAACTAAATTAAGTGCCCCTTAACTTGATACGGAGAACCTAAATTTAAGCTTAAGATATATTTACCGCTTAAATTGGAACTTAACAAAATTTAAGTGCTTTTTAAATTATTCCGTTACTTATTTCACTTCTTCCGTTTTTCTATTAGTTGGTATAATATTTAAGAAAATCTTAAATTTTAAGCGCAGGTGGTGCAAACGGACATTACTAAGCTGTCATCACAACACTGTAAACACAAGTGGACAAAAAAAACACTATTTCAGTTGTTATTGCACTCGTCTTCTTTATACATTTTTAAATTTTATTTTGCAGGATAAAGGAGATACCTCCCGAGTTTGTAAAACCTAGGCCTTTTGCTGTTCACTGCAAACTTCATAATACATTTCCAGTAAATGAATGGGATGAAAGATCTATGAAACTTATGGCTCAAATTGTAAACAAGTTAGTATTATCATTTAATTTCAGTTCTGCTTGGTGTTGGCTGTTATATGTTTTTATTTGTATTGTTTTTGTAATTTCAACTTTTGTGTTTCCTTTTAAAGTGAAATTGCAGGATTACCCCAAACAATGTTGAATGAAAGCTTGCCGTGCGGGTATGTATATCTCATAATTTTTCTTGCTTATTTCTTTTTAAATTAAATTGTAAATTTGTAGAGCTTTTAAAGGTAACATAAATAGTATCTACATTTAAAATTACTGTTTTGTTTTAGCAGCTCATGTATAATTCGTGTAATAAGTAACGGGAACGGTATTTCGGAAGTGGAACTTTACATTACATCGGGGGGTGATAATATGGCTTCAGTGCGAGATGCTCTTATTTTTATTGGTCATGCAGTACCTTCCCTTGATGTGGCGTCATCATTAACCAATGTTCGAGTAAAGGTATAAACGAACTTCTTGGTTTTTAAATTTTGATTTCATTTTCCTTTTCTTTATAGCCTGTGCTTCCCCTTCGAAAATTAACTACAAATATAGATGCCTTTCGGAAGGAGAAAAGTTTGGAAGTAATCATATCGTTTGTAATAAATCCTGATGAGCTTTATGTTCAGCAAGTGCCTTTACTCCATCACATTTCTCAGCTTAACGAAAATATGGCCAAATATTATATGGATAGAGGAGTATCTCCTGGACAGAACAACTCAAATATTTATGCACCATCAAAAGGTAAGGTAACTGAAATACTATTTGGTAAAAATCACAAGAGCTGGAGTGCAGCTCCAGCCAGTTTTCCTCTAATTACTCCTATATACAATAATAATAATTTTTGTTAATTAACTACATCTTAAATTTCAGATATGGCAGTGGCTCTTCAAACAACAAACTACAACACAAGTCAGTGGTATCGAGGAATAGTAACTAATGTTGCAAATGGGCAGGGATTAGTGGAAGTGTTTTTAGTTGACTATGGTAAAACTATTTCTGCCGTATACACGCAACTGAGGCAATTACCTGAAAGATTCCGTCAGACTAGTTGTCAGGTGAGTGAAAATAATAATAAAAGACACGAAAAAGTTAACATTTATTTTATTTAGGCAATAAAAGTTAAAATGGCTCATATTAAGCCTTGCGGTAGTGCGCAATGGAGTAATAGCGCTATCCACTATTTGCAGAATTTGTCGGACAACAAAGACCGATTACGATTGACCGTTGCCGAAGTTAACTATAAACAAACTATAGAAGTTATTTTGTTTGAAACCCACGCTTTGGTTGATGTTTGTTTGAATTCGTTGATGGTAAAAGAAGGTTTCGCAGAATCGACTGGAGAATTGTGAGTATTTTTTTAATAGGAGTTTCCCATGTTCACGTTTTTTTTGTAGATCGACACAAGTCGAATGGTATAAAGAAAATAAAGAAGTATCAAAACAGAAAATTGAATCTGTGTTTAGTTTAATAAGAACAAGTCAAGACTCCGATGAGAGCGAGGACGAAAGCGATGGTGACGATTCGAATGTACCTAAGAAATTCGTACAAATTCTGTTGGTGAAGAATCCCGGTTTGATATACGTGGCTTTTGATGATCCAAGTATATCGGCCGCACAGACAAAATTGTTTCACGATTTGCAATTGTTTTATAATACGAGACATAAAACTGCAAACCCAGAAGCAACCGTGGGTACGATTTGTGTCGTGTTTCATGAAGAAAAGCAAGAATATTTTCGTGCAATTGTAACGGATGAACTTGGCAACAATTGTTTTAAGGTTTTGTTGCGCGATGTTGCGGAAGAATTGATTGTTCCGATTGGCGACGTTTATGTTATGGAATCTCAATTTCGACAACTTTGCGAAGGTTCTATTAGATGTCATCTTGCCGATATAGTACCGGCTGGAGATTCGTCAAAGTGGAGTAGCATTTCGACTGACTTTTTGAATGACATATTTTCAAAAGGTAAAATTTTGCTCGCCAAGAATGGACTCGTGGATAAGGAACGTAAATCGTTGCCTGTTATTATGTGGTACACAGAATTTAAACCCGGTGGCGCTTTGGAACCATCGAGAACCATATTGCACAACGTTAACAATTTATTAGTTAAACGTGGCGTGGCTCTTAAAAGTACTGTAGTAAGCAGTGGTTCGAGCTTACTTGATGCCCTCTCAAAACCTGCAGCATCAATAAATTCGGAAGCCTCTCCTTTGATGCAAGATGAGGTAATGTTGTTCATTAGAGACGCTTAAATTTCTTCAAAAAACTTGAATCCAGTTCATTCATGAAACTTGAAAATTTATAATAACCTCACAAATCATTGTTACTAAGTTTTAAAGTTGTTAGTGCTAAATTGTTTCATTTTTAATTTAAAATTTTTTTGTTGCGCTTGGATGATCGCGGCTCTGCCTCGGATCATTGTATCTCTGTACAAAATTTGACTTGGATGTTCTTCATTTACAGCAACCTGAAAAATCGCAAGAGACTGATATGGCTGGAGATCATGCTGACACAAACAAATCCTGCATCGGTTCCTCGCCAAACAAAACTGCCAATGCCAATATGGCTGTAAAAGAAGAGAAGGAAACAAGTAGTCCGAAGGTTTGTAAATTTACGTCGGTGTTAACTTTGGATTGGCTACCACCTAAACCTTTCACTCGCACTCAATTTGACGCAATTGCGACCTATGTCGATAATTATGCCAATATTTACATCCACGATGTTAGCTTTGAAGAGGATTTAAAAAAGATGGAAGCCGATATGAAAGCCATTTTTGATATCCTTCCACCTGAACCCGAAGATACTGTTTGGTTGCCAGATCAATTGTGTACGGTACGTTATTCTATAACCAATTGTTGGTATCGTGGTAAGATTGTAAGCGTAAGTGGAAGCATTATAACTGTATTCTTGATTGATTACGGCAACGTTGAAGAGTGTGGACATGAAGATTTACGTTTAAAAATTATTTATACTGAACTTCCATCTATGGCAAAAAAAGTTCATCTTCATAAGGTTGTTTGTAAGAGCGATAAGTGGTGGACTTCCGATTTGGATGAATTGCACGCAACTGTGGTGGACAAACGTATTTCAGTGAACTTAAAAGGCGACGTTCGGTCTAACACTTCCTTACCTGCAAAAATTTTGCTTGGTGGCATTCATGTCAATAAAGAACTTGTGCTTTTAAGTAAAAACTTGCAATACGGCTACAACAAAGTAATTGATGAGGAAGAGGATGAATTTGACGTGGTTGTGGAAGAAGAAATATATGAGAATAACATTGGCGATGTGGATTGCGATGATCGGGAATGTTACAATCAGGTGGTTTTAGATGAAAATAGCAAAGGTAAAAAACTGCGAGTTTCTATTATCAGCATTTGTTCTTTCAACACGTTTATATTTGAAGTCATCAATGATGTTACAATTTTTGAACAGAAGGATTTATTTCAAAAAATTTCAAACGAACTTAAGTTACTTGGACATAGACAACCACCCCTACAAAATTTCGAAATAGGTCACGCTTGTATTGCGATATTTTCTGAAGATAAAGAATTTTATAGGGCTCAAATTGAAGCAAGACCACTGAATGGGCTTGTTTTGGTTTGGTTTGTAGATTTTGGCAATTTTGAGTTTGTCCCTGTCGAATCGATTAGAAAAATTCGTAAAAATTGGCTTCAATTGCCAATTTTACAATACAAAGGAGAAGTACCTGACATTAAGTGTGCTTATTCGGAAGGCCCCAAATATATTGCTCTTATAGAACACTTAAGTGAATTGTGTAACACTCAGCAAGATGCTGAAATTGTAGAAGTTGATCCGCTGTTAATTCGATTGTATACGCCGGATGGTGAGCTTTCATATAAATCTTTAATAGCAGATGGATCTTTATTGCTTGACTAAAGATCTAAGAATAAGTTTTAAGTAGTTTTAAAAGTTATGTTATTTTTAGTTTTGTATTTTATATTGTATGGTACTTTTAATTGTTTACTAGAATTAAATTGATGCATTCCTAGAATTTACATTTTATGTTCCACTTATTCACTAATAGTGAATACAATTTGTACAATTCCACAACAACTTCCAACTAATAAAATTTATCAAAAAGAAAAGGTTCATCTTGATCAACAACATTAATTAACAATGATAACGAATTTACTAGCAAAGACATAATAAATTATCAATTGAAGCTCCGTGATAAGTTGAAGACTCAAACACTAGCAAACAAAAGAAAACAGTTTCATTTGTTTTTAAAAATTCCTAATCAACGTTTCTTCTACATCAATGATATCGGTTTAGATAGTTTTTTTTTAACTGAAAAGTTATTTATTTAAAAAAAGACATTACTTGACTACATTTTTACAGGTTGAGACTATTCATTATAAGGGGGGTATCAGGTTTTCCATGGTAAGTCATTTTTATTTTCAAAAATTTTCGTTACTGATTTTTACTTTCTCAAATTATTGTTTTCTTATTTATTATTTTTCCCTTTTCCTAGTTACATAGTATGACTGAACATCGAAGATAATCTTGAAATAAATCTAGATTGCATTTTATTTCTCATTAATTTAAAAAAATTTATAAGCCATTGAGAGTTTACTTCACCCCCCCCCCCCACTCCTTATTTAAGGACGCCTATGCGCTATGCGAACAAAATCTACGGTTTGTCTACCGCAGTTTCAAGACCGCTTCGCTAGTAATTTGTATAGTACTCTGTATAATATTTACCAAATGTCAACTTAAAAAATCTAACCTTACATTTGAAACCGGCAGTTGCCATAGTTTTCAAGCAAATCGTCGATGTAAAAATTCATTCTTAATAAATTAGAAGAATGCTAAATTTAAAAACGTTTGGTGAAAACGGAATCGGGGAGCCGGAACAAGATGCTAATAGTTCACTCACCGAATTAGACAAAGGTAAATTATTCAAAAAGAATAACAATTCTATACTTTAAAAATTCAAACTTATAGGTCTGCGATCTAATAATTTCGGTGAACAATGCGAAGCGATTGTTCGGTTTCCACGACTGTTTGAGAGGTACCCATTTCCTATTCTTATAAATTCGTCCTTTTTAAAGCTTTCCGATCTATTTCGGATAGGGTAAGTGGTGTAACCGCACCTTTTATATTCCTTTCTCACTCTTTTCTTGTAGGAACAACAATTTTCTTCGCCTTTGGATCTTAAGAGTCTGCCAACAAAGTGAGAAACACTTGGATAAGATTTCTAATGTTGACGAGTTTGTCCGAAGGGTTTACAGTGTAATACACAGTAACGATCCAATTGCTCGAGCTTTAACGTTACGAACGTTAGGTGCAGTTGCTGGAATTATACCTGAAAGACAGCAAGTTCATCATAGTATCAGAAGAAGTTTAGATTCACACGATAATGTCGAAGTCGAGGCTGCTATTTATGCTGCTCGCCGTTTTGCAGCTCAATCAAAGTAAGTTTTAGATTTCTGGATTTTTAGTTGTATTTACGAAATTATTGATTTTAGAACGTTTGCTGTTAGTATGTGTAAAAAGATATCTGACATGATCGAAGGCCAAGGAACCCCTGCGAATATGAAACTGCAGTTAATACCAATTTTGCAGTACATGCATCACGATACAAGTACGTCCGGTATGGTTCGTAACTTGTGCAAAAATTTATTGACAATGTATCCTGCTCAAGACTTTGTTTTGGTAACACTTAATACTTTAACCAAACTTGCAGTTGCCACAATAGTGGACATACCAAATCAGGTAAATTGTATTTGTTTATGCTTCAGAATTCGTTTATCAGTTTTAGTTTTTAGGTCACTCTTCTCTTGCAATACCTTAGAACTGATCCAAGGTGGGAGGTTAAATTAAAATCGTTACATTTTTTGTATCAACTGGCTAAGCCGGGTTCTCATTTGTGGCCTTCTGGTGCAATCGAAAGTATAGTCGATATGGCACTGGAAACTGAAGCAACACAAGTTTTAAGTTTAACTCTTGGTAATCTAATTTTTGATTATGAAATTCACTTTTTTAACTTTTTTCTTGTTAGATGTTATCAGATTATTGACGGAATCGCCGAAAGTGTGCAAGGAACATAAATGTTTAAATTCAAAATTGCAACAATTTTGTTTTAAAAATTGTTATTCACCCGAACCCCAAATTGCAGTTAAAGCAATCGAAATTCTTATAAGGTAATAAACATTTTTCAAATTTTTCTTGATAAATAATAGGGTCATTTGATGTCAAACCAACAAGTCACTCGACTTGACCATCACAGATTTCTTTCAAACTTTGGTTAATTATAATTTCGTCCAAATATTTAGTTATTTATTTTTTAATTTTGCAGTTATCATGAAAATTTGGACAGCAGTGGTAATGAAGAAGTGATATCTGCGCTAGATGTTCTCATTTTACAGTTAACTTTAGCCGATAAAGAGCATCCAAAGCAACTTAAGTTAGCCCTGAAATGTGCTGTGCAGTTATGCAAAGTAAAGCGCGAATATTGTACATCTTTCGTGGATTTGTTGGGCAGCAATCTGAAGACAATCGACGGTAAGAATTCTAAATTTTAATAAATTCATGATTTCAACAACTATTATTTCGTTACTACTCTCCGAGACTGTACAAGTTATAAATCTTATTTTTCATTTTAGGTGATTGCGCCATCACAATTTGCGAAGCTTTAGGCGCAATTGGAGAGCTTCAAGTCGATGCTTTGCTTCCATTACTAAAAGACATCCTCCAGTTGTTTAATAAATTATCAAATAAAAACGAATTTACTTCACAAGAAATTGAAATGCAAGTTATGCTTTGTACTTTGGTTTTTCAAACCATGACTGGATATCAGTGGAACACAGAAACAGTGGAAGCAATCAGAAAAGTAACCAACAAGATTAATTTATGGGCTAACTATAAAATTGCACGTGCTGCGATTAGGTACGGACACCATAAAATTGCATACGACATATTTTCCGGATTGACCGAACAAGTTAGTTCCGAAAATTTACACTTTTGGTTGGTTAGTTTGAAAGAAATGTGTTTAGCCGAAAGCTGTTTGACCGAAGATACCGGAATCGGTAGTTTGGTGAAACGGCTTAACCTTGCCATTGTTCACTACAACAAAGCTATTGCAGCGTTAAAAGTATGTTGCAACCTTTTTTGTTTTCATGTCTGATGAAACATTTTTTTAGGCTGCCAGCACTCCTTCCCATAACTTACAGTTTCAAGCAGAATACATGAGGCTAAGAACCGAATTCTTCCAATCGTTAGTTGACCTAATTTACACATGTAATACCTTGTGTATAGTGCCACCTCCTGCAATTGCATCAACCATAGTACAAACAACAAAAGATGAGTATCAAAGACACGGTTATATAACCAACCGGATGCGGAAATGCATCAAAGATTTCGAGAATTGCGGAGAAATGTATTGGAAATTATATAAAACCGCTTTCGATGCAGATCCAAGCACCCTGGAAAATATAAAAGCGTAAGTTTTTTTTTATCAATTTCCGATAAATTCATATTTTGTTTTAGTTTGCAACAAATTTGTGATCTGGTAGAAAAATGTATCGAAAGTGTTTGTGTGGATGGCGAGAAAGTGTTCGAACTAGATAAATTCGAATCTGAAAATACGAGACTCGAACTGCAGCAGCTCATTAAATGCTGTCAGGAATCGGTAACAATTGCTCAAGTAATTAAGGAAGACGTTTCTCAGCAAACAATCACGCATAAGGTAAAATTTTTTACTAAAATTTGGAGAAAACTATGACCACTATTTATTTCAGCACGTAGATGTTTTAAAGAGAATCATTCAAGTTTTAATCAGCGTATCTCTGCCGATTCCACGATACTTCTTCCAGACACTGCAATCGACCATTTTAACATTGGCGATTTCGCCACAACCTCGTGTAATGGGAGAGTTTATAAGCGTTCAATTTGGATCACAACTTGCAATAAAAATAGAAGGAATAGTTCAGCATGGAGAAAAACCCGGACGTTTTCGACATGCGGAAGGAATTATGATTTCCATAACTTCTCAACTGCAAGCAAATTTAAAGAACAAGGAAGTTGTGGACATTAAGGTAAGAGTTCTGTTTCTTTATGCAAATATTTAGTTTAAACTTTGTTCATTTGAGGGCCCTAGGCGCTGAAATAGCTGATAATTTAAATAATCGAATTTGAAATACTCTGTATGTCTTAGTTTAGATTACTACGCATATTAGTACGCAAAAACTTGAAATTTCTTTAAATGTTAAACTTACCTCAAACAAAATGTTTACAGTTTACCGTAACTTTTAGATGCCCGATGCTAACTCTCTATTAACTCAAACCGTCACACCTCACAAAGACTTTTTCTCAGCTCAATTTTTATTGTCATTTCCACGTGGAGGTCAATATTTGATTACAATTGATTCTTCCGTAATCGACGAAAACGGCAACGTTTGGAAAACAGGACCAAAATCAACATTAACAGTAAAAGTTCCAGAAGAAACCAAACACGTTCCCATTGTGATGCCTGGAGTAAAAACCACAACAAACAACGTGTAAGTTAAAAACCTACTGGTGATACAAACCTTCCATGTTTCTTTTATTCTAGGATTTTGATGAGCGAAGACCATGTTTCCATCCGCCCCAGCCAAAAGAAAATTGCAATTCAGTAATTATCTAAAATATTTATTAAAAACGTTTTTTGTCAGGATACATTTAGGTAATTTAGTATATTAGATTTTACAAAAATATATAAAAAATTTATATTATGAAAGTTACATGTGCCCCATTACCACAGGCCCTTTTAGAATAGGTGCCTTTTCGTAATCTTTGACTTGAATTTCGTTTGACTCGTAATCACCACTAATCCCCCCCGTTTTATTTAGTAAAACTATATCTGCTATAGTGATGTCGTGGCTTACAGCCTTACACATGTCATAAATAGTTAGGGCACTCAGAGAAACAGCAGTTAAGGCTTCCATTTCGACTCCAGTTTTGCCTTCAGTCTTGACGGTTGCCTTAATTATCACAGCTTTTTGATTGGTATCCAAATGTACGTTGACGTATATATTAGTTAGAGGAATGTTATGACATAATGGAATAATATCGGACGTTTTTTTTGCTCCCATGATACCCGCAATTTGTGCAATACTCAAAACATCACCTTTTTTCATTCCATTAATTTTAATTAGTTGTGTTATTTGATCACCAACTCTCACCACGGCTCTTGCAGTTGCCGTACGTAATGTGTTACCTTTTGCTGAAACATCGACCATCGACGCTTTTCCTTCTTCATTGACATGAGTTAATTCATCGCTTGTAGAATAATAACGTACTGAGTTTGTTGTAGCCACAGAGAATAAATGCGAAAGATTATTAGGTAACTTTAGAGATTGTGGAGTAATTGAGTGGTGAGATTTTGATGATGAACGTAAATCTGAAAGATTCCATCATTAGTTTTGGTATTGCATCTGTACATTAATTTTTTTTTAAATTAGACAACTTGAATAGTTTCTATATAGTTAAAATTATTTGAAAATAAAGCAGTTAGCTGTTTGTATTTCAAGGTCATCGAGGATTGAACTTACCTGATACTCCCTTTTTTTTTGTGTTAATTGCCGGAGGTAGATAAGAAAATTTAGTTTAGGTTAAATAGGACAAATGAAAAACCATAAGTCTGCTTGAAAAGGTGAAACCAAATTCCATGAGAAACATTAGTGCTAAGTGTCAACTTGGTGTAGTAATGGTAATAACAAGATGAAGGCTTAAATTAAGAGGAACAACGGGACGTAATCTGGGATATCAGATTGTTGAAGAACTTGAAACAGCAGGAATGTTTTAACTTGTGAAACACAGATGGCAGAAGAGGAAGTACATTTTAACACTTTCATTGATCCAATCAGAGAAATAAATTTTCTTGCTTGAGGAGATGAATTGCCTTTTTAAATCTAGAAGATGTACGGAATTCAAAAAATCAATTAATTTGCTTGCAGATGTTTATGACAATTTGGTGGAAGCGACAAGGTTAATTCAAATAGTAGCTAGGTTGAGGTCTTAAGATATTATGGCTAACTTGTGTAGAGGTGGCGTAAATTTTAAAATTGTAAAAATTAAACAACAACGACTTACATCAGAGGCTCGGCATGAAATCTGGTCTTGCAGACCGGATGACAAAATACAGAATTAATTAAAAAAATTTTAATTTCAAATTCGTCGAATGCCATTTGAGTTAATTTAAGCTTCAAATTTATTATTCAGACAATTGAATATTGCCGTAGCCGGTAATTAGAACCCCTGGTAATTTCGTCCCTGGTGATTTTACCCCCAGGTAATTTTACCTCATGTAATTTGATCCCATGGTATTTGGTCACCAGGTGGTTTCATCTTCGGGTAATTTGGTCCCGGTAATTTAATTATAATTAAATGTATAATAAAAACAAATTCTGTTGACAGTATATTATGTACTTGGATATAGTCTTTAGTCATAGCCGTCACACGAGTGTCATACCTCGCCGAGTGCGGGCTTCTCTGGAGAGGTCGGGCCTCCCAGTTGAGGTATTTGAGTTCGGGGATATTTTTAGATAGGGTTACCAGAATTCTTCTGAGCTAAAAGAGGACACGACGCATTTCTTTTTTTTTGGCTTTTTGCCCTCAAAAAATAAAAAATAAAAAAAAATAAAGAATAATAAAAAATTGAAACGTTTCAATTTTGGGTGAAAATCGGAAGAAATTTTCGAGAGGGCCGCAGGTTGGTTAAAATAGAGGACATCTTCCTTCAAACATGGAAATATACCGGACAAAAAGTCAGCCGCCAAAAAGAGGACTTGTCCGGGGAAAACCGGATGTCTGGCAGGCCTATTTTTAGAGAGTTAAGCGCCAGCCAAAACGGCCCAGGGTCAGTTTTGACTGGCGCAACCACGGTTCCACCGTAAAATGAATTAATGTAACTAAAGTAATTTGACTCCTCTTGCTTAAAATACATTTACATTTAAAATACATTATATCTGACACATTGTCAGAGGTGAAATTACCTGAAACCAATTTACCAGGGGATCTAATTACCGAGGGGTGAAATTACAGGGGACCAATTTACGAGGGAGATCTAATTACCGAGGGGTGAAATTACCAGGGACCAAATTACTGGCGACCAAATCACCTAGTGCCGAATATTGCGTGATACTACTTTGCTAAATGAATGTCCAAGATATAATATTAACCGATTATGACCGACAGATCCATATGGTAATGGAGTTCATAGTTTCTAAAAATTGCTAGTTTTTATATTTTCTATCTCGACTCCTCTTCCTGGAGACACTAAAAAAAAAATTCGGTCATAATGGGTTAACATACTATCAGTATAATAGAAAACAAATCTTCGTATATCTGACCTTCCCCCTATACAGCTACCATAAATAACCTTGAAATGCAACAACATGTGCTTTATAGAAACGTATTTAATCAAACAATCCATTAATGACAAAATTTATATTATTTAAAAATATTAATATTTTTGGTTTGGTTACATGCCCATACTATAAAAACAAATCCAAAAATTTGCACTTTTTGTTATTTTTTGTATGTCCGCATAGTGACACTCATTTAATTAAAACTCCAATAAAAGTAAAAATTGTCTAATATAACAATATGTGTTAGCACGGGAAAACGAGAGCAAAGTTAATTTACAAAATGTAGAAGTTTTATAAGTACATACTAACAAGTACTATCCACCAATGAGTATCATAGGTCGATTTTCCATATGAGAAAGATTCGTCATGCCTGAAACAATTTTTATAAAGCATCTTACGGAATTTATCATAAAAATTAGTTAAATAAGCTAAGCAGTGAATAAGAATTTATTTTATTCAACCAAACAAAACGCTACCTGCGTGCTGTTTCTTTTTTCTTCTCACTGCAGCCGCAATTGTGGAAGTTAAGTCGTCTTCGCTGCAGTTGCTTCTTAAAGCGTCACGTAATGAAACTTCTGTGTTGCCAAACAGGCACACCTTCAGATTACCGTCGGCTGTAATTCGCAATCTGTTACATGATCCACAAAAGTGTTCGCTCATTGACGAGATAAAACCGATTTGACCAGCAAAGCCAGGAACTTTCCAAGCCTGGAAGATGAACGGTCAATAAAATATTTTACTTGATCGCGGGTGTCGCAGCTGCATCGTTTTCGAATAAAATACCTTGGACGTATCATTAGGTAGATTTTCCATCGGATGAAAATCGCTCCACGTGCTCTTAATTTGTTTTACCATATCTTGGAAGGAAATCATTTTTTGCATTTCCCACTTGTTACCCCCAAACGGCATGTACTCGATGAATCTAATATCTACATTTTTATTTTCTGTTAATTTGACAAAATTGCATATCTCGTCATCGTTGAAACCTCTCACCACAACGCAGTTAATTTTTACTGGATTGTAACCAAGTTGTAAGGCAAGGTCGATGCCCATCATCACGCGATCCCAACCTTTGCGCCGAGTTACGTGCTCGAAACGATCGGCTATTAGCGTATCCAAGCTAATATTTAATTTATCTAACCCTGCCCTTTGTAATGCGACTAACTTTCTAGTCAAAACTAACCCGTTCGTCGTCATACAAATTTCTTTTAATCCATCTATCTGTCTCAGTGATGCTACAAATAAAGTTTTAGTGTTGAAACAACATCAAACCATGTACTGGTACCTATTATATCAACAAGATCTTTTCGAACTGTTGGTTCTCCACCGGTTAATCTGATTTTCGTAACTCCTTCTCGGACAAATATTGTAGCCAACTTTATTATTTCATCGGTAGTTAGCACGTTATTTTTAGCCGTTAATTTAACTCCTTCTTCTGGCATGCAGTATGTACCTTTGATGGAAAATTTAAATTTGTAAATTTAAATGTCTTGTGAGATTTTAAAGCAGATCGCACACCAGAAAAGAACGGAAACGATAGCAGTATGGTACACTTGAAAAAACAAAACAATGCTGTTGCAGGAGGATTGATTGTATATAGCATGAGTTAAGCAGAATTTATAGTTTAATTGCTGACGTGGATATCCAAGTTATAAATTTATTGTAGTACAGTTTGTGTGAATTTTTAATTATATCCACAATATTACTATAACTTGTGCTTCTACGTCAGCGGCATGAAATATCCGTTGTTAGTATTAGTTTTGTGAAATATAAATGAAGGGGTGGAACTGTTACATTTATACATAGGTAGTGCAAGGATATAAATTTACATCCAGGATGTAGGTGAAAATCAAGGTTGCTCTCATTGTAATTTAATAACTAAAGATATTATGAGTAACGTGGAATCAAAAAAATTCACTTTACAGTTGGCTTTAAATTATGCAACTTATATCGATTCTTAAGCGCTGGTTTATACAATGCAGTAGCGCAATAACAATAACATACTGCAAATGTTGTGCTTTTGGATTATAAAGCCGCCCAAAGAGTAATTTTGTTAATCACACATTTAAAGTGAATCAATAGAATGGATTCCTTCAATAGCTGCAGTCGTCCAAATTTTGCCTAAACGTGTTCATTAAATTACTACGAAATTTTAAAAACTAATTAGTACTACTGTTTCTGATAGTTTTTACAATCACGAGGGTGATTACACCTGAGAATAGTATTAAAGAAACAAACAAGAACTACGAGAACGCCACGATATAATCATCTGTTAGAAGTGGTTTCATTTGTTAATAGAGACAGAGTACTGGAGTAGCATTTCTTTGTGACGATTCTCAATTATTTTCTATACAAAAATATTTGCAATGATGATCCAAGCAGAGGAAATGATAAGAAAGTTCATGCACACTGTTGTCTTGGAAAGCAACTCAAAAATATAATACAGAGGAGAAAAATGAATGTTTCTCTGTTTTTGATAAGTTAGTTTCCTCATTGAAGTCTGTAAGACCTATAGGCTTTTTAGATCACTCACTTTAAACATTAAACATAGGAAAAAATCACATGTTTCTGATTTTGTGGCATGTTGTTAGGGTACCTCTACCAGTAGTGTAAAACCGAGTTTACAGCTTCGAAAGACCTGTGCTAACGAAGTTAGCACGAAATTTCAGTTTTTGCCCTGAAACTTCTAAAAGGGTGTTCCTACGGCAAAAGTGACTATTCTTTTTTAAAGCTGTGAATATTTCTTATAATTTGAGGCCACTGCCAATGTTTTTAGGTCCAATAGATCCCAAAATACAGAACTTCAAAAATTGGATTTTTTTCCAAAAAGTTCAAAATTTCAGGTTTTGTCGCGTGTCGGGCTAAATATTGACTGTAATACTCATTCTACAAAAAAATTCATTGGATGTGAAGTTTTAGAGCAGTTATTTAGCTTTAATTTAAGCGCTGAACGAAATCTGTAGACCTAACAGGTAGCTCGTTATCTTAGAAAAACAAAAATTGGGAAAATCGGGGTAGGAACAGGAATTATTTCGAGGTTTTTCGAGCACCACGAAGTTAGCACGGGTCTTTCAAAGCTGCAAACTTGGTTTTACCCTACTGGTAGGTACCCTAACATGCCACAAAATCAGAAACATGTAAATTTTTCCGATGTTTTCCCTTTTTTTTTGTCGACCGTCAGTGGTCTATGTACGATTATATTAATTCCAAGACAATAATTAATCTTTGTCTACGTCTATTATTGGCCTCACAACAATAATTGATCAACATGACAACAACTGACTTTGAAAAAAATTTTGTTACGTGCAATCAATAAATTCATAATACTGCTAATTAAGTACATAGTATTTTATCTATAACATAAACACGTTAAGTATAATCTTAATATGTTTAGATTTAATAATCATTATTTCTTCAATACAATCAAAAATGTATTTTGTAAATACAAAGGAAAGATTAAATTTCAATTTATTTTTTTGATTAGTTTTATTTATTTATTTGGAACAAAGAGATTTGAATTAAACTATTATCACATCTAAGCTACTTATCAACAGACAATGCACGCTTATTTTTTGTTTGCATCAAAAATTGGCTAGTAATCCAACAATCCCTTTATTACTTATGTGACTCATTTACTACAAATCAGTCAATCATTTATTGGGTAATAATTTTATTATTTTTTGCCAGCGAATTAAACAAATTAGTTTGACCAGTAGTCGTAGCAATAATTTATTGTCTTGGTGCCAGTTGTTACCAAGGTCTGTCTTAGGACCAATATTCTTACGGGCTATTTTTTAAAACTAAAAATTAACAAATATTTATAATATAAATGATTCACGTGCTTGAAAATTCAAAAATCCTGAAGCAACCGGCACTGAAAATGTAGTTTCTTTCTTAAAAGGTAAAAAATTTGATAACCATGAAGCTTGGTATGGAAATAAACATTTAAAAAAATGTATAAGCTGGCTTACAAAACTATAGGAAGCTTTATTTTAAAACACTGGTTTTTAGCATTTTAATTATCGAGTATAAAATATTAATATCCGAACATATAAAATAATATAATACTATAATTAAAATTTTATAAAAAAGGTAATGAATTTATCGAGGAAGTACACACTATCGATTCACCTTGTTTAATAAACGTTAATTAATAAAATTATGTTAATTCTTACAACGTAAATTGCATCTTTCTGTTAATGAGATACGTAAATAATCGTGATGTCTTCCAAAGGTATCCGTTAAGGGATTGGTTTCCATTTTATTTTGTTCCTACAAATTAGAAAATTTTCATTTCGTTTTATTTTAATTTGAGCAAAAAATATGCATTAGATCTTTGCAACATATACAAAATGAAAATGTAAATACCACTTGTTGCATATACAAATTCTAACCTAATAAACGTCAAAACATTCAATTTTTTTCTTAAAAAAAAACAAAGGAAAAAATTACCCTGATTTTAGTGGCCCTCGAAATGTTACTCGAAAAAAATGTTCTTTGTGCAATCCCTAAGGATTTGAAGAAGTTAGGGCGTAACATTTTTTATTCACTGTTTATCACTTTCACATCAGCCGTTGTCGGTAGCTATTTTCGATAAAAGTTTTGTTTTTATTTTATTTGGAAATCGTCATAAAAATGACCTTCTAATCAACATACGTCGTTAAATTAAGAAATTTATACTAATTGCTACACAATTGATTATAGAGAACAATAACTACATATTTCGTAAATCAGTGACTCTCAAACTGTGGTACTCCTTAATTTAAAAAAAAAATTATAAATACCTTTTAAACAACGACGTTTGATACGCCACTGATTGAAAACCACGAACCATACGAACTGTCACTGCTTAACCTCACATTTTCAAGTAGAACGTCAGTGGACGTTCTTTTTAATATTTTAGCAGTGCTCGGTGCTAGCAACGATAATTATGTCTCTTTTTCCAGCATATTCGGGCGAAAAGAAAGCTGAATCCCCTAGCGAACAATGGTTAAGTAATTCGAGCTTTATAATTAACTTAACGCAAGTTCCCAGTTCGTCTAACCAAAGTAGGATAAACAGCGATAATGAAACTGAGGGATACATTAAAGACAATCACCAATCAAAACGTAAAAAGAAGAAGAGCAAGAAGCAGAAGTATAAAAGTGTCGAGTTAGAAGAGGAAGAGAAAACTAAGAGCGACGATGATTTTGGCGAACAAGATTTTGTCATCGACGTTAAAGCAAGTAAGCAGATGATTTTGCCAACTGCAAAGTTAATGTACCGAGTGAAATATAATTTATCACCAAAGGATAAGGTTACCGGTAGAAAATTTAGACGTTATTTTCATTTTCATTATGAACATAAATCGAAGGAAGATGAAGAACCGACATTGACAATTAAGGATTTAGAAAAACCTATTGTTAAAGAAAGAGATGAATTTTCAACTACAATTCAACAAGAAGAAGAAATGTCGAAAATGACCGAGGTTTTAAATCGTAGCCTAAACGAAAATCCGCACGATGTTGAGTTGTGGTTGAAATACGTAAGATTTCAGGACAAAGTATTTCAGTTTGAAAAAACGTATCGTAAAGGTTCTTTTGCTAAAGGCTTACGTGTTATGGCCGAACGTAAAATTGTTATTTTGGATAAAGCGTTGAGTCACAATCCCGATAGTGAACTTTTAATGCGTGAACGGTTACAAATTTATGTAAGCGTTTATCCGTCGGACGAGTTGGAAGTGGAACTTAAAAAGTTAGTGGACAAAGATATTGGAAACATCGTATGGTGGCAAGGTTACATAGAAGCCAGTCAGTGTTCCATGTCGCGTTGTAACACTCCTACCGTCTTGCAATTGTACTCAAAGTGTTTGTCCACTCTTCATCAACTGAGATGTAATTCCACTGTGGAAAAATCGCGTCTTGAAGAGAATATTTTACGTATGTTGTATCAGTGTGGTTTGTTTCTGAAACAGTCGGGTTTATTTGAGCAATTGTGGACATTATTACGTTTATATTTGGAACTAAATTTGTCGTCAAATGACAGAAATAAATTTAATATCGGATCTCGCTTTGATGAAAAACAACTTTTTGACTTAGAAGAAGTGGTTTTAAAATCGCAGCTTCCTATTCACGAGTTATGGTTACGAATTGAAAAACTTCGAGAAGCCGGACACTGGCTTCCTTACTCCGATCATCAAAACTGTGAAGATCCTCAGGTAAGTTTAGTATTTACTGTTCCATTATTATTCTAATTAAACTAACAATTTTTTTCATTTATCAGAGGTTGGTCTTTACTGAAGATGTTTCCGAGTTAATTCATCCAATAACGATGCCAGGCAACACATTTAAACTAACGGCAATTATTCTTACTTTACTGAAAACACCCTTATTGCCCTGCAGGCATACAACAATGCAGGATCTAGGATTAGATTATGTGCCATGGGCGTTAGATTCGGTCGAAACTTTGCTTCCGTTATTTTTCCCAATTCATCCCATTGATTTGACCAACAAAAACTTACTACGAGACACTCAACGATTGTGCGTGGGACCACAATATTTAAAAACTTTTCCAGGCCAAGAAGAATATTTAGAATTTCTGCTGCAAACCATGAGAAATTGCATTGACTGTTTAAACGATAAAGATAAATTAGCTGTTATGGTTTGGTGGTTTCGGTACCAACGACTGTTGATTGTTTTGGATCGAGAAAATCGCTTCAAAATGTCGGCTTCTTTTAAGAAAAAAATTAAGACTAACATCAAGCAGTTGCTTAAAACAGACGAACATAGGAACAATGTAATTTTATATCAAGAATACGCTCTCATTGAGTTTGAATTTGGAAACCATGAAAGCGCTTTTAACATTTTGACAACCGCTTTATCGATCCATGGCGAAAATCAGTGTGTTTTTAACGTCACAATTGAAAAAATTCGAGCGGAAATGTGTTCTTTATATCGAACCCTTGTTGAATTGTATCTAAAGTTGCCAACCGATTCCGATTTGAACAAACAAAAAGCCCTAAAATATTTAGCAAATTTAAATTTAGGAGCAATTCCAGACGAAAATTTAAGTGACGCAATTATTGAAGAGACAACCTTGAAGTTCAAACATCTTACGTTGGTAATCCAACAAAATCCTTTGGAAACGCTCATGGCAGAAGATTATTTTTTGCCCAATTTTTTTACCGATTGGATTATTTGCAATGGATGGTTCATATACTTAACTAAAGGTTTAATCGATTGTGGTATCTTTATCGAAGAGATTATAGAAAAAATTGACGGCACGAATTGGCACAAGGAAGTTTTGTATGAATTTTATGTTACCGTTTTGTTCAAGCACTGTTTGGAGAATTTTGGTTCTGGAATGTTTCAAATTTTGGATGACGTCCTATACAAGGCCATTCAAAGTTTCCCCAACAATATTTACTTTATGTCTGTTCTTGCAAAAGAACGCAGTCT
This sequence comes from Cantharis flavilabris, assembly GCA_949152465.1. Lineage (NCBI taxonomy): Eukaryota > Metazoa > Arthropoda > Insecta > Coleoptera > Cantharidae > Cantharis > Cantharis flavilabris. The sequence continues at coordinate 46,775,499 of OX424436.1, forward strand.
GAATCATTCCCAAGGAATATCCTGGTGGAAGATGACGAAATTGTTAACCAAGATTGGTCACGCCATTCCTAGTCTATTTCTGGTTCTGATTTCTCATCAACGGATTTTTGATATCGAAGAAAATTGGATCGATACAGTTACAGGTATATTAAATAAAATATGTGGTTTTTTCGAGATATTTACCCCTTGAATTTTTCTTTATCTTTTCTTGCACTCTTTGTACTGCCTTTTGTAAATTTTACTTTTATATTTTTTTAGGTAGGCAAATCCAACTGGATAATGGCTACCAAAATCGAATGCTGTCGCTTTTCCGTGAATTAACAAGCACAGAAATATGCACCCGACGATGTGGACTAATATGGAGACTCTACTTACAATTTCTCAACTCTTATTTTGATCCTGTAGTTTGTCGAGAAGCGTATTATTGCGCTGTAGCAGAATGTCCATGGTTAAAGGTACAAAATTTACTACAAAAAAGTATTTTGTTATTAATAATATTTTTGTATAATTTTAGGCTTTGTACATAGACGCAGCCATTTATATTCCCGGGGAATTGGCTCAAATTCAAGATTTAATAATTGAGAAACAACTGAGGTTGCACATCACTCCCGAAGAATTAGACGTCCTAAGAAGTTAATACAATTTTTTGGACAAATTTTCAAATACCTGTGATAAAAAATTAATTTTAATTTTATTTCGTTATTTGTACATCTAAAACGGTAATTTTAATGTGCAAGAACTTCGCTGACTGGAAAGTACTCTCACGAGGTACCAAATGAACTTTTCATTTTATTTTTAATTAATTAGTAATTTATTGTTGTGTTCTTTATATAATTAATTTAAGTAGATATGGAAGATGTGACTCTCTGTTAGGAGACTAAGATATTAATTTTATTTTAAAATTATTGTTTTCAAGAATAAATATTTTTTAAACTGACCTGTAAATAATTACATACAATTTGCTAAAGTTATATAGCAGCTACAAGTACATAGGTGAGAAGGGGGGGGGGTAACGGGGTAACTAACCCCTTCGTGACTAAGGTTGGGATTTTTTATCGATAAATATCGATAGTTATCGATTAATCGAAAAACAATATTTAATTTTTGAAATATCGATTTATCGAAATTTCGATAGTTTTCGATAATCTGATAGTTTTCGATATTACGATAGTTATCGATATTTCGAAGTTGGGGTTTATTATTTTGATAATTCGATAATTATCGATATATCAACTTATCTGACAGTGACAGTTCTTATATTTTATGAAGTTTAGGCTAGTTATTGAAACTCTCAGATTCATAACAGGTAATATGAAAATAGTGTGTATGGCACGGGATGAAACACAATTTCAGACTTGGGGTGATGCCCTCGTTTGAAATCGTTTTGTTTCATCCCTAGCCAAACAATATACTATTTCATTAGCATTTACGTGATACTATTTTTGTATAACAATGAGCAAGATGTTAGGAACTAGGATAGGGACTGGTTGAGCAGATTTGTTATACTTTAAAACTGCTTTGTCATTTTTTGATTAGGTCGAATTTGATTTATCTCCGAAAACTTGAAGAATTGAATCTTCTGTGATATTTAATTGATTCGATAAACATTTTATAACTTTTTACATTCTAGCTTCATCAGGTTTTGTGCTTTTGGATTGGACCACTTGAACATGCTTTGATTAACCCTTTTCTTATTTTCAGAACTGAAAATTAAATGATTTTTGGATTGATTCTAATGTACTTCGAAGAGAAAATTTCAATGACGCTTAAAGGTTCATGTATCGGTGTGATTCTTACGATTAACGTTTTTACCGAATATATTCAAATTTTAATGGGTTTGAAAAAGGACAAGTTTGAAATCTTTTTATGATTTACTATCTAAATTTTTCCTTCGGTAAATTTTCTGATTAGTTGTTATTTTTGCCTAATAAAGTTTAAGAGATTTACCTACACTTAATTGTAGCTAGCGTTATAAAAATATCGACGCAATAAAAGAACCGCATTTTTTTCAGAACTATGATGATACACTAACACAATTTAAGTTAGTCAAAATAAGATAACATTGTTTATAAATAGAGCAATAGACATAAAATTTCAAAAATTTTAATACTATTATTTGACGGCTTACAAACGCACAAACAATGAATTTATTAAAAAATTAATACGGAGTAAAATAGTATATTAAGTATCTAGAACGGTATGTACAATTTACCGCTTGACGACAATGTTTGGAGACTGAGCGACGCGTAGCGGAGCGAAGTCTCCAATATTTTCGGAAACCGGTAAATTGCATACCGTTCGTGATGGTTATAACATTTTTTGCACGATCGAAATGAATATAAAAAATAATTAATTTTTTTTAAGTCAAATCTAAAGTGTATTGGCATTTGTAGCTATTTATGAAGTAGGTAAAAAATTCCAAACAATGCAAAGTCGTTGCATTTATTCCTAAATTATCGGAATGGGAAGTGCAATAATCAGGTAGTCGGTAAAGGTACAATTGGAACTTTACCATCAAAAATTGCTGAATACTTAAAATTGAAAAATGTAGTCAATTACACTGGTCACTCGTTTCGACGTACTTCAGCCACATTATTAGCCAATAAAGGTGTAGATGTTTTAGGACTAAAAAGACATGGAGGATGGAAATCTTCGACTGTGGCTGAAAGTTATGTAGAAGATTCTCTTCAGAACAAAAATCAATTTGCAGAAAAGATTCTGCATGATGATAATGAATCACCTTGCAGCGTTTCTGATGATACTATACCACAATCGTCAACTGGTGCTTCTATATCACGGGCATTTTCTGTTAATACAAATACCGAAAAAAGCAATACTATATCGATTTCTATTTCTAGCTGTAACAACTGTACATTTAATTTCAAATAAATCGTTTTTTTATTTGAAATTTTATTTATTATACTTACCGTTTTAAAAACGGTAAGTAAATTACTTACCGTCGTTTTAGTCCTAGCAACCAGTAAAATCAACTTACTGTCATAGAAACACTATTAGTAAATAAACAAAATAGTCCGATCGTGCAAAAACGTACATAGCACATTGTAATACAAAATAAGATATAGGGTCCAATTTTACTGCCTTGTGGAACACATCTGTACTTTTTATAGCAAATTTATATCTGTTAAAAATTTGGAAACAACAGTATAATTAATTTGTAGGCGATTTATGGAATGAAATTTAATAACGAAAAATTATTGTGTTTAATCAGATGCTAAATGTAAAGAAAATTCGATACATTTGACATAAACAATTTTACACTTGAATTACCATACTTCATACAAAATTTATTATTATTTTTACTTGCATGCCTGATATATTTGACCAGAGTTGGAATGAGGTTTTGGACTACTTTAAAAATATTTGTAAAAATATATAACAAAACTAATTTTCAATTTACTGTAAAATTGTGCGAATCATCATTTATTACACTGCTGAGAAACATTGAATTACGTATAAAACTCCCCCTTTGTAATCGCGCTCTGATTGGTTGTTTTTTTACTAACCTAAAAAAATATGAAAACCAATCAAGTTCCACATCGATAACCAATCATCGGTTGCCCATCGTTTGAGTTGTACACTAAGTTGCCGTCTGGCCTGTTAGTGATTATATATTTTGATTTAAATATTCATTTTCCTGGTCAACAATATATTGATCTGATTTATTAATTTATTGTTTTCCTTCAGAATCAAAGTTTAATTACAGGAAATTTTAGAATCGAGTCATCATAAAGCTTATCTGATGATACATAACAAGCAAACTAGGGATAAAACCGCCGCATAATTTTAAGATTTGCGGTACTATACTAACATTATTTAATTAGTGAAAATTAGATAAGAATTGTAAACATATTTAATAAACACGCAATTTAGAAAAAATTAATTCCATACCGTCATTGTGTTCTTATTTACAATTAAGCTGTAAAATTATTTGCTTTTACGTATTTATATGTTTTAAGATGACTTATATAAAAGTTAGGTACCAGGTTATCAATTCCAGTTTCCTTTTTGAGTTCGAACCACGGCGTTTGAAACAAAATGAATTCTTTTGTAGTTTTTAGTTGTGCCATATTTTTACTTTTTGGTTTAGGGATAACCACATCGAACGCCGACTGTAAGTTATTTTTGTTTTTATCGATTTTGCTTAACATCCATATTTACAGCGAGGGTTTTGAGAAAGAGATCCGTTGGGTTACCATCTGAAGAATCTCTATCCCAAGAACTGAGCCGTGAATTGAAAACTCTTCAATATGAACTAGAGGAATTGCCACATCTAAGAGTGACTCGCAATGCAACAGATGCTGGCGCACCTGGAGAAGAAGGTAATAGCACCGGAATAACCAGAGTATTTAGATTTTTTGTTCAGGCTGCATTGATTATTCCACGCGGATTATTAAATGTTGCCATAACTTTATTGGGCATTTCCAGCAGATTGACTACAGGTTTTCTTAATGGCATTCAAAGCAGCTTAGCTACTATTTTGTCATGGTTAAATAAAATTTAATTAAAAATTAGTGAACTGTAATTATTTTATATTATTAAAAAAATATTATTGAAAAGAGTAACGGAGTTTTTGTTCGGTTACAGGTCTACCCAGATAAGTTTATATTTGAGTTGACTCTAAAACTGTGATTAAAACTATCCTGGTAGATCTACACTATATAATAGCACCTAATAATAAATATGAGATGAATGGGATTAAACCCAATACAAATAATTTTTTTATTATGATAAAGAAAGGTTTATCCCCAGAAGACCTTCGCCAGTTTATTGTAGGTAATAAAAATTTCAGCAGAGATGTACATATTATATAAATTTTGTAAATTATTTAAAACTTGATTACATTTATCTTTATTATGCTACATAATGCAACTCAAGGTAGGTATCCAATTGATAACCAGAAATATAGAAGAACTAGCAGGTCAGGCGGCCTGCCGACCGCCATGACCTCCTAATATTTGAATGACCTGGAAACTCCTTTTTGCACAGGATCATTTATTATAATTAACTTCTTATTTTATTATTATAAAATCACAAAATTAGTCATATTTTTTTAACTTTTTTTTTTTTAAATTGAAAATTGACTTATAAAGCTGGGAATAGTGGCGTTAACCTTAGAACTCTTAGCTGAATAACCAGTTAAAATTTCAATTCAATCGTGCTTTCCGTTGGGGATATTTTGATGAGACGGACATACATACAAACTTTGAGTTTTATATATTAGGATTTAGGGTAAAAAAAAACAACAACTAGGAATTCATCGGGTTTTTGGAAGCCACTCGTAAGAATTTTTAATATATTTTAATATAAATATATAAATTCTGAACTTGTGAAATATAATAAATTAAAACTTCATAAAAACATATTGAACTCATTATATTAGAATTTTTATTTATTTTAATATAATAATTTTTATTTAAATTTTATAGTTTTTAACCGGAGTAATAATGACCATACAATTATTTGAAACGAACTTAGAGATTGTAGTAATTGGGTATTTTCACAAAAATTTTTATTTGAATAATATGTGCGTTATTGTATAAATAAAGGTACCAGAAAAAGCATATAATAATTAAAAAATGATATATTTTGCTATTGATTATGCAAAATCATTTTGAAATTTCATTAAAAGGCTCAATTTTGTGCGATGGTAAACTCGGCCGCTTAGTAGAATTGGGTACTAATCTCGTTGGTAAACTCAGCCTGGTAAAAAAAATTTGCCTTAATCTTCATAGGTAAACTCAGCCGGGCGACTCTAAGCTGTGCAGGCCATTTTGGAGTGGGGAATAATGGAACTGCTCCATTCGTTTGTTGTTACCGTCGTAAACATAGCCGTAAACAACTTGTGACGTAATCCGAGTTTTGTGTTTTTAATTTAAAAAAATTTTTTTTTTAATCAGCTCATTTATATGCTTGATAAAGTGTCTCCTTGCATACTTTTTAAAAAATGTGAAAATACCCAATTGGTGCTTCATAATTAATTTTTACGCTTGTCTATCATACGAGTGTTAAAAGTCCTGATTTAGCGGTCTGCCATTTTGAAAGTTTCAAATACTATACCGAAATTAAAGTTATTAAATAAATGAATAATTTAATGATTCTAATTTTAATTGATTTTCTATCGAATTATAGTTGCTATCTGTTGCAGTTACTCTCAAGGGCGTCGCTTCCAAGAATTGCAGGGGGGGGGGCAAATTTTTTTAAACGTTATTAAAATTAATTATTTATGTTAAAATTTTTTATATTTTTATATTGCAATTGTAAATTTATGTTTTGCCAAAAGCCGGGGGGGGGGGGATGTAGCCCCCCTCTGCCCCCCTTGGCGACGCCCATGGTTACTCTATGATTAATTAGACCAAAGCAAAGCTGTTGAAGTGATGAAGCAAATTTTTTGATTTTAATTTGCAATTGTGCGCTATTACGTATAACAATTCGTTTTAAATTTTTTGTCTCGGTTGACGTCTGTTTGTAGACTGAAACGATGAATATTCATTGTCAGACTTATTGTCATAATAAATACTAAATTAAAATTTGATATACTGATATCTTTTCAATTTGATTATTATTTGAGATTTATTTTTCATTATTAATCAGAACCGTATTTTATGAGATTACTCATTGATGCAATAAAGCAATAATAACTTTTTAGATTTCTGAAAAATGTCTAATATACCCCGTGATTTACCTAAAAACGAATTCGGGTAAAGCTTTCCTGAAAGGATTTTTTATTTAAAATTTTTCTAGAATTTACTAAGACAGAATTAAGGCGGTATTCTATCTAGTCTAGAAATAGATTTTTTTCATCTTCTTGGAGTACAGACTCGAAAAAATTAAGTACCTACTATTTTTAAAAAATAAAAAACTTTGAAAAAAATTAATTATTTTTCAGATTTTAGAAATTTTAAAAATGGAGTTTATAGACAATTAAAGGAATGTACTTTAAGAAAATGGAAAAAATTGATTTTTAAAAATTTCTAAACCAGAATACCGCTTTAACTAAAGCTGTTTGTTAGCCTACGACTAAACTCGTCCAGTAAAAGCGCCTCACCAGGCTGGATACCCAATGTACTATTAAAAAAATCGAAATTAGTATAATGCCTTTAATTTTTTAGCTGGATAAAATTACTATTATTTTATTATTAATATTAATTTTGAAATCATATCAAATTTTTGAGCTAGGGAAGTGGGGATGCTAAATCCGCCACTGGATTTTTATTAATGTTTAGTTTATCTAAATTGATTAAAAAAGTTAACGAAGTAAAGAAATAGAATAATTTAATTAACCATATTCGATGATGTAAATGAGCAATACATGAAAAATTTCAAGTATAGTAAATAAAGCAGTAAATTGCGCATTATAATATTATTTTCTTATGTTTATGTGTCTTAAACAAAATCGAATTATAACTTGTATGAGTTGTAAAATAAGTAGTAATTTTTATTTCGCTACCCCTATAAAAGTTATTGTAGATAATAATAAACCGAGTTTGACTTAATTTCATAGCAAATTATACATTTCAACAGCGTTCACATTTTATCTGTTTGGATGGCAATGAAAATCCAATAAATTTGATTAATATTTACATATAAGCTTTTTCAAATTTAAAAGCGCGCAATTTGTGTTTGTATGCAGGGCAGGTCTCATCAACAACATGAGGACCTTAAAATTATTTTTAGTGTTGTTCGTTTTTAATAATTATTTTAATTACGCACACAGTAAATCAGTAGGTGAGTGTGTCAAATTTATTGTGTAATTTATTGTAAAATTAAAAAGAAAAAATATCTATTTTTTATTCTTTAAATTTTGCAAATTTTTCTTGAGGTTTAGTAAATTGATTCAAAAATTTCATAAAAAAATAATAAATTAATTTATTAAATCCAGAAAAAACAACAATTAAATTTTATATTTTTAACTAATGTTTTATGTTTGAAAAATAATGGATTTGCTAAATATAAAGAATTTTGTTGACATTTTGAAATCATTAGCTTCGTAAACAACTTTTGTTAATCTTAAAAAAAAAAATTTTGGAAGCCTTTTAGTTTAATTTTAACAACAATTAACAAAATGTTAAAATATTAGATTTTAACTGTAAAGTTAAAAATTTTAACAAACCGTTAAAATTAACGATGATTGTTATTACTTTGTTTGTATTAACGTATTACTTCCCATAGCAATACATGAGATTTTTCTGGACCCATAAGCAGATGTAGTAAATTAATAGATTAACAAAAACTATTTTCTATTGCTCGCAGTTAAATTTAACGGCTTGTTAAAAATATTTGAAACACAGCTTAAAAGACATTCATAGATAATTTTTCACAAAATAGGATTAAAGTTATTTGAAAAGGAGAAAAACAAATGAAAAAAGCGAATAGTAAAATTTTTATGAAAAAAATAAAAAATAGTTTATACTTAAATTTTATTTATTGTATTTTCAAATTTTTTCATGAAAAATTCATTATTTGCATAATTTCAGCTTTTCCAAATATTTTTAGTTCTACTTCGTTTAAAGGGAAAAGTTGTTGTTTTTTTAATGAAAGTTTTCTTTGAATTCATTTTAAACCAACTTCTTCACATACTAGAGAGGTGAAATTTGAATCACTGTTTCCACTAGTGCGACCTGTTAATATAATAATTTTTTTAAATTATTTGTATTTTAAATTTACAGGGAAAACCAAAAATAAAAAAAAAAGTTACTGCTCGGCCATAAATCAAAACCGCAAATTGTGATTAGACAATTTGTTGAGAATTAAGTTTCTTTCAAAAAACTAATGGATAATATAATATTATCAGTGGCGGAACTACCGGGGTGCGGTGGGTGCGACGCACGCGGGCCCCCGGCTAAAAGAGCCCCCAGGAATCTTTTTAAAAAAATTTAAAACCATTAAAAATATGAAATAATATAAAAAATAATAATAAAATAATGTAAAAAAGGCCGGTTTTACAATAGTCGGATAAACCTGGTATAAAGTTAGATTTAGTATTACCATTATTACCAATAGTAATTCAGTGTTCCCACTAAATTTTCCAAATCAAATCCAGATATTTCCAGCTTTTCCCCGACAAAGAATAAAAATTTTCCATGACATTTTGATAAATCAGAAAATAAATAGGTAAAAAACTCTTAATTTTAAAATTAAATTAAAACCAATAATTTTTAAAATTTTTTAATTAGGCAAAATTAATTTTTAAATAAAATAAATTTAATTTTAAAACTTAAAAACATTTTAAAATAAAAAGAAAATTTAAATTAAATTGTTTATCAATTAAAATTATTAGCTCTTGAAAATACAATAAATATGATTATCAATAACGAGCTACAAGATACATTTAAATCTTATTGTATGGATTTCGCAATCCTATACGTTTAAAATTGTAAAAAAATTTTTATGATTATTATGAACAGTAAGCACTTTCAATCATAAATATTTTTTTACAATTTTAAACGTATAGGATTGCGAAATCCATACAATAAGATTTAAATGTATCTTGTAGCTCGTTATTGATAATCATATTTATTAAATTGTTTATCTTAAATCGTAAACTTCCTGATTTTCTTCCTTCCTGAAAAAAAAAAAATTAAAAGCACTGAAAAGCAATTTTTTTAATTTTTTGCTTTTCAGTGTTTTTAATTTTTTTTTTTATTAATTTTTAACTTTTTAGTCTTTGTTTTAAATAATTTTTTTATTTTTGCGTTTTTTCTGCGTTTCTCAGTTTTGTTTTTGTCGGTTTTATTTTTTGTAAAAAATTTTTTTTTTCACATCTGCACTATGATATCAACTACTTTTTGTAGAAAATTTAATTCTCGTCAAAATTATTTTGTTTTAAAAATTTTGTTGTATCCTTTACTGTTCTTTCAGCTGTTCTCTCATTTTATCATTAAAAATGTTGATTAAATTGCTTTTAAAAATAAATATTTTGATTTTGAAGCAACTAAAAGGAAGAAATAGTTATTTACCTAAAAGTCAGGAAAATGATACTGACGAGGAGCAATGTTGAAATACGAGGCACTTTGTGCCGAGTATTTTAAAGCTCCGAGTAAAGTGAGACACTTTCCTAACAGGTATGGTCAGTGGCGGAACTACCGGGGTGCGGTGGGTGCGACGCACGCGGGCCCCCGGCTAAAAGGGCCCCAAGAATTTAAAAAAAAAAAATTTAAAATAATATAAAAAATAATGTTAAAAAATAATAATAAAATGTCAAAAAAGCCGGTTTTACAATAGTCGGATAAACCTGGTATAAAGTTAGACTTAGTATTACCATTATTACCAATAATAATTCAGGGTTCTCGCTAAATTTTCCAAATTAAATCCTAATATTTCCAAGTTTTCCCTGACAAATAAAAATTTTCCATGACATTTCGATAAATCAGAAAACAAATAGGTAAAAAAATCTTAATTTTAAAATTAAATTAAAACCAATAATTTTTTTTAATTTTAAATAAACAAAAGTAATTTTTAAATAAAATAAATTCAATTTAAAAAAAAAATTTAATTAAATTGTTTATCTTAAATTCCCTGACTTTTCCAGATTTTCCAAATAAGTGGCACCCTGCAACTTTGTAATTGTTATACCAGGAATAACGTTATACTAAGTTTATCCGATTATTCTAAATTTGGCTCTTAATCTAGTTTTGTTATTTGTTTATCTTAAAATTATGGTTATATTTTATATGAGTTATTTATTATTTTCTTTCATTTTTGTCTTTCTTTAAAAAAGGGCCCCGGTAACAACTTTGCACACGGGTCCCTCAACTGCTTGTTACGCCACTGAGTATGGTATTAAATTTTACCGAAAATCGTAAAAAATCGAAATTTTAAAACATTGTTGAACAACATTTTAAAATGAACAAAAATCAAGTTTGTCAATTTGTTGACTACATAGTTACCATAGATGGTTACTGTCAAAACAATAAAAGTAATAACGAAAACAACGACGTCTCTTTTATTTTATTACAATAAATTACTAATTATTACCGGACTAGTCATTAAAATTCAATTTCCCTGCGGGTATATAAGCAGGGAAGTGTTAGTTGTTTTGATGACGATTTTCTGCAAAATTAATTACAACAAAATTTACTTGCGTGGTTGTAAAACTCGGCTGACGTTTTGTTCACATGGGTTCAATAATACTTACTTTCTTCACCAATCACATAAACAACTATTATTATCAATTATTACTATTCTTTCTTCTTCAAGTGCCATACACTATGCAGTGCTTATAAGCAATCACTTGGCCGAAGCCAAGATGACGTATTAGGGAATTTTAATTGATAGGGTGGTTTCCCGTTACCTTCCACACAGTGTCCAGTTGTTTATCTACTTACTTGGTAGCAATGGCGTAGGCAGTACCTACCAAAGAGAGGGCAGTACATGTAATCTAATGTAAATTTTGTTATACGAGTAACTGGGTTTAACTTTTTTTTTTAATTTACAAAAAATGCTTTTATACATCTTTTTGAGGAAATCAAACTGCCTTATACCGTGCGGCTACTAATTAAATGAAAAATAAGAAAAACAACAAACAACAAATTGACTTAAAACGTGAGGCTGTTAATTTCTTTCAGAATCGATGTCCAACTCTATTAGAGTGCGTGCCAAATAGTAACAGAACCGTCATTCATCATAGGCTATACCTCCAAAATTACTCCAATCGCTTAAAGAGCACTAAGTCACTCAGTAGCGCGCCGTGAATTTCTTGCAAATGTAACGAATTGTTTTAGTTTGGTACGCCAGTGTTCATATAAACACTTGACATGTGTTATGTTTTTAAAAACAATTGACATGATGAATTTTAAACACGTTTTCACCTTATATTCTCGATTACCTGCTGAACTGGTTGACTATATGAGAGGTTCTATAAATACTTCGATACTACGTATATTAACCGACAATGCAACTCTCTCACTTACATGTATGCACTCAAAAATTACCAACTATAATGATTGACGGTTCTGTTTCTATTTGGCACGAACTCTAGTCAATGCTGTTTTCCCTGCTGCAACGATGCAAAATACTCCAAGGAGATATTAAGGAATATATATTTTTGATTTTAACTTTTACTTTTAACTTTTAACTTTTAAAATTACTATTAAAGGACAGAAACAGACATAACAAAGAGCACATTAGTAGTGGGAGGCTTTTGGGACACTTTTTTTTCTAGGTCCAAATTTGCGGATTAATTTAATTGAAATTTTAATTCGCGGTTTTTTAGTGATTTAGTCCGATGTCGAATGGCAACGTCGGATGCTTACAGAACAAAACCCTCTTTTTTTCTTTCGAATTTTTTCAACTTTTCTCTACTGTCTATCGAATAAAAATTCAATACTTATTTATATTTTGAAAATTGATCATCACAGTAACATTAAAGTAATGGAAAAATGAATTTTTAGCTACAGATTTATCTAATGATGCCGAGGAAAAATCATTAATGGAAGCTTTTTCAGAACTTTTATCGTCAGCAGAAAGTGATAAAATAGTAACTAGAAGTGTTGATGAAGTAACGTGTAAGCATGTAATTTCAAATACTTTATAGATATTTGGTAACTATTTAAATTATTAGTTGGCGATGACGAAATCAAGGAAGTGGTGGATATTTTATTACAAAAGCATCCCGAGGCAGCTCCATATTTAACTGTGGGTAATGTATGATTTTATAGACTATATTAGTTTTCTATCTTAATTCAACTCGATAACGTTCATTTTATTAATATTCAATGGTTATTAGATATCGTATCGAGCAAAATTAAAGGAATCTCAGGCCCGGCAAAATATTTAATTAAATACATTTTTGATGGCTTACGTGGAATAGAAAGAAAAGGTGAGTGCTGCCAACTTAATCAGCAAACAAGTCTGGTTAACGTAAAAATTTTATGTGTTGCAGTGGATGAAGAACATCTAAAAGCTGTTATACTACAGGTTATGTCTGAATCATCAGCACTAGCAACCGCAATTAAAAATGAATTTGCAAATCAGAAAAAGACCCCACCAGCCATTGCCGATACAGAGTCAACAGGACCAGCAAGCAGGGTATTAACCGATTCATCTCATAGTAACTTTAGTAAGCTGAATTTACATTATCTTTTATCCTCAAATTTCACGAAAAATGAAAAATGAATTTTATTTCAGTTAGTGAAGATTCAGTAGCCCGAGTGATATCGAAGTTTAAAAGCTCACGAATGATTCACCATGCGGCGCGTAAGTTTAAAATGTTCTTATTATTATTGAAAATCAACCACAAATAATTATATTTTTAGTACTCTCACAGAGAGCACCAACCATAATTGCCAGGCAATTAAATCAACTTCAACCACTTGCCAGAACCATAATTAAAACCTTGATAGACAAATTTATTGGTCAATGTAAGTTTTTTAAAATAGACATTACAATAAATAATCTGGAAGGAAATTATTTCCTAATTTCTGTCTCATTTCTCTCTTTGGTGGAAATAGTACCATATCCGGGTCCACGTAATTAAAAATAGAATGCAAATATTGTATATTACGAGTATTGTTAAGGCCAAAACAATTGTAGTACGGACCGTCAGCAGAATGCACTAGTACTACTTCGTGCAATAAGCTAGGTACTTCTCGTAAGTTAACTCGAACTTTAACATGATTAATTTCCGAATTTAATCGATTTTTAAAGTTCGTCTGTCTGTCAAATTTTCGCAAATATAATATAATAACGTCCCCTTTTTGAATACAATTTTTTTTCTTGTTTGTTTTTACCATTTTCGTTACTAATTTGTTTTGTTGTTTTTTTAGTCGGCTCTCAAATTAGCTCATTTATACAACCATCATCACGAATTGAATATCCATCAATATCCGACCTCGATCATAAATTTATGCAACTGTCATCACGAATTGAACATCCATCGTCATCCAAGATCGATCCTGGATTTCTGCGACCGTCATCACGAATTGAATACGACGGGTCAGGATACGGGATGCGAGGACCTCCCGTTGAACAAGACGATGGACCTAATATCGAAGACACCGCGATAGCCGTACATGATTCACCCCAAAACGATGATGGAGTAAATGGTGAGTATTCCTATTCTGATTAAAACCACTAAAATTTTACATTTAGACAAAATAGTTTCAAGTACTCCCAGTTTAGATAAACAATTTTCGAGTATTTAATCATTATTCTGGAGCACTTTAACCATTGATTATAAATTTTGGGAAAACCATACACACTTATAGAGCACTCGAAAAGTTTAAACAATCGTTAATAAATTATGACACCCAATTTACCATATAAGGTTACATATCTTTTACGAACTTATAATCAATGATTATACAAATTAAATGAATACGCGCCATTGGTGTGACCGTAATGACCGCTTTGATTGCAGTATGACGTCACGACTAATGGTGTGTATTCTTTAATTATCTGCATTTTTCTCTACATCTGACGATTCTCCAGCAGGAGCGGTTATATTTCTAACTTCTTGAGAGGGGGGGAGGCTATTTCTGAAAAACAACCAAAATATTCAAAAATATATACGTATTTAGGGGAGTGCACGACTTGGGAAATTGACTTCGGGATGAAACTTGGTAGGGTTCAAATAGTATTTGAATTTATAATCATTAATTTTTAATAATTAATAAAAAAAGAAAAGTTATGACACAGGTCTATTCAGGCACACGAAGACAAATTTCTAATACATACACTGCGTTAATAACTTGAAAAACTTTTTTTTTTGAAATTGAAATCGATTACTCTTAGGGGCTACTACAACCCTTCGAAGTACCATCCCGAAGTCAATTTCCCAAGTCGTGCCCTCCCCTTGTTAGATTTCATTAGTTTAAGAAAAACCCTTATGACCGCCCCTGTTGTCCAGTCGTACAATCGTAAAAATTTAATATCTCGGTGAACTTACATTTTAAGTTAACTTCTGCTAATGAAAAATTTCGAATATTTTTGTCTCTAACGGCATTTTTTTTATTTATGACCTTGAAATAAAATTCTATAATTTCTTAGTTGATCTAATTTATGCCAAAAAAATGTTCAGCTTTCAACAGCATTCAGCAGCTGTGTATATCCAATAATAAAACAATAATTTTTTAATATTTTTCTCGATATTTTATCAAGTTATTTTTTCATTTTTCTTTAGTTGATATTAATAAATCTTTTGGACTACAACAGACAAAAAATATGAGATTATGTGAGTAAATTATACAAATGATGGTATTTACAGCCTTATTTTTTTAACACATTTTAACCTTCTAAAATCTGTAGCAAAATTTACTTTGAGCTTAATTAATTCAAACAAATAACCAAAATCAATAAACAAACTAAAAATCTAAATTGCGCTAGCTTCAATAACTTAAAAAATAATTTTCGCATTATTATTTTAACACTGTGAATGTGAGTGGCGTAACAAACTAACCAGTATACTTTTACTCCGGCCGATATTTAAAGAAGTTCCAGCAAAAGGTGAAGGTAAGTGCAGGTAAGCGCAGGTAAGTTTCAAACATTATTTAATTCTAACTGAATATTTATTAACCTAAGAGAAATTTTAAAAACTACATTTTCATTCTAGTTATGAAAAACTCAGTTTAAAAAATTTATTCAGGTTTTTCCTCGTTATACATAAAGTAAATATCTGATTTTTGCTATACCAAACATAGAAGAAGATACTCTATTATAATGTATAAAGGTATTCGGTATTTACGTTAAGCGAACGCCACCATGCGAAAAAATATTAAGTTAATTTAATACGTATAGTTAGTACAGAAAGTTTTGATTTAATCGCGGTTTTACGATAAAATAATTCAGAATCTAACTTAAAACAACATCAAGTGTACGTAATAGAGCCGCCATGTTGTTGACATTTGGTAGAGTCGCGAGCGCCACCAACGGTGAGGTGAATAGCGAACAACATTTAAATACTTTTTAAATATTTAAATGTTTTATTCATTATATTGTACGATATTGATACAATTATCATAAATATAATAGTAATTATTGGCATATTGGTGCTTACTAGAATTAAAATACAAAAACAAGCGTCGGTAACCCACTAAACAATTCTTTTATTTAACCGTAGTGAACAGATAGTTAAAAAACTAATAAGTAAACTTACTCTTCCGATTGTAGTTATATCGCAAGCTTCAAAAATTAACAAACCATAAATGTGGAGTGGCATAGCTAACTGGGTATTATTAGCGGATCGTTTAGCTTAGCTGAGGTAGCTACGCCACTGCCGTTATTCAAAATAAAATTTTAAATTTTGTTTTCATTACAGCTGTTTTATCTGAAATATTTGATAAACTAAAGCTGGCAATTAAAAATATACGAGACAAACATAAAGGTAAGACAAACCCTTTTTGAGTTTTTGCCATTTTTACTCCGATTATTATAGTAAAACTAAAAATATTTTAATTTTTTTCCAGAATTGGTATCTGAAGTTGTTGGTCAATTATTTGGAGGTTCAAATTCGAACGGTAAGTTACAAACGTTAAATAATAAACATTTTAAATAAATAAAAAATATTTTAGATACTGGAATGATTCAGCAAGGCGAAGTTCCAGGTAAGTTTAAAAGTGCTATTGTTATTAAAATTAGCAAAAAATGTTAAATTCAAGATAACTTAATACATAATATTGACTGGGGAAGCAGATCAAAAAAGAAGAATAAGAACAAAAAAAAACATCAAAGATCTGGACCTTTACCTCATATGCGTGAAGATAAGTTAGGGAACTTAGTAGAGGTAATGAAACTTTTGGTGAAAATTGTGCCCTACTGTCAAGATATAATAGAAGCTGCAAAAATAGGACTTCCCAAGCAGGCAGTCTCAAGTTTAGAAAAGTTGATTTCCGAGATACAAAATTTTCAGAAAAATTGATGAACCTTCCAAAATCAATGTATAAACGTCGTTAATAATTTTGTATAAATATTGATTAAAAGTAACTCAATCAAAAATTATTTTCCTTATTTTTCAAACAAATATTTTGACTAAACTCTAAACCTAATTTTTATGTTTTTCTACTATTTCTGATTTAAGTTTGGGAGATACAAATTTATTGTACATAAGTAAGTAATTTTAAACGTAATACTTGCTTTTTTCTCGAAATTTTAAAAAATGCCCATGAGAAGCTTTATAAAATATTTTAACAATTTAATCTCTATTAGATCCGTGTTAATCTTCATAATTCCATTTTATTTAAGAATACAGTAGTTGGCGCTCTAATCGACTAATAACATTCGCCAATATCTAATTTGAACCAAGCCATTTTAATTATTATTCTCTGAATTCTTATGTAAACTTAGCTTTCTATTTATTATTCCTTAAGGGGGTATTCTAGTCTAGAGGCATGCATTTTCGGGCGGTTTTTGAAGCTCTGTACAAACGAAACAAAACACATTTTTACTATCTACTTTTTTACCATTTGCTTATTGATATTTTAAGATTATATAAAACATTAACCAAAAAAAAAATTCAGAAAGTTATGAGGTTGCAAAGTGGGAGGTCTAAAAAAACTGGTGTGCACGATATCTCAAATTCTAATGAACCGATTTATTTGAAATTTGGTGTGAATGTTCTTTATACGGTCAAGTTAAAATTTTTAATTTTACTATTTTTAAAAAATTCGGATTTGTTAAAAAAGCATTAAAAAAAATTTTTTTTTCTTCAAACGGCCGCCATTTTGTGAAAAAAATTTTGATTTACTTTTCCATAGTTCATGCTATAGCGACATCTATAAAAAAACATTTACACCAAATTTCAAATAAATCGGTTCATTAGAACTTGAGATATCGTGCACACCAGGACACCCCTTTTTTTTGGACCTCCCACTTTGCCAGCTCATAACTTTGTAAATTTAGAGTTTTTTGTCTTTGGTTAATTTTTTATGTAATAAAAATATGAATAAACAAATGATAAAAAAACGGATAGTAAAAATATGGTTTGCTTCGTTTGTACAGAGCTTCAAAAACCGCCCCAAAATCATGCCTCTAGACTAGAATACTCCCTTAATAAACTTTTTAAAATGTCTAACTTTTAATAATTATATTCTAATACAAAAACCAATTCATTATTAATAATGAGCTACTGAATTATCTTTAGATTCTGTTAAAAGTTTTAACAGAATCTAAAGATAATAGTTTTAACTTAAAACTATTAATATTTTTATTATTTATTTTACTTACTATTAAAACGAACATGGAGTGGCCTAACTATTTTTTTCTTCGCGTAGTAGTCATGGACGTCTCTAATTTAAAATTATTTATTTTATAATTTAAAATAATTTAAAATTATTTGAAATAATAGGAAACTATCTCCTCTAAGGACGTCCATGATAATAGTAAATAATATATCAGTCAAAAACGAGGTTCTTTCAACTGTCATATGTCGGCGAAATCGGCCCGTATGTCAGACTTTTGAGGTAATTAACCTCAAAAGGTCAAAAATTGTTATATTGAGTATTTTTAGGTTAGAATACTTTCAAAATGGGCAAAAGGAGGCTATTGTTTATAACTTATATAAGTTATTATAACCTAGAAATTCTCAAAATAACATTTTCTGTCTATATTCAGTTAAAAAATTGGAAAACAAACTAATTTGGACGACAGATTCGGTTTCAGCTTATCAAAAAGATTCGTGAACATCTAAAATGATTTTAAAAAAATTGCAATAGTTACGCCACTGACGTTAGCGTTATAGAAAAATTTAATAAGTTATTTTTATTGCAGTTTTAGATCTTATAGTTTCAAGAGGCTTATTATCGAAAGAAGGACAAGAATCGAGTAAGTTGCCTTTATCTAGACGATCAGCAAATTAGTGTTTTGTTCCAACTTTTGAATAATTTATAATTTTTAATTGCAAATATAGCTGGTTTTCACTTTCATTCTATTATAATTATAGAAAATCTATGGTAATCAATAACTCGAAAACTGTGCACCATAGAAATGCAGAAGTGGAACTAAAACGCTAAGTTGGATAATACCAAAGTTTTAATTTAGCTTAGAGTATAATAAATAATTTTATTTTAGACAATGTGGAACCAGAATCGAGAAATTTTAAGGACAAAATAAACGACACCCAGAAATTATACCAATTATTAAAGAAAATATTACCTGATTGCAAAGTCATAGTAAAAGCTTCTAAGGATGGACAACTTATGAGTAAGACTGTCGCAATAAGTGTGACACGTATAATTCAAGAAGTGCTAAAGTTCGTCGCATAAAATAGTATATCAATTTTACATATTTGTGTAATTTATTGTTTTAAAACTGTGTAATAAATTTAATTTACATAAAAACAGTTATTATTGAATTTCATCCAAAAAATTTGTTTTTCAGTAAATGTGATTTCCCTAAGAAAAGTAGCTATTATATTCCTCGTGGAATTTTTGCCTATGTTCATTAATCTTTTAAACGTAGTTGTCATGAGACGCCACTGGTGGTAATTTAAATGTGATAGAAAACTACAATATCTTATTTTTATTGCAGGTGAATTACGTAAATTAGCAAACACGATAGTCTACCAAATTAAACTAGCGCATCCAGTTTTTAAAGGTGAGTTACAAAACAATAAGTTCGTATAAAATAGTATATTCCAATAGTGCAGAAAGTGCGTCATTACTAACTTATTATAAAAGTCCATATTCACCGATCATCCGGGTTTACTAATGGCTCTTTCTGCAAGTCCGCGTTGCAAACTATTTTTTCTGCGATTAATTCAATAGAAAATAATAATAGCTTCTCAATGTGGATGGTCATCGGGGGTTCCCACAGATGCTAAAGGTAAGTTAAAGAGAAAGCTAAATCATCAAATTGGAAATACTTCTTCTAACCTTTCTAAAGGTTATTTTTGCTTCCACAAAACATCAATTGTAATGAAAAAATAGACACGAGTATAAGGCGAGTCGAAATTTTAGTTTAAAGAATTACTAACTCACAACAAGCAATAACTGAAAATAATGATGGGTAAAAAATATTTATTTTAGATTCACCTCAGCGTTCAGCAGCATATCAAGAACTAGTGGGATTATATCTCCAATGCATAATTGACAAAAACAGCCCCGAGTGTAAGGCTGAGATAGAAAAAATTATTGAAATACTCAAAACTTTAAAGAAACCTCCACGTACGAAGAAAATTAAAACCGCTGCGCTCCGTAATAGTTTAAATGATATGTTCAGAATTGCTTAATCCATGTATATTATAAAAATTAATTTAATTAAAGACTTTATATTGTTGATGTTTATGTTTTTGTGCTTTAACTACACCGATCTATCTCACGAAACTTGATAAAAAAATATATTGATTTAGTTCAAATACTTTTGATTTTTTTGAATTGCATATTATCAAGGTCAAATCAGCGCTTAGTTTATAAAATCGGCCAAGAAACCCAATAAGTGGGGGGGGGTCTAATTTTCAGTGCCCCGGTGGTTCCCCGATTTCTTACCTTATTAATCTTATTTTGTGTTTGAACTCCAGCTTCTACTTGAAATGCCGAAACATATTACCTAACTCTACATATATTTAGTTTTAATTGGAAAAAATTTACTATGATTGTGTGATTCAGCCACTGCTTCAATTTTAATTGAAGTAATAATTACAATCCTTGATTTTTATTGCAGTTAACTTAACACCGCCACCAAAAATTTCAAAAGAAGTATTAAAAAATGAAAGAGTACTAAGAATAATAAGTAAGTTATAAAAAATACAATTTAAAATGCAATGTTAATCAACAATCAATAAAAAAATTTATTTTAGTTCCGAAGAAGTTAATTGCGGGTTCACGGGGTCCCATTCTAAAAGCTACGATTGCCGCAATGGATAAAATAAAGGATGCAAGTTTGGAAGCAGGTAAAATATTAACAAATTGATAATTGGCATAACCTTACTAATTGCTGCAAAAAAATATAATTGAAAATATACACTATATTTTTCTAGTTCAAATTTTATTTGGAAAAGGTCCTGGAAACATCCTAGATGCTTTTAAAGTAGATCAATCTACCGGAAGACGGACCAGTAAGTTGCAAAGTAATTTAAATTAAATAATAATATTACGGTGTCATTTAAAGATCAAGCAAATATAAATTTGGACAATCAATCTAGTTTATTGAACAGACCAAGTACTTCAACCCAAACAGATTCGATAGCACATAGATTTATTGGTGCCAATCTGCTAGAATCTAAGATAAAGAACGAAATTATACAAGCCTTTGTTCCAATTTGCGCCAAAATTGTGGAAATAATGGATCAACATCGAAATCCACTGGAAGCTGTTCCAAGTTTATATGAAATGTTAGATATAATGAAACTATTAAAGAGATCTTAATTATTTTTTCTTCTAATGTGAAAGGAAACCTAAAATTTTAGATCTGAAGAATAAATGTTTTAATTACTACTAGTTTGTTTTTCCTATTGATAATATCTTCACAAAAGTTGAAATAATGATAGAGAGCTCGATTTTCGGTTTACACTTTTTAGGTTCTACCTACCTTTCGTTTAGAATCGGCATCACAAAAGGCAAACCTTGACGTACTGAACGACAAAGTACAGACGAACAGACAACATATTGTTATCTTCTCCGCTGTATTCATCATTCACAAGGTAGGCATATAAAAAACCATAACATCATTTCAAATGGCACCCAACGTGGGGCGTGGGGTTTAATAATCCATATAATCTAATAATAGAAAAGAGCAAATATATACTAAAACTTACATTTTCTGTTTTTTAAATTACTGAGGCTGTGGTTTGGTTTCCATGTTATCCTGTAAGTCCAAATTTACGACAATGAAGTCATATAATTTACTTTATTGATTTTGGTTATTTTATTTTATTGGAACCGATTACATTCTTACAATTATTCTGTTAATTGTTTAATTAATTTTTTTTTTCAGGAATAATTTCAGATGCAAGTTACATTAAATTCCTAAAGGGTGAGTTGTAAAAAATAAGTGACCATTAAATTGGGACCATAGACTATTTTTGATTTTGATTTCTATTGCAGAGATACAATCAAATTATATGCGGTTTGGTAAGGAATACCAATCTGAAGCATTGAAGCAGTTGCTTTCTTACTTAATAAAAGTAGCAGAAAGTCACTATAGTCAAAACATGATACAAGAGGCAGTAACGGTCTTCAGAGGTAAAAACAGGGAGTAATTAAACATATCTTAAGAACAATATTAACTTAGATATCTACAAGAGTTTTCCCAAATCAAAAACATAAATTTTATATATTTTTTTTAAATGGCAATCTGTCTTTTTAGATCTTAAAATAGAAATCTTCAAATTTCAATTTAACATCTGTTTCAAGTGTCACTGCCACTTTAAAGTATGTAGATCTAAACAAATTTTCTTTTCTTTTTGAAGTTTCTCAGACACCTTATAGTCCTTAAGCCAGCTTGCATTCGAACTAAACCATAAGCTAAAAATTTTTTTACCATACAGGATGAAAGAACATTAAAAATGAATAAACAAAGACTCTCCTGCCACTCGTAAGTGGCAGCGTTAATCGAGAGAATAAACTAGACCGTAGGATACTTGGTAAAATTTTATATGAAAAAATTCCTTTTTTTTATGTAGTTTCCGAATATAGTATGACAGACGGTTTTAAGTGCTACATATTACTACATATTATAAGAAGCTATAGTTCTTTTAATTTTAATTTAAAAGTTTTGCATTACTGCCACTTTATAGTTATTAAAAGGAAAACTACAATTTAATTTATTTTTTTTATATTTTCTTTAGATGCCCCTGTAAGTCAGTCATCCGAAAATATAGTTTCTCCAAATGTAAATGTAGACGTACAGCTACGACAACAAGGTGAGCTATAAATTCTCAATTCATATTAATATTCTTAGTAATTGAAACTGTAACTTCATACAAAAATTTTTGTTTTTGATTCAAATTTTAAATTTTTTTATTGATACGGAAGTACGCTTCTATTGTCTCGTTACCTCAGCACTTATCTAAACCAAGATTTGTTGGGATACACAATAATTTCTTTCTAACTGAGCGTAGATGAAGCTACGCAGTTAGATTCAGTGCTATAGTTCTTGTAGTTTGCTTAATGTTAATTTAATACCAAGTTTTACATCACTGCCACTTTATAGTTATTAAAAGAAAACTACAATTTTATTTACTTTTTGTAATAGGCGAGACTGCATCATCAAGTGGAAATCAACAAGATGATAGTGGAAATTTACAGCAACAAGAAGAAGGTGAGTTGCAATTTCCGCAATACACACATACCCAGTTTTACATTACTGCCACTTTAGAGTTATTAAAAGGAAAATTACTATTTAATTTACTTTTTTTAATAGACGAACCTGCATCATCAAGTGTAAATCAACAAGATGATAGTGGAAATTTACAGCAACAAGAAGAAGGTGAGTTACAATTTCCGCAATACACACATACCCAGTTTTACATTACTGCCACTTTAGAGTTATTAAAAGGAAAATTACTATTTAATTTATTTTTTTTAATAGACGAACCTGCATCATCAGGTGTAAATCAACAAGATGATAGTGGAAATTTACAACAACAAGAAGAAGGTGAGTTACAATTTCCGCAATACACACATACCCAGTTTTACATTACTGCCACTTTAGAGTTATTAAAAGGAAAATTACTATTTAATTTATTTTTTTTAATAGACGAACCTGCATTATCAAGTGTAGATCAACAAGATGATAGTGGAAATTTACAGCAACAAGAAGAAGGTAAGTTACAATTTCCGCAATACACACATACTCAGTATTACATTACTGCCACTTTAGAGTTATTAAAAGGAAATTACTAGTTAATTTACTTTGTTTTAATAGACGAACCTGCATCTACAAATGGTAATCAACAAGATGATAGTGGAAATTTACAGCAAGAAGAAGAAGGTAAGTTACAATTTCCGCAATACACACATACCCAGTTTTACATTACTGCCACTTTAGAGTTATTAAAAGGAAATTACTAGTTAATTTACTTTTTTTTAATAGACGAACCTACATCTACAAATGTAAATCAACAAGATGATAGTGGAAATTTACAGCAACAAGAAGAAGGTAAGTTACAATTTCCGCAATACACACACACCCAGTTTTATATTACTGCCACTTTAGAGTTATTAAAAAGAAAATTACTATTTAATTTACGTTTTTAATAGACGAACCTGCATCATCAAGTGTAAATCAACAAGATGATGGTGGAAATTTACAACAAGAAAAAGGTGAGTTACAATTTCCGCAATACATACATACTCAGTTTTACATTACTGCCACTTTAGAGTTACTAAAAGAAAAACTACAATTTAATTTACTTTTTTTAATAGATGAACCTGCAACATCAAGTGTAAATGATCAAGATGATAGTGGAAATTTACAGCAACAAGAAAAAGGTGAATTATAATTTCCGCAATACACACATACCCAGTTTTACATTACTGCCACTTTAGAGTTATTAAGAGGAAAATTACTATTTAATTTATTTTTTTTAATAGACGAACCTGCATCATCAAGTGTAAATCAACAAGATGATAGTGGAAATTTACAGCAAGAAGAAGGTGAGTTACAATTTCCTCAATACATAATACATACATACTCAGCTTTACATTACTGCCACTTTGGAGTTACTAAAAGAAAAACTACATTTTAATTTACTTTTTTTACTAGATGAACCTGCAATATCAAGTGTAAATGAACAAGATGATAGTGGAAATTTACAGCTACAAGAAAAAGGTGAGTTACAAGTTCCGCAATACATAATACATACATACCCAGTTTTACATTACTGCCACTTTAAAGTTATTAAAAAGAAAATTACTATTTAATTTACTTTTTTTAATAGACGAACCTGCATCATCAAGTGTAAATGAACAAGATGATAGTGGAAATTTACAGCAACAAGAAGAAGGTAAGTTACAATTTCCGCAATACACACATACCCAGTTTTACATTACTGCCACTTTAGAGTTATTAAAAGGAAATTACTAGTTAATTTACTTTTTTTTAATAGACGAACCTACATCTACAAATGTAAATCAACAAGATGATAGTGGAAATTTACAGCAACAAGAAGAAGGTAAGTTACAATTTTCGCAATACACACACACCCAGTTTTATATTACTGCCACTTTAGAGTTATTAAAAAGAAAATTACTATTTAATTTACGTTTTTAATAGACGAACCTGCATCATCAAGTGTAAATCAACAAGATGATGGTGGAAATTTACAACAAGAAAAAGGTGAGTTACAATTTCCGCAATACATACATACTCAGTTTTACATTACTGCCACTTTAGAGTTACTAAAAGAAAAACTACAATTTAATTTACTTTTTTTAATAGATGAACCTGCAACATCAAGTGTAAATGATCAAGATGATAGTGGAAATTTACAGCAACAAGAAG
The DNA here is from genome assembly GCA_949152465.1 of Cantharis flavilabris. Taxonomy (NCBI): domain Eukaryota; kingdom Metazoa; phylum Arthropoda; class Insecta; order Coleoptera; family Cantharidae; genus Cantharis; species Cantharis flavilabris. Next base: position 46,800,891 of record OX424436.1, read on the forward strand.
AAGGTGAATTATAATTTCCGCAATACACACATACCCAGTTTTACATTACTGCCACTTTAGAGTTATTAAGAGGAAAATTACTATTTAATTTATTTTTTTTAATAGACGAACCTGCATCATCAAGTGTAAATCAACAAGATGATAGTGGAAATTTACAGCAAGAAGAAGGTGAGTTACAATTTCCTCAATACATAATACATACATACTCAGCTTTACATTACTGCCACTTTGGAGTTACTAAAAGAAAAACTACATTTTAATTTACTTTTTTTACTAGATGAACCTGCAATATCAAGTGTAAATGAACAAGATGATAGTGGAAATTTACAGCAACAAGAAGAAGGTGAGTTACAAGTTCCGCAATACATAATACATACATACCCAGTTTTACATTACTGCCACTTTAAAGTTATTAAAAAGAAAATTACTATTTAATTTACTTTTTTTAATAGACGAACCTGCATCATCAAGTGTAAATGAACAAGATGATAGTGGAAATTTACAGCAACAAGAAGAAGGTGAGTTACAATTTCCGTAATACATACATATCCAGTTTTACATTACTGCCACTTTAGAGTTATTAAAAGGAAAACTACGATTTGATTTACTTTTTTTAATAGGCCAGATACCTTATGTCTCTTATGCATTACCAAGTTAAATCAACAAGATGTTAGTGATGTTAGAGCAACAATGAGAAGGTTAACTATAAATTCCACAATCTATATATATAGTACACAGCTACTAAAATGTAGTATGGAAGTTGTCGGAATTCAAAGAAATGGAATTTTTATATATTTGTTTTTAAAGTAATACTCAAACAAAAAATTTCAATAACATTTACTTTTTTGCAGGTCTATCTCAATCATCTCCATTAACAAGAATCTCGTCTCTACCAGATTTTTTCCGTAAACAAGCACATCAAGTTAAAAGTAAGTTAGAAATGCTATAATTCATATTTTTGTTAGATGCTTAATTTGAAAATGGTATCAAATTACTCGCTATTCGATTTAAAGCTTATCCAAACAAAGCATATTCTATACAATTACTGTAAATACATGTAATGCTTAGCTACACCATGACGTCACCAGTGGCGCAACCAGGATTTTGTTATAGGGGGGGGGCTAAAGGATGCTAGCGAAGCGTGCTGTGTAGAAGGCAAAATTTTTCGGAAAAAGGGGCGTGGTCATTTATTTTCGAGTATAATTATTGTGTCTGGGGGGGGGGGGGGCTAGGGGCTATTGCCTTTGCGCCACTGGACGTCACTATAACGGCGCGTATACAGACTTATAATACAAACTTGGTATCATTTGCCACTTTAAAGTTATCAAAATGTAAATTACAATTTCCTTTGCGTTTTATAGAACCTACTCGAAAAACCTGGAATGAGATCATAGGAGATCCAGAGCTAGTTAAACAATTGAAAAACGGTAAATCAGGTAATTTACAAATTTGTTAGTTTAACCAAACATCACGAATAAATATTGATTTACCGTAGTTGTAGTAATGACATCATCAGCATTCAATTCAAAAACAAAAGGTTCCTTTGGGAATCCTATAGTAGCTTCAAGGAAAACAATTATCAAGACAAACAAATATTCCAGCTCAGGACATTCTGGTAGATTCAATAAGAAGAATTTTGATTTTAGCGCCCTGAAATCATTTGCACAAAATATTTGTCACACTAGTAAACATATTATTCAACTTATACATAGAAACGAAGATCCTCGAAAAGCAATTGACGATATAAAAAAAATACTTAGTGAAATACAAAAATTAAAAAAACTTTAAGTTTTTGCTTCTTCTGTAGAAGTAAACGCAATAAAAATTACTCTCATTTAAAATTCTTTTATTATGATTTTAAAGTTATAATTATAATAATATGTATTTATTGTTCTTTTTTGCAAAAAAGTCTCTAAATAAATATTTAGACAGCAAACTGCTAATAAATTTTCCACATTTTTACGAGTTTTAGCATTAGAGACAAAAATGAAAATAACAAACCTTCTAAATGACAAAGGCCAAATTAAGAGATTTAAAGAAGAAAATAGAAGAAAGTAAGGGACGAGAAACTAAAGGAAAAGAAGGTTAGTAAATCTAAATTACATGACCTACCGACGCTACAAAATGATTTTTTTTTTCTGTGAAAGACCACTTTCTTTTGTGTTAAGTTTTCATGACAGTTCGCCTCGGTGGTTTGTCATTCACTGTGGAGCGGGGGGACGTTAGAATATTGTTCCTCCTCGCCGAGATCAAACCGAAAATTTTGGCTTACTTAGCGTACTTAAGCCTCAGATCTTAAACAACTTTTTAGTTTTAGCTTTTTACCCAATACAGCAACATAAAGAATTTTCTTTCAATATATATGTACATACAGTAGCGCTACTACTCAGAGTGGGTTTAGGCTAACCACTTCATTTTATGGCAGATCACCTCGGTGGTTTGCCATTGCCCCACCGAGGGAGGACGGCCAGAATAAAGTTCTTGCTCTACTCAGGCTCGAACCAGGATTCTTTGCTTAGTATCCGACGAACTTAAACATCAGACCGTAGCCTTCTAATACAGTATTCATCTTATAGAGTTTTTAACGATTTTTTTTTGAAAATAGAATATAATATTTTGCAACGTTGGAACTAAACTCTGAAATATTTTCAGCGAACGAGAATAACTTTACAATGAGATAAAGTCAATTTCAAGAAAGGTAAATATTGAAAATAATTTATACTGACGATTTTGGTTATTTGTTAACGTTTTATTTAAATATGCTCAAATTTTTCAATTGCTCCATCAATTTCTTTTAATTTAAACGATCGATGAAATTAAATATTAAATTATAATTACATACTTAACTCTGTCCCCTGCCTTTTTCTTAGAAAACCTAGAAAATGTCACCAAAATTTAAACTAGTTAACTATCTATTCATAACATTTTCGACCAAATTTTATGTCCACCTGAAATACTGCTAAATACTACCAATCAAATTGTACACTAATGGAGTTGCATACCAATCGCGTTGCACTCCAAACGAATGTCACCTCTTATAGTTAGTTCAAATATATACAACATTTGATTTTTATTGCAGTTGTTGCTAATGAAGTACTAGAAGCCATTGAAAAAATAATTAAAGAAAACAAAGAATTGCAGAGTAAGTAGCAAATCAATAAAAAATGATTAATTAATTAATTTTTTAATTAATTTTAGACTTACTACTGAAGGTACCCAAGGATCCAAATCAACTTCATCATAATCTGGGATTAATAACTCCCAAAGTAATTCAACTAACAAAAGCAATAATATCAGGTGAAGATACAGTAATACCAGTATCAGCAGCAGGCGCCTCGGCACACTCAACGGCACATTCAGCATGTAATTAAACTAATTTGATACATAACATTAAACATAACTTGTGTTTTGTTATCTTAACAACATATTTTGCCAAAAAACCGTTTGCAGAACTACAGTTAGTACTGTTAGTAACGTAACGGATGGTTTTATTTTTGTAGCTGCTTTCGCACAAGGAGGAGGAGAAGTCAGCTCTATAAAATGGTTTCATAGAAAGAACAATACAATTAGTAAGCCAGATAACTAAATTTATTAATTTAAATTAATAAGAAATGCTAACAACTATATTATTAGTCGATAGTTGCATGGCGTCGTGCAGTACCGAATACAAAAAAAATTCAACCAAACCATTAACTGTTAAAAATTAAGTGAAGAACAAAAATCAGCAAATTCGAATCTACTTACATAAAATACACAAATAATATAGGTAATTTAGGTTTTGGGGTTCTAGGACATTTCGCTACTACATACGAGATATTTTGCTTCCGAACATTTCGCTTCCGAACATTTCGCTTCCGGACATTTCGCTTCCGGACATTTCGCTAATACTTTTGGTCTGTTACTAATATAAACTATAAAAATAATACCTAACGACAAATGGAAAATTAATTAAGAATTACTAATTGCAGAGAAAAATAATTGCATAGCTATAAAGAATTTAAATATTTCAAAATAATGTAGAAACGGCATGGGAGTGGTAACGAAATGTTCGGAAGCGAAATGTCCGGCTTTTAGTTTTCTGTTAAAGTTCACAACCAATAAAAATGATTTAATATTCAAATTGTTTTATTATTTTGTCTTACTTCTGGACGTAGGCCTCTCTTATTTCTTTCTATTTGTGTTATCCATCTTGATATTTTGATATTGTTATTATACTTTAAGATCATGAAATTAAAGATTATAGCGTCACGATACGATAAGTAACCAGTTGGATGAGTTAAAAACAGATAGGTACGTTATAATAAATTTTTGCGCACATCCGCCATATTGGCGTTTGAAAACGCTGAGTTGACTGTTACTCGCACGCAAGTGTTGAATAGGAAGTTATCAAGATCCAATTAAATAGACAACTTGCAGTTAAGTCTGCAAATAAATGTTTTCGTTTTAATTGTCTCATTATTTCAGTGAACGAACTGAGAGCTACTTTTAATGGAGGACCTTGGTCCGACTAGGTGGAATCGACAAATTTTTCTTGAACCGCACCGGCTTCAACACAGGGTAAGTAATTTAATAATAATTTATGATTTATTTATTTATGAATGTTTAAGTATAAATTGCAAAAAAAAACTGGTGATTGATTAAAAATGGATTATTTCTTACTAAAAAATCTTCCATTTTAAAGTTGATGCAGAAATGGTAATTCCTGATTTTGGTTATTTGTTAAAGTTTTATTTAAATATTGTGAACTTCTTTTCAAGTGTATTATGGTATTTGTATAAAACTCTGCCTCTCTACCCCTGATCGATCAATCAATTTCTTTGTTAATCTAAAAGAGTTCTCAAGAAATACAATTTGCACACCAATCGAATTGTATACCAATCGAGTTCCACTTACCATTCTAGCATTATGAGATTTATTAAATGATTAAATAAATATAATAAACATTTTATTTTTATTGCAGCTATTGCTAAGCAATTATTAGAAGCCGTAGGCAAAATACTTAAAGAAAACAAAGAAGTGCACGGTGAGTTGCAACTTAACATAAAAAAGAATATCTTAGCATTACTACTTAATTTATTTTTTAATTTCAGAATTACTATTAAAGATACCCAATGGTTCAAATCGAATTCACGATAATCTAAAATCGATAACTCCTATAATAATTCAACTAGCAAAATTATTAATATCTGGTGAAGAAGCAGTAATGCCAATATCAATAGCAGGCGCCGTAGCAGATTCAGAGTCAAACTCAGCAGGTAATTAAGATAAATCATAATATTAACTTGATAACTACTATATTAATCAAGAAAATGTCCCTGATTAAAGAATATCAACAGATTGTGGAGACAGTTAACTTGAAAATTAGGAAATAGGAAATAATTCCATAGGAAATCTCTGCAGTTCCATGGAATTCCATGGAATTCGTTGAAATTTCTTGTTGTTTTTACAAATTGTTTTCGAAATGTTTATCCCTGGAGTTCGGAGTAACGCAACTGCTTTATAAATAATGGTTTTATTTTTACAGCTGCTGTTGCACATTCAACATTTAAGAATATAAAATGGATCAGAGATAAGAAGGATCCACGTCATCTAATTCCATGTAGGTATAGTTAAACAAATTAATTATAAGAAATAACAAATTTTGAATTTAAAAGTATTTAAAATATTTTAATTTACGCTGAAAAAAAAAATGGTTCATCATATTAATGAAAAATCATCAGTTTTGCACCGATTGAAAATTTTCGTAGTATTGATGAAAAATTTATAAATTCAATGAGTTTTTCATGAAAACCATGAATTTTTCATCAATATGATGAATGCTGTTCATTGGCGCCAAAACGATGAATTTTTCACCAATAATTTTTTTCAGTTTAGTTGACCTTATCTTGTTAATATCAAAATAAATTATATTGTTGAACATTTAGGTTTTGTGTGATAAAAAATATCTATCTATATATAGAGTAGCATGGACAGAAGTGGGCCACCGTGAGAAGTGGGCCACCCCCCATTTTTGTTTACACAAATGATATATTTGTCAACAAAAATTTTATTTTGTTTCTTATCGACATGAACTCAGTTTTCAATAGGTCATTGAAGTTTGCAGACGTGCATTTGTGTTCTCAAACAATTAGTGCTAAAAGTATTTACTATTTTCATTTTTTTTATTGTGAAAGTTATTGTGATTTGCATAAGTTATTCGTCGAATTTAATCGGGATAGTAGCCTTTATTATAGTATTAGACCTAACCGACAAAAATGTGTAGAGTTTTTAGTACATTGTCACGTGGTGATCTCGCCACGTTATTTCGCGTCAAATTATGCTTGTTGACAGAAGTGGGCCACTTTTTGCAGATAGAAGTGGGCCACTTCAGTAACGTTGTGTTTCGACATTTAGTGTTTTTGTTTACACTAATTGAGTGGCTGCGCGGAAAAACCAGCTTAGAGTAATGTATATCTACACCCTGTATAAATATATACACAGGGTGTCTCAAAAAAAAGTATTGTTAGTAAATATAATTCGATAAAGATACGTATCTATGGATTATTTTAACTAATTATCAAATTATATTTACTAGCAAAACATTTTTTTTAAGACACCCTGTATACAGGGTGGTCGTCTGAAAACGAACCAGGCGGGATTGTGGCCAGCAGAATTTTTTTTTCAAGAAATGCTAAAACACGTCAATTTTATCATCGAGGGTAACAAATTTTGCGGCCAATGTCACTCTCGTATTGTTTCATCCTTTCGCGCTGTGATGACAACACCTGAAATGTTAATAGGGATGATACAGCAAGTGATACCTCATTTGAAAGGTCTTGCTTCCCTGAATTCAGTGCAATCACTTTTTTGAAGTTTTTTATGTTAATATTTTTTTTGTGTATCTTTAAAGCAGCACAATATAAAATATCACAGTTGAAAATTGATTTTTACAATACAATTTATTATAAAAATAAATCATTTAACATAAAAAAGTCATAGTGCTTGATCCTTGTACTTGTTTTAGATGAAAAACTTGGGTGGCCCACTTCTGTCAGCAAAATCGTGAAATCGCAATTTTCTCTTTTTTTACTTAACGGTGGAAAAAAATATGTTAACATTAAAAATTTTTAAATATGTTTTTGCCGAAAGTTAGGTAATCCCTTTCCCTACAAATAGACGCAAATAGTGCTCAAAAATATCAATTTTTGAACATCCTAAAGCAAGAAAACCAAAGTGTGGCCCACTTCTGTCGATGCTACTCTACTTAAATAAATTAAGTCTTAAATTCTCGACAATCTAATTTTATTATATTAAGAAAAAATTTTAACAAATATATTTTTAGTTGATGGTTGTCTCGTTACGTGCAAAACCTAATAAGAAAATAAAAATTATTCCACTGAACCATCAATTGGTGAATATAGTAGTTTACACTCTTATGTAGAAAGGCACTCAATAAAAATCACTTAGCATTCAAATTTTCGTATTATTTTGTAAAATATAACTTCTTAGAGAGTTTTCTTTTTGGTGCGTTTTGAACCGCCTTTACTCCCTGACTACCGGGGTAGTTCCATCAATTAACCCAAAAAATGAGTTCTGCAAGTTTTAATATTTGCCACTACGACAACTGGGTAGGTTTTGCTAAAAAATTAAGAAACTGAAATATTACAGCTGGGAACTGTTTTAGCAACAAGAAATGGAATTGACAACAGTTTCCCACTTGGCTTCAAAACAGGGTACGTAATACCATGACTTATCATAAATCGCTTAAATTTCTGCAAACGATTTGTTTCAGTGCTGTCGTGATTAAACATAAAAAATTTATTTGGATGCAATATATAATATAAATAAATAAAATGTTTTTGAGAGTAAAATGGTTATGAAACTATCCCCAAAAGCTACCGAAACTGGTTTGATTTTAGAATTGGCAAATTCTTAACATCAGTACTTAACATCTTTTGTCGAACATGTCGACATGCTGCTTTTTAGGTAGAATGCATCTATGATTAGTTGAATAATAACTTAACTAAGCATTGCGAAATACGTTTCGAATTAAACTTGTAAGTATAAATCACTTTTAGCATCAACAAATTACTTTCAAAGCAAGTACATCACTTTCAAAGTTTTCCCATAGAGTAGTGAATTATTTTGAGAACGACATGACAGTATTAGATAAAAGTAATATTGTAACTTTATTTTTATATAACTAGTGGTGTAAAAGCTAGAACCTACTTTCAAAATGATAGAAAGCAAAATGATTTAAAAAGTAAAGGAACATAAAAGGTAAAAATCGAAAACATAGTTTTTATCTTTCTGTAAAAGTAAACTAATAAAAATTACTCACAATTCAAGTATTTTTATTTAATAAAATATTTTGTCCTAACTATAATAGAGCTTTTATTTATTTTTATTTTAGATTTATTAAATAAATACTTCTACAACTGCTCGATTGATTTTTTTAGCGTAGTATCTCCGAAACTTTAACAAATTATAACGTTAATTTTACAAGTTCTTTGGAATATTATTGGAAAGTAATCTTTTAATCCCAAATTAATTCCAAAGAGACTGCATTGTTTATGACCGCTTCTGTGCTTCGGTGGTTCGAAGGGCAAGTAAAGCCGTCGGTCCCCCTAGATAGATGATTGCTATCATCAACTTTGAAAACCAGGGTCACAAGTCCGTTTAAACAGCCGGGTAGTGTAAACAACTCTATATAAGTTGGCTAATGAGAAGAAAATTAAATTATTTATATAATAAATTGTATATTGTCGTGATGTTAAATGTTAAATTTTATTTATTTTTTTAAATTTTGGTTTTGCTGCGGGTTAGTTAAGCTAAGCGCCAGCTAGCGACTAAACCAGGCTTTTGCCGATTTCAAGCCGCACGAAGCGGACGTGCTGGACCGGTTGGTCTCCCGTAACTTTGTAATTTTAATTGTGAATAAAATAATTGGATTTGCGTGATTAATTTTTGATTTTATTTTTGAATTGAAAGTTGTCCAAAGTTTGGACAACCAACGTTGAAAGTGAAGCTGGATTTGTTGATTGATAATAGTAATTGGATATTCTGATATTAATGATTTTAATTATTGAGTTTTGGACAATTTCATTGCTAAAATTGGAAAATTTTGTAAAAATTTATGTACACGTCGGACATATCCGATAGCGACGCGTACCTGCGATTATCGTTGGCATTAGAGTCGAGAATTTATTTGAAAATTTATTTGAAAATTTTGAATTATAATTTGGAATTATTTTAATTTTATTTTTCTGGTAAATTGGACTTCATCATCAATATGTATATGTTAGGGTCAATGACGTCTATGTCTATTTATGCTGGCCATTAACGTCATTGACCGGCCATTGATGTTAACGGTGGGCAATGATGTAAATATCATTAATATCATAATATATATGATTGTAATATTTACGTCTTTAGCCGGTCAATGACGTTAATAACCAAAATGGATTGGACAATGATGATATTGTAGAATAAATACTATAAGGAAAAGCAAAACGGCGATGCAACTCATTTTATGGTGGATTCGAATTTCGTCGTGGTTGCATTAGTAAAAACGGCCCGGAGGAAAAATTAATTTAATTTAATTAAATTAAATAAATCCGGAGCGCCCGGAGCTCTCTAAAATGCTCTAAAAATCTTTCTAAAAAAAAGGTCTTTTACTCTCTAAAAATATCCCCGAAATCAATCCACCTCGACTGGGAGGCCCCACCTCTCCAGGGAACCTCGATCTAGAGAAAATACGAAACGTGAAACCTGAGTGATAAAATATGAAATCTATAAAATAGTGGTTTCATCATTGCCCACCCTGTATTGGGCATTAATGTCATTGCCCGGACAATGATGTAAAAACCACATATGAAATTTTAAATGTCAACTAAGCTGGGCAATGACGTTATTGTCCGGCCATTGACGTTAATGGCCGAATTGTCATCATTGAACATTATATAATATAATAAAGTTTAAATACTTTATAAATGCTGATTATACATCCTACTTAATATTATGTACTATATTATACAGCCGTATGTTTAGTCAACTTAATATAGCTATCAGCAAAAAATATTAAAATAGATATTATACATTAATTTAATAAAATACTACATTATATCTCTTATTTATGACTGTTATGTACTAAGGTTGTATTATAATAGATTAATCAAGATTATACTATACATATCTGTCAGTGGCGGTGCAAGAGTAGCTAGGACCCGTAAGCAAATATACAAAACGGGCTCTTTGTATTAATTTTGAATTGCGTATATTATTTAAAAATCTCTTTTTTGAGATTTACTACCCTCTATGGTCCGAGGCCCCTTATGGTCTCGGGCCCCTAAGCATTTCTTACATTCGCTTATTGATATCACCGCCACTGATATCTGTAGTATTAGTTGAAAATGGAGAAAATTGAATATACATACTATACATTTTTATTGCAGATCTTAATACGCAATTCTTGGAAAACCTAAAGAAACTTTTTGAAGACATGAAGGAACTTCTAAGTAAGTTAAAAATTTATAAATAAAAAATTACTTTAGCATTGTTTAATTTCAGAATTTCTACCAAACGTTCCAGCTGATTCGAGCCGAATCCTCTTTACTTCGCTAGTGTCAGCGGTAGTTGCTACTCTATCAATTTCTGCATCAACAAGTGATTAAATCAATATTACATATATAGTAACAACAGAAAATATCTGGACACTCCTATTTTGCTACTCCTATGTACAGTTTAATTTTGTACCTATACATTTTTCTATTTACCAAAAAATGGAAAAATGTATAAGTAGTTTTTGTTAAAAATTTCATTTTTTACAAATTTTGTTTATAAATATTTTTCTATTTTGTCACATCGTTTCTGAGAGTTTTGTTTAAATCGCTGTCAGTCAAAAACGGAGCGACAAAATAGAAAAATGTATAGATACCATAATCGATTGACACGTGGTTTAAGTAGTGTAACTCGATATTAATCATATCAGTATTTTAGATACCCCAAAAAATGCACTAAACACTTTTCAGAACTAAAATGTTTTTAAGTTATCACATGTAAAATACACCGTAAGTATATAATCGCAAACGTTTTCACCATTCTATGGCATGACGGGTATAGATACCAAATTGAAGACAATGAAATTTTTAATAAAAAATGTCCAAAAAGTTTTGCTGTAACAGCGATTTCTGTATGTCAAAAATTGGTTTCAAAATGTGAAATTTACATTGTTAACATAGGAGTGTCCGGATATTTCGAGTTCCGGAAGAGTTCAAAGCAATATTTTATAATATAAAGGGTATAGCCGGGTTTATATGGGACATCTGCCTTTGCGGCTTTTTCGACTCGTACTTGGAGGATCGTTTTGGTATCAAATTAAAGTAATTCAGTCAAAATTTCAGCTCTTTATCTTAAACGGTTTTCGAGTTTTTCATAAAAATTTCTTTTTTCGATTTTATTTTTTTTATATAGTAAAATTCAAAATTAATGAATGGTGATTTTTTTCCTAATTCTTAGGAGTAAAAGACATGAGAAAATACTTTGGTCATGATTCTTAAACGAAAACCCGATTTTTGGCGAAAGAAATAAAATTTAAATCTTACTTTTTAACCCCTTTCTGAAAAGTGTCACTTTTTGTGACACAAACAAAATTGTCATAAATTGTTGACATTAAATGTAATAATTCCATACAAAATAGATCGTAAATATTGCTGTGAGTAAGGTTAGTCTTTTCAATACTTTGCAAAAAAACGATTAAAAATGCTTTCTAAATAATGTAATTCTTAATTTTCGGTAAAAAAATTTTTTTATACATTTTTTAACTATAGAATAGTATATTGGGACTAAGGTACTACTTTTCATCCCGCGTGCAAAGGTTTCTGCACAAGGTGTTAGCCGAGTGCAAAAATCTCACACGGGATGAAAAGAACTTTTGTCCCGAGGTGTATACCGGGTGTTGAATGAGTTAGCCGAACATAGGAAATTAACATGTAAAAACTACAAATGATAAGAGCAGTAGGTTTCATTTAGATTTTACTTAAAAAGTCAAAAAATGGTTATAAAATTGTTAAAATTTTCACTTATTGTACTGGCCATGTAATAAAAAATTCAATTTAACTTCAATTTTCAAAAATATTTACTTTGGAAACTTACATGGCCAGACTGATAAATGAAACTTTTAACAATTTCAAAAGCATTTTTTGACTTTTTAAGTAAAAGCTAGATGAAATCCAATGCTCAAATCTCATTCGTAGTTTATATTTCTGCATTATTTTTGAGCCTTATATTTTTTCTCTAAAATAATTAGTAAAGCAGGAATTTGCATAAATAAGTTTTTACATGTTAATTTCCTATATGTTCGCCAAACTCATTCGTCACCATGTATATCTACTGGTTTTCACAATTTCGCTGCAAATGATAAATTACATTGGTTAATAGCTATTTGTGATTTTAAATTTACAATAACGCGAAGACGGCACTAGATATCAAAAAACCGAGCAAAAAAATTTTCCCTCTTGCCCCACCCCGTTTACCTCAACGCCCAGGAATTTGTCGTAGGAATCTATATTATGCAAAATTTCATATCAAAATAAATAGTACTTTACTTCCGCAAAAAAGGGAATAAAGTGACCACTTTACTCCCGGAATTGTGACAAATATATAAGTTTGTTTAAATGCAAGATTACAGAAAAAAATTACTTTTTAATTTTTGTCATACTGTTCCACCACTTCAAAAAAATTGAAAAAATTCATGAGTATAAGGGAGTATAAAAGACATTTTTTGACAAAATTTGACAAAAAAGTGACACTTTTCAGAAAGGCGTTAAAAAATAAGATTTAAATTTCATTTCTTTCGTCAAAAATCGGGTTTTCTTTTAAGAATCATGACCAAAGTATTTTTTCATGTCATTTACTCCTAAGAATTTGAATTTTGAAAAAAATTTGAAAAAAAAATTTTGAATTTTACTATATAAAAAAAAATCGAAAAAAGAGGTTGTTTTGAAAAACTCGAAAACCGTTTAAGATAAAGAGATGAAATTTTGGCTAAATTACTTTTATTTAATACCAAAACGATCCCCCAAGTACCAGTCGAAGAAGCCGCAAGGGCAGATTTCCCATATAAACCCGGTTACCCTTTAATGTAATTATAACATTACAATTTACCTCTGCAAAATTCTAAAAAAAAACTATATGTATACTATTCTATTGTTGCAGTGAGTATTATAGATTCAACTAAGAAAATGGCCCATGGCAAATAAACAAAAAAAAAAGAAAAAAAAGAACAGTAAGTAAATTGATTTTAAGAAATACAAAGAAATATATTATTTATTTCTAGTCGGAGAGCTTGCATCGCCTGGTACAAAATCTGTTGATTTAATCGAAATCTTTCCATTGATCTATGAACTTTTAAATAAATCCATAGATCAAAATTAGCAATTTCTAATTTATATCAAGTACCGAAGCTACTGTATAGTTGTTAGTCTTCTATAAAAATGCATCCAATAAAAATTACTTACTTAGTATTCGGTTTGTTTTATTTTAATTTTACTTAGTTTTAATAATATATAAGTATATAACTTAACGTATGAACAAAAATACCCTAAGCTGCTACTGAACTTGTTAGATTTTAATATTTATTTGATATTTATTGCAGCCTATATTATGAAATTATATGCAATCATAAGCAATTTATTACATCAAATTAATTAATTTAATTCCAGAAATATCACGAGAGAATGATGATCAATTGGGGATGATAAATTCTGCACTAACAAGAATAATTTCAAAAGGCGCTGCTGTATCAGAAAGTAATTAAATAAAAAATACAGACATTGCTTAGCTAAATAACCGTTAGTAATGACCATATAATAACCTGGACTAGTGACGAAAGTATTTTCATAAAATAAATTTATTGTATTTACTTTTTATCAAAATGTAAAGAATTGTATTTTATTATATTATTTACTATTAGTTTATAGTTACTCTGGTCCAGGTAGTTAGAATTCAGTAGCGACAGAGAGGGGAACCTCTAGGGAAACTTGATGTACAAGTGAAGAGAAATCCAAGAATATTATTCTAAAACCTTCTAACAGGAAATCTAGTGTACATAAATTTTCCTTGTGACTTCTCCCTCTGTAGCGACTAATCAGGATTCCTGTTTAGATTTCATTGTTATAAATTAAGGCTTCAATATAACGAATTAATAAAACATTAATAAAGATAAGATTGACTTTCATTAATGTTTAATTAATTTGTTATATTAGTTTTAATTGAATTTATTATATTTCACAAGTTAAAAATTTGAATATTTAAATAATTTTATTGTTATAGCTGACGATGCTGGTGTGGAAGAAAAATCCCGTTTTGTAGACGGTGAGGAAAATGGAAGTGCAAGAACCTTCTTTTTTGGGAAGAGGAGAAAGAAATGTGGGCGTAAGAATAAGAGGAAGAAATGTAAGGGAAAGAAGAACTGTAAGAGGGTTGAGAACTGTCAGGGAAAGAAGAATTGTAAGAAGGTGAGGGTAAGGAAATGTAAGGGAAAGAAGAATTTTAAGAGGGTAGATAAATGTAAGGGAAACAGGAAATGTAAGAGAGTAACGAAATATAAGAAGAAGCGCTGTCACAGGAAAAGATGGCACGGAAAGAGAAGGAGAGATACTTTTAATGTCGAAGCTGTAGCTTAGTTTCTGTTTTCTGTAAAGTGTAAGCAATAAAAATGACTTGATATTCAAATTATTCTTTTATTTTAGCAAAATGCTGTATTTATTTTATTTACAACGAAATATTTAATGTAACAAATCCCAACAGCAGTGTGGTTTAAAGCACACATGTGCAGACTAGGGAGCGTGTAACCGTGGTTCTAGACGTGGTGGCGCCAAATACACTGCTGTGATCTAGTTGCAAATTGCTATTTATAGAGTTTATAGGATATATCCTCCACTCTTTATAATAACTTTTTATGAGAAGTAAATAAAAATCTTACCTTTTACCCAAAGACATGGTACATCAACAGTGGAAACTATAATATCTTCGTTCGAGCGAAATTATATCCACTGGTTGTTTTACTATTCTGGATGCAACTGATTAAATTAATATTCTAGTAAATTTGGATTGTAAAGATAGAATAAGCATCTCTGATTTTCAAAAATACTTGAGCCTAAATCTTGTATCGCGAGTGCGTATGTTAAAATTAAATGTTTTTAAATTCTTTTCATTTTTTCAAGATTTAATTTTTATTGCAGTTGGCCGATTGTTTGGTTTTAAAGCGATTACCAACGCAATAGGAGCAGCAATTAGAGAAATTACCAGAGGCCTAGCAGCAAGTAATTAATCTCATCTTATACTTAACGTTAAACATAACTTTAAACTTATCATAGAGAACTATATACATTATATATATTGCTATGCTCTCTTCTAGTTTTGTTTCACTTTTTTAGATTTTTAAAGTTTGGCTAGTTTTGGTGGTTACACCAACTCTATGATAAAGTTCACACAAAATCGCAATACTATTTTATTTTTCTAGCTGCTTTTAATGCATCAGTAAGCATTTCCAAGGAAGCCTGTAAAAAGAAACCATCCGTAGGATGCGGTAAGAATTTTTACAAATTTATTAATTTAAAATAATAATTATAAAAAAATTAATTTTAATTATTATTAGTGCGAGAGGATGCATGACCGGTACAGCATCCCTTGAATCAATAAGTATCTTTCCACTGATACATCAACTGGTTAGCAAAAAATATGAATAGTTCTGTAAATATGCATCCAATAAATATTACATTATAGATATGAAACTGTTGTATCATTTTGTATTAATAATTTATTAATTTTATAGGGAATAAAGGAGAGAGGAAAAGAAGGAATAAGTTAAAAGTAGAATCAACACTGTTCTTTTTATTTTATTTTGTTAAAATAGTATATTACATTATAAGATAACATTTTGATCTGGCATCAGGAATTTACTTAAGTGTTCAAATTTTCGTATTATTTTGAAAAATTAAACTTCATAGAGATTTTTCTTTTTGGTGCGTTTTGATCCGCTTTTACTTCCTGACTCCGTCGTAGTTCCATCAAATTATTCCTTCTTTAACCTTAAAAATGAGTTCTGCAAGTTTTAATGTTTGGCTCTACAACAACTGGGTAAGTTTTATTAAAAAATTAAAAAACTGATATTACAGCTAGGAACTTTTTTAGCAAACAAGAAATGAAATTGACAACATTTTCCTACGCCGACTTAAAAACAGAATACGAAATACCATGACTTATCATAAATCGCTTAAATATCTGCAAACGATTTGTTTCAGTGCTGTCGTGATCAAACATAAAAAATGCATTTAGATGCTGAAATATAAGGTGCCAATATCCCGCACTTAGGAAGAAGGCAGCATTGGTTTAAATAAAATGTTTTTGAAACTGACTAGTCAAGTGTCCCCAAAGGCTACCAAGATTCCAGGTAAGTTCAACTAGTATGGGAATGTTTTGTTGTTTGCTTGATGGTTTTACTACTTACACAGCCTTAACATCAGCACTTGCATCTTTTATCAGATCAACTTGGACGATTTTAAATTGACTTCTACTTCTTGTTGGTTTTGATAACATGTCGAACGATTAAAAGCTTGTTTCATTTGTTACATTTTACACAGTGTAACAATGTTTGATTACTTTTTTGGTTATAATTCTACTAATGTTGTTAAATGTTAATTTGTTATGCAGCTTTTTAGGTAGAATGTGTCAACAGCCGCAAATCTTTTGCTTCAATTTATTGGTGGGTCACTTAGGTATTTGTGTTCACAAATAGAGCGTCAAGCAAATATTTAATAATCCAGTATTTTGAGTTTAGGTTAGTTATAGTTTATTGTATTTTGTAAATACCTGTATATTAGGTTATCCACTCATTTCCGTTTCTTGATTTAGGATTTAGGATCTGAGAAAGTTATTAACAAAAAACTGCGAAAATCGTCCGACTTCACCCCAAATGACGGTACCTATGTACAGAGTGGTTATTGTTTTGCAAATGACGCTAATTTATTTGCATGAAACTTCAGTTGCAATGTTATTTCTCTATTGTACTGACGATCACAACTCATATAATATTTAAAATTCATTGTAATTGAAATGCTTACAGGTAATTATAACATTGAATCGACCATGATGTAATTTCCAATTGAAAAGTATAAATGAAATAGGTATGAAACGTATGAATCTCGAAGATTATCTAGAAAAATAGCCGAAATCCCACCAGGCAAGAGCCAAAAACCTTTCAGCCAATTCATCTTTAATTCTTGGAATTACAAATCGAAATTACTAGTATTGGCCTGATTTGATTGCGTTACTATTGCAGATCTATTTTAACTTGAAGGTGGTTTCTTAACCCAATCAGCCACACAACATTTACTTTAATATAACATTGACCAAATCCGCCACACAGCGAACGGCATAATTTTTTATAACAACCCAAATGGATAACATTTGGGTAATCCGTTGCAGTTATCTTTCAGTGTTAATTATCTACAGGGTGTTAGGAACTTACTCTTCGTTTAATTTTTGCTTCAGGATTTACCTTTTCAAACAGAAGTGATCTGGAAATAAAGATTTGACATAACCCAAATATGTGTTTTATTTGTGTTATGAGTTACGATCGTTCCCATTTCGAAACGATTATATGTTTGCTTCAGTAGTGTTTACCAAATTGTATTTACAATTTTTGCTATATATACAAAATCTAGAAACTTTTTTAGCAACAAGAAGTGGAATTGACAACATTTTCCTACACTGTCTTCAAAACAGGGTACGTAATATCGTGGCTTATCATAAATGGCTTAAATTTCAGTGCTGTCGTGAACAAACATAAATAATGCATATGGAGGTAGAAATAAGCGGCCAATACCCGCACTCAGGAAGAAAGCAGCATTGGTTTAAATAAAATGATTTTAAGAGTTTCTTGTCAGAGTGGCTAGCATGCTGTCCCCAAAAGCTACCAAGACACCAGAAGTAAGTTCAACAAGCATTGGAGGAGAGTAAGGTTTTAGTACTTACACAGCCTTAACATCAGTTTACATCTTTTGTTAGATCAACTTGGACGATTTTAAATTGACATCTGCTACTTGTTGGTTTTGATAACATGTCGAACGATTGTAAGCTGTGTTTTATTTAACACAGTTTAAAAATGTTTGATTACTTTTTCGGTTATAATTCTAGTAATGTTGTTAGATTTTAATTTGACATTCTGCTTTTTAGGTAGAATGCATCTATTTTTAGTTGAATAATAAATTAACAAAGCATTGAGAAATCCGTTTCGAATTGAATTTGCAAGTAAATCACTTTCAACGTTTTCCCATAGAGTGATTATTGTAAGAATCTGATATAGTTCATTTTAGGAGCTGCCCAATTGTAAAACATTCGGAAGCAAAATTGAAAATAAAGCTTTAAGCTTTAACTTTTGCTTAAAGCCTTATAATAGATTTTAACATTTGATTTTGGAGCCCTATGAACTTTTTGGAAATACTTATAATATGGAAATCATTTTTTGGTATATTTAATCTGGTTATCCCTTGTGCGAGTACCAATAAATTTATTTTAGGAATTCACTTAAAACTGATTGGCAAACAGAAGCTGAGATTTACAATTACTCTGTCAATTGCACGAAATGATATATTATAATATAGAAAGATCGTAGAAGTAAATCTTCAAGATATAAATATTTTGTACTAACTACTTATAATAAAGCTACTATTCAATTTTATTCAGATTTATTAAATAAATACTTTTATAGCTACTCGATTGCTTTTTTTAGCTCAGTATCTCCGAAACATTAACAAATTATTAAATTATTGGAAAATAATTTTTTAATCCCAAATTAATTCCAAAGGGACTACATTGCTTATGACCGCTTCCGTGCTTCGGAACGCAAGTAAAGCCATCGGTCTCCCTGGATAGATGATTGCTATCATCAACTTTGAAAACCAGGGTCACAAGCCCGTTTAAACAGCCGGGTAGTGTAAATGCTGAAACTTTTTTCTATAAGTTGGCTAATAAGAAGAAAATTATTTATATAATAAATAGTATAATATCCTACTTAATATTATGTACTATATTATACAGCCGCATGTATAGTCAACTTAATATAGGTATCAGCAAAAAATATTAAAATAATATTATACATTAATTTAATAAAATATTACATTAATATCTCCTATCTATGACTGTTATGTACTACGGTTGTATTAAGTATTATAATAGATTAATCGAGATTATATTATGTATTATAATATCTGTAGTATTACTTGAAAATGGAGAACTGTATATATGTTACGGTCAATGATGATAATTCGGCCATTAACGTTAATGACCATGCATTTTGGGCAATGTTGTCATTTAAAATTGTATATGTGATTTTTACATCATTGCCCGGGCAATGACGTTAATGTCCAATACAAGTTGGACATTGATGAAATTACAATTCTACAGATTCTATTTTCTATCACTCTTTCAATTTTGGCTGGCGCAACTGCAGCAAATCATGGATCAACCGTAAAATGAATTATTTAATTTAATTAATTTTTTTTCCGGGCCGCTTTGGCTGACGCAAACTCGACAAATCATGGATCACCCTAAAAATGATAGTTTGTCTAAATTAAATAAAAATCTCTGTACACTTATGAGGCCTTGAAAATGGCCGAGTTGCTGTAATTTAAACACAAAAATGCGTGCACGACAAATAATTGTCCCTAGTTGAAGTGCAAGGCCATTTTGCTGTTCCTTATAGTAATTATTTTATAATATCATCATTGTTCAATCCATTTTGGCTATTAACGTCGTTGACCGGCCAAAGACGTAAATATTACAATCATATGAAAATATTTACATCATTGCCCACCATTAACGGGCGTTGACGTCAATGGCTGGTCAATGACGTTAATGGCCAGCATAAATGGGCATTGACGTCATTGCCCGGCCATTGACGTCAATGCCCAATTTACGTCATTGACCGTAACATATATATATTTTAACATAATTTGATAATATATATTTTCAAAATATTTATAATTTACAGTAATGTAACCAAGATTTAAACTACAATTTGAATATACCCACTATGCATTTTTATTGCAGATCTTAATGCGCAGTTATTGGCAAACCTAAAGAAACTTCTTGAAGACTTCAACGAACTTCTAAGTAAGTTAAAAATTTGTAAATAAAAAGTTACTTTAGCATTATTTAATTTCAGGATATTTACCAAACCTTCCAGCTAATTCGAGCCGAATCGTCTTCACTACGTCAGGGTTACTTGCTGCACTATCAATATTTGCATCGGGTGGTAATTAAACCAATATTACATAATTATACAGTAACTACAGAAAATATCTGGACACTCCTATGTTGCTACTCCTATGTACAGTTTACAGTATAATTTTGTACCTATACATTTTTCTATATTGTCGCCCCGTTTTTGACTGATAGCGAAAGTGAAAATACCAAAATATAGAAAAATGTATAAGTAGTTTTTGTTGAAAATTTCATTTCTTACAAATTTTGTTTATAAACATTTTTCTATTTTGTCACATCTCAGAACTAACATACAGATAATAATAATATTTTTTTTAATTTTCAGAGTCTTGTTTAAGTAGTTTTAATAAAAAATGTCCAAAAAGTTTTGCTGTAAAAGCGATTTCTATATGTCAAAAATCGGTTTCAAAATGTGGAAATTTACATTGTTAACATAGGAGTGTCCGGTTATTTCCGGTTCCGGAAGAGTTCAAAGCAGTATTTTATATACAGAGTGTCCCGGATACACTTAAAAATATTGAACAAATATTTTTTTCTAAATTCGAACCTTCGAGAGATAGGCATTTTTTTAAATGTCCACCTTAACATGGCCATAGCTCGGAAAATATTGAATTTTCTGCAAAAATGGTTAAGTGCTTTTTTAAAGATCGTAAAATAATCTACAAACTAGATTTTAACCTTTTGTTGTCTAAATTCAACGGCTTTCAAATTATGAAAAAAGTAAGTAACAAAATAATGAAAATTTTTAACTTTTTTTTTCTTGGTTTTTTTCAAATCGCTCTATTTTTTAAACGAAACATTTCACAAAAAATCTGACGCCCCATTCCGGATAGTAAATTTAACGGCTTATAACTTTTGTCTAGTAGTAAAAGTAGCAAAAGTAAAATCTAGTTTGTAAAGTAGTTTACGCTCTTTAAAAAAGCACTTAACTATTTTTGCTGAAAAATCAATATTTTCCGAGCTATGGCCATGTTAAGGTGGAAATTAGAAACCTAACTCTGGAAGGTTTGAATTTAGAAAAAAAAAATTGTTAAATGTTCTTCTTAGAATAGTGTCCTTTATCACCACTGAAATTTTGTAAAGTGTATCCGGGGATACCTTGGATATAAAATATATAAAAATTCAACAAGCATTTTTGCCCACTGTGCAATCTTTATGCACCAGCCATCTTTATACCAGTATTACAATTTGTAGGGGAGAGGCTTGTCAGTTGACCATGCATGTAAGATGACCACCCGGTATTTTAGGAAAAACTGTCAATGGGAATACCGCCATTTCAACTGTTATCGTGCTCTTTGGCATAGCCTTCAATTTTTATGTGGTTTAGAAGTGAATAGACGTGTCGCACTAGCTCCGACAAACATTGCGTGAAAAATTTGTTTTTTAAATATTGATTTTTCAGTTTGCTCATAAAGTGAACAATTTTCGTTGATATCCAAAGCGCGAAAAAGCATCAATTGTAATTATCACAATTAATTCTCTTTCGATGTTTTTTATTCTTTTTTCTTCACTTTTTCACTTAAAACTCAATAAAAGATTATTAATTTTGCACATCAGTCGATTTCAGTTAAGTTTTTTTGACTTTTCAGCAACTTTTTAGGGGGTGATCAACTTACATGCCAAAAATAAAATCAGCCAATTTTGAGCTTCTTCGGGAGAATGGCCATAACTTTTTTGTTTTTCGAGTAATCTAATAAGTGTCTTCAATTAAAATTTAGCTAATGAAGTCCTCTTTCCAATGGTATCATTATATATCCAAAAATATTAATTTGAAGATGAGTTATGGAGCAAAAATGCTAAGGGTGGTCAAATTACAAGCCTCTCCCCTACAGTTTACCTCTGTAAAATTCTCTAAGAATAACTATATGTATACTATTCTATTGTTGCAGTTAGCATTGTAGATTCACTTGTTAGTATTGGAAATGGCAAATAAAAAAACAAGAAAAAATAGAACGAGTAAGTAAATTACTTTATTACTTTAAATAAGAAATACTAAGAAATATATTATTTATTTCTAGTCGGAGAGGTTGCATCGCCTGGTACAAAATCTGTTGATGTAATCGAAATCTTTCCATTAAATAAATCCATAGATCAAAATTAGCAATTTCTAGTTTATATCAAGTACCGAAGCTACTGTATAGTTGTTAGTCTTATATAAAAATGCATCTAATAAATATTACTTACTTAGTATTCAATTTGTTTTATTTTACTTGTTAAATCAAATCTGAGATACATTTGGAAGGCGATCAAAGACATTTCTACGTGGTCGATTCAACGCGGATCCGTCTCAACACAGATTTCTTTAGATTGCAGCAATGAATCCAGTGTTACCAAGATTGGAACCGCAGTTTTGAGCTTCCTAATCGGTCGGTATAATATGCTTTACTTCAAGGATTAAGGTCATCAAAATAATCTTGATCGTGAAGTGGACAACTTTTTCGTGCACCGGCTTTAAAAGAGGGTAAGTAATCCAATGATTTATTATGAATTACGTATATCGTCGCAACTGATGTGTTTCAGTTTTTCCGTGATTAAACATAAATCGCTTTAAGAAATCTACAAACTCAAAAACGCTGGAACTTTCGCTCTCCCAGAGGATTAATTAAAAGTGGATCCCGATAATTTGGTGAGATTGTTTTGTACTTAAAAAATACCACTTAAAATTGATGAAGAAATGGTGATTCCTGACATTAACAAATAATGTAATGTCCATAAGCACTTGTTTATGTTTAGTTTTTTTACACAAATTATTAGAATTTCGTCACTAACTGCAGGCGAATCAAGGTTTGTGATTGGGAGGATTAAAGTACAAAAAATACTATTTTTTTATCAAAATACTAAGAACAGCCACAATTTCTTGTACTTTCTATAGTTTTCAAAAAATTAAAAAAAAAAATTTATTGGAAACTAATAGAATTAATTTTAGGATGTTGATGCTCAGTACAATTTTTCAAAGTGAAATGAGAAATACAAGTAGGTAACGTAATAACCATATTTTAGAGATTAGACTTTCGTGTAAGCCGACTTTGGGACATTCTTCAAATATGGCATCAACTTTGTGAATTATTCCGCATATGCATTGTGTAATCAGCAATTTTTAGCAATTCAATCAAAAGGATTTGAAGAATATGTTGAAAAATTGTAGCAGTTAGGATTTTTCATTTGTTGTTTTTATTTGTTTCAATTAATTTTTATTCTGGATTTGTCAAATAAATATTTTCGTCGCTACTCGATTTTATTTTATTTTACAAAGGTTCTTTTGGCTGGTACCTCAGTGGTTTGCCATTGCCTGCCGAATGTAGACGGTTTGATTAAAATGTTTACTTTGTCCTAACTTGAAACAGAAATTTGTATAACTTGTCAACCGCCCTATATATATTTTAAAATAATTTGATAAATGCATAATATTTATATTTTTAATATTTATAAAATTTAGTCAACATTTAAAATCATTTAAATATAATATAGAAGATTTAATTTTTATTGCAGTTGGCCGATTGTTTGGTTTTAGACCGATAACTGCCGCAATAGGAGCAGCAATTAGGGAAATTACCAGAAACCTAGCAGCAAGTAATTAATCTTATCTTATACTTAACGTTAAACGTAACTTTAAACTTATCATAGAGAACTATATACATTATATATATTGCTATGCTCTCTTCTAGTTTTGTTTTCAGTTTTTTAGTTTTTTAAAAAGTTTGCCTAGTTTTAGTGGTCTCACCAACCCCATGATAAAGTTCACACAAAATCACAATATTATTTTATTTTTCTAGTTGCTTTTAATGCATCACTAAACATTTCCAAAGAATCCTGTAAAAAGAAACCATCTATAGGATGCGGTAAGAATTTTACAAATTTATAAGTTTAAAATAATAATTATAAAAAAAAAGAATTAATTTTAATTATTATTAGTGCGAGAGGTTGCATCGCCTGTACAACATCCTTCGAAACAATAAGTATCTTTCCACTGATTCATCAACTATTTAATAAACTAGTTAGAAAATATGAATAGTTCTGTAAATATGCATCCAATAAAAATGACTTTATAGATATGAAACTGTTGCATCATTTTGTATTAATAGCTTATTAATTTTATAAGGACAGAGGGGAGGAATAACAAAAATAGGTTTAATGTAGAGTCAACAATGTTTTTTTATTTTTAATATAATTCATAATTATATATTATTATATATAATTATAGAAATTTTAAATTCATAAATTTTCCAAGGAAACTGATAAAATTCTTTTGGATGCTGATCAGAGCTTCTGGAGGTAATTAATGGAGTAATTAATGACGGTGTATTTGATTTTTTCCAAAATTTTCCTTCAAACACCCGAGTATTCAGTGCTTTCTTCACATACGAGATCAAACCTTTGAATTGTTGTAAGAATTCCTTTCCTGGTTTTAAAAAACCACTTATCCCACTATTATCAGGGATTTCTTCCTTAATTAAAGATTGACCTGTATACTTAATGTATACTTTAATTTGATTTTCTTCTTCGATTGGATCATTTTGATCTGGCATCAGGAATTCACTTAAGTGTTAAAATTTTCGTATTATTTTGCAAAATTAAACTTTTTAGAGAGCATTTTGAACCGCCTTTATTCCCAGACTACCCGGGGAATTCCATCAAATTATTCCTATTATAACCCAAAGAATGAGTTCTGCAAGTTTTAATCTTTGACTCTACAACAACTAGGTAAGTTTCACTCAAAAATTTAGAAAATTAAATATTACAGCTAAGATCTTTTTTAGCAACAAAAAATGGAATTGACAAGATTTTCCTATATCGACTTCAAAACAGGGTACGTATTACCGTGGCTTATCTTAAATTTCTGGAAACAATATATTTCAGTGCTTTCGTGATCAAACATAAAAAATGCATTTGGATGCTGAAATTTAAGCTGCCAAAATACTGCACTCAGGAAGAAGCAGCATCGGTTTAAATAAAATGTTTTTGAAAGTTTCTTGTCAAACTGGCTAGTGAAGTGTCTCCAAAGGCTAGCAAGATGCCAGGTAAGTTCAACAAGTATGGGAGTGTTTTGTTGCTTGCTTGGTTTTAGTACTTACACAGCTTTAACATCAATACTAACATCTTTTGTCAGATCAACTTAGACGATTTTTAATTGACATTTGGTACTTGTTGGTTTTGATAACATGCGGAACGATTGTAAGCTGTGTAAGCTGTTGTTTGATTACATTTTAGGTTATAATTCCAGTAATGTTGTTAGATTTTAATTTGACATGCTGCTTTTTAGACAGATTGCTTCTATGATTAGTTGAATAATAAATTAGCAAAACATTGAGAAATTCGTTCCGAATTGAATTTGCAAGTAAATCACTTTCAGCATCAATAAATTACTTTCAATGTTTTCTCATAAAGTGGACTTTTTTAAAATGATAATTTTGAGAACGACTGTAAATAAAAATAATATTGTTTACTACTACTTTTACTACTTTTTATATAAAAACAAGAACCTACCTTCGAAATGACAGGAACAAAATGAAGATTTATAAAAAAGAAAATAATAATACCGAAGATCGAAAACATAGTTTTCATCTTTCTGGGAAAGTAAACTTATAAAAATTAATCATTTTATTATCTTTTCATTTATTTCAAAATCATATATTTTACTGTTTTTTTTTTCGATAAAGTATTTTATTTTTAAATATTAAAATTTAAAAAAATTATTATAAGAAACTGATATAGTTCATTTTAGGAGCTGCCCAATTGTAAAATATTCAGAAGTAAAGTTGAAGTAATTTAGAACTGTATTACAAGGTTTTGAGCTTTAACTTTAGCTTACATCTTGGAAACATAATATGGAAATCATTTGTTGGTTAGTTTACTTGTGTGAGTATTAATAAATTTATTTTAGGAAGTCACTTAGAACTAATTTGACAAACAGAAGCAGAGAATAATTGAGCACTTTGTCAATTACACGAAATAATATAGAATAATGTGGAAAGATCGTAGAAGTCAATCTTCAAGAAATAAGTATTGAGTCCGAACTACATAGCTTCCATTGGATGTTATTGTAGATTTATTAAATAAATACTTTTATTGCTATTCGATTGTTG
Source organism: Cantharis flavilabris (assembly GCA_949152465.1). Classification (NCBI taxonomy): domain Eukaryota; kingdom Metazoa; phylum Arthropoda; class Insecta; order Coleoptera; family Cantharidae; genus Cantharis; species Cantharis flavilabris. The sequence goes on from OX424436.1 coordinate 46,827,239, forward strand.
TTTAGCAATATCTCCGAAATATTAACAAATTATAACGTAAATTTTAACAGGTTCTGTTTCACATTAACCTGTAGGTAGGTCTTACTTCTCAATATTGCAAATAATTTTTTGAATATTATTGAAGAATAATTTTTCAATTCTAAATGATTCTTAAGAAACTACATTACTTATGACAGTCTCCGTGCTTCGGAGGGCTCGTTAAGCCGTCGGTCCCCTGGGTTGAAGATTGCTATTATCAGTGATCACTGGCTATTATCTACTTTGAAAATCAGGGTCACAGGCACAATCCCCAAACCGGTTTAAACAGCAGTAACTGCTGTAACTGCTGAAAAGTTTCTCTATAAGTTGACTAAAGTGACGAAAATTATTTATAATTTTATAATATAATTATTGTATATGTAAATATAATAAAGCAGTTAAATACTTTATAAATACTGATTATCCCTGATACTTAATATAATGTACTAATAATAAAATTATGTACTCTATATATCTTAACATATTTTGATAATATACGGGTGACCCAGACTACCCGTATCAGTACTTTTTTTCAAAAACGGAAAGTCGTAGAGAGTTGGGCTAAAAAAATTTATTACAAAAGCCCTAATGGGTGACATTCTTATGGTGATATTATTATTTCCGGGAAAAGTCGGCATCCAGAGTAGTTTGCTCCAGAAAGCCCAGAAATCCTGAATTTTAAATGGTACCATATGTCGAAAGTGGTATCGTTGGAAAGCTCTTTAAAAAATAAGCAAGTTTTCTAGGAAATTTTTTTTTATTACTCCCACCCCTTTTAAGTTATATTCACTTGAAATTATTAAATTTCAATTTCTTATAACGAACTTAACTTTAAAAGTCAGCACTTGAAATCCGGCTACCGCGTTAGAGCAATGTCACAAGTGTTCAAAATGTCTTCCATTTACTTCTAAACACTGTTGAGCTCTTCTGGTTATACTATCAGTGGCTCTAAGTACTTCTTCAGTGTTTAATGATCGACAGGCATTGCAAATTCTGAGCTTCATATCATCTCTCGTTGTCGGTTTTTCTGTATAAACAATATCTTTGATCCGACCCCAAAGAAAAAATCCCGGGGAGTACAATCTGGCGACCTTGGAGGCCACGCCACTGTGCTTCCCCTGCCAATCCATCTATTGGAAAATAGTTGGTTTATTGTATTCCTAGCAACCAATGAAAGATGAGCTGGGCAGCCGTCTTGCTGAAACGACTTTATTGCTCGCATTTCCAGAGAAACATTTTCCAATAAATCGATCAAATCATTTTTTAAAAACTCGGCATATCGTATCCCATTAAGATTTTCTTCAAAAAAATAAGGACCTATAATTTTTCCTTCGAGCATACCACACCACGTGTTAACGCTCCAAAGATGTTGGTTATCAATAGTTCACAGCCAATTGGGATTTGTTTGCGACCAGTAATGCGCATTGTGAATATTGACTTCACTAGTGCTTTTAAAAGTAGCCTCGTCAGTCCATAAAACCGTTCTAGGAAAATGGGGGCCTTTGTTAATTAACCAATTACAAAAAAATACTCTACTTTGAAAATCACTGTCATTTAATTCTTGATGCATGTGTATGTGGTATGGATGAAAATTATGATCCTTAAAGACTCTGCATACAGAGGATTGGCTAACTCCTGAATCTCTTTCAAGTCTTTTGGTTGAAATATTCGGATCAACAATTACTGCAGCAAGAATATCAGTTGCTCTTTCATCACGTACCTTTCGCATAATCCGATTACCGCTATTGTTTGTTGGTTACACCTGGCCTCTGGTACAAATACGTGCTGCCAATCTCCGAAAAACATTGAAAGATTGACGGGCACGTTGAGGATATCTTTCAGCATAAATACGCTCGGAAGCTCTATAATTTTATCCACTTTCTCCCAAAATCATTAATAATATAAATTTTAACTTCAAAACAAACACTTAATATTAATAATAAACAATAAATAATGATTAGTTTGAACAATGGCAACGGATAATTTTACGACAGAGGGATAAAACAATTGCAATTATTAATTATTGTCTAACCCGATAGCTAGATTTTGAATGCCAATTTTTTAAAATAAAGTCAAAATAATCAAAATAATAACTTAATAACTTAAGTCGAATATAACTTAAAAGTGGTGGGAGTAATAAAAAAAATTTTCCTACTAAACTTGCTTATTTTTTAAGGAGCTTTCCAACGATACCACTTTCGACATATGGTGCCATATGAATTGAAATTTAAAATTCTGGATTTCTGGACTTTCTGGAGCAAACTACTCTGGATGCCGATTTTTCCCGGAAATAATAATATCACCATTAGATTCGTCATTAGGACTTTTGTAATAAATTTTTTTAGCCCAACTCTCTACGACTTACCGTTTTTGAAAAAAAGTACTGATACGGGTGGTCTGGGTCACCCTGTATATGATTAAAATATTTTAAAATTTACAACAATGTAACCAAGATTTAAACTATAGTTTGCAGATTTTATTAATATTTATTTCTTATTATATTTAATATTATACTATAGTTTGAATATACCTACTATACATTTAATTTTTATTGCAGCCCTTACTACGCAATTATTGACAGACCTAAAGATACCGCTTGAAGACATCAAAGAGCTTCTGAGTAAGTTAAAAATTTATAAATAAAAGATTACTGTAGCATTATTTAATTTCAGGATATCTACCAAACTTTCCAGATAATTCGAGGGGATTGTTGATCCTTTCTATCTCTGCGATAGCCGCAGCAGTAGGTAATTAAACCAATATGGTCCAGTTCTATACAGCAACAAGTCAAAATTTAAAATTTAAAAACTAAGTTCTTATTTATAGTTGTTTTATCAATATAATAAAGCAACAACTTGATAATTTTAACTTTTGGGACTACAGAGTAGATATTTCTGTATTGCAATAAAATTATTATTAAGAGATTTAATAAGTATTATAAATTATGTATAAACTTAAAATTGAATTTCTGAGGAAAAATCATTTTTGACTTGTTGCTGTATAGAACTGGACCATCGGTATTATACCAAGAGTTCAAAGCAATATTTTATAGGTATAAACGTTTTTTTAACTATCTTGCAATAATAAAGTGCAATCTTTGCACTAGGCAGTATTGCAATTTGTACAGTTTACCTCTATAAATTTCTTAAAAAATACTATACTATATATTACCTATATTATATACTATTTTATTGTTGCAGCTAACGTTGTCAAAAACACAAAAAGAACAAAATCAGCCAGTAAGTAACTTACTTTATTACTTTAACTAATGCCCGTATTCACCAACTAATAATAGCACTATTTGTCGAATAAAAACAAAATTTTGCATTGTTTTGCATTGTAATAATGTCATTTTATTGGAAAAATAGTGCTATTTGTAGTTGGCGAATACGGGCATAAGAAATATATTATTTATTTCTAATAAATTTATAGACCAAAATTATCAATTTCTAATTTATATCAAGTACCGAAGCTATTAACATAAACATCGTCATAATGCCCTTGATACATAAATAACTATTATTGCTACTCGATTGTTTTTCAGCACAATATTTCCAAAACACTAACAAATTATAACGTTAATTTTTTATCAAGTTCTGTTTTAATTTCTAACAGTACTTAATTTAAATTATTATATATAGATTATGTTTATGATATTAATTTCTTCTTGTATATGTATTTTTTGTATTTCATTAGTGTTTAAAATTAATTATATTTATAAGTTAACTATTTTTTGAGTATATTTTCAATAAAAAAAAAATATAAAACAATCTCTTATCTTCCTCATCAATAAAAATATAATTAATTAATGAAAAAATACTCACCGGCTAAAATGAGCTCTTCTCAGGGCATCACACATAGTTTAACTTTTTTATTTATTGATGAGGAAGATAAAGAATTATTTTATTATTTTTTTTAATTGAAAGTATACTCAGTAAATAGTATATAAAAATAATTGAAATATGTATAGAAACAAAAATGAAAGGAATGAAAGCAACAAAAAATATCTGAAACATTTAGCTATAAAATCGATTTTTATATGAGGAAAAAGTCTTGGAAAGGAACAATTTCTGAAGCCAATGTATATTTTGCGACAAATTTTGAAAATTTTCAAAGATTTGTTTCTGAATTGTCAGAAACGTCGTCGGCAGCAATACAAAAATGTCAAAAAAATTTTAAGAATACATTAATTCTATCATCCATCGAAAATTTAAAAAAAAATTACCTTTAGTAGAATCATCAGTAAAAATTATTTATTAAAAAAAAATTTTTATTTTACTTATAAGCAAGCATTAACGACGGACAACAATTTTTTAAACTGAAAAATTTGGAAAAATATAAGAAAATTAATTTTTTTATAATTATGAAGAGAATGTTTAATTAATATTTAATAAAAATTACATTTTGATGTTTGATTTTTAGTGCTTTTTTTCAATTTTATATGACTTTTATTTCTGTTTTTTGAAACTTTTTAAAGCACTTTAAAGACATTATGTATAAGTAGATACTTATAAATCCGGGCTCTAGTCATTATGCATTAATTTAATAAAATGTTTCACGATTGTATTATACTATGTTATCTATAGCGGGTGTTCATTTTAAAACTTCCAGCAATTAATATCTCAAAAACCAAGTCACATAAAAAAATGTTTCGGACAAAAGTTATATGATAGCGAGGAGGAAAGAATATGGCATAATTGTTTTTAAATTAATTGACCTTTTCAAAGTCATTTGAAGATCAACTTTATTTTTTTTAATGGTACCTTATATATTTTTTAACAGATTCATAATTTGCATGAATAAATAAACAACTTTTGTTAAAAATTTTTTTTATTCAACGTAGACTTTTCGAGTAAAATGCATTAGAAACACAACAAAAGCATTTTAATAAACTGCAGGTGATTATAATCGAAATTTAATTTTTTTTAAATTATAAAGCTGTTGCCTTTGCTTTTGTTATGATTCAATTTATAATTTTATGACAATCAAAACAAAACTCTTTTTTTTAATTTTTTTAAAATTTTTAAAAAAATATTTTTTATTTATTTATTTTTATCAATACCAGCTAATACTGAAGAGTTAAAATTTCGAATCATAGTGGCTTACAAAAATATTACAAAAAAAACTTTTGAAAACGTTAGAAGCGAGTTTCAACAAAGGCTGTACCATTATGACCTTCAAATGACCTTAAAAAGGTCAATAAAGTAAAAAAAAAATTATACCATATTCTTTCCCACTCGCTATCATACAACTTTTGTCCGAAATATTTTTTCATCTGACTTTTGCTTTTTGAGATATTAATTGCTGGAAGTTTTAAAATGAACACCCGGTATATGTATAACATATACCACCTATACTCTATTATAGTACTTACTTATATCGTAGAAAATGGAGTACTCTATAGTATACCTATATTTTAACATAGTTTGATAATATATATTTTCAAAATATTTTAAAATTTACAGCAATGTAACCAATAGGGCAGTTCCACTCCCCCACTCCAACATGGCTGCCGAACAGCAGCTTGGTGGTATGGTTGGTGGTATTCGCCATAAGATTTGTTAAGGATTCAAGTGTTTTCGTTATAAAAATGTATTTTTTATAGAATTCTAACCAGTTCTTTTAGCATTTTTAGCTTTTATGATACGGTGGTGATTGTTTTATAATAAATTGGGCTACTAAAATCCACTATACTTACAAATAATTGAATAATTTGTGTTATTAAATTTTTGAAAATTATTAGCCTTAAATATTAAAAGTTAGGTACAATAATTTGAAATAAATTGCTTTAAATAAAAATAAACAACATTTCAGCTGTTTATTAATAATTAGTTTCCAGCATTTTTGTGTTTTTGAGTAATTTACATAAATACATTCAGATTTAGTGAAAGATATAATCGTAACTAGCACAGTTCAGGAGTTTACTAAAAAATGTAAAAATTATGTCTTAAAAATCAGCAAATCTTCTAGTCGAGAATGCATTAAGCCCGGCAGATACAAATTTCGCCCAAGTTTGAAAATTCCCTACCTATAACTCAAACTGACGAAAAACCATTTAAATTAGATATTTTCTAGTTTGATTGACGGAAAGTCAAACAAATTACTGAAACACAAAAATGCTGGCAAATAATTACAAAACATAACAGCTGAAATGTTGTTTATTTATTTATTGTATTGTATTTCATTTAAATAACTGTTAAAATTATTAAATTATTGTAACTTTTAATATTTCAGGTTAATAATTTTGTAAAATTTAATAACACACAATTTATTCAATTATTTGCAAGTATAGTGGATTTTAGTAGCCCAATTTATTATAAAACAATCACCACCGTGTCATAAAAGCTAAAAATGCTAAAAGAACTGATTAGACTTCTATAAAAAATACATTTTTATAACGAAAACACTTGAATCCTTAACAAATCTTATGGCGAATACCACCAACCATACCACCAAGCTGCTGTTCGGCAACCATGTTGGAGTGGGGGAGTGGAACTGCCCTACATTTAAACTATAGTGTGAATTTACCTACTTATATATTTAATTTTTATTGCAGTTCTTAATACGGAATTATTGGCAGATCTAAAGAAACCTCTTGAAGACATCATAGAACTTCTAAGTAAGTTAAAAATTTATAATAAAAGATTACTTTTAGCATTATTAAAGCATTATTGAATTTCAGAATATATATCAAACCATCCAGATAATTCGAGCCGAGTCCTCTTAACTACGTTGATAGCAACGGCAATCAGTTCAGCGGCTACTGCATTAGTGGGTAATTAAACCAATATTACAATTATATATTGCAATGATCTTTTCAATTTTTTAGAAAAATTCATAATGTTTATTTTTGTTGTTGTAATGGACTCCACATTTGTTAATTCTGTATAGCAGATGTGCCCGCCGCGCTTCACTACAAATACAATTTGCGCTCTGGTATCTTTGTTATATTTAATGTTTTAAAATCCAACTATACTATTCTATTTTATTATCAGTTTTCCAATTTTCAATTTTAATGATAATTACAATTTTTTTGTTAGCTTACTTATTTTATTATCTTCTTTATCTGTATTTCTCTTGTATTTCTTCAATGGGAGAGTTTCATTAGAAATAATTATTAGAAATAATACATAAACATGAAACTATTATAAAACTGCTGCATGTTGATGTAATTGGTTGGTCTTAAAACTCGGCGTACAATTTAAAAAAGTTTTTGAATTTCAAAAAAATATTTAATCAGCCCGCCACAGCTAACCAATCAGATTTAAACATGGTTTAAATTTTTAGGTTTCAGGTTAGGTTTTCATTGTTGTTTATAACCTGCAACACTTTGACAGTGCCATTTACATTGTTTAAAATTGGCAACACGTTTTTTATTGGTTTCTGAAACCCCGCTATTTTTTAAATAAGGAGGCCCGTGACGTCACCGGCCTCTCCTTTAATAATTTTTTTCTTATCTTATAAGTAGGTACTCAAAAAAATTTGAAAAAAATTCTGAATGCTCATTTTGACTCCTACTTTCATATAAAAAAATTAAAAAAATAGTGAAACACGTCCATTGTTAGTTTTTTAAATTTTTCATCCACGAAAACTTTACTCTCAACGACAACATTAAACCAATTTTACTTTTTATTTTTATTTATTTATTACAATTTTATAATTTATTTATTAGAGAGGTTTACACACTTTACGTGGTTTACAAAGATACGAAATTTTACTTTGCCTTCTATTTCAATTCCGCAAGTTTCAAAATACTTTGCATCCCAATTAAACCAATTAAAACTATTATCTCCAATTTTCCGAATTTTATACTTTTAATTTAACCAATCCAACTTCTAATCGGCAACAATCAATTCTAATCCAAATTTTGTTCAAAATGAGACAAATAAAATTCAAAATAATTATTAATTCACTAATTGGAATGAATCAAATTTATTCGCCAAATTAATATAAAAATCTCAAAAAAAAACAATCGCAATTTCACGGGATACGACTTTTTCCCAAACCGCTACGGGCGGCCATTTTTGGCAAAAGCCTGGTTTTGCCCTAGCTGGAGCTAATCTAAACTAATTTGCGGAAAAACTTTTATAACAAAATTTTTTTTTTAAACTAAATAAAATTTAACATTTTTCTTAAAGCAACCCCCTTACAGATTATATCACGACATCGTATATTACAGTGGAACCCGCTTATTGGAATCACAGTTCGGGTATTGTTATCACTTTTGCGAGGAACGGAACCGACGTATATGATTACTCCCAAAAAAACATCGCTTATGGTAATCATAATTCGACAAGCAAAGGAGTTCGTTTTCAGTTACAAGCATGTTTTTTTTATATTTTGCATAGCCACTCACATAGTATATTTATGTACTACATTACGTACTATATTACGCGACTTAGGTCCGCTTTTACAATAGTCGGTTAAGTATTATTTATCCGGAGTGTAACGTTATACGGATGTTAATTGGTTAATTGTTTATTGTGTTTATCGCTTATTGGTTCGTCGCTATTGTAAAAGCGGGCCTTAGTCGGGTGTTAGCAAGAAAATCTGTCTAGTTTGCTGTTAATGTGTGATGTAATTCAGTCCTACTTGAATCCAATTCGGCATGAGTGACTTTAAAAAGTAACGTGATTTGAGCGCTTGAGGGGGGTTCAACCCCCCCCCCATGGGTTAAGTAATTCTAAATAATTATTACATTACAAGAATTAATTTAAAATACGGGCATATTCCAACCTTTTTTTAAGTTTCATTACCCTCCGCCCATGACCAATGTCCAACTACGGCTCTGTGTGCAGATGAAGTGATCAGATTTTGAAATGCATTACCAGTATGAACTTTTTATAAACAATTTACTCCTCGTACAGGAGTATTAATTAATTATTGTACTAATAAATAACCAATAAATTTTTTTTTTTTATCAATCGGTTATTGTTATCAACAACACCGAGTCCCGATGTGATCACGTTAATCGGGTTCCACTGTACTATGCTCTCTACTGCCATAGGCACCGGCAGCAGGGTGCAAGGGGGTGCACTTGCACCCCCCTGCCATGAAAGGAAACATGAAAAAAGATTAAGAAATAAATTTTTTATTCACTTTGTTTAAGTGTTTGGGCATTTTTTTGAGTTTTTCTTAAATATTGATATGTATTTCATATATTTTTCAGTTTCATTTTTCTATGTGTAGGGTCTTGCGACTATTATAAATTATATTTTATTAGTTAATAGTATAGTGTGTACATGCAGATGCCCCCCCTGAAAATTATTCTGCCGGCGGCGCCCATGTCTACTTCTGAATACCAACCAAAAGTTCAATATTTTGTGCATAAATTAGGTGAAAATCTGGCCATAATTTACCAGAAGATGGCGCGGCGTACGCTTTTTTGGGATATCCAACTAGCGTATTCTTTTCGTTTTAAACTGGCTCTTGAAGTTTGAAACAAAGGCCCTAGGGGTATAAGCATGGTGATTCGGCCCCTGAAAGATATTTAAACGATATTCAGAGGATAAGTTGGTACTAATAAAACAATAAGATCCTGAAAGTTTCAGATCGCTAACTCAATTGGTTTTCGAGAAAAAGCAAAATATGGAAAAAATGGAAAAAAAATTTTTCTCCGGAATGGCTAAATCGATTGATCTAAAAATTTAATATGATTTTTGGGGGCTAGTAGGGGCTCTTAAGAAAAAAATTAACACTTATTTGGCTTCACAAGATCCTTGAAAAAAAATTGTTTTTTCTTTAATTTAATTTTTTTTACCATGGTACAATTTTTGTAAAATTATGAAATTATTCTTTTTTCAAGCCTCATATATTACCCTTTAACTTCATGAATTTTCCAGATTTTTAAAATTGGTACGCCACAGTAGAAAAAATGTTGTGAGTATTAATTTAATTGAAATTTACTTGATGCTAGGTACTTGAAATGTTTTATTTTGAGTTTATTTTTTAGTTTATACGCTTTACTGTTAAAAACCGTGGTAATTGTGAATTTTTTCAAAATATTTAGAAATCAACATTATAATGTAGTGCCTTCTGATTTCAACCTGGCAGTGCCAGTTTTTTATTTATTTTAAAGGGCTATTACGACATTTTTGTGGGTTATTGGTAAGTCATCTTCGTCAATTTTTAATATTTTATTTATTAGTTATATATTCTTATTAGTCTAATTCGAATATTTTTCAATTTTTCATTATTTTCATAATGAATCGGAAATCCCCGTGAAATAGAGACCTTTATTTTATTACACAGCTTGATTATTAATATAACCAATGTTCAATAGATTAATGAAAAAAGAACATATTTTTTCAAATTATTAAGTCAATTTTCCGTAAATAGACAATAAAGAAAAGAATATAAAATATAGGAAGGAAATATATAGCAAAAATTTTGATTAATATAATTTTCTCAATCCTAATTTGGGCTGGAAGTTTTTATCGGTTAATCAATAAATGTCCATAGTTATCGATTAATCGAAGAACGATATTTTATTTTTGAAATATCGATTAATCGATATTTCGATAATTGTCGATTTCGATAGTTATCGATATTATGATAGTTTGGATATTTCAAATTTAGGTTATTGTCTTATGTTTTCTGGACTTCTCATTGGTCAATTTTGGGTTCGATCGGTTTCTTTATTCGAGAAAAAAAAGTTGGGGTTTATTATTTCGATAATTCGGAAATTATCAGAGTATCGATATATCGATACTTGGATAATTATATAATTATATCGGTATATCAATACTTCGATAATTATCGATATTTCAATACTCCGAAAATTATCGACAAATATCGATTAATCGAAGTTATCGATTCATCAAAGTTATTGATTAATCAAGGTTATCGATAGTTTTTGAATTATTTGAATTTTTGAATATCGCTCAGCCCTAATCTTTATCACTGTTTTCTTCAATCGCAACTGAAATATTGTCTTTATCAAATAATTTATTTAATATTGCAGCAGGCCTGAAAATTTTTGATAAATTGTTGTTTCCATGTTGCCGCAATTGTTTATTATTTGTCACACCGAAGATATTTATCAAAAATTCTCAGGCCTGCTGCAATATTAAATAAAATATTTGATTAAAACAATATTTTAGTTGTGATTGAAGAAGACAGTGATGAAGATTGAGAAAATAAATCAAAATTTTTGCTTTTTACTTTTTTTTATTGTTTATTTATTGAACTATGTTCTTTTTTCATTAATATATTGAACTTTGGTTATATTAATAGAATTAATTTATAAGAATATATTAATAATCAAGCTGTGAATTAAAAAAAATATTTCTCAAATTATTTATTGACATTAATAAGTACCTATATTTATAATGATTAGTTATTTTTAACTGTTTCAATTTTTTAATTTGACGAAAAAATTATTGTTGTTTTAAATATTAAAAATTATTCATAATAGTTAGAAATCATCTATATATGCATAAAAATAATTAAATAAATGCATTATTTGACCCAAAAAATGGTTTTTATTTTTTTCTACTGTGGCGTACCCATTTTAAAAATCTGAAAAATTCATGAAGTTAAAGGGTAATATATGAGGCTTGAAAAAAGAATAATTTCATAATTTTACAAAAATTGTACCATAGTAAACAAAATTAAATTAATGAAAAAACAATTTTTTTTCAAATATTCTATGAAGCCAAATAAGTGTTAATTTTTTTCTTAAGAGCCCCTACTAGTCCCCAAATCATATTAAATTTTTAGGTCAATCGATTCAGCCATTCCGGAGAAAAAAAATTTTTTCCATTTTTTCGCTTTTTCTCGAAAACTAAACTTTCAGGATCTTATTATTTTATTAGTACCAACATATCCTCTGAATATTGTTTAAATATCATTCCGGGGCCGAATCACCATGCTTGTACCCCTAGGGCCTTTGATAAAAAATTTTAAATAACTTTTCTGAGAAAATTATTATTCTAGAATATTTAAAAAACTTTTGCCAACTTTACGAGCTCGATATAAAATAATATAATCAACAAGCATTCTTGCCCATTGTGAAATCTTTACACCAGACAGTGTTGCAATTTGTACAGTTTACTTCTGTAAATTTCTCAAAAAAAAAAACTGAACGTACTATACTATTTTATTATTGCAGTTCAAGCTAGCAATGCAATTGCTCCTAATTAAGCATAGAAAAACAAGAAAAAAAGAACCAGTAAGTAGCTTACTTTATTACTTTAAATATAAAATACTAAGAAATATATTATTTATTTCTAGTTGGAGAGGTGGCATCGCCTGGTACAGAATTTGATGATTTAATCAAAATTTTTCCATTGAACTATGAACTATTAAATAAATTCATAGACTAAAATTAGGAATTTCTAATTTATAAAATATCAAGTAGCGAAGCTACTGTATAGATTTTAGTCTTATATAACAATGCATCCAATAAAAATTACTTACCTAGTATTCAGTTTGCTTTATTTTAATTTTACTTAGTTTTAATATTATATAAGTAATATTATACTAACTTAACGTATGAACAAAAATCTCTAAGCTGTTATTGAACTAGTAACAAAACTGAGATACATTTAGATGGTGTAGTATGGAAGTTTTCAGAATTTAAAGAAATGGAATTTTTATTAATTTTTTACCTCCAATAAAAGAAATAGTATGTTATACATCATGATACTAAGGTGCTACTTTTCATCCCGCGTGCGAAGGTTTTTGCACGATGCACACCGGAAGGCCGAGCTAAAAATTTCTGCGAAGTCCTAGATTCAAACTCAGAATTTCCGCTTTGTAACTCAACCAACTGTGGTTCACGAAATTCTAATATCTCTAAAACGAAGGACTTTTTACTAAGGTCATATTATGTTATTCTGGTTAGTCATGAGCTAGCCTATCAGCCCTCCAAAGGATGATGTTGAGTTATGAGACACCCTGTATGTCGTTTGGGGGTTCTTTTTCAATTCGTTTTCTCATCTTTTTCTACTTTTGGACGTCGGCCTCTCTTATTTCTTTCCATTTGTGTTATTCATCTTGATATTTTGATATTTTTAATCGAGTTTTTAATTATTTAAAATCATGAATTAACTGTGTTTGTTTGAAAATTAATTTCGAGCGTCACGATATGGTATAAGTAACAAGTTGGATGAGTCAAAAACAGATACGTTATAATAAATTTTTATGCACATTCGCCATATTGGGGTCTGAAAACGCGGAGTCGACTGTAACTCGCACGCAAGTGTTGAATAGCAACTTATCAAGGCCTAATTGAAAAGGTTAATCAAAGGTTTTAATTGTTTCATTATTTCAGTGAGACTGAAAGCTACTGAGAGCTACTTTTAAGGCAGGATTCTACTTTTTTTGGAGATTATTAATAAAGATATTGATAAAAGATAAAGAAAAAAGACACAAAATTTTTTTTAAGTATTTAAAGAGTGTATTTGTAAAGCCTAACAAACCTCATATCAATATCTTTTTAATAATCTCATAAAAAATGCACAAAAATTGCTTCTTTTCTGACCTTTCAAAGTAGAATCATGCCTTAATGGTGTAAGGGGGACCGATTAGGTGGAATCGACAAATTTTTCTTGCACCGCACCGGCTTCAACGCAGGGTAAGTTATATAATAATTTATGATGGATTTATCTATGAATGTTTAAGTTTAATTACAAGAAAAACTGGTGATTGATTAAAAATGGAGTCTTTCTTTCTAAAAAAATCTTCCATTTTAAAGTTGATACAGAAATAGTAATTCCTGACATAAACAAATAATGGAACCTTCATAAAAGTATGTCAAAGGTAACCAACCTTTTGAATAATTTTAAATAAAGAAAAACAGAAGGTTCTAAAGGTAAATATTGAACATAATTTTTGTTGTTGATGATTTTGGTTATTTGTTCAAGTTCTATTTAAATTATGGTGAAGTTTTTAAACAGCTTCATCGATTTTTTTTCTGGTCTATTATTGTATTTGTACAAAACTCTGTCTTTGTATCTCTGATCGATCAATCAATTTCTTTATCAACCTAAAAAAGTTCTCAAGAAATACAATTTGCATACCAATCGAATTGTATACCAATCGAGCTCCACCCACCATTCTAGCATTATGAGATTCTTTAAATGATTAAATATAATATACAACATTTTATTTTTATTGCAGCAATTGCTAAGCAATTATTAGAAGCCATAGGCAAAATACTTAAAGAAAACAAAGAAGTGCACGGTGAGTTGCAAATTAACATAAAAAAAGAATATTTTTAGCATTACTAGTTCATTTATTTTTTAATTATTTTAGAATTATTACTCAAGATACCCAAGGGTTCAAATCTAATTCACCATCATCTAAGGTTGATCACTCCCATAATAATTCAACTAACAAAATTATTAATATCTGGTGAAGAATCATTAGTACCAGTATCAATAGCAGGCGCCGTAGCAGATTCAGAGTCAAACTCAGCAGGTAAATAAGATAAATTAAGACATTAACTTCATAACTACTATATAAATCAAGAAAATGTCCCTGATTAAAGAATATCAACAGATTGTGGAGACAATTATCTTAAAAATTAGGAAATAAGAAATAATTCCATTGGAAATATTTCGAATTCTTAGGAATTCCATGGAATTCGTTGAAATTCCTTGTTGCTTTTACAAATTGTTTTCGAAATGTTTCTCCCTTCAGTTCGGGGTAACGCAACTGCTGTATAACTATTGGTTTTATTTTTATTTACAGCTGCTGTTGCACATTCAAAATTAAAGAATACAAAATGGATCAGGGATAAGAAAGATCCCAGTCGTCTAATTCCATGTAGGTATAGTTAATCACATTAATTATAAGAAATAAAAAATTTTGAATTTAAAACAATTTAAAATATTTTAATTTACACTGAAAAAAATTAAATTCTGCGCCGATTGAAAAATTTTATAAATTCAATGATTTTAAATCAATATGATGAATTCTGTTCATTGATGCAAAAATGATTAATTTTTCATCAATAATTTTTTTCAATGTAGTTGATCTTATTATCTTTATAATAATAAAATTATATTGTTGAGCATTTAGGTTTTATGAGATGAAAGAGTATCTATCTACATAAAATTAAGATCTAAATTCTCAAATATCTAATTTTACTATAATAAGAAAAAAATTCTAACAAATATATTATTAGTCGAAGGTTGCCTGGTTACGTGCAAAACCTAATAAGAAAATAAAAATTATTCCACTGAACCATCAATTGGTGAATATATAGAAGAGCAAAAATTAGCAAATCTAATTCTTCATTAAATACCGCAGCTATACTAAGCATAATATAGTAGTTTATACTCTTATGTAGAAAAGCACTCAATAAAAATCACTTAATAAGTATTCAAATTTTCGTATTATTTTGTAAAATTAAACTTCTTAGACAGTTATCTTTTTGGTTCGTTTTGAACCGCCTTTACTTCCTGGTTACCGGGATAGTTCCATCAAATTATTCCTATTTTAACCCAAAAAATGAGTTCTGAAAGTTTTAATATTTGCCACCACAACAACTGGGTAAGTTTTACAAAATATTAAGAAACTGAAATCCTACATCCTAGCTAGAAACTTTTTTAGCAACAAGAAATGGAATTGACAACATTTTCCTACATCGGCTTCAAAACAGGGTACGTAATACCATGAGTTATCATAAATCACTTAAATTTCTGCAAACGATTTGTTTCAGTACTGTCGTGATTAAACATTAAAAAAAAAATTGCCTGGCAACAACTTTTCGAAAATATGTGAAATTATTTTCAATTTATTCAGAAATATGCAGAATTTATGCAGAAATATAGACTACAAATGATAAGACCATTAGATTTCATGTAACTTTTACTTAAAAAGTCACAAAATGCTTTCAAAATTGTTAAAATTTTCATTTATCGCACTGGCCATGTAATAAATTCAATTTGATTTATATTTTCCAAAATAATTACCATGGAAATTTTCATGGGCAGTCCGATAAATGAAACTTTTAACAATTTAAAAAGCATTTTTTGGCATTTTAAGTAAAAGTTAGATAAAATCTAATGCTCTTATCATTGGTAGTTTATATTTCTGCATTATTTTTGTGTCTTTCATTTTTTCTCTAAAATAATTAGGGAAGCAGGAATTTGCATAAATAAATTTTTACATGTTAATTTCCTATGTTCGGCTAACTCATTCAGCACCCGGTATATGTTAAAAACGGATTCAAAATGTGCAATTTACATTTAAAAGTTTAAAAAAGTTTAAAATTTACAAATAAAATACTACTTTAGCATTATTTAATTTAAACGTTCCAGATTATTATTTTAATTTATTTTAATTAAACCAATATTACATTAATATAAATAATGTACGTTCTATGACGTCAATGCCCATTTACACTGGCTATTAACGTCATTGACCGGCCATTGACGTCAACGCCCGTTAAATGCGGGTAATGATGTAAATATTTTCATCTGATTGTAATATATACGTCTTTAGCTGGTGAATGACGGTAATGGCAAAAATGAGTTGGACAATAGTGATATTATAGAATAAATATTATAAGAAACAGCATAATGGCGAGGACTTCAACTCGGAACAATTATTTGTCGTGGCACGCTTTTAATCCTGTAAAGGACAGCATCTCGGCCGTTTTCAAGACCTCAAACTTGTACAGCAAGTTTTATTTAATTTAGACAAAAACTCATTTTCGGGTGGATCCGTGATTTGTCGTGGTTGCGTCAGCCAAAACTGACCTTATGCCGTTTTGGCTAGCGCTTACTTACTACAAACATCCCTGAAATCATACCACTTCGACTGGGAGTCGAATTAAATTTGTTAACAATAGCCACCACGACTTCAAGAGCGATTGTCTTATATGTGATTATATATTTTTCAGTCGTTTTAATACAGAAAAGCACCCAAATCATTCAAAAATCAAATCAAATGTCAACATGCAAAAAAATCAGGTTATGTCATTCGGTTTGTTTGGAACCAGTTTTTCAGAATCTGATGCTGCGCTAATATGGCGTATTAGTACGGGCATTGAAAACATCAAAGAACTGTAAAGAGAGTTTTTATTTTCATAACATTTAACAATTTACAGTAAAACACTTTGACATTTTGCTTTAGTCCATCCTATATATTCATACAGTTACATAAGTAGTTTATTCTATATGTTATTATTTATAAACATTATAAAGTTTCCCAAAATACTTATTATGGTCTTTGTAATGTTTTCCAAAAATCGTTAACCCGACTATTTCATAGTAAAATTCTCCTAAAATACATAAACTTGTTTATTTGTCTGAAAAATTCTTTAAAATCTCGTAAAACCTTATGATGTCATTACCAATTAGTAAGAAAAATCACGTAGTATTGTTCATTTTTCTGAAAAATACACCCACACAGTTAACGACATATCGACCTAGTGACCCCCAAATTAACCAAAAGTGAACTGTTGGTCAAGGATTCCGAAATTTTATACAACCCTTGGTTTAAGTTCACGACCTCAGTTAGTATTTGAAGTCGCTTAACTTCACTTCAACTCCGTTTCATTAAAATAACGCCAAGTGCGGATAGAAACGTAAAAATCCAAAGTTTGATGAATGTCAATTAAGTTCGAATAAAAGTAATTCGGTGGTGTAATTTTGCTGGAAAAATTGGCTTGTACGCGTTAGATCCCTAATTTTGAAGTTTACGTTACGTTTTTACCGTGGGAAAAACTCCCAAAATTATTTAGTTTGCCGTGTGTGGAATATAAAATAGGGAACCACAACTACGACGCTGTGTCTTGCCATTTTGTTGTTTAACAACAAAAGTCCCTTCCGAGGATTTACTTCCAGGATTCACATCGTCCGCTATTACATTTTTCGCCAATTGTCATCTCAACTTATGTACCGGATATTTCCAACATTTGGTATTTGTTCTTCCTGCTTTAAAATTGAGTTCTGGCCACTTGATTCTTCGACTCAGACTTGGTCAGTGGCGCCCTTAATTTTGAAATCCCGTACATTTCGGCTCAATAATTTTTTTTTATATTCAACAACGCACAATTTTTAAGTAAAATTGAACCACTCCTCGCGCTGAGCCTTGCCGGCAATTTATCTGTTGTGCGGTTGTGCGTTGCGCCGAAAAGTTGCGTAACAGATTTGACATCGGCCGAATTTAATAAAAAATTTTTTGTTAAATCTACCCCCGTAGTTAAATGGAATCTTAAATTTTCAGGTGAATCTCGCGCTTTATCGCTTAGTGCCTTTCTTGAACGACTTAATGAGTTAGTAATTGCTCGAGGTAAGCTTTATCGCTTAGTGCCTTTCTTGAACGACTTAATGAGTTAGTAATTGCTCGAGGTATTGATTTAAATCAATTATTTGACAAAGCCATCGATTTATTTTCCGGTAACGCTTTAATTTGGTTCAGGGCAAATCGTAGTAAAGCGGCTACTTGGTCAGAGTTAGTTACGTTATTAAACAAAGAATTTAGACCCATAGATTATGATGATCGTTTGATGGACGAGATTAAGAGACATACACAGGGTGCGGATAAAATATGAGCATTTATGTCTCCATTATGGAAACAATGTTTGCACGATTATTAGAACCATTAGATGAAGACAAAAATTTACGAATTATTTTAAGAAATTTAACACCTTTCTACTAAAGTCAGTTAGGTTTAACGGTTATCGCTAATTTTGAGGAATTATTGAATAATGGAAAAACAATAGAGGAACGTCGTTTCGCTATTGAAAATTATGTACCGCCTTCCCGCAAGAAGAGCGATTTGGAAACTGACTTGGCTTATTTAAGTATAACACCTAATATGAATAATCAAAATACACCTATCGCTACTGTTTCATCCCCTATACCGAATCATGATCGACAACATCAAAATTTTAGTCGAGGAAGAGCTCGTGGTCGCGGTAATGTCACTCGCGGTCGTGAAAATTTTAATCGAGGTCGAGTTGACCGTACTTATTGTAGAACAGCAACTGTTAACGCTTGTTGGAATTGCAACAATCCAAATCATTTTTCCGCTAATTGTCCCGAACCTCAATTGCGAATATATTGTTATCGATGTGGAACTATCGGTGTAACGACTCGTACTTGCACAAGTTGTAATCAAAATAACTCATCTTCGGAAAACTCCAAAGAGACACATTGAATAGTCGTAAGATGTCGTCTCGAACTTTCGTAAACTCGACTTTATTTGTATCCAAATTAATTAATAACCGTAAAGCTACATTAGAAAAGAACAAAATAATTCTCGATTTTGTATTAGAAAATTCTTCTGAAGACAAACGCCGCCATGTCACCGTAAATATTTTTGGTTGGGAAATTTTAGGATTATTAGATTCGGGTGCCAGTCGCACGATTTTAGGAGAAAACGGTTGGGAATTATTAAAATCTTTCGGAATTAAGTTACATCTTCGGAAAAATTCAAAATCAATATTTACCTACTGTAGCTAACGGTAACACAGTTAATAGCTTAGGCACAATTAATGTCCCGATTCAATTAAAAGATCGCGTAGTTAGTCTAAAGGTAATTGTTGTACCGGAAATTAAACAAACTCTAATTCTTGGAGTAGATTTTTGGGAATCCATTGGATTCGTCCCAGATTTGCGTAATGATGAATGGCATTTTGCAAAACTACAACTTTCCACCATTCAGACAGAAAAAGAAATTCCATTACAATCTACATTTGACCTTTCGGTTAAGCAACGCCAACAATTAAGTGATGTTGTTGAACAACATTTTGAATTAAGTAAAAATGAACTTGGTCGAACAAATTTAGTCCAACATGTAATTAAGACAAATTTAAGCCCAATTAAACAAAGATATTACCCGGTGAATCCGAAAGTTCAAGAACATATCGATAGAGAACTAGAACACATGCTTAAATTAGGAGTTATCGAAAAGCGCTTGGTCAAACCCAATTTTACTTGTGAAGAAAAAGGATAAAAATTATCGTTTTTGTGTTGATTTTAGAAAATTAAATCAGGTTTCTGAAAAAGACGCTTATCCTTTACCGTATGTTTCCGCCATTCTAGACCGTCTTCGCGACGCTCGATTTATCTCTTTATTAGATATTAAGTCTGCTTATTGGCAGATACCGGTTGAAGAAAATTCCAAACAATACACAGCCTTTACTATCCCGGGCCGTGGATTATTTCAATTCGTTCGAATGCCTTTCGGTCTTCACAACGCACCTGCTACTTGGCAGCGTTTAATTGATCAAGTTTTAGGTCCCAATTTAGAACCTTACGTTTTTGTCTATTTAGATGACATTATCATTTGCGCCCCAACTTTTGCAAAACACCTAGAAATTTTGAAAGAAGTTTGACGTCGATTACGGAATGCTGGTTTAGCATTAAGTAGGGATAAATGTTATTTTTGTCAATTCGAAATCAAATATCTGGGTTACGTAATTAATTCAAAAGGTTTATTAGCAGATCCTGATAAAATTGCGGCCATCGTAAACATGCCAACACCTAAAATTGCTAAAGAAATTCGACAAATTGTTGGCATGGCTTCATGGTACCGTCGGTTTATTCCCCAATTTTCTTCAATTATCGCCCCTTTAACGACCCTTTTAAAGAAAAATTCTAAATTTGAATGGACCGAAATTTGTGAAGCAGCTTTCTCAACAGTCAAAGATTGATTGGTATCAGCACCAATCCTATCGTGTCCCGATTTTAATGTACCGTTTACAATTCAAACTGACGCTTCAGGTTTTGGAATTGGTGGTGTTTTAACGCAGACTACTGATAACGAAGAACGTGTTATCTGTTATATTAGTAGATCCTTGAAGAAAAATGAACGAAACTTTTCCGTTACAGAGAGAGAATGTTTAGCTGTTCTTTGGGCAGTGGAAAAATTAAGACGTTATATCGAAGCCTCTCACTTTACCGTTATAACCGATCACCATTCTCTGATTTGGTTAAATAATTTAGAATCTTCTTCAGGAAGACTTGCTCGATGGGCAGTCCGCCTCCAACAATATGATTTCGACATTATTCATCGAAAAGGAAAAGATCACCTAGTACCTGATGCTTTGTCTCGCACAGTCCCCGAAATTAATACTATTTCTGTTAATACCGCTCAAACTAATGACGTTTCTGATCCAAATAATAATGAAGTTATCGATAATTCACTTACCGATCGGTGGTATAATCGCATGGTTACCAACGTCCGAAATAACTCAATTAAATTTCGAGAATGGAGAGTCCAAGACGATAAATTGCTTAAGCACATTCATTTAAAATATCCAGCACTAGCTGATGTTGAACATGAATGGCGTGAAGTAGTACCGAAATATTCTCGTAAAGAATTATTAAGAAAATACCATGGTCAACCCACTTCTGGTCATTTAGGAATTTTTAAAACTTTTGAACGTTTAGCCCAGAAATTTTACTGGCCTAAAGTGGGAGCTGATATTACCCGTTTGTCTAACCCACAAGCCTGAACAGAAAAAGCCCGCTGGTTTTATGTCCCGTCATCCCGAAGTTAGTAAACCTTGGCAAATGATATCCGTTGATATAGTTGGACCTCTTCCCCGTTCCAACAAAGGTTTCACCTACATTTTATCTGTGGGAGATTGTTTTACAAAATTTGCTTTGTTTTTCCCGATGCGTTCAGCTACAACATCTCAAGTAATTCAAAAGTTAGAAGAAGGTGTTATTTTATTATTTTGAGCCCCTCAATATCTGCTCACAGATAATGGAGTTCAATTCCGTAGTAAAGAATTTAGAAATTTGGCTTCTTCATACAAAATTCAAATTTTATTTAATGCATATTACCATGCCCAAGCCAACCCAATTGAACGGGTGAATCGAGTTTTAAAAACCATGTTAGCTTCTTACGTTAAAGAAAAACATAAAACCTGGGACTATTATCTTCCTAAAGTTGCTTGTACAGTTAGAACTGCAGTTCATGAAGTCACCGGTATGACTCCGTATTTTGCAAATTTTGGACGAGAAATTACGTTAGAAGGTGATCAGTATCCCGATACCGTTAAAACCGAAAATTTGAAAGACATTACTTTTGCCGATCGTGCTGATTTAATCCGTCGTGGACCAGCTCTCATTGATGTTTATGACGATATTGTAAAACGTTTAAAGACCGCTTATGAAAAATCCAAAACTCAATATGACTTACGTAGACGTCCTGCAATGTTCGAAGTTGGAGACACCGTTTTTAGGAGAAATTATGTTTTATCGGATGCCGCGAAACATTTCAATGCTAAATTAGCACCAAAATCTGTAGGGCCATTTATTATACATCGCAAAGTTTCGAGTACGACATATGAACTATCAGATGGGTCTGGTATTGTTAAAGGCGTATGGCACGCCAAAGATTTAAAATTAAGTTCCGACTAACGAAATTTTTGGTCCTGAGTATGACCTAAAACTGCCTCATTTACGTTCTTTTTATTGAAGATCATTAACGTTTTTTTTTTTTAAGATTATTTACGTTTTTTTAAGATTATGTTTTTGAACATTGAACCACCCCTCGCGCTGAGCCTTGCCGGCAATTTATCTGTTGCGCGGTTGTGGGTGCGCCGAAAAGTTGCGTAACAGATTTGGCGCCCAACGTGGGGCCAAATCTGTTACGCAACTTTTCAATTTTACTTAAAAATTGTGCGTTGTTGAATATAAAAAAAAATTATTGAGCCGAAATGTACGGGATTTCAAAATTAAGAACGCCACTGACCAAGTCTGAGTCGAAGAATCAAGTGGCCAGAACTCAATTCGACCGCTCCCGCGAAATAAATAATAAAGGGCTCCTTGTACAACCTCGCTTGCTGAAACTTTACATCTGAAATTATATAAACAAACAAACACAGAAAATGGAAAAACAATAATATATTGGAATTTAAAGTTGTACAAAAAAAATAGGATTACACAAACAAAAAATATAAAAACGTAACGTTAACTTCAAAATTAGGGATCTAACGCGTACAAGCAAAATTTTTCCAGCAAAATTACACCACCGAATTACTTTTATTCGAATTTAATTGACATCCATCAAACTTTGGATTTTTACATTTCTTTCCGCACTTGGCGTTATTTTAATGAAACGGAGTTGAAGTGAAGTTAAGCGACTTCAAAAACTAACTGAGGTCGTGAACTTAAACCAAAGGTTATATAAAATTTCGGAATCCTTGACCAACAGTTCACTATTGGTTAATTTGGGGGTCACTAGGTCGATATGTCGTTAACTGTGTGGGTGTATTTTTCATAAAAATGAACAATACTACGTGATTTTTCTTACTAATTGGTAATGACATCATAAGGTTTTACGAGATTTTAAAGAATTTTTCAGACAAATAAACAAGTTTATGTGTTTTAGGAGAATTTTACTATGAAATAGTCGGGTTAACGATTTTTGGAAAACATTTCAACGACCATAATAAGTATCTTGGGAAACTTTATAATGTTTATGAATAATAACATATTATTGAATAAACTAGTTATGTAACTGAATGAATATATAGGATGGACTAAAGCAAAATGTCAAAGTTTTTTACTGTAAATTGTTAAATGTTATGAAAATAAAAACTCTCTTTACACCCCCGGTAGTTGAAGACTGATTTCCCAAATTAGTCTCAACTGAGGACCTTTATCAAAAGTAATAATACGCAGAGATGTTAAAACAACCAATATGATTTCAGGGTGTGTACCGAAGTACAAAAAGATTTTAAAGTCCGGAGACTAACACGATTTAGCTCGGTCAAGCTTACGGGAAACAATTCAAAATTTCTAAATTGTTAGGAGGTCAGTGAAGCTTTCCACCTAACCAATAACGAAACGAGCAGGAGAAGCCATCTCGCTCCGGGGACCATTCGTGTAACAAATCAATTTATAAAAGTTTATGTTAGAAATGTATAAATAAAAGATTACTTGAGGATTATTTAATTTCAGAATATCTATCACACGTTCAAACGTTATCTATCAAACCTAAAGCGATGCCCATGAGCTTTCCTGGGTCATCGTTAGCTGCTGCATTACAACAAATGGCGATAGTAGCATCTGTTAATAATAACAAGTAACTAAACCAATATTACTATATATTATATAATTGAATCGATCATTTCAAAAACAGCAGTCAGTATTTTTTCAAAATTGCTTTTTTTGTCGAAATTTGATCCTTGATGGTAGTCACACATTATGTATAAAAATTATGTTAGTAACTATTCAAAAGTAATGGGTTATTGGACCAAAAAAACTCAAAAATCAATCTATTGTCGACGTTTCGCCGTATCTCACGGCTTCTTCAGGACTCTAGATTACAATATGAAAAAGGACAAAAGCACCTACCCCTCCAATCGCTCATCAACACCATGGTGTTCATCAACCATGGTGTTGATGAGCGATTGGAGGGGTAGGTGCTTTTGTCTTTTTTCATATTGTAATCTAGAGTCCTGAAGAAGCCGTGAGATACGGCGAAACGTCGACAATAGATTGATTTTTGAGTTTTTTTGGTCCAATAACCCATTACTTTTGAATAGTTGTTGATAATGGACGTAAATAATCATGTATTGGTATGTTAGTAACATTACGTTAACTATCAAAAATTATGATGTTTACGACCGTTCATTCTTCTTCTTCTTTAAGTGCCTTCTCCTATCAGGAGGTTGACGTTCATCATGCCTAAAGCCAAGATGACGTACTAGGGAATTTAATTTATGGGGTGGTTTCCCGTTGCCTTCCCCATAGCCCACAGATATATTTTGGGCTTTAGATCGCAGCAGTTTATTCGACGCGACCAGGATTTGAACAGCGGTTGCCCGCTTCCCAGTCGGCCGGTGTAGGTTTTACGCCACACTGCTGGTGTGTTCATTGCAGAAAACAATACTACAAGTCACTGACTTATACGGTTCTTGCAGTAAGTTTTACTTACTTAGTTTATTGTTAATCTTGTGCGTGTGTTTGTGCATTTATGCTATCAAAATTTGAATTCGAAAAATTATTTCTGTATAGATCGGTTTTTATAACGTTCGACGTCTTTTCCGTATCCTCCTCACCTAGGGGTGAGAAGTGTTTTAGGCACCTAATACTACAAAGATGTTGCCAGCATCTTGTGAGAGAGACGCAGTCGAGATAGTCAGATGTACTTTAGTCGGGGATCAAACCCACGACTACGGCATAGCAATCTAGCATTCTAAAGGGTGAAACAGAAAAAAAAACAGAAACAGAACACTAGCCTACGACCGCGCTCCAACAATATTTTTCATTTTAATTAAATATTATTGTAAAAGAGGACGGTTACGGTCTGATGCTTAAGTGCGTTGGCTACTAAGTAGAGAATCCTGGTTCGAGCCCGAGTAGAGCAAGAACTTTATTCTGACCGTCCTCCCTCGGCGGGCAATGGCAAACCACCGAGGTAATCTGCCTTGAAAACCCTTCATAAAATGATGTGGTTAGCCAAAACCCACTCTGGGTTGTAGCGCTACTGTATATATTGTTGTGCTCTCTTTCTCTCTTATAAAAATGGGTCGTTGATTCTCAAAAAATGGTTACATGTAAGACAATAAAAAACTGACGATTTAAAGAACAATTTATTTGCAACCTGAACACAAGGAAACAAAATTAAAAAAGCAGGACTCACACAAATCTTGCTGAGCAGCACGGTTACACGGTTACATTACTTTATCAGAACACAACAATATATATTATTGTAAAATAACCATGGTGTTCATCAACCATGGTGTTGATGAGCGATTGGAGGGGTAGGTGCTTTTGTCCTTTTTCATATTGTAATCTAGAGTCCTGAAGAAGCCGTGAGATACGGCGAAACGTCGACAATAGATTGATTTTTGAGTTTTTTTGGTCCAATAACCCATTACTTTTGAATAGTTGTTGATAATGGACGTAAATAATCATGTATTGGTATGTTAGTAACATTACGTTAACTATCAAAAATTATGATGTTTACGACCGTTCATTCTTCTTCTTCTTTAAGTGCCTTCTCCTATCAGGAGGTTGACGTTCATCATGCCTAAAGCCAAGATGACGTACTAGGGAATTTAATTTATGGGGTGGTTTCCCGTTGCCTTCCCCATAGCCCACAGATATATTTTGGGCTTTAGATCGCAGCAGTTTATTCGACGCGACCAGGATTTGAACAGCGGTTGCCCGCTTCCCAGTCGGCCGGTGTAGGTTTTACGCCACACTGCTGGTGTGTTCATTGCAGAAAACAATACTACAAGTCACTGACTTATACGGTTCTTGCAGTAAGTTTTACTTACTTAGTTTATTGTTAATCTTGTGCGTGTGTTTGTGCATTTATGCTATCAAAATTTGAATTCGAAAAATTATTTCTGTATAGATCGGTTTTTATAACGTTCGACGTCTTTTCCGTATCCTCCTCACCTAGGGGTGAGAAGTGTTTTAGGCACCTAATACTACAAAGATGTTGCCAGCATCTTGTGAGAGAGACGCAGTCGAGATAGTCAGATGTACTTTAGTCGGGGATCAAACCCACGACTACGGCATAGCAATCTAGCATTCTAAAGGGTGAAACAGAAAAAAAAACAGAAACAGAACACTAGCCTACGACCGCGCTCCAACAATATTTTTCATTTTAATTAAATATTATTGTAAAAGAGGACGGTTACGGTCTGATGCTTAAGTGCGTTGGCTACTAAGTAGAGAATCCTGGTTCGAGCCCGAGTAGAGCAAGAACTTTATTCTGACCGTCCTCCCTCGGCGGGCAATGGCAAACCACCGAGGTAATCTGCCTTGAAAACCCTTCATAAAATGATGTGGTTAGCCAAAACCCACTCTGGGTTGTAGCGCTACTGTATATATTGTTGTGCTCTCTTTCTCTCTTATAAAAATGGGTCGTTGATTCTCAAAAAATGGTTACATGTAAGACAATAAAAAACTGACGATTTAAAGAACAATTTATTTGCAACCTGAACACAAGGAAACAAAATTAAAAAAGCAGGACTCACACAAATCTTGCTGAGCAGCACGGTTACACGGTTACATTACTTTATCAGAACACAACAATATATATTATTGTAAAATAACCGAGTTTTTAATCAAGTTATGAGCAATGAATCCCATTCCCTGCAAAAACAGCATAAGTCACAAAATGTAATTTGTCAATTTTTATAATATGTTAAATTAATTTTAAGGTAGTAATTTTTAAGGAAATAAGAAATTCAAGGTATAAAAAGATAAATTAACAAAAAAACTTTTTAAAAATGTTAATGTTTTTGTGTAAATCTGTTTTATTTGATTCCTGTAAAATTTTAATTCTATGACTTATGCTGTTTTTGAAATGACCGATTCAATTATATATTATGCTCTCTCCTGCTGAATACCAACCAAGAGTTCTATTAATACTTTTTGTTTATACAGTGGCTCGTAAAGTATGAAACAAATTTTATAATATGAAATCGAGTTTCATAAAAGACACGTGTTTTTATCGCACGCAAAAATATTGTCAATTTCAATACGCGATTGGGTTTCAAAATGACTTTATTTTAGAAGTAAAATAGAAAAAAAAATTACAAAACTTTTTTTAAATTTTTTGGGCTACTATAGGGATTTTACACTAAGCGTCACCATCAATATGTCTGCCATAGCGAGTATACCTCGGTAGAATGTTGACTTAAAAAGGGCTAAAAGACTGGTTGTTTTTTAATTTAAACGCTGCACTGAATTAAAAAATCACAGGAAAACTAACTAGAACACTGTAGAAACACTTTAAGGACACTTAGGTATACTTGATTGAGTAGTTACAAATGCTGCCGTATGGTGGCGTTTGCTTAATGTAAAATCCCTATAATATAATCAATAATAAATGTTGTCAAGCATTGTTGTCCACTGTGCAATCTTTATCAATTTGTACAGTTATCTATCTGTAAATTTCTCAAAAAATAACTACATATATTTATGTATGCTTTATGTTGCAGCTCATTAGTACGGCCAATGATATAAAAAAAAACAAGAATAAAAAGAACTAGTAAGTAACTTACTTTATTACTTTAAATAAGAAATACTAAGAAATATTATATTTATTTCTAGTCGGAGAGGTTCCATCGCCTGGAACAAAATCTGTTAATTTAATTGAATTCTTTCCATTAATCTATGAACTTATAATTAAATTCGCAGACCAAAATTAGCAATTTCTAATTTATATCAAGTACTGAAGCTACTGTATAGTTTTTAGTCTTATATAAAAATGCATACAATAAAAATGATTTACTTACTTCGTATTCAGTTTGTTTTATTTTAGTTTTACTTAGTTTTAACTGTAACTTAACGTATGTAACTTAATGTAACTTAACGTATGAACAAAAAACTGTTACTGAACTTGTTAAATCAAAACTTAAAATACATTTGCATATTGTGCATATTTGGGTCACTTTTCGTGATTTTTGAAGAATTTGATAGAGAAAATAATAAATTATTATTAAAGGGCATAGGAGGATAAGCATGGTGAAACTGCCCCCGGGAAATATTTAATCGCCACTTTGGGCATATGTTAGATCCTGAAATTTTCGGATCTCTAACTCGAGGGAGTTTCGAAAACTTAAAAAATACTAAAAAATAGAAAAAAATTTTTTACTCCAGAACGACTTAATCGCTTTTGATAAAATTTCAGGATATTAAAGGGGTATATAAAGGCCACCTCAGGACAAAATAACAGCCGTATTGGATTTCATTATCCAGTAAAAAAAAATTTTTTTATTTAAAAATATTTTTTTAAACTGTGTTGGGATTTGGGCAAAATTATAAAATAATTTTTTTTAGAAGGTTCATACCCTTTTATATAACACTTATTTTTTTGAATTCATTCGAAGTGGTGCGCCATACTCAAAAAAAATAAAAACTGGATTTTCTAAGAATTTTCAGCTTACTAATCAGCATCAAAATCATCAAATCCAACTAAGAACTAACGTCCAAATTATTATTAACTTTGATAATAAACGCAGAATCCAAAATAATCAAAAATCCTCACCAAAACAACTTCTTTATTTGTTAAATTAACAAATCAAATCGCACAATTTTAAAATCAAATTATAAAATGCCAAAAACTAGGCACAAATCTCAAAATTAACAAGAGCGTAAAGGAATACGTCCGCCCTCTTGACCACTAAGCCGGCAAAAAGCTCCCACTCTTCCAAAAATCTTACCAACCTTAAAATTTTCGCGCATAATTGCGAAAATTCAAAAATTATTTATAAAATTAAACTTAAATATTAAAAATTAACAAAAGCAAACAAATTCATTTTAAAATAAATAAAATAATTCCAAAATATTCCAATTTTGCATTTTGAAACACGACAATATGTTACGGTCAATGATGATAATTCGGCCATTAACGTCAATTGCCGGACAATAACGTCAATGCCCAGCTTAGTTGGGCATTGACGTCATTGACCGGGCATTGACGTCATTGACCGGGCATTGACGTCAATGACCTTGCATTTTGGGCAATTTTGACATTTAGAATTTCATATGTGGTTTTTACATCATTGTCCGGGCAATGACGTCAATGCCCAATACAGGGTGGGCAATGATGAAATTATTATTCTGTAGATTCCATCTGAAAGTAATGTATTTGATGTGCATTTGCAATTAATACTAGTTATTAAGGGATACCGAAAAGTTAATTTTGGTTAGAAAATATTAGTGATACGACCAAAGAAATTGAGATTACTCTTAGACAATCAGCAGCTAAAAACAGTGTTTTAGGAGGCCACGGTTACAAGTGTTGTCATTGCAAGGGTGGATGTAAAAATAATAAATGTGCGCGTATTATACAATTCTAAGTGCCATAGGTCGCTATTTCAGTATTTTTTAATTTTTATTATTTTTGTTAATAAATAATTATGTTATTATATATG
Source organism: Cantharis flavilabris (assembly GCA_949152465.1). NCBI lineage: Eukaryota > Metazoa > Arthropoda > Insecta > Coleoptera > Cantharidae > Cantharis > Cantharis flavilabris. The sequence goes on from OX424436.1 coordinate 46,857,078, forward strand.
TTATACCTAATACAATGAATATAACATATGTGCTTAAATATCACTTGCTAGTTGGCTGTCAAATTTAAATTGCCATTTTGCTGTTCTTTATAGTAGTCATTCTAGAATGTCATCATTGTCCAATACATTTTGGCCATTAACGTCATTGACCGGCCAAAGATGTAAATATTACAATCAAATGAAAATATTTACATCATTGCCCACCGTTAAGGGGCGTTGACGTCAATGGCCGGTCAATGACGTTAATGTCCAGCATAAATTGGCATTGACGTCATTTACGTCATTGACCGTAACATATACAAGGATATGAAGCTTCTAAAAAAAGTTATTTTATAATTTTGCCCAAATCACAACATAGTTTAAAAAATATATTTTTAAATAAAAAAAATTTTTTTCACTGGATAATGAAATCCAATCAGGTGGTTATTTCGTCGTGAGGTGACTTTTATATACCCCTTTAATATCCTGAAATTTTATCAAAATCGATTAAGCCGTTCTGGAGTAAAAAATTTTTTTCTATTTTTTAGTATTTTTTGATTTTCTCGAAACCCCCTTGAATTAGAGATCTAAAAATTTCAGGATCTTAGTATTTTATTAGTACTAACATATGCCCAAAGTGGCGATTAAATATTCCCCGGGGACAGTTTCACCATGCTTATCCTCCTATGCCCTTTGCCAATTTAAGCAATTATTCTATTTAATTTTAAGCAATTTAATTTTTATACTTTTTTAAATAGTAAATAAAAAATGAATTAGTTTTTAAATAATAAAACTCCAAAAGTGACTCAAATATGCATTATTTACTCAAATATGCACATTCATAAGGTTGAAAATTAGCAAAATTTTACAAATTTTACGTAATTCGTCCAGATTTATTATTAAAATTATAAAACTTTAAAAATCTAGGTAGTACTTATTGAAAAATAAAAAATTGAAAAATTCGAAGATTAGATATTTTTTAGTGTGCTTATCAATGCATATTTTATCTATTTTATCAATTTTAGTGCATATTTTAGGGAAATTATGTGCATATATACGCGCATATTTTCAAGTATTTTGGTGCATATAAATCCGAGCTCTAATAATAATAATAATAATTTTTATTTATAAACTAAGTTTCCAATGAAAAAAACTACAAAGTGAACAGCGAAGCTGGCAAAAGGATAAAGGATTGTTTCTTTTTACATGCTTCGTTGGAAATACTTATTGATCCATTAACAGCAGCTAGAAAAATAAAATAGTATTGTAATTTTGTGTGAATTTAACATCCTTTGCCACGATGTAAAGTTGACAAAGTAGAATTGTTGAAATTTTTCCCCAATCTCAGGTTCTCAGGGAATCCAAATTATTATTAGTGGGAGAGATTGCATCGCCTGGTACAATATCCTTCGAAACAATAAATAGCTTTTCACTGATTCATCAACTGTTTAATAAACTGATTGAATAGTTCTGTAATATTACATCCAATAAAAATGACTTAGTATGCAAACTGTTGTATTACTTTATACTAAAACTTTTTAATTTTATTAAGAAATGGAGGAGGAAAAGAAGGAATAGGTTAAAAGTACAGTCAACAATGTGTTTTTTTATATTATTTTGTCAAAATGGTATATTACATTACAACAGTATCAAATAAAAATTTTATGATAAATTTAAACAAATTAATGTTCATAGATTTTCCAAGAAAACTGATGAAATTCTTTTGAATGGTGATCAGAGTTTCCGGAGGTAATGAATTGAAATAATCTATGACGGTGTATTTGATCTTTTCCAAAATTTTCCTTAAAACATCCACAAGAGGATAGAGTGCTTTATTCAAACGTGATACCAAACCTTTGAATAGTTGTAAGAATTCCATTCCTGGTTTTAAAAAACTAAATATTCCACTGTTATCTGGAATTTCTTTCGTGATTAAAAATTGATCTGTAAGCACTTTTTCATTTTCTTTTTCGATTGGATCATTTTGATCTGGCATCAGGAATTGATATACTGAAAGTATTTGGTAAAATTTAAAAAATTAAAAATCGAAAAGTGTACTAACCATTTTTATTCTTCTGATGTAGTTCCGCAACCACACTGTTAGAAAAATAACCAACTAAACAACATAAGGTAATCACTTTTATGATAGTAAAACTCATCTTATATTATGGTACTTTAAAATAATTTCCAGTTAAAATTTTGTCTTATATATTAATCAATTCAGAAACCTACTTATTTTTTTGTTAATTATATCCTATTGTATTTTTTGTCTTGTAGGAAGATACTAAATAAACTGAGTTGGCAGTGATAAGCAATAATATTTTTTATCGGACAAAATTGTAGACGATAAATTAAAACTGTTATTTCTGCATCTAAAGCCGGGATTTCACCATTGGTGCATTTGATTATGGAAAAGAGGGAAAAAAATAAGAAAATAATAATGATTAGTAAATTTTTAACTTGTGAAATATAATAAATTTAAACTTCAATATAAGAAGTTAATTAAATATTAATAAAAATCAATTTTTCAATTTTTTCAAAATAAAAATAAAATAATATACGTAGCTGAATGACAAACATAGAAATTCTTTTGTTTTTCGTGTTGGGACGTAAAACAATTTTTTTGGCAATTGTTTGTTTGTAATGAGGTGACTGTCCAGGTAAGCGTGGCGTGTCGTAATTGTTGCCAACACCTTATACAAGGTTATTATTATCATATTAAGTTATTGTAAACACCTAAAAGCGGTTTTTAAGAAAACCGACTTAATACGTGAAATTTTCCTTCCGCGTTCTCTCTGAGGCTCTGGACATCAACTACTTTCGATCAACCCGGGAGCACTAAGCTTGTAATGACCCATTAATAATTGTTTTGAATTTTATAATTATGACTTTTTAAACCGCAATACGTAATTATGCGATCCCAACCTTCCACAATTAAATGTGGAAGGAATGCAGACTTCGGTAAGATACCTTCAGTATCTCAATTGAATATTATCGCGCAACTACTGCTTTTCGGAGTAAAATAACAATTTCGTGCTTTCTCTTTATTAACTAAATGCATAAATTAGAATAGTTAATTACATAAATTACATCTACAAAAAGCGTGGGAAAAATTCGATCTATTTGCATTTCATATTAGTGTAGACTGTAGAAGAAGAATAAATTTTCAAAAATCGGGTGATTCCCCTTGAGGGTTTTAGAAAAATTGAACAATTCGACATGGAGGATCTTGTAATCTCTGCTGGGTAAGTGTTGCTTAACACCGCGTGTGTATGTGCCAAAACATGTAATTGTTTAAAAACCAGTTACATCTTCTTCGCTCATAACAATGTTAAGAGAAAGTTTTCTTTTGAGATTACATAAAAATTTCTGGTAATATTGAAATAAGCCTTAAATGTTAACTAAATTTATAAAACCCGATTAAAACTACATTAAGAATTACCTACGGCAACATAATATTCCTTACATAATATAAAACGCTACTTAAATACTCGTCACGTGTCAAGTGAAGTGAAAATCTATTATTGCTTAAAAGACATTATTACAATAATCGATGTTTTTGTAGGCGTTTGTCGGTCGCATCTTTATCACTCACCAGGTATATCGCAACAAGGGGAGAAACTTTATGGCCAAGTGTGACCAACAGTAAAATTTTGTTTGAATTTTTTCTTCAAAAAATTATTTTCAAAAATACCGGTGTTACAAAAAGTTAAATTATATAAACACGGAAGTGATACTTACTGTCTCTATCCCACATTTTGAATTCAGTTTCTTAAATAACAGTTCGTTAGGTGAGTTATTTATTTTTAAACCGCAATATAGTTTTAACTTCGACTAATTAATTGAAGAAGATTTTTATAATGCATACTTAATCCTAATTATTTTTATTGTTCAAACGTGAAAGTGACTTTCACTGTCGCTTGTAAAGTGCAACTAAAGAGTTCGGTTTAATTTTACAAATGCTAATCTGGATCAATTTTTTTTAAATTAAGGGTAAGTTAACAAAAATTTTTTAAACCAGAACTTACTTAGCCAAATTTATGCTAATTGGAAATAATTACAATAAATTATTGTTAATTTTAAATTTAAATTCAAATCATTGCACCGCACAAAATGTTATAAACCTGATATGAATTATTAAATTTTTTTAAATATTTTTAACCAAAAAAATGGTGGTTTTAAAATTCAAGCTATGTATTAATATTCGCTCCACAAACATAGATTCCAATTTCTTGGGTAACAATTTTTTTAAATTATTGAATTTGGACTTCCATTTCGCAAGGACAGTTAGGTAATCAAACATTTTGATACTACTAACCTCTTATATTAAAAATACAAATATTGAAATGAAAATAATACAAAATACAACCAAAAACAAAAATAATATCGCACTCCGAGCAACATCCCTGATCCATGATAAAAGATGGTAAACCAATGGTAGACAAATTTTAATTTTTAACCTAAGTTGAAATTGGAAGTTATAATAATTTTTTCAATATTTTTCTTCAATTTGTAGGTTTAATTTTTTAATATTATTTAATTGTATTTATAAATATTGTCGGCATATTTGCTGTCGGCATTATTCCTGGTCGGCATTATTCTTCGTCGGCGTATTTGCTGTCGACATAACTACATAGAACTTTTGAATTTTTTTTTGTATACCAGATGTTCTAGTCCGGTTATAATAATAATAATAAAACAAGTGATACTTTAACCGCAAGTGTTAGATAAAGTAGCGTTTTAACAGCAAGGGTAGATAAAGTACTTTATATTTACTGAAACTACTGTTGGAACAAATTGCAAAGGATTGTTGTAAAATAAAACCTGTCAAATAACAATTGAATGTGTAATTGAATTATTCGAATTTTCTTAAAATAGATTAGCTTCTCAAAAATATTTGTTCGGCGAAAGTTAGCCTTAAAATTTTGGATCCACGTCAATTCGTCGCGGGCAATTAGTCGCGGACAATTCGTCGCAGACAATTCGGCGCAAGCGACAATTCGTCGCAATTAATTGTACTTTTCTCTTCTCTTTTGTTCTCAAAAGTAAAAAACTTTATTAATAAACAATAAACAACAACGAAAAAGATAATTAACAATAAACAATAAAATAAAAAATATAAATTATATTTGTAATTTAAAATTATGCGCAATTCCTCGAAGAACATCTAAAATTTGTCTGTTTTGATAATCTCCAACCACAGCTGCTATTTGTACGGCAGTGTATTTGTACATTTTTTTTAGTGCACTTCAATTCCAGCTATAAACTGTTCTAATTTTAACTTATTCAAACTTTCTTCTTTTTGAAGCCCTTTTGCAAATTTCCATATGCTAGGTTGGGCGGCATTGATTATTGAAGAAAAGCTGTTGTGCCATCCTTCAACTGCGTTGTTGGTACGCGGAATATTTTGTGCGACCGCTTCGTAACAATTCCATATATTTATTGGAAATAATGTAGGACGCCTTCTTCCCCTTCTGTCTGATCGACCTATCCAAGGATCTCCAAAATAATTCATTAATGGCGTCAAATGCGCTGCCTAATAATACTTGATACGATTCAACAACGTCGTTCTCAGGCACAAACGCCAAAGCTGCAAGTACATTTGCCGAATTTAGTGGCGATCAAATCGTTTCATACGACGAATTCTCTACTGCGACAAATTGTCCGCGACGAATTGTCGTCCAACGAATTGTCGCGCGACGAATTGACGGTACACCTAAAATTTTCTATCAAGAAAAGGCTGTCATAGATTTTTGAAAAACTTTTGTTTCAAATACAGATGGTTTTTTAGAAATCCGAAAAGTAACACTATACATGGTACTGAATGAGTTAGCAGAACATGGAAGTTAACATGTAAAAACTTATTTATGCAAATTCCTGCTTCCCTAATTATTTTAGAGAAAAAATGAAAGACACAAAAATAATGCAGACATATAAACTAAGAAAGATAAGAACATTAGATTTCATCTAGCTCTTACTTAAAAAGTCAAAAGATGCTTTTGAAATTGTTAACAGCTTCATTTATCAGACTGGTCATGTAAGTTTCCAAGGTAATTATTATTTTAAATAGAAATTTAACTGAATTTATTTCATGGCCAGTCAAAAGCATGTTTTGACTTTTAAGTAGAGGCTAGATAAAATCTTATGCTCTTATCATTCGTAGTTTATATTTCTGCATTATTTTTGTTTTTTCATCTTTTCTCTAAAATAATTAGGGAAGCAGGAATTTGCATAAATAAGTTTTTACATGTTAATTTCCTATGTAAACTCCTTTTTTTTATACAGTGCAAGATGTTAAGTCTTAAACTAGTTTTTGTCCTATAGCAATTCAAAAATAAGAATTAAAAAATCCCTCTGCTACCCCCTAGAAAAAAGTTCTTGTATAATAATAAAATGCGCAGTTTTGTGGTCGAATTCAATATTTCTGCTCTAATTTCGTAATTTTGAGTTGGAATCTAAACAACAGTGCAAATGAACCGTGTGAATACGAAAAGAAAAGTTCATCATATCAATTTATTACTATTTTAAAAAAAATAAATAATTAATTTTAATTAAAACATGAATAAATCTATTGTTATTTTCATTAAAATAATATTTAATTGTTCATCAATACAATTAAGTAATATATTGTTTTTCAGTTCATAAATAATATTAAATCGTGGGGTTCCTGACCCCGGGGGGTCTGAAATATCATCCAGGCAATTCAATTCAATAATATTTAAAATTTGAACCTGAGATCAAGGAAGAAAAAAAACATATTATTAAATTTCTAATTTCAACTTTTCCTAGATATTTTCTATTTCTCAGATACAGAACTAATTTCCTTAACGTTAGTTTGATCCTCCCAAGTTTCTCTCAGCATATTTTCTCTTGTGCCATTACTCCTGCATCGTCAAGTATAAAAATTGTTTCACTTTCCGGTTTTTTTCTAAATTTGTTTGGTTATAATAATATCCTTGGGACAGTCGGTCAAATGCTCAAGCTACCACAAGTCAGCTAGCTTGAAAATTTAACTCATCAGTCTCGAGAGCGAGTTTTTGTAAAATATTCGTAGGTTCTTAAAATACTACAACACTCAGGTAAATGAGAAAATGTAATATTGCAGAAAAACTCAGAAGGAAAAATATCTGGATCCGGCCCTAAAATACTTATTAATCGCAATGATTTGAAAAGAAAATACATATTTTATTTTTAATTTACTTTCTTTAACGACATTAATTCTAAAAAAAATTAACAATAAGCTCGCACGAGCTCTCTCTAGATCATATCTAAAAGAAACCATCTAAAAAAGTAAGAACCAGTAATTACCGAACTCCAAAGTACACTGTAAAAAAATGTTGATGCAATTAATTCAATTTGCACTCATATTATTATCTACATAACTTTTATGTATGTATTATTTTTAAAAACCTTAATTATTCAATCTAACACATGTCTTTGGGTTCATTAAACAGTAATTCAATTTCAAATGAATGATGATGATAATAATAATTATTATTCATTACGAAGATAATGATTGAGGTAATACCATAGAAATACATAAATTAAACTTACACGCAATCCACCGATTAAACTTTTTATTATAATTGTATTTAAGATGATAATCTCGAAGCAATTGAATTAACACCGATTCACTTTTATTACATAAATAAAAAATTGTATTGTATTTTATTAAAATAAAATAAAAACAGTAAAAATCAAACAATTTGGGTTATCTCTAGTAGAACATTATTGTTGCATAATTCAAAGCCTAAATTTAATTCGAAATTGTTTATTAGAAATTTATGTTGCTAGCATTTATATAAGCACTTTAAAAAGCATGCAAAATTAATAAAAAATTTACTATATCTCAAAATTAATGAGATTATTTTTATCTATGCACGAACTATATCAATAATTATTAAAAAATAGCAAGTGAAATTTATGAATTTATACAGATTATTCAGATAATTTTGTATATTAATTTTCAAATTTTTTACAAATTAAAATAAACTTACGGTTTTTAAATTAAGTTTGCTTAATTTAATTAAATTAGATTTGCTCGAAAGATAGGGGTTTCACCAAAAAATATTCAATAAAAGGTTGAAAGGTAATTTTATTTCTCTTTATATAATTAATTTTTTACCTTCCTAGGGCAAGAATTTGTCAAATTATGCCTATTTATTTTTAAAACAAGGTGGAACTCGGATGACCGTAATTTTTAGGCATCACTCGTCACTGATATATTAGTCCGGGAGCTAGCGACACTTTTCATTGTCACATTTAAAAAGATTAGTTTTAGTTTATTTGTGTCATATTAGAGCTACAGAAACCTAAAATCGATTCCTGCCGGGGTACCAGCGGGGCAACGATGTTAAAAAAAAGTAATCTTTTTTTGCATGTTGAATTCCTGATTTTTATCAAATGGTTTCATATGCTGTCAAGTCTTGTGGGGGCAAGTAAAGTTTCAACTTTGACAGCTTGTAATTTTTGACAGATGACAGATAGAAAGTCAATTTTACCTATTCTGGATAAAGCCTTTCAAGGTCTTTAAAATAACCTATCACAAGACAAAATTGCTTTTAAAAATCTTATGGGATTTTCTTGTAGTGGCACCCCTGATAGACAAATCGCGACGAACACCTTATTTTCACTTTTCTACCGTAAATCCTACTACCATACCAAATTTGGTCGTGATTGGTTGGATGGAACACGTCAAGTAACGTGATTTTGACAAATTCTGACGTAAATGTCAACTGGGATGGTGTGAAAATTAAAATTGAAATTTTTAAATGTACTACATACTTTTAAAATAAGCGTCTACACTAAACTACCGGATCCCGTTTTCTCAGTAGTCAATAATGTAAAATTATTAGAAACCTGGGTTTACCGCCCATTTCAGTTTTATAAATTTTAAACTCTAAGTTGAGAACTTAAACAGACCATAGCGAGAGGTGAATCTCTCAAAAATTCAGAGTACACTTGTTTGAAATTCTCTAGATATTCAAGAAATTCTTTAAAATTCTTTGGAAATCATTGGAATTTCTTAGAAATCACTGGAATTCTTTGGAAATTCTTAGAATTTTATGGAAACCATTGGAATTCCGAGTCCTGGGTACTAAATTTTTTCGAGATATTTACCCTTTGTATCATAGTATATTATGTACTATACATATAACAAAAAATCAGTGAATAATTGAGTGAGAGAGAAGAACAGCCAAAAATTAAAACCAGGAGAGAAAAAACGCCCTCTCCCTCCTCCTAAGGTAAAGTAAGGAAGGAAATGTGTAGACTACTCATTTTCACACAAAATGTGAAATTTCTGCACAAAATACAATAAAGAAGTATTTTGTATTTAAAATAATTCTTTTACTCAACTACATTTTGTTGCCATTTAATTACAATGTTTAGTCTTTTATTTAAAAATATTTTATTTATAAATATAATAAACCGAGGAGGAAACCGCTGTGAAAATTTGTTGTACCAGTGAAGAGAAATTTGAGAAAATCTAAGGAAATTTAAAGAAATCTTAGAAATCACAGATAATCTTGCTTTTTAACTTTTTTGAAAAGAAATCATGAAACAATGTAAAAGAAAATCCAAGAACATTTTAGGAAATCTCGAGAAATTTTAGGAAATCCGGAGAAATCTACAGATATCAAAGAAAATGTCATAAACAGAAATCTGGTGTATTGGATCTGTGGTTTCCTCCTGGCTAAAAAAATATGTTTCTTTGTCTGCTTTTACCTTAATAAATACTATTCAAGTATTATTTACATATATGCAAGGTTCTCACTCGTCTGGAAAACCTGGAACATCTGGAAAAGTCAGGAAATTTAAGATTTTTCTAATTTTGTCAGAGAAAAGTCAGAGAATTTTGCAATTTTAGTGCCAAGTCAGTGAAATTTAATTATCAGTCAGGAAATAGTATATTGTTTTATTAGGATAGAAAGATTAACTTTTCCTGCCCAGCGAGTTTTTTCATTTGCGAGGTGAGTGGAACGAGCCGAGCGAATGGAAAACTTGCGTGGCAGGAAAAGTTACCTATCCATCCGAATAAAACATGTTACTTTTTCTCCGTTCTCGGGAACGACGATGGATATCAAAAAACTGAGCAAAAAATTCTCCCCCCTCGCATAGTACACACTCCCGTAAATTATCGGTAGGAAGACATATGCAAAAATTCAGATCGATCGAGCGCAAAAAATTCGAAAGGTAGATAATTTTAATCGGTCAACCAGTTTTAATTTAATCAAATTGTAATAAAAATAAACAAAAGTAAGGTGACATTTTGATTTAATCTGTCAACTATTTTCAATTTGTGTTGGTAATTTTTAAATTGAATGCGTAACTGTCAACTTCAATTGTGATATTTATTAAAATTTTTAGGTTAAAAGATCAAAATGTTTATTTATTTGGTTAAAAATTAAAATTTAAGTTGGTATATTTAAAGATTTAAATGTCAAAATCAAAGTTTATATCTATTTATTTTTAAATTACGCTCTAAAATTTTATATTTGAAATGGTAAATAAACTTAAAATAATTTTTAGAAAAGGTAGATACCAAAATTATTCAATTTTATTAAAATAATGTAACATTTCTAGTTATTTTTTTTTCTGCCGCCGAAGGTTTACTTTTGAAAAAATCTTTACGCCACGTGGTTTTATGTATGTTGCTAAGGAAAAGTTTGACTTTCGTGTTTAAAATTGATAACAGCTGACTTTCGTGACGTTTGGAGAAAAAATAATTTAATTAAAAAAATTTTTTTTAATTTTAAATACATTTGTTATTAAATTATAAAATTGAATTTTTTTATTTAGAAATTAATTTTTTAACTAAAAATTAAATTTGTTTAATTTTAAAATTAAAAAAAAGTTATTAATTTTAACCCTACAGTGAATACGTAGGGCCTAGCAGGCCCGAGTGAACGTTTAAATGAATATAAATAAAGAACCGTTTAAATAAATTTCACCATATCATTAGTAGCTGTCTAAAATATGAAAAGACATCGATATTTGTTTAAAAAATTTGAAAAAGTTGAATAGATTGCCAATAAAAGGGCTTTGGGCCTAGTAGGCCCGACGTATGCACTGCGTTACTATTTTATATTAAAAATTGTAGTCGGTTTCCAATCGCATTATAAGCTTTGTAAAAACATTTTTTCAGCTGCAATAACAATTTCTGTAATCATTACTGGCAAAATAATAATAAAACTGCTATAATGTCCATGTAATTCAATTATATTATCAAAAGTATCTTTATAATTCTTACAAGTCACCGTAATGCAATATATGCAACTTTTTGAATATTTCGTAATAATTTCCTTGATTTATTTCAACAATTTTGTTTTTTTTTAAATATTTTGTTATTATAAAGTTTAATAAATGCAATACATTTTCTTATTTTCCATAAATATCCCAATATTCGTCAATTTAAAGCTGCGAGCCTGAGAAGCCCTACGTATGCACTGTAGGGTTAATTAAAATTAAGATTTTTTTTTACATTTTTATCTTCCGATTTATCAAAATCAGAAAAAGAACTCAAAATAAAAAATTTTAAGTAAATTTGTGGTTTTTAGTATGTATTTATGGTTAAATTCAAAAAAAAAGAAATATAAGAATAATACAATACGTAGAAAATCAAAATTCAAAAAATTTAAAAAGGAGACAATTAACACATAACAGGTCTGGATTAAGAAAATTTGAAAAAAATGAAAATTTCGTAATACGAAGTACAATATAACGTTATTTCATGGTTATTGCCATTCTTAACCGTAATCGATGCGTGCAACTGAAGAATGGCAATAACCATGAAATAACGTTATATTGTACTTCGTATTACGAAATTTTCATTTTTTTCAAATTTTCTTAATCCAGACCTGTTATGTGTTAATTGTCTCCTTTTTAAATTTTTTGAATTTTGATTTTCTACGTATTGTATTATTCTTATATTTTTTTTTTTTTTTTTTGAATTTAACCATAAATACATACTAAAAACCACAAATTTACTTAAAATTTTTTATTTTGAGTTCTTTTTCTAGTTTTACTCCTCACGGTTAAAAAACGTGGTAAATTTTTGAATTTTGAATTTTTTCAAAGTTTTTAGAAATCATATTAAGAGGGCAGTGCCTTCGGATTTCAAACTAGCAGTGCTAGGTAAACGAATTTCTTAGTTTAAATCATTTTTAAATTATTCATACTTCATGTAACAAGTTCAGTTTTGATAATCTTTAGAGGTTATGGTAAGTCAATTTTGTACAATTTAGTCGATAATTTTGTTTAGTTTGAAAATTTTTTCTTCTTATTTCACAATGTAATCGTAATCGATGCGTGCAACTGAAGAATGGCAATAACCATGAAATAACGTTATATTGTACTTCGTATTACGAAATTTTCATTTTTTTCAAATTTTCTTAATCCAGACCTGTTATGTGTTAATTGTCTCCTTTTTAAATTTTTTGAATTTTGATTTTCTACGTATTGTATTATTCTTATATTTTTTTTTTGAATTTTATCAAAATCAGGGAAATATTTTATTTTTTGTCTGGGAAAACCTAGAAAAGTCAGGGAATTTAATTTGGAAAATTCAGTGGGAACCCTGATATTATGTCAAAATAATATTAATATTAATATTATATTATTATGTTAAGATTTTAATAGGTAGATCGCGAAAAACTTTTAAAAAACGTAGTCGATACAATGAAGTTGGCCACCCCTGTAGTATAAATAACAATAGTATGAAAAATTAAGTTAGATTTCAAAAAATGAAAAAAAAGATATACATAAATTATGTAATTCATTTCCCTCATCCCTACTTCAAGTGTGGGTCTGGTAAATGTTATCAGTTTTATCTCGGGATTTAAAATTTACTGGAAATGAAAAATCCTCAGGAATTAATCGTCGCGGAAATATGGTGGTATACAAGTGAAAGTAAATCCCGCGAAATACTATTTTTCTTTTCTACTTTTTGTATCTAAAATTATACTGCATGGAAATCTGAGGAAATCCTGGGAAATAAGGAAATGTGTTTTGTAAAATTATGTAAACAAAATAGGAAAAAAAAAACAATGCTTCACACAATTTTTCTAATATTTATTATATTATTTAAATTAAAGTTTTTTTTTCAATTTTTCAATTAAACAATTTTGAGTAGGTAAATAATCAATCGAATTTACTGAAAACTAATAAAAATTAAATTTTTAATTGTATTGTTTATCCTTTTTTTTATAAATTTGTTTCTTATAAAATAAATATATTTTATTAATTTTTGTTATTTTTAAATTTTTAAATAATTTACAACAAACTTTTGGATATTTGAAACATTTAGTAAGTAGGTATTTAAAATACTTTTAATTTATCAAATACTTTCTCAAATAATTTATTTATATTTTTTAAATAATTTATGGGAGTATTTGCTATTGAAATACTTTCGCTTGTTTGTATTGTTCTGGTTGGCTTTGCATTTCTTTATTAATACTAGACATTATTGTTATCGGACGCATATATTGCTTGAATATCAAAAAATAAAAATGCATTATAATTCTAAAAGAAAACAACAATAAATTAATTATGTATAAGAGTATAAGGATACTTTCGTACCTGTCATCGTTAACGAAAGTGTCCTACCATATGAATACTTATTTAAAAAATGCATATCCTTGGTTTACATTTACATGATTCAATGTAGCCGAAGTAAATGCACTGAGTGGCTTTCCATGTGTGGTAGGTGTGTGAATTATCGCATAGGTACCTGTTTAAAGCTGAAAAATTTATTACAAAATAAAAATAAAGAAAGTTAAGAAGAACATAAATTACGTCTCACATGTGGACTTTATTTTGAAATTACCCTGCGTTGATAAATTAATAGTTATGATTCATTGAAGTAATTTTTAAATTATTCAAGTAATCTAAGGTACAAAACCTTGTTTTAAAGTCCTACTTATGCAATCAGCCATTAAGTAGAAAAAAGTATGTGGCTTAACAACTTTTCGTTAAGCACACAACATGCAATTAGATTAATTTAAAAATTTTATTCAACATAATATTTTCATTTTAGTGTTTTGCGTTCCTGAAGTGCTTAGCATATCAGAGAAAAAAGTTTACTTAATGCAAGAAATCGCGATCCACTGTTGTGCCATTTTTAAATATATTAATCAAAAATGAAGAAGAATTTGATGTTGGCGATTGGGATAATTTGGATTGCAAGCTTTACGAGTTTGCCTTCATTGCCAATGCTTCCGTCGTTCACAACTGTAATCACTCGAATTACAAATAACACGATAGGTATGTAGGTGGATTATTATTATTCAAATTAAGTAAGTAATTATCAATTCCTTAGACGTTCTTCACGGCGTGACGGACGTTTTTCAAGGTGGATTGAATATGTTATCATCGACTATAACCAGAATAGTCGATGGAGCTGGAACAGCACGTGATAAAATAATTAGGTTGTTGGAAGAATTGAGAAAATATATGCAAAAAGGCATACCAGAATTGGGCATTCCAATTTTGGAACCTCTATCGATTGACAAAATCGAAGTCAATATCGCTTCGCCAAAAATTGGAAAGTAAGTTGATTGTTTTATTATTGCAACTCATTAATGACGATCATAAACAGCTTATGAAGGTTATTTTCGATGTGTAATTATTGCATTTGTATAGTCATTGTTTTGCATTTAAATCAATTATTATTATTATAAAACAACAATGAAAAGTAATTCAAATTGTATCATCCTGAGAGATAATTTCCATTATGTTTGCTCTTTGAATTTAAATTTTAGTTTAGTATCAAGTGCCACGAAAGGTTGCGCTTTTATTAATCTTAAAAACTTTTGTCACAGGATACGCTTTCAAGCATTCAATGTCGAAATTAGAGGTTTATCAGAATTTAAAATCGATTACGTCAATTGGGAGCCCAGAAATAAATTGACACTTAATATAACGTTTCCACGAATAGATGTAAAAGGAAACTATGCAGTTTCAGGTAAAATTGCAAAAATGGTTCAGGTTTATGGTAAAGGACCATTTTGGTAAGCATAAAGTGAGATACGAGATAGATTAATTCAAAATGCAGCATCTTTTGATTTTAACTCTTTGATCCTTATGAGTTTCCTATAAAACACCCTGTAGTTGGAGTCAAGTCAAAAAAGCATTTAACTGGTATCTAAGATAACTAGGCGCAGTCCAACTACCTAAAATATAAATTAATAAAATATATTGAGAAATTAAAATATTCATTAGTTTTGCAATCGTATTTATATGATTAGCTACGTATGTCTGTTTCTCCATCATTATGTTTCCTATTCAATCAAAATGAATAACAAAATGTAAAAAGGGCTGAAGGTAAATCCAACAAAATAAAATTTCAGGTTAAAATTGCAAGGGGTGTCAATTGGTACATTTACTCAATTAAAATTTGACACTCAAAATGATCCTCCTTATTATATCGATTACATGAAAATTGCAATTAAACTGAAAAAGTTATCTGTAAGTTATCTCCAACCAAAGAATTGTGCTGTTATCTTATTTAGTGAGTTACAGAATAATTTTACCAACTTAATGAACGATGAAACGTTGGCCCACATTTTCAATGAAGTGATATCGGCAGTCACGCCAGAGGCGTTGGATATGTTATGGCCAGAATTGGAACCTGAAATTTCCAAACAAGTCGTCAAAGTAAGTAAAGGTGAAGAAATCGGGCATATAAAATTTTAAAAAATAAAAGGGGATTCCCCTCGTGTTTTATCGTGAAACGTTTAATTATCCACCCTCGTATTTTGAATATGCAACCAAATCTACTAAAAAAGTTAAGAATAATAATTTGTCGGAAGGTAGAGAATATACTCATACTAAGGTCGTCTTGATTTGGGGTCTGGACGAATTTTCACCTGAAAATATTCTTAAACATGCAGGTTTCTCACTAACTTGTTTTAAAATCCTAAATAATATTCCTAAAATTAGTTAGAACATTATAATTTTTATTTTTAATATTTTCCAATTTTTTGAATCAAATTTGTTTCAAAAATTTATAGCTGATCTTCCATTTGAATCATTTTTATTGTAAATATTTAAATTTTTTAATTTTCTTTGAGTACCTTTCTCCCCCCCCCCCCTAAAAATACATTTTATTTATTTGAAAAAAATTAGAAAGAATATATTCTAGCGTTAATTAAATATATACTGATCATTCCAGCAAATAAAATCACTTTTACGGGTGATTCACCCCGCCGATTTTGTTCAAACTTTGTGAATTCGTTCTCTACATTATAAACTACTGTAAATTTTAAATATGCAGCAATTTTAAAGTAATGATTTTTTGAAGTAGAAAACTTTTTTTGCAAAAATTGGAAAAAAACAAGTTTTTCAAAGAAAAATTCTCAGCTTTTCAATGAAAATGTTAATTTTTTGTCATACGTAACAGAAGACTGTTTAAAACTCAATTCAAGTGGAAAAAACGATTTTTCTCACTGTACGGCATATGTGTTACTTCAAATTTGATATTTTTTGCATATATTTTTGCACATTTTGCAAAAAATTTTTATTGTTCACTCACAAAATGTATTCTTACCCCGTTCATCCAATTGTAGTCCTGAAGATGGTGTACCTTGCGTCACCGAAACGTCGAGGATAACACTTGTTGTTTAATTTAACACGTTCCACTAACCTTTTATTTTATTTATTATTATTATAATAATTAATTTCTAATAAATTCCTTATTTTCGTAGACTATAATTATTAGACTATAATAAAAATAATTATAAGACAAAAATAAAGAAATTTAATTATTATAATAATAATTAAATACAAAACTTACGTTTGTGGCCATATTGAAGTATAATATGACGTTTAAAAGTATGTTATACACAGTGATTTTCTATATTCTATAATATAGAAAATCACTGGTTGTTCTATTGGCAGGGTTCGAAACCGACGCCAGCGTACGCCGTGAACAAATTGTGCAAAAAAGTGGCTATGTTACCAATGTAAATTGAACATTTTAAAACCGCTTTTTTTCGTATAAAAATCGATTTTATAGCAAAACTTTTTAGAGAATTCTGGTTGAAAATTTCATGATCTTTAATTTTGTTTATTTACATTTTTAAATTAAAAAAAAATATTTTTAATAAGAAAATAACATTTTATATAAAAATTAATATTGGGCTTAGTGGACTAAAATCAAACTAAGTTTTACAATGTCGGCGTTTCGAAGACTTTATGTCTTCATCTTCAAGACTAGAAGAGAAGCAAAAATTACAAAGAACAAAAACATCAAAGCCCAATATTCATTTTTATATATCAAAGTTTGGACGAGAATTTTATTATCATAAATAACATTTTAAGGCAAAAATACAATGGAAAATTTAGAACTACCGGTGGCGTAATGTGGTGGCGCTGATGTTCGCACCCTGCCACGAGCCTAATACGAACACATCGAGGCTGCAAAAAAGATAACTTGTATCTAACTAAAGTAGTAGAAAGAGATGGGCAGATAAACATATGGCTCGTAGTCCTAAGAACACTGCTCTTTAAGGCTTTTGGTATCTATAATATAGAAAATCACTAGTGATATAGTCCATTTCTTTTAAGGACCAAGTAAGAATTTGTACTTGACCGATGATCTCGAAATATTAACCAATGAAATTGGTTTGAAATTAGGTGGTTTCACACTAGCGAAATTTACATGTTGTTGTCTTGTTGACACATAACATTTAATTTTTCGTATTATTAAATTATCAAATCGCATTAAAATTGAAATAAATTTGTGAAAATATGTTTTGTAAACTTATAAACATTCAAGATTAGGCAGCACACGTAACAAAATATTTTAATGACGTTCCCTTTTGTAAATGTGGTTCACCTATATTGTTCAAATCGTGGATCGACTGTAGAACAAATTTTAAAAAATTTCGAGTTTCTAAGTTTTTTTTGTATTTGTCTTACCACAATATACGGATATATATCTTACTCATTTTGTTTACAGGGTTGTCACGTTTTGCATAACCTCTTAGTGACGTCACTGGGTTTTTAAAAATTAAATTTTGGGCTTAATATTAATCGAAAACAAAAATTAAAAACATACCTATTAAATAATTATACTTTTGTAAACGTTATAGATTGATATTATTCAAAAGTACTAATTCCAACTGTTGCAAATTCTTGATTTTAAAGGGTCTTCTGAAAATGAATGAAAAAATTAATATTTTCATTGAAAAGCTGAGAATTTTTCCTAGAAAAGACTGTGTTTTTCCCATTTTTCTAAAAAGTTTTCTACTTCAGAAAAATTCATGAAAAATGTAATCAATCACAAGTATTTAAACAACAATTATTAATTAAAAAACAAAAAATATGCACATCGTGAAAATGACATATTTTGTGAAAAAAACTCTCAGCTTTCAGAAAAATATATCAAATTTGAAGTACAGTGAGAAAAATCTTTTTTCCACTTTAATTAAATGTTAAAGGGCCTTCTATTACGTATGACAAAAAATGAATATTTTCATTGAAAAGCTGAGAATTTTTTCTTGAAAAAACTGTTTTTATCCAATTTTTCTAAAAAAAATTTTCTATTTCAAAAAAATTAATGAAAGTTAAAAAAAAATTTGTCGTCTGCTTCACGGTGTAGGCCTTAGGACTGTTCTGATTCCTAATCAGCCCATCTCTTCCTTGGACGTCCAACGTCTATTTTCCTCCATGGATCATACTTCATGGCACTTTTTGGCAAACGTCGATTATCCATCCCTTGCACATGTTCCTTCCATTGTTGTTTATAATCAAAATTTTTTTCAAAAACTCAAAAAATCATAACTTCGAAATGGCTGCATATTAAGGGCTTAAATTTTCAGGAAATTTTTTTTATAATATAGAGAACATATTCACACAGTTTGAACAAAATCGGCGGGGTTCGCCCCGTAAAAGTGATTTTATTTGGTGGAATGACCCATATGCATTGTTATGGTGTTTTTTTTACATATTTGTAATAATTTTATTGTATAAACAAAAATTTGAAAAATCCTAAAATTTGACTATAAAAATTTTTAACTAAAATCTAGAAAGTTTGTTGCGGGAGGCCTGAAATGGCTGTTTTTGGAAACTTTCACTTTAGATTTTTTAGTGAAATTCCCAAAAAAAAAGGTATTTAATATTTTATAATTTTTCAGATCATCAATGAAAAGTTAAAAGTATTTCAATTAAGTGCAATTCTTGGACGAATGTTGAACGTGTTTACGATAAATCAAGGTAGAATAAGCAATGTAAGTATCAACAACTTTAATTTTTCTAATCTTAATTATATAAAAGTAAGAAAATTTAGTAACACAATTTTTTACTTAGCCTCTGTAGCAAATAAATTAAAATAATACAATTATTATTGCTACGTATTACACATTCGAGACACCGACGTACATATTACAATCAATTAAATTCAAAACTACAAAATCAGATCTCTTTCTTACATTAATAATAAAATTATAAATATTTTTGGTATTAGTTGAGTTACATAAAAAAATGGCAGTAGAATCACCAACTTGCACTTTAGGTCATGAACATAATAAGTAAAACTTTGCTAAATTATTAGTTTTGAAGAATTTAGCGCTAAAATTATTTTTATTGCTTAAAACCGCCTTAATAATCAAGGCGCTATCACAAGAAGCAGTTAACATTTACAATTCATCTCCTACGTGCCTCCTCGTTATCCTATTAACCTCGTCGATAATTTCAGACGCAACTTGGGTATTAATTTCGTGTCTATTAAATGGAGAAGTGTACAAAAACACCGTTGGATAGCTGGTAACGTCGACACTCCTACAGAATTCCTTCTCGGCATCGCAATTCACTTTACCACTTTTAATTTTATCTTTCAGTTTCTAAAACAGTAATTTTGTAGTAAAAGAAAAATAAGCAGAAAAAAAATTATCCACATACCTCTGCAACTGTTACAAATTCTGGTTCAAAATTAACGCAATGACCACACCAAGGTGCATAAAAATCGACCAACCAAGGCTGGTACTTGTAATCCTGCTGACTGACTACTTCCTTCTTGAATTGTTCTTTGTTTAACTGCTTAACAGGAGACGGTAGGAAACTCATCAACCACTGCTTTAAGGATCTCGCATCAAAATGTCCATTGTAGATTCTGTTGAAACAAAAGTTAGAAGGAAAACATTTTTTTTTAATATACTCTTTAACTTACGCCACAGTATTCAATCCCTTACTTCCTAAAGGATACAAACGTATGGTGGGATAGCTTCGAATATTTTGAGCTCCACAAAGTTCTGAATTGGCCACACAATCCACTTGTGCAATGTGAACAAAATCCATATGTTCCACCTAAAACAGCAACTTAAAAATTTACAAACATTTGAATTCATCTTTTTACCTGTTTAGCCAAATTGTGCCACTGCGGAGTGAGTTTATGACAAGGTGCACACCACGGTGCATAAAAGTCGACTAGCCATAACTCCTCTTTAGGTTTCCTCACGAGTTGGGCAAACGAACTTTCATCCAAAGACACAACTGAAATTAATACATTCTGAAATTGTTTCAGATGCGCAAATGGGACAGGAAGTTCATGCAAACCCTGCCACACCAATGAAAAAGAAGTCTGTGCTTTGTGTGTGACAAAATAAAAACTTTTATTTTAACAAGACACTCAAATTAACCACAATTTAGTTGTACTTTTTTAAATAATTCTGTTGTTAATAATAAAGAGTTTTAACTTACCAATCGGGTGAAGCATGTATTCTACAAATTCCACGATACCATTTTCGTTAGGAACCCCATGGAAGTGATGTATTTCACTGCCATTGTACAATCTCGTAGTCGGGTATGCTCGAATTCCTTCACGAGCACAGAAACTAGAATGGAGAGTGCAATCGATTGTTCCAAATCGAACATTTTCAGGTTTGAAGTGTTGGCTAGCTCTTCTAATTTCAGGTAACATTTTCATGCACGGTGGACACCAAGGTGAATACCAATCGACAAACCAGGCAGTTCCTGAATAAAACAAAGTAATAAGCAAATTTCAAATTATAAAATATCGTACCTTGTTTGATGAATGACTGAAATTCTGCAGGTGATAAGGAGTGTACATTAGTCGATTTTGTACTTTCTTTTGCGAAGGTTACTATTTCATATGCAACGTCACGACCATGATGGGTTTCAAAGGCCCCACCGACTTTCAACACACCCCAAGTAGGATAATGGGAAATATGTAGACTTGTGCACAAGCTAACACTTTGCCCACAGTGCAATAGTCCAATGTTGATATCAGGTAACCAGGTAGGTAAACGCTTAAGTTGCAAGCTTAACTCAGTGAGGTGACCCATATAAAAACATATCAACCATGGTACGGTAAGACCTAGCCGTAACTGAGTGCGAATATCACGAAAATCTTCTTCGCTGAGAATTTTCGGGTCAGGTAAAATACTTAAAACTTTTTCTACAATTTCTTTATCATCAGCAGCTAATATACTATGAGCTTCTGTGATAACATCAGTTTCTTTTTGATGCACTTGCCAGAACACAATGGGTTTGTCCTTGTGGTTTTTAAAAATTTGATCACACAAACTTGGATCGGTTATTAGACCCACCGGCATTAGACCTTCCTAAAAATATCAGAAAAACAATTGATTTTTAATTTTGTTTACAACTTATCCTTACAAAAATTGCTGCTAATTTTCTTCTGGTTTCCATCTCGGGGCATAAGTAATTATCATCTGCACACAGAAACAACAACCAATTGAGCTTATTCAACCCATCATTCCAGTTTTCAGCAGAAATATCTTCAACGATAACAGTAATTCGTGATAATACATAATCGTAAAGAATTTCTTGTGATCTGTCCCCACGATACTTTTCACCCTCATATAAATTCGTCTAAAATTGAAAAATTGAACTAAAAATTATTTTGTTAAATCAAAATTACGTCTTTCTCGTAGTAAAGTAAAGATGGATAAGATCCAATGCCAAGTTGACGACATAACATCCAATCTTCTTCGCAGTTCACGGCGCCAAAACGAATAACACCTTCGAGTTGGACAGCTAAATTACGCCAGGTTGGTGCCAGTTCATGACAGTGATGACATTGTGCGGAATAAAAATTAACAAACCATGTTTGTTTGCTATCAATAACATTCAACTCTGCAAAAAAAATAAGTTTGATAGTTGTAATTTGCCTTTGCCTTTAAAACATAAATATTTACCAAAATCTGCTCGAGTAAGTGTGACAATAAGAGGATCATCGTCATAAATTCCAAATTGATCTCTGTAGTATGTATAACTTTGGTATTCCTTCTTATTTTTCCTTTCATCAATATCTCCATACAAGTCATACTGCTTTCTAGTTTCGGGATCTTTCAATATTTCATAAGCACTGGCTAGTTTAACAAATTTAGCGTGGGCATCTTTATCATCCTAGGAGAAATCACAAATGTAATTTAAATGCATTGAAAGTGCAAGTTGGCAAATTACTTTCAAGTTTTGAGTTAAATATTTACCTTATTTTTATCGGGATGAAATTTCACGGCCAACTTTTTAAAGGCTTTACGAATATCTTTACTGTCTGCATCTCTGGGTATCCCTAGTAATTCGTACAAATCGTCACTTTTCGAATCTTCGGTCAAAACCAACAGGACCAAACTCAACAGCAACGACAGCAAAAGCACATATTTCCTGAAAAAATGCATCGCGATAACTGAATTAGGAAATCCGTGATTTAAAATTATTTAACAATGCCCACGCAGTTTTATAACAACTGACGTGTAGTTTATTTCCCTTTTCTTAGGTTATTTAATATTCAAACTTACATTTTTAATTTTTCGTAGTAGAATATATCACAGATTTGTTATAACCTAATTAAGTAAGTTATCACACTTATTTGTAAACGCAGGCCATTAACCCAAATAGGAAGTGATAAAAACCGTCGTTGGTAATCTTAATGCAGCCAGCATAATAAAACTACAGCATACAGCATCTTAAACTGGTGATGATAAATTTATGATTTTCTTGAAATTGTGGTTATGCAACCCATTTGACATCTTCTAATGTCAACTCTGCTTGTATTTTGCTTGTGTCAAAATAACAACTTAATTTTCGAAGATTTCTCTTCGAATTTTAAAATGTAAAATAATTTAAACTCAATAAGTTATTATGAAACGATGGTAAAATGATGGAGAACAATGTTAAGAAGGAAACTCCAGATGATGGTATTAATGTTATCGAAACAACAGGTTAGTAGAACTCGACTTGAGATTTAAATTACCAAAAGGTAATTTCCCACCGAAACTTTAACTTCAACGTAATTTTAATATTTCAGAAGAAATCAGTGATTTTAATGAAGGAGTTGTTATAAAAGTAGAAGAATTACACCATTCGATCGAAATAGATGATGACTTTATTATGGAAGCCGAAAGTACGATAGAAGACTCCCCTAGTTGTAAAAGTTGTGAAAATACTCGTAAAAATTTTGGTGATTCAAAAATTCATGTAGGAAAGAAACCAAACACACTCGAGAACTGTCGTCATAAGCATTTGGAAGAACCCCCATCGCTGCAGAAAAACTCTCACGATAATTATATAAAGTAAGTAGTTATTGCATAATTTAACTGGAGAATCGTTCGTCTTCTAGTACCAACATTTTAAATTATTTGTTCGACAAGCGCACAAATTCAAAATTTTACATAAATTATCAAAAATCAAAACTCAATTTTTACAATAATTCAAAATTATTCTAATTGAAATTTAATAAAAAAATTACTTATCAAAATTCCATATCATCAAAAATTTTGCAAAGGATGATTTGGTAACATGGCATCTTGCTCCTCGGTTTTCTTCATTCAACGTAGGTCGTCGATAAGTGGTTCGCAGAAGAAAACCTTCCCAGTTGTGTACCAAATCTAAAAAAAATTAATTTTCCCATCTAATGGACTTCCATAGAACTATGTATCTTCAGGGTAGGCGGGTGTTTATTCTCAAAAACATAAATAGGTAAATAATAAGAAATTACAAAATGCAAATGCATAAATAGGTAAATAAGAAATTACAAAATCCATCCAAATTTACCAATATTCGTATTGGAATCGAAGTTGTCGATCCACCCTTGATTTTATTGTCCATTAATTCGTTTTCTTGCTTTTTATCTTATTTTACCGGCTCCCCATTCACTTTCACCTCCTGTCCATTTTCCTCATCATTTTCTTCTCCAACATTTTTCTTTATGCACAAATTTCCCATTTCCAAATCCTCATTTATAACCAAAATTTCCTCATTTAAATCTTCCAATTCCAAATTTTTATTTGTAACTTCGGCCATATTTTCTTCTCCAACATTTTCAAAATTATTTATTGCTTTATTTTCTTCAATGGATTCTTGTTCTGTTGTTGTTGTTAAATTTGTATTTTTTAAATCCTTTTCGAGAATTACAAAATTTTTATTAAAAACATGGCTTACAGAGTACCGAGTCTGAGACCCACACCTCCTTCGTCGGTTGGGTTGATAAGACCCTTGAAAAGGCGTTTGGAGGGGATAAACCCCTGTTGGTTAACCATAATCGTAATCGAGAGGGGGGGGTCGGTTCGCGCCGACCCTTGTTAGAAAAAATACATAAAAAGCAAAAGGACAATACAAATGCGTTACAACATAAAATAAAACAACATTAGCTGTTCATATGTACTTCGTAAATGCAGGGTTTCTACGTCTTCTTCATCTTCATTTTTTTATCAGATCTTGAGGGTGATACGTCTGTTTGTCTTGATGTTTTCTATTTTGTCGGGATTATGGGGCTTGGATCTGCAGGATCAACTTGGGCCCCTTATATTTCAGAAAATCTTCGAGACTGTAATTTACAATCTTTCGGATTAACGAATTATCAGAGAATTCCAGGTTGTTGACAGATTCCAAGTTGGAATCATCCTGCAGTCGTGAGTTTGTGATAAAGAGGGGGCTTGTAATGCTCTTCTTATCTTAATGTTTTGGAGTAGTGCCCATACAATCGAGGCGCACGTCATTATTGGTCGTATTATTATTTTGTATAGCAGCAGTTTCTTGTTTGCTTGGCTTCGGGTAGGATCGGTGAATCTTTTATTTGATCTTACATTTGGTGATATATCTAGTAATATTTTGTGACATTCGACTTTTATGAAATTAATCTTTATACCATGACAATTGTGCAGTTTGTGATTATTAAACAATTATACCTTAATTAGATTTAGTCCAGGCGTTTTAGACTTTTGCTGCCCAATTCGTGCTCTACGAAAACATTTTTTTTTATTGTGTTTATTTAGAGGTCTTGAATAACACTTGGTAGTTACGCCACGATATACCTGGAGGAATTCTAGAAAATCGCATCCGAAGGTCGCGGAAACGACAGATTCGGGATTAACTCAGTATTGATGGCCGAAATGGAAACCACACCTATTATAAAAGTTGTACGTCTGTAAATTATCTACCTTAATGATCCTAGATATTTTTTTTGTACGCCTAACGGTTTTGAAGATACGACGCAGACTAAGTGAAAAATGTATGTAGTTCCGCCAAACCGCTTTGGCACCATATATTTCGCAATTAACTTGCTTTCAATGTCTCATAATAAAAATTAAGTATTGCTGTTATACAACTCAGTGATCTTTATTCTATACCAGAATGTCTTATACATTTTATTTACAATATTTTCATTGCATAAGTCAAAAATGCATTCATTTCCCCACCTTCTTAGGAGGTAAAATGCTTCGTCGCGTTGTTTTTTTACATGGTTTGGACATGGATTTTAAATTAGTCAATATTTTCAACTCCTTCGGTATCTGAAACGTTGTCTTCTAATGACAAATCATTGTTATTACTTTCATTCTGATACGTCTGACCTATACGTCGTCTATTTTGTCAGAAATTATAGGATAGGTGCGGCATTCAAGCAAAAGTGACCGTGGCAATGTCCACAAGTTATTGAACAATTCAGTCCTACTTTCTTACAGCTACATTTTCCTGCGCAGCACTTTGTACAGTTCCAAAAAATTGAATTTAACAATATGCTGGTGCTGGTGATAAATACGTTGGTAATGGCTGCAAAATATCATTCTTCCTAGTCCAGCCCCACTGCTCAGGATCAATGTCTTTTCCCAACCATGTTAACTTGATAATACACTCTACACAAATGCTGTTGAGATGTTGGAGGAAGTGATGATAATTTTACAGCCGTTGAAAGTTTTGTAAATTTGGCAAATGTTAAATATCAGTAATTGTCTATGGAAGTTTCCGTTTTGGGAGCACGGAATATTTGCAAGAATAATCTTCATTCCATTACAGATCAGTTTGTCTAAAGGGCAATTTTCTTGCATGAACAAATGTGCCGCAGAGTATAAATCCGAACGTTTCCCAAACATTTTGAACACTTGAGTTAGACATAAATGCATTTTTAACTTAGTCCGCGTCGTATCTCCAAAACCGTTAGGCGTAAGAAAAAAATGTATAGGACCAGTGAGGTAGAGAATTTACAGACGTACAACTTTCATAAGAGGTGTTAGTTGTTCCCATTTGGGCCATAAATACTGAGTTAATCCCGAATCTGTCGTTTCCGCGACCTTTGGACGCGATTTTCTCGAATTCCTCCAGGTGTATCGTGGCGTAACTACCAAGTGTTATTCAAGACCTCCAAATAAACAATAAAAAATTTTTTTTCGTAGGGCACGAATTTAGCACAGGGGTCAATTTTATAGCTAAAACGCCTGGATTAATCGAGTTTATTTTAAAAAAAATGTTAAGGTAAAAGTGAAAAATCTTTGTAAGTAAGTATTTTATTTAGAAGATATCAGTGTTATTTTTTTCATTTATTTTATTTAATTTTTAGAATGGACAATAAAAATACACATTTTACTGAACATGAAAAAATATTGTTAGCTACGCTGGTAAAGGAGCATCCAGTATTGGAAAATAAGAAGACCGACGGTGCTTCTATACAGCTGAAACAATTGGAGTGGGAGAATTTGGCTGTTGAGTTTAATAGGCAACCGGAAGTAATAACAAAAAGGGATTCCAAGCAATTGAAGACATTGTGGAAAAATTTGAAGCAAAGGCAAGTATTTTATTAGTATTAACACGTTAACCCTTTCAGACACAGCGTCCTGTGTAAGGTACTTAGGTTTAAGGCATACTTATGTTTAATATTTTCAAAAAATCAAACAAGTTCACATACTGAGTTTGAAAATTTTCCTGCAACCCCTGCATATTTTGTGTCTGAAAAGATTAACCGCTAGAGACCAGCAAATCAAATTATTTATAACTTGTAGAAAACGCAAGAAAACTACATTTGAAAGATATCAGGCTTTAGTAACTGGTGGAGGTATTGCAGAAAAAGCAATATCAGATCCACTGCTGGATCTGATGAAAAAATCTGGATCATCTGGAGATGACGAAAGAAATAGTATATTAACCTTCGAAAATGAAGATAATGATTTTAACCCCGTGGTTAACCGAACAACCCCAACCGCTACGAATAGACGATGTAATAAAAGGAAACAACTAAGCAAGGAGACCAATTTAAGAATGAAACGTATTTCCAATCAAATTGCCGCAGACAAGGAGTTAAATAGTTTAAGAATAAGCCTTGCTAAAGAGGATTTGAAGCGAGTTCAATACCAGTCCGAATTGGCACGGCTACAACTGCAAAAGTTTAAAATTGATAATAATTTATTGTAAATTTTTGAATTAAAAAACATTTTAAATAGTTGTAGGTTGTATAATTTATCAAAAATGACGAGCAATAAATTGACGGCGGTTACACATATTATTGCAATAAAAGTGTCCAATTTGGTTGTAAAACCTTTTTATAGGGAAGGAAATTTTCTTTTCCACATTCCAAATAGTCTTTCTACTATATTTCGGGTGGCTATATGTGCAATGTTATAACATCGTTGCTGTTCATTTCCTGGTCGAAAACTGGGCTTAACAGATGAGTTCTGCAGGGGTAAGCACTGTCATCTAGTAAAATTCCTTTAAACTGACCACTTTCCAATCTCACCCGAACACCACTTCTATCAAAAATGACACTGTTGTGGTTAGAACCTGGATGACGAACAACAATGTCTAAAATTCCACTTAACGGACCAGCCAGCACTTGTACATTGAATAATGATTCGAGAATTAATCTTGGTTAGAGCAGGATTGTTGAAAATGGTTTAAATATTAATCTCGGATGATGTCGGATCTAGGATTATTACAACTATTGGTAGCATTTTTGGATGATTCCATAATTAATCTGTGATCTCGAATTGATCCTTGACTATTAGTACGGACACAAATCCTCTAATTCCAGCAATCAATAATTACGGATCCAATCTTTCAAAAAATATCCAAAAACTCAATCTCGTCCAAATTTCGGACGATTTCCAAATTAAACATCTTTATTCTCAAATTAAACTTAAATAAATCTCAAACTTGAGACGCAAATTCAAAATCTCAGGAGAGATCCGCAAATACGTCCGTCTACTACGACGGACAGGCTTGGAAGGGGTAAATTAAATTATTCAATTAATAAATCTTCATAAATTTCATACTTGGTCTAGGATCAAACCTGCGACTACGCTATGCAAAGCTAGTAGTATGTTGATTTCTCTTTCGTACCAACATTTTAAATTATTAGTACGACAAGCTCACAAATTCAAAATTTCACAAACTTTACAAAAATTATTTACGATCAAAAGAGTCAGATATAAAAATAATTCAAAATTATTACAATTAAAATTCAATAAAAAGAAAATGACTTATCAAAATAAAATATATTAAAAAATTTTCCAGAAGGTGATTTGGTATCACGACAATATTTTATGTACAAGTTATGTACAAGACATCATCAGGTACTACTACAAAAATACAAAAATCGACGGAGAAGTCACAAGGACAATTCTTATACACTAGATTTCCTTTTACTAGTTTTTTAAAAGATTTCCTTTCGAAAGAGTTACAAAAATAAAAAAGGTCTATTATAGAAATTTTAAGATTTTCTAAGTTTTCGCTTTACTTGCACACCAAATTTTTCCAGCGATTCCTCCTCTCATAAAAGCACATACAATTATAGATAACCATTATTTAAATAAAAATCTGCATATAATTAGGACCAGGATCAAACTTCTTAGCAGAAGTAGCATAAATATAATTAATTGTTGATGATAACTATTTAGTTACCAGTATTTACCCACGTCTTAATAAGTACGATCTTCGAATTTCCATGTAAGAAACAAAGAAAATACTATAAAACCAATATATAACTTCTGGTGTTGGAACAAAGTGTTATGATATATAACTTTATAGTGTTTAAAGTTGCCAGAAGTGATATTACATTGCATATACTCACACTCACCAATAAGAGTGATGATAATCTCTTAAAGTAAACGCCGCCACTAAAAAGTTCTTAATTTTAAATAATATTCCGCGTCGTGATGTTTGTGGGTTGTCGGAGTTATTGTGTATGTCGTGTTGTTTTAGTGAGAATTTGTCGTTCAAAATTATTCAAACAACAGAATCGGGACACAAATTTCCCAAGTTAATTGTTGTACCAGCCACCTGGGAAAATAATGGAACTCTACATTGGCCAAAATACGCATCCACTATGGTTTTTATTAAATTAATACAAGATGGACTTTCCAGGCCACAGCAAGGGTGGGAATCACTTCCGTGTGTTAAAATAAGAGACAGTTATTCAACATACTCTGCGGCAGCTGCAGAGAGGGACGAGATAATGTTGCGTTCAAATAACGAAGCATATCAGATTAACTCACAACCAACAAATTTTAAAAAAAGATTAAGAAGCAGTGGCAGTACAGAAATTGGTTATTCTCAAAAATCATTTAATTCGATAACGGAATCGGTTAGAAAGGTGAGTATTTTTTCTATCTTATTTACCATTTCACGAGTACACCAAAACGCTTTGCTTATTTAAAATTTTAGTTAAACCATTTGCAAGAACAACCTGTGGCAGAGCAGCCGATCTTGGTGGTAGCTGACGTTACCACTGAAACTCGGAATATTACGGTAAATCTTAATTGCAGTTTATCATCTGGGATTATGGAAATACTCTTTTTTTACAGGCAGTTAGAAGTGAACCGTCTGTAAATATATTGCCTCCGCAACATATACCACGTCCGAAGCAACCTATTTTACAGGTAAGGTTAATTTAAAATTTTGAAAACAAATTAATGTTTTTTTCGTGTTATAGCAAATACCACAAGAGACAATATCCAGTTCATGTGATATGGTAATCTATTCAAACAATAATATATATTATTAATTATTTTATAATTTTAGGAAATCGGTGGTCTTCTAAATGGCTGTGAAATTTATATAATGGATGAGAAACAATCGAATAATTTACCGCTTGGTGGTAAAATTTATGAAGAACGTAATAACAGAATTCCAGAAGTTTCCAATAGTACGGTAGTTGTCGAAGGCAATACTTTAAAAATGGTGTTAGAGAATCAACATCACATACTGAATCAACAAAAGAAAATTCTTGAAGAATTAGCAAAACAACACACCACCTTAGAATTTCTATGTGGAATTCACAATAATTCGCCAGCAAAACAAGCTGCACTACCGATTGTGCAACAAGTTGTACCGAGAAATGATAACACAGTGAATCTGATGCCTATGGACACCATAGAAAAGCTGCAAGAATTGGAATTAATTTTGTTGGATGAAGAGAATATGAACAGACTGGTATGACATATTTATGTTTAATATCGTAATTATGAACGTACTAATATGAATTTTAACTTCTAAGGTGGAAAAAATGTCGGCAATATGCGGGACTTCCGGAACAATGAATGGTATAAATTGTTGTTATACCTTGATAGATAGTTTCTTCAATCGAGAATTTTTAACGAAATTCTCTTGGAGTGGTGGCAGTAGAAACTCGGAGGAAAAAGCTCCTTTCAAAAACAATAAGAATGTTATTAAAATATTTTACAAGATTGTTGCTCTGGCCGATAGACAATTTTCGGAATTGGATTGTCAGGGTTTCTTTAAAAGTATAGTGAAAAATGCAAAACGACGCGCTCAGCTTATGTGTTCCAATACAGAAAAAAAAAGATGCTCTGCTGGAAAAAGACGACCAAACAATTTGGTTTATAATAAACACGATCGTCGTAATGACAATGAAAATGAAGATGAAAATGCGAAAACTGAAAGTCACTATATTTACATCGAAAATCAGGACTCGAACAGTGAAAGTGAGCAAGAAAGCAACAATGCAGATTAACTATCTAAGCACATTTTAAAATGCTTTGTTTTGTGTTACACATTTTAACTGTAATATATGGTAATATCTGTATATATATACTTTGTTCAAGTTCCTTTGTTAAACTTGTTGATGCAATATTCCTGTTTCACTTTTTGTTAGAGTAGACAGTTTTGGTAAGTATATTTTTGTATACAGCAGTTAGTATTTACTATTAATGAACTTAGAGTTATATAAGGGTACTAACGGTGATAGTTTAACCCTTATGGAGTTGACTATTTAAACTCATAAGAGGTGTACAGTGGTAACTGAAAGGTTGTCGTCAACAATTAATAAACTCATCTTTTTATTTAACTATTTTTCACTATAGTAGCATAAGTACTTATTTTCTCATTTGTTTTTATTATTGATAGTAAAAAAGAAAAGCCAAAGAAAAGGAAGCGGACAAAGAATACGAGTACAGAGCAATATGAAATTTACATTAAGTACCTGGAAGATGATTTTAATTTTCGAACGGGCATTATTAACAGTTCCCTAGGAGATAACTATGTCCGAACGAAATGGAGTAAATTAGCAAATGTTTTAAATGGAATGGGAGATGGGCCGAATTTAACATTAGAAGAATGGAAAAAAGTACGTTGACAGAAGCAATGTTTACTGTTTAATATTAATTTTGGGCATTTTAGAGGTTCAGTGACTGGAAATATGCGACTCGAAGCAAATATCGCAGATTAGTCCAATCACAAAAAAAAAGTTTTTCTGTATCTTCTGAAAGTAACCTTACTCCACTGGAAAAAAGAGCACTTGCAATTTGGAAGGTTACTACGGAAAAGCCATCGATACCTAACTACGTTGTTATGTCAAAAACGGTTACGGAAAATGTATTGTTAGAAAGTTCCCAAGCCAGCTTACCTCTACAAGATGCGGTACGTAATAAATATCAACAATCGCTGCCACCACTTCAACCCATTGTGAGGACGTCTTTGGAGAAGAATTTAAGTCCTTTGAAAGAAAGTGCATTGACGTTTTGTAATAATGTGTCATTAAAACTTCCTCCTGCCAATTTACCTCAGAAAACAGTACCTGTTTGTTCCCAAGAAGACCCGAGTAGTACAAGCACGGATTGTTTGAGTAGCATAAAATCCGTAACGACAAGTAGTACGATGACTGAAAATTCTTTTGAAGACATCAACGAAACGCTTCAAGAGAAGGAAAAGCAAACTAAATGTCTTGAGGGGATATTAGGGCAACTTAGGAAACAAAATAAATTGTTTAGTACTTTTTTAAAACTGCAATTTCCTCAATATGAGGAAGAAATCGATTGAATTGTTAACCTACAATTTTGTTATAAAAAACGATTAAAATTCAAAGATTGTTTTCTATTTCTATTTTTCGACGTTTCGGTCTATTTATTAAGCCATCTTCAGGACTAAAAATAAAAACATAATCTTTTTTTGTGAGATGAGTTTGGAATTTTTAGTCCTGAAGATGGTTCAATAAATAGGTCGAAACGTCGACCAACAGTTTATTTGTTTTTTATTGGCGTTCCACTGTTCCTGATATACTCATTAGTGGTTAAGTTTAGGATTAGATTGGAGAAAATATAGCAAAGATTTTGTTTCTGCATTTCAAAAATTTTCAAAATTCTTCTCCCTTGCAGGATTATCAGATCGTAAATTTTGAAAAGAAATTTCTTCAATATATTCCTATTTTTTCAACAAAAGTAGGGGGGTCATAAAATATTAAGTTTTAGGTCTGAAAACGGCTAGACTGTCTCTATTCAGTTAGGCTCAGTGTTGCCAATCGCAAATATGCGTTTTCCCCTACCGAAGATCTTAAAATCCCCAATTTACTCAACCTACATTTCCAAAACCCCAAAAACATCCCCTTAAATCAAAAATTAAATTTTATTACTTTTTTTTATTATTAATTAAATTATTTATTATTGAACATTTAACTATTAATTTCACAGAGCATAGAAACTTTCAAAGAACTTTTCAAAGTAAAATGAAAATTTATTTAAAAATTAAATTACTTGGCACCTGAGGGCACGTGCCCCCCCCCCCGCCCCGAAATATTCAAAAGAAAACAAAAATTTGAAAGTAAATTTGAATTTTAAAAATATAATAAGTAAATAGATTTATTTTAAAGTGGGAAAAAAATTGTTTCCAAATTTATTTTCCGTAATGTTATTGTTATTTACCTTGTCGGCTTATATGTCGATTGATACTTATCCCTTTTTACCTGGAAGCCATGGAATTGATGTAATATTATAAACTGTTTATTGGATACAATTTCAATATCGAAATAGACACCAAAAACCGAAAATGCATTTTTTATTTATATTGGCGAATGGCTATTATCCCCAAAAAATACCCAACAATTTGCGTTACCCAACAAAGTACCCAACAAAAATACCCACATTTTGGGGAATTACCCAACAATTGGCAACACTGGTTAGACTAATAAAAATTAGACACTTTCCATTTTTAGACCATCCATTTCAAAACGCTAATTTCGATAAAAGCAATTGGCTCTTATAGTTAGTTTTAAAAGATTTACTGTTATTTTGCGCAGGCGTACTGAAACCCTGCTTAAGTTGTTTCCACATGTGTTTTATTTTTTTATTAACATTCAGTTTGTGGTCGTAGTCGGGGCATTTACAATTTAAATATTGCTACTATTGAATACAGGTATAATCTGCCAATTTAAAAATGGAAAATTATTTTAACCTCGTGGATTTCGAAAATAAAGAGAATCAAGAAAATTTGGATGGAGGATTACCAGGTAAATGTTTTTAAACTGAACTTTTTGTTTAATTTTTGTAATCCGCCATTACTTTGATAAACAGGAATTACTGTGTTTTTTTCAAG
The DNA here is from genome assembly GCA_949152465.1 of Cantharis flavilabris. Lineage (NCBI taxonomy): Eukaryota > Metazoa > Arthropoda > Insecta > Coleoptera > Cantharidae > Cantharis > Cantharis flavilabris. The sequence goes on from OX424436.1 coordinate 46,891,128, forward strand.
TTGACCATAAATGGAGCACTCAAGCAGTGTTAAATTTTTGCACAAGGTTCTGCTGAACATTTCTAGATCAACTTAATTATATTCATATTCTATCTAAACCAATCTAATCGTAAGTGAAAAGTGAGTACCAATAAGCTATTCCAGTTAAATGAGGAAATCTCATACATTTTTTTAATTTTATTTCTGAAAGTTTATGTTAAAAGAATGAAATTGGTGTTTTCAATTTTGTTGTACCTTTAATATTAAGCCTAAAATGAATTTTTAAAAACCCAGTGACGTCACCAGGAGGTCTTGCTCAACTGGACAACCCTGTAAACAAAATGAGTAATATATAATATATATCCATATATTGTGGCAAGACAAAGACAAAAAAAACTTAGAAATTGAAATTTTTTTAAATTTAAAATTTTTTGTCTTTGTCTTACCACAATATGCGGATTTTGTTTACAGGGTTGTCACGTTGTGCAAAACCTCCTAGTGACGTAGCTAGGTTTTTCAAAATTAAATTTGGGCTTAATATTAATCGAAAACAAAAATTAAAAACATATAATAAATTGTATTAGTAAACTTTATAGATTAATATTATTCAAAAGTACTAATTCCAACTGTTGCAAATTCCTTATTATAAATATTTTTTTAGAATTGATTATAGATGAAAGAGTTACAGAAAATTTGAACGTTTCTCAAAATGAAGTAGATTTAAGTCAATTGATATCAAAACCATTTGAATGTACGACTTGTGGCTACAAGACTATAAGAAGGGATTACTTTAAAGTGCATTTAAAGAATCATAGAGAGAAAACTTCGTATTCGTGCAAATATTGTGACTACAACGCAAAAAATAAAAAAGAATTAACGGATCACGCCAAAACTCATCTAAACGAGAAATCATTTCCATGTGAAATCTGTAAAGGTAACGTAAGTTTTACAACAAAGTCCAACTTGAAAATACATGATGCTCGAAGTCACAATGGCGAAAATAAACCATTTGCCTGCCAACATTGTAAATACAAGACGTCGTCGAACACTGCACTTCAAAAGCATATGAAAGCTGTTCACTTCGAACCGTATGGTTGCGGAATTTGTGATTTCAGTTTTCCTGATAAAGTTTCGTTAAAAGACCATATTTGGAAAATTCATTCTATTCAATCATAAAAAGTATTGTTAATACAAATTGTTAAAACTAGGCCGTTTTGACTGACCTAGTTGTTGCAATGTTTAGTTCCCTATCTTACACTGTAATTGGTCTACTCTACGTTTCACATAATTTAATGTTTTGAGAATATTTTAATTTTTTATTTTAAACTTTTTTAATATATTTTTTATTTATTTTAATTTTATTTTCTACGCCATTTTGTTAAATTCACACCTACTATACCATTGTGTTTTATGATTTTAATTAAATTTTTTTAAATATATTTTTTATATAATAGTCCTTTTCTCCTTGTTTTTATTTATTGGTTTAATACAGTTTTTTTACGTAGATATTGAGAGATTACCAATCTTATGTTGTAAAAAGGAAAAAAATTATTTTATTTTTAAATTTATTAAAAAACAGTATTTTAAGAAACTTACGTAAGAAATGCGTCAAACCAGGTATATAGATAAATTTTAAATTTAGCCCCCCACGTAAGGGTCCGTAAGATTTCCGATACCTCCCTCACTAAACCCTTACGTAATTAATGGACGGCCCCTTACTCAAATTTGAAAATTATATCTAAATTCCTTAAAAAAATATGTATTTAGCCCGGCAGACTCATTGACTCCCTCCATGGGAGGATTTTTCCTTGATCCGCTCTTGTTCTCTACAGTCTACACCAGCGGTCGGCAACCCGCAGCTCTCCACTTTGCGGCCCGTGGTTGTTTTATAAATCAACCTAAACAATTAATTACGCGCGCAAAATTCAAGAAGTTTTTTTTTATTATTTTTCCTCATTTTTGTCATTAAAGCAAAGTTGGCAAAACTGCTATAGTTGTTCGCGCAAATCGCACAAATTATGGCATTTCCTTGAAAAAAACGCGAAAAAGCTAAAAAAAAATCTTATTTGTCCCTGAGTGCGGCCTACCTTTATTTCAATTTGCCACTATGTGGCCCTTGCTTGCCAAAAGGCAATGGCGGATCCAAGGGGATTAATACGTTAATTTTTAAACCAAAAAATTCTGATGCGTTACGAGTTCCCAAAACTATTTTGAGAATTTGAAAAGTATTTCGTATTTTTTAAACTTTTTTTATTTAATTTATTAAAAAACAAATAATAAACTTATTTTTCTATTATCAACTACTACTTTTTATTTTTCTTATTTATTAAATTTTTATTTTGTCGCCCCCTCTATGGTAATAGTCTGGATCCGCCACTGCCGAAAGGTTGCCGACCGCTGGTCTACACAATGAAAACAAAACTAATAAAATATAGAAGTTTGGGTAATAAAAATCGGACGTGGTCATGCTCATAACTTTATCATACTTTTAAATAACAAAAATATAAAGAAATAGGTTATTTACACAATTATTGATTAATACTTCTTTATTATTATTTTGGAGCAGAATATAATAAAAAAATCAAAAAAAATCTTTTTTTTTTAATTTGAAAAAAGAATATTTACAAAAATAGGATATTTACACGATTATTGATTAATACTTTTTTAATATTATAATAGAGAAGAATTTAATAAAAAAATAAAATTTGAAAAAAAGGAAAAAAAAATAATATTTTAATTTACAAAAATTTTTTTTTTTGCTTTTCCGTGTACCGATTTTAACCAAAATATAATCAGTTCTAAGTAGTGCTGGGACATCGATAGAAGAACATCGATGTTCGATGTCGATGTCGATATCTAAGCTGGATATCGATAACATCGGTTGAAAACATCGATGTTCGATGTCGATATTATTGTCTATTAGTTTAAATCAAGGAAAAACATGATAAAACACTTAAAACTGTTATTTTATTTAGAAATAAACTGCAAATAAGTTATAATACATAGTAATTTTTACAAACTTACAAGTCCTAAATTTTTTTATCAATGCCGATAAAAAAAATTGGTATAATACCAACCGTCGCGTCGTGTATTTGACGTGAATTAATTTTATTTTACAAATTCTTTGTAACATCGAATGCAACGATAACATCGCAAAGCAAACATCGGTAGTTTCGATATATCGATACGTCTGACATCGATGGCAAAACATCGAAACATCGATCGGGTAACATCGATGTTTCGATAACATCGACGAACATCGCCCAGCACTAGTTCTAAGTCTCAATATAGATATGTTACTGTCAATGATGACAATTCGGTCATTAACGTCAATGACCATGCATTTTGGGGATGTTGACATTTAAAATTTTATGTGTGGTTTTTACATCATTATCCGGGCAATGACGTTAATGCCCAATACGGAGTGGGCAATGATGAAACTACTATTCTATAGATTTCATCTGAAAGTAATATATTAAATGTGCCCTTGCAATTAATAGTAGTTATTAAGGGATACTGAAAAGTTAATTTTGTTACAAAATATTAGTGATACGACCAAAGAATATGAGACAAGCAGCAGCTCAAAGCAGTGTTTTAGGAGGCCAGGGTTACAAGCGTTTTGTCATTGCAATGGTGAATGTAAAAATAATAAATGTGCGTGTCGCGGCAGCAAACAAATTTGCAATTTTATTTTATTTTATTATTTTTTAATTTATATTATTTTTGTTAATAAAAGATTAAATATATTATATCATAATACAATGAATACAACATATGTACGTAAATATCACCTGCCAGTTGGCTGTCAAATTTAAATCGCCATTTTGCTGTTCTTTATAGCAGTTATTCCATAATATCATCATTTTCCAAGTCCATTTTGGCTATTAACGTCATTGACCGGCCAAAGACGTAAATATTACAGTCAGATGAAAATATTTACATTATTGTAAATCATTTACATCAATGGCCAGCTTAAATGGGCATTGACGTCATTGCCCGGCGATTGACGTTAATGCCCAATTTACGTCATTGACCGTAACAGATATAGTATACAAATATGTACTAAATACGAAATTTTGTTAAAAATTTTTTATTACTTTTTGAGTTAGAGCGCACACAAAATTTGACCACAGACACACATACAGACATTTTTTGGAAATGATGATTTTCCGCTTCTGAGACCCCAACATGCCTAAATTCATCAAAATTTCAATTTTTTTCTGCACGATGACAAAAAAATATATGCAAATAATGATAAATCTGCAATAAAAACATTTTTATTGATGTGAGTACAGTAATAAACTAGGATCCGGATTTATAGATACTAAAAAGCTTCAAAATAAGCACTTAAATATGCGCTAATAATTTTATAACTCCTCAAAATGCTGGGTTGCAATTGATGCAAATATAAAATATAAAAAGAAGTTTATAAAAAAATTTAAATAAATCCGCCACTGGCTTATACGCAGAAAAAACATGCAAATGCTTAAAAATCCGATCCCTAGTAATAACTAATAATATTTATGATAAATACTACTTATATTTTAATATATGTACTATATTCCTATATTAAATTTTTGTTACAGACCGGACTTGGATTCCTAGTCGTTTGACTTTCATCGTACCAAAGTTAGCAGGTATAATATAAAAAAATAATTAATATTTATAATACATATTATTATTAGAAAATTTTGTGTAAACTGTTGTTTATCTGTGCGTCTGTAAATTCGGCTATTAAGAGGGGTCATAATGTATAGTTTTTCTCGGTGTAGAAAATAGATATATGAGCTCATTTTAAGGATAGAAGAGTAAAAAAATAGGTTATGTGCCCAGACACAGCGGGAATATTTTGTTTTTGCATAATTTTGCATCTTTTGTTTTATGCGACATTTTTTGTTGAATTTCATTGTCCTTATTTTAGATTATAGGTATACATTTTTCTATTTTGCTTCACCGTTTCTGAAATACAGTGACTTAAAAAAGCTTGCGACGATACAATAAAACTTGCCATCTGTATTCTGTATCTCAGAAACAGTGCAACAAAAAGAATTTTTTTTTTGATTTAACCAAATAATACACTCGGATATTTTTTTGAAAATAATGATTGGCCCCAAAACGTGTAAATTCACCAAAATATCAACTTTTTTTCTGCACGATTACAAGAAGTAATATTAGCAACTTTCAAAGTACACAACCTCAACATTCTTGTTAGCCATTTGAAGTTATCGTTTTATTTGATACCAAACAGTCTCCTCGGTGCTCCCTCTGACATATTTACGTAATTATACATAACTTTACAATGACCGTGTATATAGATAAATTTTAAATTTGAATAAATTAATACACTCGCGAATTTAGCGAACTCGCCCAATCACTAGAACAAAAATGGCGCTTATTTTAAAAAGATCTGCTATCTAATTTTACCAAGACGAAAGATTTTAGTTTATTTACATAAACGCTTTCGTCGAAAGTCTGCGTTACGTAATTTTTTACCATTTACGTTATTACGTCGTTGTTATTCGTATTTATAGTTTAAGTTATAACGTGTAAATTGATTAAACAATTTGCCGATTTAGCAATCATAACCTAAAATTTGTTTTTTAGCATTTTTTTATTTTACAAATATAACTCAATTTTGAGTTTTTTAATAAAAATTGTTACCGTAAGTATTTGACGAAAAATGAGATATCAAGGAGCAGGTGGTGAATCTGTGGTAGTGAATTATTCCATTGTACATTTGATGTTAAGTTTTAAGAAAATTTGTTCCATTGCGGTGGCCTGTCCGGTCGTAGCTATAGTTATTTGTTTATTAACCGCAATTATATTTCAAGCTGAAGACGTGCACGAAACGCACTGCCGAGTAAGACCCTCATTTTCTATCTTTTAAGGTGGAATGGTATCCAATTTCAATTTTTTAGGTTTATAACGTAATTCCATCGATTAGTGCAATTACTGGTATAAGTCCTCAACGATATTTATGGAGGATTAGCGTTGCCTTACACATTGGCCCGAGGTTTTTAATCGCCGCTTTGTACAAAGCGTACAATGAGAATATCCTTAATACAACGCCCGAAACTAAAGTTCGCACTTGCTCGGTTTAATTGTATTTTCTATATTAAACTCTTGCTTTTAGATTCACTTATCGACTCGAAAGTGGATAAGCATTGCATTTTGGCTTCACATAATCGAAATTGGCGCTCTTTGCGGAGTCACTTTCATATCCAACAGGGAAAATTATCGTAGGTTGCTTTATTGTTCTGAATTTTGGTTAAATTAAGCCCCACTGTCAAGTTACAACATATTTTGTGTTGCAGCGATTCACGAGAAGTTGTTTATAACTTTTATGATCAGCAGCCTTACACACATGTTGGCGAATATTCAGGTCTCGAAAAAGGTGGCGGAAATCACCGAGGACGATTGTAGTGCGAAACAAACAATAGTAACCTTAAAGCAAGGTTTGTTCGTACTGTCCGTTATAAGTACGGCAGGTTTGATACTATTCTTCCTCGAACATCGTTACTTTTGCCACGACATGGGTGAGTCTCAATAGTTGTCTTTAATTACAAACAAAACCAACGCATTTTTCAGCATTCAGTTGGTTTGCCTTTTGCGAGTACGTAATAGCTTCCGCCAACATGATTTTCCACCTGATTGCCGTCATCGACTTCCCGGCGGAACAACTAATGATAGCTAGAAATACGAAGAATGTAGAGAACTTTTGTACAAAAGAGAAAAACAAATAGCGGCGTTGTGATTTTTGTTAACTAAATTAAACAAGTCAAAATTAGTCTGAATAATTTTAAGTTAAATTAAGTTTCTGATTTTATGTAAATTAACTTTTAAGTCTGCCATTTATCTTCCACTTAATTAGGTGGTCAATTTCAGTTCGTTACAACCAAAGATTTTTAGATTTGTTAAGCTACACGTTTTTGTAGTTTTTAATCGATGCTTTGTACCTTGAAATTAATTTTTAAGCCCTCGTGATGGTTATAACGAATCTCATCTCAATAAACGTAATACTCACATTTATTTATTTAAGGGGCAACTAATTTGACCACGGAAGTGAAATTCATTTCAATTTTAACTTTAAGCTTTTTTATAAATGTTTTGCTTCTTCCTATGTATATTTTGTTACGTAACAATTACTCTAAGAATCTCAACTTTCTTTCCACAAAAAAGTCCTTAATAAACTTTAGAAAATTTTATTTAATAATATCTTGTTTTTTTTCCAACTAGTTTCTAGTTGACTATGCAACCCACCATACCGTAATTCCAAAATGTTGACACTTTTTTAATTGTTTTGTACTTAAAGTAAAACTTTTCGGAAATATTAATTTTTATTTCAACGTTAAAGTAATTTCCAATTAATACTGTAGATTATTTTTCTAAAAATCTGTAGAGAGTATTTCTAAAATAAATCATTTTGTAGATTACATATTGTCGACGTGTTGAACAAAAATGCTGCATATATACAACGCGCTTGGTATATACTATTGGAGGTGTGTGTCTGTGATGGCACAACTGAACATCGATCGCTAAGTGTTTGTATCTAGGCCGATCTGCTCAGTAACGTGGCGTCACGTGGTCGATCTTGTAGCCATGGATGTCAAACGTTGCCGCAAATTTCTTTGTAGTCGCACGTTGGGCAACCAGGTTCCTCGAACGTCCGCCATTTCCAAAATTTGGGGGGTTATGGATAGGTATCAATTTAGAACACCTCCACGTACTGGCACCGTGATCGTTTGACGGTACGCCATTTTTTATCAATAAAAAATTTTATTGTAAACCAGTGATATCTAAACTTTTGCCTATTTAACATTTCTTTTGTGTAATAGAAATGGTTTAAGGCTACCTAATGGAGCCATTAGGTAGGTAAATGGAGTATTATTAGAAAATATTTTCAGAATCTCGTTGATCCATTCATTCGCGTCAGGGGAAAACGAACGTCTGAAAAAAAACATGGGGAAATTAACTTCGAGGTGACACAGGCACTCAGCGCGCATGGAGCTATCTACATAGGTTCGAGAGAGCAGACTCCCCCAATTGCCACTACTGCAGGGAGAACGACGATGCGAGCACACAATCTTCTCCTGCATCAAATGAACCAAGATCAGACAGAATCTCCGCAAAAGAAAAGGGTGGTCATGGTAAAAGCTCCTTAGACTATATGAAGGAAGAGAGGGATTTTAAAGAGGCTAAAATTGAACCACATGGTTTATGGACGACCCCTAAAAGGTAAAAAAGCAGTGAAAATTGCTAATTTTGCACAAATTTTGCCAATTACCAAAGTTTTGGGGGGGGGGGAGGCTCCCTATCCCCACCTTCTTCAGACACGTCCCTGATTGGCCCTTAGACTAGTTTACGTTTTTCGAGCAGGATCGTTCTGATTAGAAGCATATTATCTGTCAAATTAAAGCCGTTTCAACGGATTAATAAACCATTTTTACCAACTGACAAATGGAACCTTAAATACTATATATACAAAAAAATAACTAGTTGTAGTCGTAATTATAGAACCTTTTATTGAATATTGTCACAAGCAAAATGCAACACAAAAAACATGTGGATTTAATATCGCTTTTCCAGAAAGAAAAACCTGATAACACAAAATATAATAAAACTGCAGAGCTCGTAATTGATCTAACAGAATCAACCTCAGAGTGTTACACCGAAATAGACTATCAATTGGAGTTTGCAGAGAAAAATAAGAAACACAACGATTCTGACGACGACGTGGAAGATATAGTGGCCAAATTAGAACGGAAGTATGGAAGCAGCAATAAAAAATCGAAAAGAAAAAACTCTTCAATGAATTTTAACGGATATTGTGATTCCGATTCGTTTATCGACAACTCGGAAGCTTTCGACGAACATATTCCAAGTAATTTGTCAACGTTGTACGGTGGTTTGTACATCAATTCCGGTCCTTTGTCATTTATCAGCAAGGAACGAGACGAAGACAACAGGTACACTCGTGTTGGAAAATACACGTGTTTATCAAAGCCCAAAACTCAATTAATGAAAGACCTGGGTCAAAAAATGTTTACTCTGAGAAAGGGTAAATTGCGCGTGGAAAATAGGAAATCGTTGATTAAGAAAAGCAAAGATAGCAATATTGACCAAACTGAAAATCCAACCGAACAAACGAAATCTACGTTTCCATTGAATTCATTTGAAAATATGTTTCAATCGTTAACGAAACAGAACGAAGAAGATAATGATGTGGGCGCTTCGTCAGATAGTGATCAGCAAAGTTTTTCCCCTAACGAAGTTCAGTTGCCAACCGAGTTTCCTTCAGATGTAACGAACATCGTGGACAATTTAAAGAAAGTTGTAAGTGAGAGCAGTCCAGAAAGCAGAGTAAAGAGCAAAGGATCGGTTAATAATCTGCTGTTAAAATTGGAATACAAATGTAGGCATTTGGATAAATCGACGAGAATAAAGGTTTACGATTATTTGGCGCCTTTCGTAAAATGCAAGAGGAAATCTTTGACCAAGCGAGCTAAAAACTTATGGGTCACCGAAGAAAATAGGAAGGCCAATGAGTTGCTAGAGAAGCTCAAAATTACAGTTGGCGAAATGATGGAAGGCTTAGTATCCGAAAACAATGAAGTACAAAAATTATTTTTATGGAACGACGAGGCAAAGAAATTGTTAATTGATACGATCGATTTACAAGTAAATTGTTTTAAGTTCGATGGGAAAAGGAAGGATACAATGGAATCCCGGTTGATGAAATTTATAAATACGGATGTTCTTCCCATTTGGCCCGAAGGCTTGATGTCGGCAAGCGAACTGATAAGCTATTATGATTCTGTTTCCAATAAGGAAGAAAAGTTAATTGATATTTTAAAGCAAGAATTGGAGGTTAATTCATCTTGTACCGACATCACTCCAGATATATCAGCGGTAAGCATTGATATTAATTCAAACGAAGATGAGCCTATAGATTTAACACTACCTGTTATTATTATTGATTAATAAAATAATTTATCAAAAATTTAATTTCATTTTTTAATTATATGATGAAAATGAGCTGTATCGTCTCACAAAACTCTGCAGATCAGCCATTGAACGAGAAATCGCTGCAATACTGACAAAAACTCGAAAAACATAATATAAACAATATTTGTTTGTGTTACAGAAATAACAACATTTTGGAAGCGATATGCGATGGTACACACGACTCGAAACTGCCATATGGTTTTCAAAAAATAATGACGACACTGTATAATGAGATTCACAACTCATAATTCATTCTTAATTTCCTCAAGTAGCAAAGGGTCAAAGACATGAAAATAACAAATTGAAAAAGTTTAATAACAAAAGAAAATAACTTTTTGAAACTAAATTAAGAATTTTTGATTAAGTAATACTTCTACAAATTGTACATTATTATATTTCACACTTCTAGATACATTTTCATATATTTAGGCCAAGCAACTGGGAAAAACTGCAGAAGTTTGGAAAATTAGCAATTTTAGTCAATTCAATTATGTTTTTTCAAATCTATTATGTTTTTCCAGTCACCAAACCAGTGGAGAATCCAAAGGGCAAAAGAGGTCCCATTAGAGCTCAAAAAACATCAATTTTGACACTAAAAATATTTAAATTTAATAAAAAGCAAAAAATTATTTTATTTTTGATATTATTACTACTTTTTATTAGTATTTAATACATTTTTATTTTGTCGACCCCCCCCTATGGCGATTGTCTGGATCCGCTACTGCATCAAACTATGTAAATAAATTACCAATTTTCAAAACTTTTATATTTTTTTTAAAAAACTCCAACAACAATTTTGGTTTTATAAAAGTTCTCAAAATATTACCTAATTAGGTTTATACAACCTTTATAAAACAAAATTTGTTGATTGGGTGGCATTATATCTAAATATAATAAAAATATAATATAAAAGAGTCCTCACTCCCTGATTCATAAAAAAATTGAGATGCTAGAGTTTTTATTACTAACTTAAAAAGAAGAACAGAGAATCAACAAAGTCCCCTAAAAACAATTATAGCAAAACATAAATTAGACGATTGGAATTAGTCACCAATAAAGCATCTAAAACAAAATTTGGCTTAACAGTTTTCTGAACGTGAAAAGGTAACAATTTAAATCCAGAGACGGATTAAGGATATGTGAGACTCGGGGCTAACTATTTTTAGAGGCTCCTTTCCCTTTGCATGTTGTAACAAGGTCAAGTTAGACTTAAAATTTTTTCACTTTTAAATAATTTTCCTTTTTTTTATGAGGATTAAAAAATATACCACATTTTTAATTGCCATTTAAATTGCCAATAAAGATAGATCTATAAGAATTTTTAGACGTCATTTTCTCATTTTGAATTTGGTGTAGGTTCAGTGCCGGTGCAAGAGTACCTAGGGCCCGTAAGCAAATATACAAATCGGGCCCCTAAAACAGCAATGTATTAATTTTAAATTGCGTATATTATTTAAAAATCTCTTCTTTGGAATTTACTAACCTTTATGGCACCGGGCTCCTAAGCATTGCTTACGTTCGCTTATCGATATCACCGCAATGGGTCCGATTTAGTAGCCTAAGTAAGCGTAGGGGTATCTCCCTGTCTTACCTAAAATCAAAGAGTATGTACATATAGAGGGACAGCTCTTATGGGAATACTTGTCACAAGTATTTCTTGATGGCTCTGCTACGCCATCTAGTGGAGGGGGTTATCTCTACGTTTTAATTTTTGGTCCTCTATATACAGGGTGCTGAATGAGTTAACTGAACATGGGAAATTAACATGTAAAAACTTATTTTTGCAAAAATACCTCCCTGTATATAAAGGATCAGCCATAAATTAAGAATTAAAACGTAGGGATCACACCGTCTACTAGATGGCGTAGCAGAGCCATTAACAAAAACTTGTGACAAATATTTGTTAATGGCTGTTCCTCTATATATAAATACTCTTTGCTAAAATCCAAAATCTAGAAGGTTGCACTGGGGGTATTCCATACCCCCCAGACCCCCCGAATTACACCAACTGATTTGTGACTTAAATAATATGTTTAGAGCTTTGGAATCGGAAACAACTGGTTTCGCTGCTAGCTAAGTTTAAAATTCATTTTATTTTTGCACATCAGGGAGTAAAAGCTTCAACATATTATTTCTTATATTAAAGTCTTTGAAGATGGCTTCAGTAAAAGAGCCGAAACGTTGACATATACTTAATTTGTTTTTTATTTTGCCTTCCTAATCCCAAGATTTCCATCTAAGATATTATTTAAATCACAAAATAATTAGTGCATTCCGGGGGGTCTGGGGGTATGGAATACCTCCCAGTGTACTTTTCTGGATTCTGGATTTTAGGTAGGAGGGCAAGGAGATATCTCTAGAAGCACTTATGTCACTAAATGGGACCCATTGTACTACCTCCTGCTGCAGCAGCTCTCCGTCCTGTCACTCCTCAAGCCATCCGGTCTCCAGGATGAATTCGATCGAGACAGCTGCATCGGAGGTAATACAATGGGTGTAGGTTGGATCCCTATTACGTAACACCATTCAATTATTATACATAGTTTATCATAGTTGTTTTTTATAAAAAAACAAATAACAAACGAATGCAAACGTTTGGTTTCCAAACAAAACTTTTTATACCAATTGTACGTATTAGATTAACTCAATATTTTTCCGCGTGGTGGCGTTCGTTTAATTTAAAAAGCGAATAATCAAAGAAAACCAAGATTTTTATTATTTGAGGGTATTTGGAGAAGGATAAAGCAGGCTAGAAACTGGAATATATAGAAAACAATTGAAAAAATTGAGTAAAAAAACGAAAAATCGATCATTTTTAATAATTTTTTACAATTTCAGGAGACAAATCCTTTCCCAATAAATATTCTTACTACAGATATTAACTTTTCACGTCTCTAGCTTACCAGAAGAAATTTAAAGGATAAAATAATCGTTTTCCTCTTTCCAAGTTATCGAAAAGTGATAAAATTAGATGGGGAAAGCAGTGACGGGGCCAGAATTTTTAAAACGGGTTGGCACAAATTGGGCCTAATATGTATTTTGAGGTGGGCAGAAGCACACAAAATTTATAAATAAACTCAAACATATTCAGTGAGTCGCAAAAGAAGTGGGGCACTCCTATGTTAACAATGTTAATTTTACCTTTTCAAGACCATTTTTAACACAAAAATTAATTTTACAGCAAAACTTTTTAGACATTTTTGTAGAAAATTTCATTGCCTTCCATTTTGCTTATATACATTTTTCTATTTTGTCGCCTCGTTTCTGACTGACAGCGACTTAAACAAGACTCGGTAAACCACGAGAAATATTTTCATCTCTATCTCGGAAACGGTGCCACAAAATAGGAAAATGTATATAATCAAACATGTAGAGAATAGAGTTTTCAAGAAAAAATGACTATTCATTTTTTTATTTTGTCGCACCGTTTCCGAGATAGACATGAAAATATTTTTCGTGTTTTACAGTGTCTTGTTTAAGTCGCTGTCAGTCAGAAACGAGACGACAAAATAGAAAAATGTATATAAGCAAAATTGTAGGCAATGAAATTTTCTACAAAAAATGTCTAAAAAGTTTTGCTGTAAAATTAATTTTTGTGTCAAAAATGGTCTTGAAAAGGTAAAATTAACATTGTTAACATAGAAGTGCCCCACTTCTTTTGCGACTCACTGTACATTATTGATAAAAGCACCTAAAAAATTTGAGTGGGCACTTCAATCAACAGGGTGGGCACGCTCCCACCCTGGCCCATCCCTGGCGCCCTCACTGGGGGAGGGGCATCTCCTGAAAACAAAAATCACAATTTGTGACTTAGCGTTGTGTATTTGATATGGCGCCCGCCGGCGCCGTTCAGATAATTCTTTTATTCATAATTTAATTTTTTATAAAAAATTAAATTAAAAACACACAATTACCACGTTTACATGCAGTCGTTAGTTAGTCCTTTTATGTATACACTCAGGTAGGGGTAGGGCTACCTAATCCCAATCCGTTAAGCCGAACTAAGTTAAACCGAGCTAAAAACGTGGGCTAGCACGTTAGCTCGACTTTAAATTTGAATGTATACACCGATTTGTAATATTTAGAAGCTAGCTAGCTTAGATCGACCTAACGGTTGCATGTAATCGTGGTAAATTTTGACTCTTTCTCAACTTTGGCACTGGATGCGGCGGCTCCATTGCACCCATGCAGTGGCGTATGTAGAGGGAGGCAAAGGGGCAATTGCTCCACCCAAGGATGACTCGGATTGTACCCCTAAAGCCCCCCCCCCTCCCTGATAAAAATTATGTTTACCACGAAGTTTTAAAATTTAAATAACTTGAAATTATTTTTATTTATTTGTTTATTTATTTATTTATTTTTTCAACTGGAAATGCCGTCCACGGACGGGCAGCGAAACGGTGAATCTCTTTAGCGGTACAATATTTAATTTAGTTCACCCCCAGACCACCCTGCTTACACTTTTGACTATAATTTTGACAGTTAACTTCCAAAATAACGTAAAAGTTGCTACTAAACTCTGAGCAGTAAGGTACTTAAATAAATGTTTTTCCAAGCTTTAATATTCTCTAAGCGAAAGGTTTAAATTTCCCTCATTTTTGCTTAAAAATTCAAATTTTTCGGATTTTCCTGGCGAAACTTGGCGTAAAATTATAAATCCCCTATCTTCTCCAAGTATTCTAAAAGAGTGGAAATCCTGCAACATAGACTGGAGGGTGTTCCAGATAACCCCCCCCCCCGCCCCCGGTTTACAATTTTGACTTTATATTTTTATAAATTTTAGATTATTATTTCCGTGAAATAAGGCCCTTTATATCGTATTATGAATATTTGCATATTTTCAAATATTTTTAATCCAGATCTGTTATGTGATAACTGTCTTTGATTTTTTGAATTTTTGATTTTCTACGTATTGTATTATTCTTAGCTTTATTTAAATTTATCTATAAATACATACCACATACCACAAATTTAGTAAAAATTTTTATTTTGGGCTCATTTTCTAAAAATATAAAGTCAAAATTGTAAGCCGGTGGGTCTGGGAGGTGTGGAACACCCTCCAGTACATATTTCCATTCTTTTAGAATACTTGGAGAAGATAGGGGATTTATAATTTAAAAATCCTGCTATATGTACTCGAGGGTGTTCCACACCCCCCAGACCCCCCGGTTTACAATTTTGACTTTATATTATTTTTATAATTAACTTTCAAAATAACACAGAAAGTTGCTGCTAAACTCCGTGAGCAATAAGGTAATTAAATAAATACGCTTTCCAAGTTTTAATTTTTTCTAGCCACAGGCGAAAGTTAAAGTTCCCTAATTTTTGATTAAAAATTCAAATTTCCCAGTTTCTTAGTTTAATGTATTTTTTTATTGGTAAAAACATCGACCAACCAGAGTGGTTTTTTTTCACCAAAATATGACACGTTGTAGCAGAAGCGTACTAGGATTTAATGTAATAGGATTAGTTTCAACTGACGCGCATGAATGGATTAACGAGATTCTAAACATCTTTAATTTGCCCCCCCCCTTCCCCAAAAGCATTTTCTAAATACGCCACTGCACCCATGGTTTATCCGGCCCTGAAACCGCCAATATTATTTCTTTAGATCTGTTGAAAAAATACAAAAATGTGTCAAGAGCGTCAAATTATTTTATCGCCCTAGAGCAAAAAATATATTTTTATAAAGAAATAACACTTTATACGCTCGCCTAGACAAAATAATTGTGATATACCAAAGGCGCAAAGTGGTGCACTTGAAAAAGCTCCCTTTACTCCCGACGTATATACGTTATTTTCTAAGTAAAAATAGGATGCAGAAAATTTCTGAAATTTCCCAACTCAAAAAACGTAGTGTAGTAAAAAAACTCTACAAAATCAAAATTAATATTGTAAACTCTAGCACTACAGGCCTTGTAGACCCATGGCTTAATATTTCGGCATTTAATACCTCAAAAATATTGCCAAAATATATCTTGTGAAAGTGACACGGTCTCTTTCTCACATCCCACACCCACGACTCCGACAATTTACAAATTAATATTACCAACTTAAAATTTTTTGTAAAAATTTGTAAGTATATAAAGAGACTGTTATTGGCGCTGGACTGAGGCGCCAAACTATTTACTTATAGGGCGCAAATGAATTTTTACGCTCTAAAGCGAAAAGTGACACTTTACTGTCATCCATGCAGGTCAAAAAGTGACATTTTACGCTCGCTAGGACCAAAAATTGTTTTTCATTAATTCTTTAAAATTTGAATTTGTTTTTATTCAAATTTTTACTTTACTGTCAACTAATTTTTGGAAGAATTAATTCTGGTTTATTACGCCTATTGCAATATTGCCTAATTGACAAGTTTTATTTTTTCCAAAAGAGTTTTGATGATTCATGATTGATTGGTATTTTATGTGCTGCCATCTATGTTTCAAATTGGTTACAATACTTCAATGTGTTACGAGGACATAATAGCAGGAATGATCTCTCCAATCAGAATGAAGCTAGGTAACCACCAATTTCGTTTTTGGTTATTTTCTAGTTGGTGTTTCGTGTTTGTTTATTTTCTTGTATTAGGTTAACGTCATCATTTCCAAAATACCAATATAAAAAAAATATTATAGATAATATAATAAACCACATCAAGCTGGATTGACTCAAATTTTTTCACAACATAGTTCATCACAAACAAAGTTATAAAAATGTCCGACGACGAAGCAGATATTAAATTCATCAAAAAATTAAAAACATCTCACCAGAATACACCGCAAAATGAATCAATTACTGAAAATAAAATGGAAATCAATAACTCCACAGACCCCCCGAGTGTTTCCAATGTTAACGTTTCCAACGAATACATGGAACTGGAAAACTCTATAACCCAACAAAAACAAGATCTATTAGAAGAATTTGAAAGACGAAAGAAGGCCAGATCGATAAACGTTCCAACGGATGACGCCAAAGTCAAAGAAGCTCTAAGGCAGTTGGAACAACCGATCTGTTTCTTTGGTGAAGGCCCGGGCAACCGACGGAATCGTTTACGTGACTTGCTATCGAGTCAAGGAGAAGATGCAATTCCAAAAACCGAGGAAAATAAAAATAAAAATCGCGAAAGCGATAAAGAAACTGGAACATGGTATCACGAAGGTCCCGATGGTTTACGTAACGCACGTTTATGGATCGCCAAGCAATCACTACTTAGAGCTAAACTCCGTTTGCAAAAGGAACGGGAAACTAAAAATTTGCTCACCACTATGAAGACAGCTAAATTTCAAGAACTTCAAAAAAAATTAGAAACGTTTAGTATTTATAGCAGTCAAGTAGGTGACGACAGACCCACGTCTTCCTGTGAATTCAGCCCAAATTCTCAACTACTAGCGACCGGTTCTTGGAGTGGAAGATGTCGCGTATGGAGTATTCCTAATTGCGAATTACTGCAAACTTTAACTGGGCACTGTGAAAAGATTAGCGCGATTACGTTTCATCCAGAAGCAACGCTGAATCAAGACGAGAGTGCTTGCAATATGGCCAGTTGCTCGTTCGATGGAGCTGTCAAATTATGGAATTTTAAAAGTAACGAACCGCTTGTTGATATAGAAAGTCACTTGCCACACCGTGTGGCACAAATTGAGTTCGATCCGTCGGGTCGCTTTCTGGGTAGTTGTTGTTACGACTCTTCGTGGCGATTGTGGGACTTACATCAATCTGTGGAGATATTGCATCAAGAAGGTCACTCGAAACCGGTGCATTGCATCAGTTTTCAGGCGGATGGTGCGGTTTGCGCAACTGGAAGCTTGGATGCGTATGGAAGAGTGTGGGATCTACGAACAGGTCGCTGCATTATGCCTTTGGTGGGACACGCACAAGGCATATACGGGATTGACTTTTCCCCAAATGGTTATGAAATCGCTACGGGTGGTGGGGATAATACTTGTAAGATATGGGATTTGCGAAAGCATTCTGTAATTTATTCGATTCCAGCGCACACGAGTTTGATTACCAAAGTAAAATTTCAGAGAAACGAAAGCGACTATTTTGTAACGGCCTCTAACGACAAAACCGTTAAAATTTGGACCAATCGGACTTGGCAACCCTTGAAAACGTTACCGGGTCATGACGGAAAAGTTATGTCGGTCGATATTTCACCCGATAATCGGTTTTTGGTTTCCAGTTCGTACGATAGAACTTTCAAACTGTGGACTTCCGAAGAAAGCTGCAATTATTAATTATTTCTCGATTGCATTGACTTTTATTTTTAAATAAAAAAATTCAATTTGGTTCATATTAGAATATTATTAAAAATGTATTAAGAATAATTTGCAAGCACGTGGTAGCAATAGGAAATAAGTACAAAGTTGTCAATGCAAAAGATTTATTCATTTAGATCATCAATAGGAGTTATTTACTTTTATTGTTTTTAAATTGAATTGTGAAAACAATGATCTGTGCTAAATAGAAACCGTTTATATCATTATCACGCATTATGTAACAGATTTAAGTGTACGATTTTCAGTTTGTAATTGCATAAATTATCGGTCGTTAGTCGAACACACGCTGCTCTAAAAATATCTCTCCATCATTGATCCACCAGATGTATAAATTAAGTTAGCCTTTATTCATCTTTAAATTGTAACAATTGATACTTTTAGCTAGAATCTAAAAGTGGGTCACCTACATTTCAAACACCTAAAGTAAAATCCAGAAACTACTTTTTGGAAAAATATTTTCAAAAAAATTTTTAATTATAAATTGGTGACTCTTTAGAGGACCACACAAAATTTTAAAATTGTTTTTCTATTACTAACCTAGTTAATAATTCGTCTTCAATTAGGAACACGCACTTGAGATGAATTGACTAATAACAATATAGTACACAGATCACAAATAAACAAATTCAATTAAAATAAAAATATATTGGTATTTTCTTTATTTCATCGCTCATTGGTCTATTTTTTTGGCATATTCATCTTATTAGATTTTTTCTTTGTTCCTTTTTCTTCTACTACCACGCAGGGCCGTAGTTAGATATTGGTCAAGGGGGGGGGGGGTTATGGAATTAAAAAACAAGTTGGCATATGCCCGTATTTTAAATTAATTTTTGTAATGTACCTAGTAGTTATTAAGAAATACTTAACCCATGGGGGGGGGGGTTGAACCCCCAAAACAACCCCCTGACTGCCAGACAATTTCAATTCTTGTTGCTTAGAATTGGAAATGTTACTTGGATGAAATTGGATTTCTTTTTTCCAGGATAAAATAAGGATAATACAAAGAATTTTTTTTTAATATTTTATCCATTTCATGCTTCATTGTTTCTTGGAAAAAAAATTATCTAGATGGGTTTAGTCCCACCTGGCCTTTTCTCTTACAGGAAAGCACTTAGATCCTACGGCTGCTAAAACTGAGAGATTGCAAAATGTAGTTATGCCTTGACCACGTGACGGCTTTACGTGTCCTCCGAAGCAAGGAAGCGGTTATAAGAAACCTGAAACCTAGTGCACCGTTAGCATGAACTCGATTGCTTATATTGTGCGCATAGATGCAACTTGATCCAATTATATTTGGAGAGACTGCAAAACCTTTTTCTTAGCTCATTTATGTCTTGTTTTCAAACATTTTCACCACGAACACTTACTTCAGTTAATTAATTTTGGTGGCTAATTGTGATTTTGGGGGAGATTAAGCTCTCCAACTCCCCTGATTGTGCGGCATAAAGGCTGCGCTGATCCGTCATTTTAATGCAACTTACTAAAACTTCCAATTTCTTAGTCTGGCAAGAAATATAATATATTCATCGATCTGAGGTGATAAGTACTAAATTACCCAAGTTGTGCTGCCTAAAGGCTGCAGTAACATTTTAATTTTTTTGGGTTGACAACCTACAGTGAACTAATCGGAAGTGTGTGTAAAGATTTACTTCAGATAGTTGACAAGCTAGTAGAACATGATAGGCAATGATAACTTGATAACATTAAGATTAGAACAGTAAAGAAATGAAAATCTTAAAAATGACATAAGGCTATCCTCCATTGGAGTATTTTCTTAACAGCCCTTTGTTATTTAACATCTTATATTTAGATTAACAAGCTTCCTGCTTCAGAGATCTATGATTTTTGAACTGAGCTGATTTTCGGGGATGTTTAAGAAGTCCTTGAGCTAACACTGAACTAAATACTGTCTTATATATGTACAATGAAATTTCAACCAATTAACTAAAATTCATTGTATTTATGAAAATTTCATAGTATTAATGAAACAATTTCGTTGTATGTATTGTAATAAAAACTATTTCTTCCCAGCTTTAAATTCGTGTAGAACCCCAAGGGGTTATGACCAGCTGTAAATGTGTCGGAAGCGATGAGATGGCTTCCGTGAAAAGGAAAAAAACAACTGCAAGAAGTTTGTTGCCAACAAACCACAGCCAAAATTGAGATGAAAAAAAAAAAGAAATCGTAGCTACTTGTCTCAATATTATCAGAAATGTAGAAACATAGAAAGACAAGTAGGTTACGCCAACAGTAAAAATAATTACTTGTTTTAAATTCAAAGTTGCTGGAATTATTGCAAGCAAAGATAAAATTTTTATCGTTAGAAATGGCTCGTCAAATGCTTTCGATTTCGAATTTGTTACAGTATAAATTAATAAAATTTATTCATTGGATTTATGAATTTGTTCATGGTATTTATAAAAATTTCATAAATAAGTTCATTGGTTAAAAAACATTTTCCGTGTCGAACTTCTGTCGAACTTCAGAGTTGCTCTTATCCAGTGCGAGTGCTCAAAGACTCACTCATTTCTAACATCCTCTCTTCAAATTCTGTGGGACTATTGTTTTTAGGTTACATGTTACTTGGCGATTTTTTTATTATATTATTTCTTGTTAATTCATTCACGCGCATCAGTGATGGACATCAGATAACGGATAAGGTTCTTATAAGCAGTAATAATTATTAATTAATTAAGGTACACGATGTAGCGAAGTCGCCATTTATAAAAGCACAGAAAACAGCAAGCTAACTTTTATGCACACCAGTCAAGGCCGGATTAACCATTGGGGGGCCCTTAAATGTGGTCCCCACTTTTATTTCTTTATCAAAAAAAATTAACAAATGAAAAAAATAAAGTTTTTAAAACAAAAACTTGATTGAAATAAATATTTTGTTTAGTCATTTACAGAATTCGAAAACCGCACACTGACTCGATTGAAATTCTTATTTCTCAGAAACTAAATACAGTGCAGTCTCGGTAATCCAAACACACGCTAATCCGAACACACCCGCTAATGCTATCTCCAGTCATCCGAACAAAAGAAACAAAACTCAGTACTCTGCACAAATAGTTATAACCCGAACTCAACTAAGTTGTGATTATAACAATTTATGCGGACAACTAAGTTTTTTTTCTTGTGGTCGGATTACTGGATATTTTGTTCGGATTAGGGTGTGTTTGGATTATCGAGACTGTACTGTAGTTAAAATTGGAGACTGGCGCACACCAGCCACCTTTTTTTTTAGCTAAATTTAGATCACCTTACAGAAGGTGGGCTCTCAAAATGTCAAAACATCCGGCCCTGATAACAGTACCCAGCGGCGACTCGTGGATTGCTATAATAGGGCTATAATATATAAAAAATCTCGATTTTGTATTTTAATAATTTAAAATTAACTTTTACTCTATGCTTATTGGAT
This sequence comes from Cantharis flavilabris, assembly GCA_949152465.1. Lineage (NCBI taxonomy): Eukaryota > Metazoa > Arthropoda > Insecta > Coleoptera > Cantharidae > Cantharis > Cantharis flavilabris. The sequence goes on from OX424436.1 coordinate 46,912,800, forward strand.
TTGCATTAAAATGCCAACGTTAGAGTTCATAATCAGCCCGCACTGAAACTTTTGAGGGTGTAAACTACCAATGTTTCACTGGGCAAATTTTTGTACACTAGATTTTCTTTTACAAAATGTTTGAAAGATTGCTTCGGACTTCCTCCTGGGTGGCCTCAAGATTTTCTTTCGAAAAAGTTGAAAACACCAAACCAAAATTGTATTCTAAAGATTTCTTAATTTCCTAAGATTTTCTCGGATTTCCAAAGATTTCCTGGAATTTCTTACTTCGTTAGATGTTTGCGAAATTCGTCTTCTCGGTTTCGAGTGAAAGGAAACCTGAGTAAATTTCACAAAAGATAAGGAAAGTGCGGTGTATAAAAATTTATGTTGTCATTCAAGTGAAAGGTTCACTGAAAAAACCCCACTATGAAAATTTTCTACAAAATTGTGGTATATGTTTTGCAAAACTTATTTAAACAAGTTTTAGAAAACCATGTAGTAAAATTCTATTAAAATTTGTAGGAATTAAATGTAGCATTTGTTACTACAATATTTAAAATTTGTAGGTACTACAATGACATAATAAATACACTGAAAAAAAAATTTATTAGTGAATCTTCAGCAATTTTGTGGAACATGCTACTATAAAAATTTACTACAAAATTTTATAGAATATTACTACAATTTGTATATGTCACTATCTACTTATTTAGAAATTGTAGTAATTTGTACTAGGTACAATTGTAGTAAAAATTGCTATAAATCTTTTTCAGTGTTCCTACTACTTAATAACGTTGATCTTAGATCAAGAACAAAAAAAAATTTGTGAATATTGAAACCGGGGGGTCTGGGGGGTATGGAATACCCCCCAGTGCACCTTAATGGGTCTTATGAATAAAAATGAGCATGTAGTTTATACTGCAATTTTTGAAGTTGATACTTCAAATGATATGAATAAAAAATCTGATGTGCACACCACATAACTTCCTTGTAATTTTTATAATAATTGGACAGGAATCTCGTTAATCTATTCACGCGCGTCATTAATTACAACTTTTGGCACGGACAATCGCAACCAAAAATAGGAGGTGCACAACTAGATGCTATAAGTGTCTCAAATCCAAAATTTCAACTTTCTACGACCTACCGTATTTGAGTTATGCGACATACAGACGTCCGTACATACGTAAGTACAGACGTCACAACGAAAATAGTCAAAATGGATTCAGAGAAGGTCAAAACGGATATTTCCGTCAAAATCTGGAAATCGAAAAAAATCGGTATCACAATACTTCCTTGTTTTACAAGGAAGTAAAAACAGCGAGTAAATACTTATCTTAAGTAATTACTCTTATATGCATATTTCGTAAGTATAATCTCACTTTTGGTAAAAATAAAAGTTAGTTGGTGCTTATTATAACCGAGTAATTACTTGCCATTTGTTGAGTCTGGTTGTTAGCAAACTCATGCAGTATTATGGCTCAAGTTATTCCAAATTTAAGAGCCAAGGAAGTGTATAAATGTATAAAAATTAGAAAAATGGTAAGAAATATGGTAAGTCAATTTTGTACAATTTGGTCGATAATTTTGTTTAGTTTGAAATTTTTTTCTTCTTATTTCACAATGTAATCGTAATCGATGCGTGCAACTGAAGAATGGCAATAACCATGAAATAACGTTATATTGTACTTCGTATTACGAAATTTTCATTTTTTTCAAATTTTCTTAATCCAGACCTGTTATGTGTTAATTGTCTCCTTTTTAAAAATTTTTTGAATTTTGATTTTCTACGTATTGTATTATTCTTATATTTTTTTGAGTATAAAAATTAATTATTTTGATTGCGACTACAAAGTTTTGTACAGATTTGATAAAGAAAATGTTAAATGGTTAGCCAATTATTTCTTGGGTGAAGATACAGGAGAACGTAGAGGTGGTGCAATATCCAAACTTGATAAAATGAAAATATCTTTGAGATATATTGCAGATCCTAGTTTTCAAGCAGGAGTAGCAGAAGATGTAGGTGTTCATCAAACTTCCGTATCTAAAATTGTGACAGAAGTTATAGATTTAATTATTCAAAAAAGTAATTACTGGATCAAATTTCCTCAAAGATCCGCATATATAACCGTAGCAAAAGAAAATTGGCAAGAAAAATACTCTTTTCCATGTTTAGTAAGAGTTGTTATCGATTGCACTCATGTAAGAATTAAAAAACCACATATACATGGTGATGAATATGTTACGGTCAATGATGACAATTTGGTCATTAACGTTAATGGCCGGACAATAACGTCAATGCCCAGCTTAGTTAGGCATTGACGTCATTGACCGGTCATTGACGTCAATCACCATGCATTTTGGGCGATGTTGACATTTAAAATTCTATGTGCGGTTTTTACATCATTGTCCGGGCAATGACGTCAATGCCCAATACAGAGTGGGCAATGATGAAATTATTATTCTATAGATTCCATCTAAAGTAATAGATTAAATGTGCCTTTGCGATTAATACTAGTTATTAAGGGACACCGAAAAGTTAATTTTCTTAGAAAATATTAGTGATACGACCAAAGAAAATGAGATTACTCTTAGACAAGCAGTAGCTGAAAGCAGTGTTTTAGGAATCCACGGTTACAAGCGTTGTCGTTGCAAGGGTGGATGCAAAAATAACAAATGTGCGTGTCGTACCAGCAAATAAATTTGTAATTCTAAGTGCTATGGGTCACTCCCGTGCCAGAATGAAAATGATTTATTTAAAAATTTTTATTTCATTATTTTTTAATTTTATAATTTTTGTTAATAAATGATTAAATTATACTATTATAATACAACGAATACGAGTACAACATAATGTACATAAATATCACTTGCCAGTTGGCTGTCAAATTTTAATTGCCATTTTTCTGTTCTTTATAGTAGTTACTCTATAATACGTCATTGCCCGGCCATTGACGACAATGCCGAATTTACGTCATTGACCGTAACAAATATATTAATCGAAAAGGATATTGTAGTATTATTGTGCATATTTTTATATATTTTCTTTTAATCAGGTGTTGGTATAAGAGTATTTACTCCATATTATAGCATATATACTCGGAAACAATAAAGCATTTTTATTCATACGGTTTGAAGTATAAACTAATACTTCTTGCTCATACTCTCAAGTTTGCACTCGGAAGTATAAACTTATTTTTATTCATAAGACCCAATCTCTTGATGCACACTCACCTAGTGTTTAATCATATGTAAGTAGGTCCTAGGGTTCTGCTTTTGAGGTTGCCTCGCGTTACTTCTTAGATAAGTGTTGTGGAAAGAGTCTTTTCTTTTGATATTTCTCACAATTGAAAATCTACGTTTTTACTTTTTTGATTAATAGTTTAATTAATAGTACAGAATTTCAGGAGAGGCTAACCCTCTTTTGCCTCTTCTGACGAGCTGGCTACAATCCATAAATGCATTTTGTTGTGTTAAATTATAGATTTTGTCACCGTCATCAAATGCAATTAATTGATGATAGAAGCTATTTGTACGTATCAAAATTGAACACACTGTTTTCAGGTACACAACAAGGAGGCGGCTTAGTTCCCCAAAATCACAATTATTTCCCCAAAATTGATTGATTGAAACCAGTATTGGTGGTAAAGAGCTTAAAAATGCAATATTTATGTAGCTTCCCCAAAACATTGAACGACCTTCTAATGATTAGTGTGGAACACGATTGGTTGATACAAAAAATGGATTAATGAGAGCTTTTTTTAGGTTAGTAAAAAAATATGTGCGTATGTGTGATACAGAAAAATATATTCAGACTATTATATAACTCGATTGCCCAATTTGTGCGGCCTAAAGGCCGCACTGACCTATCGCACTCCCTTAACTTTTTATATTTTTAATTCACACATTTCCAATTCTAGACTAAATGATCCAAAGATCAGGCAATAACTGTCCAAGTGCAATGATACTCTTATTATTAGGGATAGTACTTTTAGGCATTTGCATGTTTGTTTTGCGTGACCTATTTTACGCCTTTCTGAGTCGTTTTATGTAGTTTTTATTTTGCCTATAAATGCATATTTTGAGTTTAAGTGCATATTTGGCGGTATATGCCTATAACTGCATATTTCCTTATATTGACATAATATGTTTTGCATATTTAGCAAATTAAACAATAAAGTTTTTTGTTCTTGCAAGGGTTTGAAACGATTTAAGTGTTTTTTTCTTATTTTGAAATAACTGTTTAAAAATTTTTAATAAAATAAAATATAATAAGATAAAAAACAAATAAATATTTGTTACGCCCTGCATTATATATTTATACAATAATAGTATATTATTAAAAATTTTAAATTATGTAGAGACTCTATATAGAATTGATTAATATTTTTAACTTCACAGGTCAAGAATAATAGGAAGTAAGTAAATAAAATATTTAAATACCAAATTGAGCCTCATCCTCAAAAAGTTTCACTTCAAAAATATTCCTTGAAACGTCATTTTCTAAATATCTATTGAATTTTATTTTACATTCGTGTATTAAAAATGCCCAAAGCTAAAGATAGTTTGAGTGCAAATTTCAAAAATCACAAGAATTAAAAGTAATAGTACATTATGCACCAAGAGTATAAAGTGACCATTTTTGGGCCTGAGAGTAAAAAGTCACTTTATTCCCAAGGTGCATATACCTTGAAACCCGAAGGCCAAAAGTCACTTTATTCCCGAGGTGCATATACTGTTTTTTGCAATTCCGGGAGGTAAAGTAGGAACTTCGCGAATTATGAGACTTAATAAATAATTATAATTCATAATAATTAATAATTATATATATAATTCATTATATAATAATTAATTCATTCAATAGGCCAAAAAAAAGCTCTTTATTGCTCTAGGGAAAAAAGTGCCACTTTACACCCGCAAATCGGGGAGTAAAGTGAGTACTTTACCCCCGCAATTGCAAAAAATAATTTATTATTATTTTATTTCTAAGGAGGTAATTAGGCTAAGAAACCAAAAACTTATAACAAAAGTAATTAATTCATTATTTGCACTAATTGCAATCCAGCATTTTAAAGCATAATAAAAAAATTTAGCGCATATTTAAGTGCTAATTTGGAAGTTTTTAGAGCATATTTTCAAGTTTTTTAGTGCCTATAAATCCGGACCCTGCTTATTATCGTTTTAGTTTTGAAGAATAAATTATAGTATAAATAAAAAGGTTTGTTTCCATAACAGGCCTAAGGTCGGCTTCTCCTACTTTTTTTAATGTAAAGTTTTTGAAAATAGGGGCTAAAAATGTATAAATATGCAGTGATTGCATATCATTGAGATGTAATCTATGATAATGCTCATTTTACTTTCGTAGGAAACTTTTGATTAATTTTGATGTATTTCAATGAAAAAATTATATTCACTCATCATAAAAAGAATTAATGATTTATCTTAGAGTAACACTTCTTTCACAAAAAAATAAAACTTGGAATATCTCCACAATATTTTATTTAATTTAATTCATAACTCGAAAACAGTTGATTTTAGACAATATAAGTTACAAATATATTTTGTAGATTATTTCAAGCTCTATAAAAAATCATATAACCATTTTTACCAAACATAAATATTTTCGGTGCTATGACCTATCGAAGATGTTAATTTAAAAAAAAAATTTAATGGGACCCCCATGAGATCGCGGGGCACCCTATATAATAATTATAACATGGGATACATCAGTCACAAATATTTCTAAAACACACCTTATAATTAATGGTATCCTGCTAAATATTTAATAATAATTTAAAATTTATTTCAAATTCACAAAAATTAAAGATGATAAATTTCGAAATTAAATCACATTTTTCATAATTTTGGCTCACTTCGTATGCATGGTAAAATAATTTCCATTTAATTTCGTTATCGGAAGCCTTTACTTAATCTGTTAGTGATGAAATAAAAACATGTGTTTTAAATGCACTTGTATAAATTATACGTTGGTAGCTATAAATTAAAAAAAAAGTACCTAATTAGGTTTTTATAAAATGTGAGAAATAAAGAAAAAACTAAAAAATTAAAATTAGTAATAAAAAATAAAATCCAAATTGAAGCTTAAATCTTGTAATTTTTATTTTTAAATCTCAAATCAATTTAATTAAGCTTTAATTAGAAATAACTAGCCAACGCAATTTTTTGTAAGTTGTAATTTTTTTGCATAAAAAAATTGCAATAAAAATTAAGCCCCGATCATTTTAAATATTTCAATCAATCGATAACACAGTTCTTTTCAAATTGTGTTAATATTAAGGAAGTAAAATTTATTTATTGTTAACCATGATAGATTAATAAATTCCCTCCGCTCTCGCAGCTTCATATAAAAACGTGAAAAGCATTCCGCGCGCCACAAAGTCCCAGCCCTGATACAGGGCACTCGGGATTACCGAGGGATGTGCATCCAACAAAGTGGTTTATGAATTTTATTTTTATTTTTTTAATTAAAATAAGTGTTTAATTTTATTTTGTGTTTTCTTAGTTAAGGTAAGAATTTTTTTATTTTTTAAATTTATTTTCAACATTAAAAAAATATTCAGTATCCTTACAATGATGTCGTTCAAAATATATTGGATACTTTTCGTCACCTTCATGTTACAAAAATCAACTTTAGAAGCTCGTGTCCGCAAACAAATTCATTCGCAAACCAACAATGGACAGGACGATTACGATTACGGAACTGATTATGGAGACTACAACTACGACTACGAAAACAATAAAAGTAAATTAAAATTTTTGTTTTTCGAAAAAACTAAATTCAATATTTTAGCAACGACGAGTACTTATTCCCCTGCCGTTTTGGCAGCTACAAATCCAACACCCCAACCTCCAGACGAAAGACCTAGGGAAGAAGAACTTATTCCACCACAACATGTGGTATTTTCGACCAATTCACCCTTTGTAGATGTGGAGGTCAAAATTAGCGAACTAAGTACCCCTGCGCCATCAGTTTCAATTGTTGATTCTTCAACATGTAGCTACGATGGGCGCACATACAATAATGGTCAATTGTGGAGACAAAATCATTGTACAAACTGTACTTGTTCAAATGGACAAGTTCTATGCAAAACAGATCCGAACTGCGGTGTACCTTCAGGTAAGTACTTATCAACTTGTATAATTAAAAAGCTTTAATTGGATAACAATGTGTTTAGTTACTAAGCCACCACCACCAAAAGTTGTAGAAACAACAACGTACGACGCATCACCAACAGATTACCAACCGGGACCTCGAGGAGAAATCGGCGCATATGGTGAACCAGGTTATCCAGGTGAAACTGGAGAACCAGGTAGTCCCGGATATCCAGGAATTCCCGGAGCACCAGGTCCTCCGGGTGCCGTTCCCGACATCACACAATACATACACGATTTGCAACAGTCACAAGAAGGACACGATAAAGGACCAGCATATCCCGATCAGTTTTCCTATTTACAAGCACAAGTCGGAACAATTGGACCACGCGGACCGCAAGGTCCCTCCGGATCTTTAGGTCCCCAGGGATTTCAAGGTCCAAGAGGAGAAACTGGTGAACCTGGTTTACCGGGTCCTCAAGGACCAATCGGTCCGAAAGGTCCCCCAGGATTGCCAGGAAAAGACGTAAGAATATCTATTAGGCTGCATAAATAAGTTATTTTACAAAAAATTTGCACGCAGGGATCAAACGGCGACGATGGAGAAGCGGGTCAACCGGGAGCACAAGGAACTCAAGGTTCACGTGGCTTACCTGGAATGCCTGGCTTGCCAGGAATGAAAGGGCACCGTGGATTTCCAGGTTTAGATGGTGCGAAAGGTGAACAAGGATCTAGCGGAGAAAAAGGATCTCAAGGTGGGCCAGGTATTGCTGGACCAGCAGGACTTATGGGAAATGCAGGCCCAAGAGGAGAAAGGGGTAGAGAGGGTCCACCTGGTGCACCTGGTATAAGAGGCATAGATGGTATTTCGGGAGCTCCAGGACAGCCGGTAAGTTTCAAAATTAATATAAACAATTTTCTACTAAGTGTGAGAGGTATTTATTAGGGAACTGTAGGAAAATCAGGACCACCTGGATTCCCCGGCAGTAATGGAAATAAAGGTAAATTTGAATTATTTTATAAAATACATAAAAGTATAGAATTATATTTTTACTTTAGGAGACCAAGGTTCTTCAGGACCCAAAGGAAGTCAAGGATTGCAAGGACCTAGAGGTATCCTTATCTAAAAATTATAAAACATTTAATAACGCATCTTATGTTCATCGTTTAGGTGAATCTGGAAGACCAGGACAACCTGGTGATTCTGGACCACCAGGTGCACCAGGAAAAGATGGTTACCCAGGAGAAAAGGGTGCTTCTGGATCGCCAGGATTTGCGGGAGCACCTGGTTTTCCAGGAGCTCGTGGTCCAAGCGGTAGTGCTGGTAGTCCTGGAGAGAGTGGCCCTAAAGGAGCTCCGGTATTGCAAAGTTATAGAAATTATAAACAATAAATTACAACTGAAATTGTAGGGTTTACCTGGTGAACGCGGTTATAAGGGAGAAACTGGAAACAAAGGTGAAACTGGTGGTTCCGGACCCAGAGGCGTACAAGGACCTATAGGACCCGAAGGCAAGCGAGGAAAACGAGGTATGAGAGGTCCTGCAGGTGAAGGAGGCCCGCCAGGAGAACGAGGTCCAAGTGGAGTTTCGGGATTACCAGGACCGGATGGTGCAGCTGGACCCAAAGGTGACTTCTTAATGTTAATTATTTAAGTATGACATTAATGTTTAATTAATAGGTCAACCAGGAGAACGTGGTGGTTTTGGTCCGCAAGGACCTAAAGGTCCCTCTGGTGATATAGGACGCCCCGGAGCTCAAGGACCACAAGGTTTAAGAGGTTTAACGGGACGGCCAGGTCTAGTGGGAAAAACAGGTAACTCTGGAGAGAGAGGACTACCGGGCGCCGATGGTAGACCAGGAGAACAGGGCCCACAGGGATTACAAGGATTGCCTGGAGCTTTAGGACTTCCAGGAGAAAAAGGACCAGCTGTATGTAGACAATTAATAATTAACATTCATAAACAAACAAAAATTTTATTTTGGTAGGGTGAATCAGGAAAAGATGGAGAAACTGGTCCTCAGGGTGGAAAAGGTCCAAGAGGAGATGCAGGTAAAGATGGATCACAAGGTCCTCAAGGACAACAAGGTCCAGCTGGACGCGACGGAGACCGAGGACAACCGGGGCCAGCAGGGCCACGAGGTTTCCAAGTAAGTGAAATTATAATTTGTAAATATTTTCTGTCATGACGAGTTTATTATTCTTAGGGTTTACCCGGAGCACCTGGCAGTCTTGGAGCTCCCGGAAAGGATGGTGAACCAGGCGTTCAAGGACCTCAAGGTCCGAATGGTAGTCCAGGTGGAAGAGGAGAAAGAGGTTTTCCAGGAGAAAGAGGGCTTGTTGGACAACCTGGTGCTCAAGGTACAAGAGGAGAGCCTGGATCTCAAGGTGGAGATGGTCCAACGGTTCGTATACGTGCAAATAGTTTAACGACATTATTAATTTTGATATTTTTAGGGACCTGCTGGTCCAAGAGGTGAAAAGGGACACAGTGGATTACCCGGACTTGTTGGTTTACCTGGAATTGCTGGACAAGCAGGGCCACATGGCGAAAAAGGTGAACGTGGAGCACTTGGGCCTTCGGGTCCAGAAGGTCCACCCGGACGTGCAGGAGAAAGAGGTCTACAAGGCGCTGTTGGACCGCAAGGTCCTCCCGGAGAACCAGCGGAACGAGGAGAACCCGGACAAGCGGGATTACCAGGAGAAGCTGGTGCTCGCGGAACTGCTGGAGAACGTGGTGCGACAGGACCACAAGGTTTACCAGGTAAAAATTATATAATTTTACTCTAAGATTTGATATAACTCAGAATAAATGTTACAGGTTTCCCCGGACAACAGGGATTGGTTGGATTGCCTGGAGTAAAAGGAGAACGTGGAAATTCTGGATCAAAAGGAGAACAAGGAAACCCTGGAGTAGCGGGCCGTCCTGGCGAAACAGGTCAAAGAGGATTAACTGGCTTAACTGGTGGTAAAGGTTCGCGAGGAGAACCTGGTGCTCATGGTGACCCAGGAATTATGGGTCCTTCAGGTAGACCAGGCGAACCAGGGCACCCTGTAAGTTTAATTTTTATAATATAATAGAGTTCTTGTATAACTTTTAAATAACAGGTTAAATTGAATATTGAAACTTTTAAATAGGGAAAACCAGGCAACAGTGGTTTACCTGGAACACCAGGAACTCATGGAATAAAAGGAAGCTCAGGTGATGCTGGCAGACCAGGAAATCCTGGACCTCAAGGAGAAGCAGGGGCTGCTGGCCCTGAAGGTCCCAAAGGTGACGTTGGAAACGAAGGACCAGGTGGACCAGCAGGTCCAGCTGGCCCTCCAGGACAAGCAGGTGAAAGAGGTTTACCAGGATTACCAGGCGGTCCTGGGCCTGCCGGTCTTCGTGGTCTCCGAGGTCCAGCGGTAAGTTACATAATATTTTTCCAACGAATTAATAAATTCATTTTTTATTTACTTTTAGGGAGAAACTGGATTAACTGGTAAAGCAGGAAGTGATGGTCCTCCAGGGCCTCAAGGTTTAGCTGGCCCACCAGGAAATCCAGGTATAAGTGGTGAACAGGGACCAGAAGGTTCTCCTGGTAAACAAGGGTTACCAGGAACTTCAGGTAGACCCGGAGACAAAGGACCGATAGGAACTCCCGGTCAACCTGGATCGATTGGAGCTAATGGAATGCCCGTAAGTGATAATAAAGTAAATAAAAGAATTTATTTTAAAAAAACGAAATGAAATAGGGAGCACCTGGTCAAGCAGGAAGTCCTGGACCAACTGGAGAAAGAGGACCAGCTGGTGAAGTTGGACCACAAGGTGTGGAAGGACAACAAGGACCACGAGGTTTAACTGGCGCTCCTGGAGAACAAGGTGCTAAAGGTGATAGGGGCGAAATTGGACCTGAAGGACCAAAGGGACACAGAGGTCTTAATGGTCTTCAAGGATTGCCAGGTGCTGATGGAAGTCCTGGAGAAAGAGGCGCACCAGGACCACAAGGCTTACCAGGAAAAGATGGAGAAGCTGGTCCAAGAGGGCCAGCGGGACGAGATGGTAATCAAGGACCTCAAGGAATTGCGGGTAATCCAGGTCAGCGAGGTTCATCTGGTGAACAAGGCAAGTCGGGACAACCTGGTGCGCCTGGTCCTGCCGGACCGCCTGGACCTCCCGGTGAAGGAATAGGATACGACGCTGCTACTTTGGCGGTATTATTGGGTCGTGGACAAGGCCAAAAAGGACCTGATCCTCTAAATGACGAACCACTCAGGATATTTGGAAAAGAAATTTCAGAAGAAGAACGAAGAGAACTCGTCATTAAATCGTATCAACAGCTGAAAGCTTCGTTCGAACGCTTTAAGAAGCCTAACGGCCAAAAGAGTTCGCCAGGTAAAACTTGCAAAGACATTGCAGCTGCGTATCCGGAGTCCAAAACCGGCGAATATTGGATCGATCCAAACGATGGTGACGCACGCGACTCCATTTTGGTGCACTGTGATATGGAAACTAAAGCTACTTGTATTTTGCCAAATCCAGTACGGTCTTCGGAACTGTCGTACATAGGGAGAGATCCAGAAATATGGTTAAGCGAAATAGAGCAAGGAATGAAGGTTAGTCTTGGAATAAAATCGTATTTTGTTTTATTTTATGTTCGTTTGTAGCTTACGTATAAGGCTGACAGCAATCAACTTGCGTTTTTGCAACTTTTATCCTATGGAGCTCAGCAAAATATAACTTATCATTGTAAGAATACTGTGGCTTACTATGATAGCAAGAAAAAGACTTACAGGAAAGGAATAAAGTTAATGGCTTACAATGACGTAGAATTGACTCCACGAGGAAATTCCAGACTACGTTACGAAGCAATTGAAGACGGTTGTCAGGTAAGTTAAGTTTTGGTTTTAACTTCATTCGTGAAATTTGAGTTTTGTTTCAGTATCGCAGCGACCAGTGGTCCAAAGCAATTTTAACATACAAAACTGATAAAACTGCTCGCCTTCCCATTACCGACATTGCCGTTCGAGATATTGGCCAAAGTAACCAAGCGTTTTGGGTGGAAATTGGCCCGGTGTGTTTCACTTAGAAGAATTTTTCCACAATGCAATGGTTCAATAGCCGACTTAATTTTTTAATTTTTCAAAAAATAGTTACAACACGGTTACTACCTTTGTTGTGTTCCATAAAACTGTAATATAGATAATTTACATTTTTTAGATGTAAGTACATGGTGCTGTAATGAATAAGTGTTCTTTCGTATAATTATAATAAATTGCATACTATAAGAAATAATAAGTTTTTTTAATTAATTCCTAATAGTCCGAATTATGTCAATATCGAAACTAAAACCATCGATCTAGCATTCAAAGTTAAGAAACTAAACCTTGTTTTGTTTTCCTGAATATAATAAACTCTCGATTATCAAGCATAGTCGAGAACGTAAACATTCCACTGAAGTGAGAGATTCTACTGTATTGAGAGAGGTTCTAAGATTTACTTGGATATTCTAAAATTTCCTTCTGGATTTCCCTAATTTCGAAATAGCTAAATGGAAAAAAAGTTCATATAATATAGAACTCTTAAGATTTCCTTGAATTTGCTTATGATTTCCTTTTGACATAGCTGAAATACCAAAAACACTCATCTATACTATTCCAAAGATTTCCTTGGATTTCATAAGATTTTTTTTCCAAATTTCCTCAGCGATTCCCGCCTTCACAAAAAAAATGTTACATTTTTGAAATAATTAAACTTTAAATATAAAAAAATTTTGAGGGTCACTGATTTATTCAATCGATATTGTTCAATCACACATCCAACAATAAAAATTAGAAATTCATTACAACAGCAACCAATTTTTGTTAGTGTTATTTTGGAAGTTACTGATTTTCCATAAGTTTATTTCATTTAAAAACCCAAATTGAAATTTATTTGTTATGTAATCTCAACTATTTTGACTAGGTATTCTAAAGTATCGTCGTATCTCTGTCTATCTCGCGATAAAAATCATTGCATCTCATTTTATTGTAGCGTAAGAGAACAACGAAGGTTATAAGCATCAGCTGTAAAAAAAGTCAATTTTCTCTGCCGTAGGAAGAAAATAAAAAGCTTTTCATTATGCAGGGTATGAGTTTTTCCAGTCTTAAGAAGCACAGAGCTGTAAGTGACGAATTTCGAATTTAATGATGTGAAGTTTTATAAATAGCAGGGTAGCTTGGTAGTTCTACTTGGACAAATTTGTAACTTTTTTGCAGTTGATTCCGTTATATGGGTGCGTAATTCTTGGATGCGGAGGTGCCGCTTACTATCTTTTGAGATTAGCCACCAGAAATCCTGACGTTGCTTGGGTTAATCATCCCGGAGGTATCTCCAACGATGCTTACAGAGATAAACAATACAAGGTAACTATCGTAGACTAAATTGACTATCTTACAAAACTGTCATAAATAATTTGTTTCAGTTTTATTCTCCAAGCATGGATTACAAAGATATTAAAAGCGAAGCACCCAAATTCTAAAGTGGGCTACTTGCTTAGTTATTATTAGAATACATTAATGATAATGTAACCATAATTATGTAAATATAACATGAAAAAATTACTTGTAATTTATTGATTATTATTAAATGAAGTATAACTTCAAACGTTTTTTGAAATCGTGAAACTTTTGAGTTTAACGTCTGCAATATTTTGTGAAGCTCGAGTCAGGAGAACCCAACTACTTTTGTTTTTCATAAACAACAATGTATAAAAACATAAGATTTATGTTGTACGTAAATTGAAATTAACGATCGTCTTGTACGGAATCAATTAATACCTTAATAAATTAAACAGTTTATTCAGTACAAGATGATCGTTAATTTTAATTTATTACCTTTATACATTGTAGTTTATTTATATTTAAAATTGAAAAAACATATCCTCTGAATATTGTTTAAATATCTTTCCGGAGCCGAATTACCATGCTTATACCCCTAGGGCCTTTCAATTTGGAATATATGAGATTATTTTGGTTTTTTATAACATATTATAACATAGTAGCTAAGAGCTTCAAATATATTTTTTATTTGAGTATTTGTTTTAATTACTGTTATTGTTTTAGAATATATTAATTTTTAAAAATCTTTCGCGCACCCTTTATCCAAGTCAAATTCCCGTTTTTCAAATTTACTTTACAAGTTCTGGACGTGCACATCTTCCAGAACCTAGTCGGAGCGTCATTTTTGACCTTTGAATATAGAAAAGGATTTCCAAAATTTAAGTTTAGTGTATTTCGCTAGTATTGACATACAGAACTGAACATAACCTACTTTTATATTTTTTAATAATGGCATCTCACTGGGAAGAATTTTATTCCACACACTTACCCCCTAGTGATTTTGAAGACAACAGGAAACTTTTAAAGGAATTTTGCGAGCGGCACAATAAAACAAACCAAAGAATAGTTTTAATTACGGTAAGCTTTTATTTTGAGGTTATGTTTGTGACTTTTTGAAAAATATTGCAGTCTGGTGGAACAACTGTGCCCTTAGAACACAATACAGTACGATTTGTAGATAACTTTAGTGCCGGTACCAGAGGGGCAGCTTCTGCGGAATATTTTTTAGAACATCCTTACATGGTCATATTTTTACATCGTGCCAAGTCTTTAGAACCGTTTACTCGACATTTTAGTGGACAAACTTTTATGGACATGTTGGAACTCAACGAACGTGGACCCAGTACAACTATCACAGGTAGGAATATTTTAAATAAGCCTAAGTTCTCAAAACTTATATTTTTTGAAATTAAGAAATACATACATGTAGCTACATAAAATTGTCACTGCAACCTCTTCTTTCGCTCCACCTCCAAATTGCAGGCTTTCTCCCAGCACTCGCGATCCAAGATCGTCTTCCCCTCAGATAAACAAACCAGCCTTGCCAGTATAAGTAATTTGTGTAGATCGTCCGAAGTGATCAATTTGTCTTGTCTCATTTTCACAAAATCATTTTGAATCACTTCTTCCATTTGATCGGAAACTGCGTATGTTCCATGTCTTGCCAAGGTGAGAAAGATTCTTATCTCGTGGAGCAGCTGAGCATTAAGGAAATGTTTGGCCGAGACCACTATATCCGAATAAATGTTAACTTCACGTTGATCTGGTTTTAGGGACACTTGATAATCGCAAGGCAACAAACTTTTTCCTTCTGACAGCACAAGGAAAGGTATATCACAATTGTATTCCATCGGGTAATACTTGAAATCGTAAATCACCTTTTGGTTTCTTATGGTATTGGATAGAGCATCAACATTTTTAACTCCGGTTTCTTCTAACCGACCTGGCAACAGCTTGGTCTCATCCAGTACCAAGTGAGTGTTATCAGTTAATTGGAGTAATCCACTTTTCAATTTTTCCAATTCGTAATCCTTTTGTGGAATAAATATGCTGGAATTCATATTTTCTAGCGTCATGGGAAAGTACTGACTTTTCGAAACCAATATTTCGATGAATTTGTAAAATTTTTCTCCAAAATCGGGCACTTCTGCAACAGGTATGTGTGAAATATTTAAAGTGAAAGCTCCCAGTGGAAAAACTTCGTTTCGGGTGTATATTTTTGAAATTAGGTGGTAGATAAAATATTCGGCGGTGAGCGAATCGCCCATGAAAAGCTGAGTAAGCAAAAAATGTAACTCTTTTTTTATGTGTTTCATTTTATCAGATTCCCGAGTTTCGTTAACAAATGGACTGATGTCGGTGATTTTTTTCAAAAGGACGCAATGAATTGAGGGTGTCACGTCTGAATCTACCTCCATTTGGTTACCATCATCGTTGAAATCTTTATCGAGTGACACAAAACCAATCACGTCTACCATGTCGTTCAGGCGAAAACTCAGATTTTCATCGTAAATTTTAACATCGTAGCATTTATCACAAGCAGGAGAGTTCTTTGTCTTATTTTCTGAGACAACTCCGGTGGAAGTCTCCTCAGTACGTAGACGTTTATTGCTGCTCGAAGCTTCTTCGTCAGTCAATGGACGTTTATTCAATTCCAAACCCGAAGTTTGACCTTCGGTGCAGTTGAATTTATTTTTGCATTTTTCTTCTTGTACCCAATTATTAAGTCTGGGAATAGCAGCCAACAAGAAGCCTTGACGTTCGCTCATTACATTATTACTACTCGAGAAATCGATGGATTCATTCTGGCTGCACTCGGCACCATTACTGTATTTTCCAAATCTCGTAGTTCTTTGCGTCGAAGTGTCGTCGACGACTTCGTATTTTTCGTAAAAGTATTCCGGATTACGCATATCCTGAATCATTCCTTGAAATCTCACCAGCTTCTTGTCGGTGATGTTAGTTTCATTTATTAGCGGCACCAAATCCCAGTTAACATTTTCTTTGAAATAGTTTTTACACTCTTCTTCGTTGGTTATCCAAAAATTAGGAGTTACCGTCTCGATATTCATTTTAAATTATTCAAATTAGTTGAATCGCAAAAAATGACTGCCAACTCCTAACCTCACTTTTGATTTAGCGCCATTTCATTACTTGAAAGTGGGAGAATAGTATTGCAGTGGCGTAACTAAGCTAGGTTACTGGATTCAGTAGCGGACTTAAATTTGATTTTTAAAATTTCAGTGAAACCTGATTGTGTCGACATTGTTGCACCCATACTTGACAGATATAAGTGCGCGCAAGATGCTGGAAGAATCTTGTACGTCACTTTTACTTCAGTGTCGGATTATTTCTGGCTATTACGTGCGGCTTGTGAATGTCTAGCGGCATTCGAACGAAGAGCATTACTTTACTTGGCAGCTGCAGTGTCCGACTTTTATGTACCATCAAACGAAATGCCTACTCATAAAATACAATCGGGAGCAGGTGCACCTACAATATCATTGCAATTAGTTCCTAAATTGTTGGCACCACTGGTTAGCTTGTGGGTACCTCACGCATACGTTGTGTCTTTTAAATTGGAGACTGAAGAAAATCTTTTATTAACTAAAGCGAGGGATTCGATGAACAAGTACAAACATAAGGTAAGTTGATTGGGTTTATTGGGAATGACTTTTCTAAAAAAAAACAATTTCCAGTTGGTTATAGGCAACATTTTACAAACGAGAAGGAATCGGGTGGTATTTGTTACTCCCGAAAACAATTACGAGGTGGTTTTAACACGAGACCAAATACTGAACGGAATGGAAATTGAAGATAAAATCGTGGAAAATGTAGTGGAAAATCATTCAGATTTTATAGAAATGTGTAAAACAATGTGGTGCTAAATTTTATACAGGTTTGTTTGTATCGGAAACAAATGATAATCATTGAAACCAACAATAAGGTAGTCCTCGTTTTTAATTTTTTTTTAAATGTTACGGTGTTGTTCAAGTTTTAACAGTTGATGTATTGCTGTAAATTTTATTATTAATTGTTAATCTAATGATGAACTTTCAAGGGTTACTTTGGATAATTTGAGTTTATTTATTTTTTTAATCAGGGTTTTAATGTTAGGTCTATGTTAGGTATTACTGCTTTTTATGGCGGTTACCTACTAAAAACAGGGTTACAAGGGCACACTTTAATAGTTAGATTTTTTGAGTATTTATTTAAATATCTCAAACTTGATATAAAGAAATATTATAAGTGCAGGATATAGATTAGGTATGATTTTATTATTTATTTTATCACCCGGAAACAAATGTCTATATTCTCTTACAAGTATAAATTTGCCTTACATTTTTTAGGACTAGCTCAGTGTCGTACTGTTCATCAAATTAAGCTTTGAACTTAACAGAGTTCGGTGATCATGTAGGATTGTCTTATCATATGTATTCAATTCTAACTTTCTTTTATTGTCAAAATTGTTTGAGATTGATCTGCCTGGAATTGGGTTTTTCGCGTTTTTGAAACTACCGATAAGGTTTAGATATTTGTGATAATTTATTCTATTACAGGAATGAAGTAAAGCAAGGGGTAAACATCTCGAAAATTTTATGAAATTACTGGAATTCCTGGAATTTCCATTGAATTTTAGTGATTTCGAAATAATTTCAATGATTTCCAAGGAATTCCGAGTCCCCTGTTTAAAAAATGTTTTAGAGATATTTATCCCTTGTACCAAATTAATTAAATTGACGATTCCGGGATGCCTATCGTTCATTCAGATTTCAATTTGTGAGGTAGATTTTGGATGAATTTTTTTCCAAAATTGTTTTATTCATTTAAAAAAAAATCAAGTTTGAGCTTACGAATAGGCAAGCTATTTTCCAATTCAAAGAAATCCACATCCAAGCTGATTTCGATGAAAAAATTATGTTTGAGATGTTAATAAAGAAGCCGAACTAGGCAGATCAATTTTGACTGATTTATCTAAGAGTTCATCTTTTGGAATCTTATAAATGTTTTGCCTTCGTGCATTCATTTGTTACGTTTTTAGTTCAAATTGGTGGTGTACATGTTCGTAAAGTGTTCTTTAAATTCTCTTCATGTGGAAACATTTCCTAAACGTAATTATATGTAAATTGTAACCTTTTGTGTTTTCATTGCATGGGAAGTTTTTCTCTTATCCAAAAGACGTTTCATGACAATAATATCACTTACCTATATTGTATATATCAACAATTTGGATTGTAATGTCGTTCCAAATATTTATCCTTTTGACATCATTTTAGAAATAATTTATTGCCTCCGTGTATATTGCGGAAACATATCAAAATATGCGATTAAAGGTATTAGGGCGTATACATTGATTTTATAATTTTATGCGTAGAGGTGTTTTACATTGGTTTTTTTATATGATATTAATCTCTTGATTGGCGTAGGCACTGGAAAATCTTGCTACCGGCCACATGGGAATTACTTTTAATATTATATTATTTGTTATTAATTTTTTATTAGCGTAGTAGGTGCCAAACTATAAGTATTGCTATAGTAGAAAATATTTTTCATACGAGAGCGTTTTGTTACAAACCCATAGAATTATATTTTTTGTTACTGCTGGAGAATGTTGATAAGTTGTACACATTTATGGATATCGTCTATTTTTTACTGCAAATTAATTTGTGTTTAAAATTTGATGTACTTTACCGTTGTATCAGATGTGTTATAAAAAGAATGTATTAAATTTGTATCAAAATTTGATGAGTTTTTCTGAAATATTTGATTTTAACTATTTTTCTTTCCTTCCTGCTCAAGATTTTCCGAAAAATGTTATTACTTGGGTTAACTAATTTTTAAGATTTAAAAACAGTTCTCGAGAGCTTGGTATAATCTTAGGAAATGTGTAACAAAGATGTTCTAATTTAATGTAAACTACTTGTTCGTACTTCCAAGAGTGAAATACCAGCTGCAAATGACTAAAGTGCAATACGCATCCTATAGGTTTGCTATATCATCCTATTTTTGACATAAAATGCCTACTTTATGAAACTATTACGTCTGAGATGAATTTCTAAATTGACAGCTTATTTGCAACTAATGTCAAAATAATTTAAAATATTAAGTCAAGTTAAAAATGGTATGGTAACTATAAAAATTTGTCTTCCATGATTTGTAGCCCCATTTTTAATTTAGGAAAGTAGAATTAACAATGAAAGTTTCGAAAAATCAAGGCTTCAAGACATCTTAGTTCGCCGAAAAACACGATACCAATCGTCTTACAATAATATCAAATCTAAAGACATCGATCATGATGAAGTGCAAAATTTAAAATCACTAAATACCTTACCAACAGCTACGCGATTTGTTAAAAGTCAATACATCAATAATATCGTCAAACTTTGTAGTAATGTAGACGGTTGCACACAAACCAGTAGAACTATCATTCAATTAGCAAACCAAGATGAAGACTTCACTCCAGACAGTTTATCATCTTCGCCAAGAAATCCAGCCGAAGATAACGATGAGACCACCTCGAAACATTTAGATCTTCCCAACCCTAAATCCAAAGCTATTGGTGAAGTAGACAGTGCGTATACACTGGAAGGTTCTGTTACGGAACATAAAAATTCCTCTATTACTTACTTGAGGAAGAACAACATTAAGCAATACTTCGATAATTGCGAAACAAATTCGCCCGAATTTCCTAAGAAAACTTTAACCGAAACGTTTTTAGCGAAGAAACAAGAAGAACAAAATAGCACCATGCGGTTCAGCCGTTCACAATTTTTACAACAAACGTCACCCCTAAGAAATTTATCGAAGAACTTTTCCGATCATAACAACAGCGAAAATCATCTTAAAAGCAAATCGTACGTAGAACCGTTTAATCAAAATTACAAGCAAAAATTTCATTATGAATGTGTACCTCCTAGAGCATCGAGATTTACTGTTAGAAATATCCGAACCCAAAATCCGACTAACGAACAACAACTTTATTGGGCTACAGAAGATCAAGCGGATATCATAAAAAATAATGATGGTCAAACTTTATATTATGACCAAACTATCATTCCCGAAAGGAAAGTTGCACGTTATCGTTCCGTTACTCGTCGAAGTGGTTCTTTTATGCTACCAACTATCGCAAGCGAACGACGAAATCAGGGACACAAAGTGATGGAACTTCAACAGTTATTGCCACCACCTCGCCGTGGACGTTCTTTAAGTCCAAACAACAGTTCATCTTCTCCACGTTTTTCCAAACACGACGAAAGCGTTCGAATTGACTTTGTCGTTGAAAATCAAACAAATGGAAGGTTTCAGCAACAAGAACCTGCTAAACAGCAGACGTGGAAGCAAAAGGTATACAAGAAGAGCGAAACGACTAGTATAATCGCTCCATTGGCTACAAGACCAAAATTTGAAGAAGATATCCTGAAGATTGATTTGCAAAGTCTTCACATGAAGTCTTCCGTGGTAAGAATCTTCTGTTTCGAAACGCTTTATTGTCGGATGTTAATTTCAGGAGACTGTAAACGAAAACGTTTATCCCAGCAGCGTTGCATCGACAAATTCCTCTGACAATTTAATGGGATCAACTCTCACTCGTATCAAAGATCAAGATTGGTAAGCAATCATTTTTCATTTTTGCAGGGTATAATTAGCCAAAATAATTTTATTCCAGGAGCGTTGCGTTGAAGGGCTTAGCCGAAATGACCGAGCTTTGCAGGATAATGGATGCGGACCTTTTGTATCCACACATGATTACCGTGAATCAAAGACTCCTCGAACTGTTACGAAGTCCTAGAAGTCACGTCTGCAGGACTGCGTGTCAAGTCGCGGGGCATCTGTTTGAATCCATGAAGGACACTCGAAGACCAGTAAAAATTGCAAATTTTGAGTTATTTTCATTCAATTTAAGATCCGAATATTTACAGGAGTTTGATGATATAGTGGAAATTTTGCTGAATAAAACGGCCGATTCGAACAGATTCATACGGGAGGATGCCAATTTGTCGCTAGACTGCATGGTCACTCATATTCCAATTTATCACACCATTCGCGCTCTGTGCCTGAAAGGTCCGGTGCACAAAAATTCGCTTGTTAGATCTGCAACAATTAGGTTGATTGTTTGTGCCGTGGTTATCGCTGGACCAAGTATGATCCTGAGCGGCCAGTCTTACGAACCAACTAGAAAGAGAGTTATTCTTCATATGGCCAAGTTTTTGGAAGATAAAAATTCGGAAACCAGGTAATTTTTTGGAAAATTTCAGAGGAAAAATAGTACATATTTGGGATTTTCAGGCGGTATGGAGAACGCCTGTTTAAGGTCTTGAGTAAGGAAGCCGGTTTTGATACAGCTTTGAAGAAATATTTAGAAAAAGCGGACGTGAAGCGTTTTAAAACTTTAATGAAGTTAAAATATGAGAAGTGATAGTTGTTGGAAGTGATCATGGATCAATGTAGTGTTTTTACTCTGTTTTATAAATTTTATAAGTTTTTAATAAAATTGGTTTACAATTAAATATTTTTTATCCGCTTCTGCCGTTTAATGGCAACGTCTGCTATAAATAGGGTATAACTTCCTTGATGTTATTTATATTTTGTTTCCACTCTTGCGATCTAATATGCCCACGCAGATGTACTTATTAAATGTATCTGCGATTTTAGTGCAATAGTTATAAACAGCTGGAACTTGCCTCCCGAATAGGCTGGAAATAATTTTGCAAAGCAAAAAATAAATTAAACTGAGAATAGCGGATACAAGGAGAGGTGAAAATGGTGAAAAAATGTATGTGATTCCCCCCCGTATGCGATATTTTGTAAAGATTTTTAATCAAACATTTGTTGTATTTATGTTAACTTTCAGATGATTCAAATTTTGGAACCACAGTCGAATTGGCCCTTTGCAGCTTCTTTTCTGCCTAATTAACCTGACAAGGTAACTCACTCTGTGGTCGAAAAAGAAAAACGATAATCGAAAACACGGTCCTTAACCTTGAATGTAGCTTTTTTGAATTTTAATTTCGAAAAAAAAATCTTTTGACCTTTTCTGCAGGCAAATACGGAAAATTAACTCTTAATTATATTCAAGGTGAATTTGACAAATTGAAGAAATAAATTAGTGGACCATAAAATTACCTTATTTGATTGTTATTTAATTAACATTTGCAAGTATGTAGATTTAAAATTTTGTTTTTATTTTTAGATTCACTTGTTTGTAATTCATATGTTTGAATCCATTCATAACTCTGCTATGGTCCGGAACATATGGGCGTTTTTATGTTTTTTTTTATCTAACATTGTATTTGTACTACAATTGAAAATAAAATTATGAACGATTGAACGTACGGTGAGTTGAAAATAGGTATCACAGATGCCGCGGTCATAATTGAAATAGATTTTCAGTTTGTTACGAGCTACTAGTTAATATTGCCCACTCTTTAATTGTGGTTATCCTTTTCTACACTGTTAACCTGGGGATCTCCAAATACAAGAAGAAGGTGGGAGTGTAAAGAACATTCAACAAAGTTATCTCAACATTTCAAGTGCGCGAAGGTGTATTACGTTTTCTCCGCTCCGCTCTAACAATAGAGCAATAATTAAAACAATTGCTTATTACAAAAGCAAATTTTTTGTTTTTTTTTTCAAAAAATTGTGCGAAAGTGTCGGTTTAATAAAAAAAAGTGAAATATAAAAAAAGTGAAAAAAATTTGTTTTTTCAAAATGTAAACAAAAGTTGCGTTCAAAAAAATGGGTTTTTCGACAAATTTGCAAGGGCGCAGCGCTCACGAGGCGCTACTATTGCGCCAAGACGGGGAACTTCGCCTTTTAGAAACAATGAAAAGGTGCATAATTTCGAAAATTCGATGCGATCGTGATTATGCAGTCGCTCTTAGTGCAGTTGCAACCCAAGGACTTAAAATCGACAGAACTGAAGAGTTAAGTGGCAGCCTTATCTGCGCCACTTGGAGGACCATGATGGAAGAGCTGGATAACACGGGAAAACTCATCAAACAAAATGCCGATAGCATCGAATCCAAAGCTCTCGATGCTTTGAACATTCTTTATGCAGAAAAAAGAAAAGCTAGAAAGCTTTACCAAGAGGAGCACACAAGAATAGCGCAACAGTTTACACATGTGAGTTAAGATTTATTTTGGGTCTTGTAAATTTAGACCAATACATTTAACTAACAAGCTTTTTGGTATTTGCTTCGTTCGTATTTTTAAATCAAAGAAATTTTTTTCCTCTTTTTTACAATCTTATTGCGGTAAGAGGTGACGAAAAGTTGCGGGATTACGTGATTACTTCCATGCCAAAATATCCTTTTTTGAAAATCCACGTTTTTTTCTGTAGGCGCGGTTCCCGTCTTCTTTCCAAATTTAAACCTATTATGTAAATAAGACGTAATATGCTGATTACACCTGATTGCACCTTTGTCAAGAGTTCCATTGTGTCCGCGTGCCTTCCTTTTCCCAGGATCATAAAATTAAAAGTGTGCCTCCGTTATTAAGTATCTGTCAAATATAATGAAGTCGATTGTTTGGCAAGAGGGCCGGTCACCAATCCTCCGAAGGGCCAAATCTCCTCATAATTTTTTTTTGCAAATTTAGTCAGGTTACGGGCCATTAAAATCTTTAATTTTTTTTTTAATTAAATTCTATTAATTTTTGATTAGGTATCGATAACGTTGTTACTATTTTGCAATGAAAACACAATGAAACCTTCAGTGACCTAATTTCTATTATTGTTGTTTATGCTATTCTTATCACATTTTGGTTGTAAAAGCTTAAATGTATTAACGATTTGGGTATTAAAATGTTTAGTCTCGGAAGTTAATTATCCCATAAAACATTATTTTTTATTTTACATAATTTTTTGCAAAACCAAGCGAATTCCCGCCGACGGTTTCGGGAAACTTCACCATTCGGTCCTCTTCAGAACCTAATCTGCCGATATAAATATTGTTCGATTTTTCCTCCGAGTGATTTATGTCAAGACCTTGACTTTAGTCTGTCTGAAAGAATCAGTTGATTTAACCTCGAATTTACCCATGTCTGTGTTAACAGGTAGATTTCTATTTATAAAGCGTGGTTAACAGGCATAGGTATACAGGTAATAAAACACCTTAAAAGTGTGGAATTATTGGTTGATGTTTTAATTTTTATTATGACAAAAGTTGATATTTCTTTACATTTTTTGTGATTTTTCCCCCTTAATAGACAGAGTCACCTTCTTAAATGTTTTCAAATTGATTACGTAATAACCACCTTTTTGATTTGATGATGAGATAGCCTCCCGAGGAGGGGGGGACATAAACTTGTTTTGCATACTAGAGAGAAAAAGAACAAAGCGATCGATAATGAACATTCCATCTTCTTCGCTAATTACAACACCCTGTACATATCAAGTTTTCTCTTTTTTCAAAAAGTGCGAAAACCGATTTCTTGTAGCATCAAAAGCTCAATTTTGCAAAAGCTCGGGTTATTGATCCTGGCGAAAAAAATTGATTTTACTTTAAAATTATCGCTTGACTGATTTTCGTCTATTAAAATAAACGAATTTAATTATATTTTTTTTAAATATTTACAAAACTGGTTTATTTAAACACGTATTTTATGTAAAAATTTATCTATTTTCATAAAATATTGGTACTACCGCTGTTTATTTTGGCACAACAATTTTATCGGTGTTGTCCAAAAAATATTATTCGGAACTGATAAGATTTTTCGATGTTTTCATTCCTTAAATTCTTAGGATCCAATGAATTGACGTAGCAGTGGTGCATTATAATTATTATTATTTACGCATTGGAAAAGCTTTTCGCTGATATTTCGCATCAATTTACATTATTAGTTGGTATGGCCCAATTTCGTACAATAATAGCACGCGGAGCTTATGAAACATCTAAATCGCCAGTAAACTTGAAAATTTTTTTATTATAATAAATTGGTTTCGTTTCGACAAGCGTTTCTAGTGTAAATAGGATTGAATTGCCAAGAATACAATTTTTTACATTTGTGTGTGGGGAGCTTCAAGACGTTTTCGAGATAATACATCCTGGTTGTGTAATTATAGGTACAGATGTATGGATGACAAACCTTTTGATTGTTGTGTTGTTTACAATAACAAACGTAAGAATTTATGATTATGATAATCAATCATTGTTTTTTTTTCATTAAGCAATTCCTTTGCGATTTACAACCTCGAAAGATATCAATGGCATTTTTGGAATTTCTGGGGCTAAAATAACAATATAATACGCACCATCAGGTGCAACGCCATCTATAGGTCAATATAAGAATTATACACTTACGAAGCGGGAGTATTTAAATGTGTAAATAATATAGCCAGAATAATCGTATGTTTTTTTTAATTAATTACTTGAATTCGTGGTCAAACGTAATTAAAACTTGTCTAAATGAATGACTGGTGGCATTTCAATTAACTTTGGGAAACACAAATAGTAATGCAGTAGGTAAATCCAAGGATTTAATTATAATAATATCAACAAAACAAATGAAGTTACAAAAATTACAAATATCTCTAGATTATCTCTTGACAATTATTTGCGTGTGAAACTTTATTTGTTCGTTCATTTGTTTGTTTGTTAATTTGACGATTAGCTGTATCATAATATAAAACAGAAACATGCAAGATCCGGGAACCAATAAAATGCAAGATGCATAATATGATAGATACGTAAAAGCAAGAATATATTTTCAATTATATTTTATAAACGATTACCTTAGCTAATACTCCGCCAGCGGGGGCGGTGGAGGGAAATTTTGAGTATAATTATAACCCCATCTACAGAAGGCAGTTATTCGCGATTTACATTATGCGAACGCCACTACGCGGAAAATTATTAAGTTAATCTAATACGTATAGTTGGTATAGAAAGTTTTGTTTGCATTCTTTTGTGAATTATCATTTCGCCGCGGTTTTACAATAAAATAATTCAGAATCAAACTCACAACAACAAGTATACGTAATAGAGCCGCCATGTTATTGAGATTTGGTCACGAGCGCCATTAACGGTAGAGTAAATCACAAATTATCAATTCATAATTTTTCTTTAATTGTAGGTTTAATTTTTTAATATTACTGCTTTGCTTTGCCCGGAGGGTATTCCATACCACCCAGACCCCCCGGTCTAGTATCCCATGGCTTACTTTATTCTGAATTGAGCTCATCAAAAGAATATTCTAAGTCCAAATTTTAGACAACAATAGATTATTATCTAGTTTGTAAATAATTTCAGGCTTTTTTAAAGTTAGAAATTAAAAATTGCTGTTAGGGCTCCCGTCTTTTTTGAAAAATAATTAATTATAGTTAATCTGACAGCATTTTTCTGGCTTTTTAGCTTTTATCTTTATCTTCGTTTAAAAGTTCAATCTTCTACGTTAGTTCTTGACGAGCAGTTACAAATTTAACTGAAAGAGGTTGAGGCTGTCACGTGACCGATTTGGACAAATGACACTGTCAAAAACAGTTGGAAAATAACAAATCGCATTGCGGTTAGTTGAATATTTGCTCAGGTGATTGTCGAATATCCTCCCACTTTCTCTGGCAACATGATTAAAGCATAGTTCTTTTAAAATAAACTTCAAAAAATGAAATACTTAGAAAAATAGTTTTACCTAAATTTTGTAAGATTTAGCTTGGCAAATGTAACTACCAAACATTTTGATTACCTCTCAACCCAGTGGTGGATCCGTCTTATTTTGTTGAGCAATTCGTTGATCCCCCGATCGGGGGAATTCCCCCCAGTGCACTTGTTATTCTTTGGTGGCTTATTAAAATTGGAAAATATTTCAAATTTTCTCGTCAAGACAACTCGAAAAACAAAATCGGAAACTCATAGCGAAATCCATATTGGAGTAAATCCGGGGGGTCTGGGGGGTATTCCATACCCCCTGTTCTTTATTATTCGTTCGCCAAAATTGAGAAATATTTCAAACTTTTCGGTATCTACCGAAGATTCGATGACAAAAATTTGCTAACTCCGACGTGCGGGAACGGTTTTACCAGATTCCAAAAATACTTAAATTTTGAAAGTATCGATCATGATGCTTATGAATAAGCTATAAGCTATAAACCTGAAATTTTATAAAACCGATTTAAATCATTGCTATACTTAGAATCTGTTTGGATATTCCCTCTTCATTAGTATTCAAGAGGAACTCGGTGATATTTCTAAGTTCTTTAACCTTTAAATGTAGATTTTTTCAATCAAAAATATTTTTGATAAAATTTCAAGAATGAAGTGTTTTCTACGCTTCTCATTGCGTAGTAGCTGCAACCAAATTGTATGTATTTTATTGCCATTTTTGCAATCAAAATTAAAAGTGACCCCGATGGAGTAATGGGTAAAATCCAAATTTTCTCCTTTGACGATACATTTTCTTGCACAATTTTTCATAATAAAAAAACTAGTCAGCTCGGCAACACTTAACGATGATTTTAATTGATTCAATTGACTTCATTACGTGGGTTACGCATTTAAAATTATTTTGCTGATCAATTCGGAGCCAAAAAACTCCAAATTGATGTAGTTAGAAGTACATGCAATTCGTAACATCTATTAATATTTGCACAGATTAATTCCAAGAATGCAAATGAAGACATGACAAAATTATGAATCAAAGAAGTTAATTTGTAGTTCACTTAATTTAAGTAGGTAAATATTTCGAGACTCATTGACTGAAAGTCCTCGAGTAGAAAGTTGTTAACTTATTGCTCTCAATATACCTTGAACAAAAATTTATTATGCATTTTTGAAAATTTGCAATTTATTATTATAATTTACTCGTCAAAATTAAAATGTTATTTTTGGAGATTGACAAATTGTGATTGAACTTAACACTCGACGATTATCACGTCATTTTTTAACAATAATTTTGTGTAACTAAATTCATGGGATTATAGATTTTGTGGTTTCTTTTGTGGTACTGAAGAGGAATCATCAACCTTGGTGAGGCTTCATTTGCATGACAATGCTATAGGCGGTACGGTTTCTTGGCGACAAGACATGACACTATTTTTTTTACCTTCGGTATCTTCATAATGGTCATTTTATTGCTTAGTTCCTCAAGTACAATCAACTCGTGTGTCTGCCTCACCGATGTTTAGTCTTTCTTCTTTGATAAACAAACCGTACCTCCAAAACGCAGTTGTTTTTTTATCGAACGGTCACAATTTGCAAATTTTAATGTAGGTAGAAGCACCTACAATCAGTTTCTTCTAGGAATTACAGGAAGGTGCGGTGATGATGTTTTGGAAAATTTTAGAACCAAAACATTTTGTTGTTTTGCTACCTTTTGTTGACGTACCGGGTACCGACAATTATTGTTTCCTTCCATATAAGAATTGCAATACATTTTCGTGTGCTCCGGGGTCCATGTTTCCGAAACAAAAAAATGCTGGAAAAAAGTATTGATGCTGGATGCGGTCGTTTTAAAGAACTCGTCTATAAGTTACCTCACACGATTTTTAAGGTTTTTAGACTCCTCGCTCCCCCTGTCACAGTTAGTCAAATTTTCATGAACCCCCCCCTAACTTAAATTAAATCAATTTTGAAGGTCTTAAATAATAATTTATTTTTATTTTTTTTTCTCGGCCGTACCATACAACCGATCCATGGATCCAAAAAATATATTTTTAAAAATTTGATATCACAACATTTGAAACTCCCCCGGACCCCCTGATACATTTTTGTCATAAATCTAAGATAACCCCCCTACCCCATAAATGTGACGTAATTTATCGATGGCCCCATACGGGGAGAAACGGGGGCGAAACGGTCAGGGGCAAAACGGTCAGGAGCGAACGGACGGGGGCTAAACGGTCAGGGGCGAAACGGACGGGGGCGAAACGGACGGGGGCGAAACGGACGGGGGCGAATCGCCGGAGGCCAAACGGTGGTGGTGAAACGGGGGGGGGCTAAACGGCTGGGGGCGAATCAGCGCCGGGGGCTAAACGGCGGGGGCTAAACGGTGGGGGCGAAACGTCCCTATCCCGGTTTTTTGTTTAGATTCTGCACAAAAGACGTTTACTATTCCTAGGGGCTATCTCACGAATTAGACAACCTATTTTTGGACCACCATGCACCAATGAAAAGACAAGATCTTTCAAATTCAGTGTCAAAATTCATTAGCGTCAAATTAGCCCCGCCCATAACGTGTCTTTTTGTTATACAAGTGTTTTTGGGATAATATGGCAATTTCTACGTTACTCTCGAAGCTGTTATGGCCAAAATCATATTAGAGTTACTTTTTTTATTATTTTTAGTAAAAACATTCGCTCAAAACGACAAATTAAAAAAAATAATAAGTGTTGAGGCGAATTGGTCTCTGGGTTCACTATTTTGGCAAAAACATCCTTCTATGCCGACAGAACTCGAAAAGTAGGAATCTACAAAGAAAGAATATCAGAGACTTGCGCAATTATTTAATACATCCCCGAATTAACAAAATTTATCTGTTGTTAACAGTTGCGGAGCTAGAAGACAACTACGGCCTGCTCCGCCCACTAAATTGTATTTGAATTGTCTTGATCATATGTATAACTACCACGATATAGGTCTAACCTCCTGTTGTAGGCTTTTTGTGTATGGATCGTACCCAGTGTACGCTAAGTATCAGAATATTAGTAGCAAATTCAGTAATCAGTGTCACATCCAGTCTGCTTTCACCCAAAAATCAGTGCGTCACCTGGTTTCCCTTGGCGCAGGATGGGATTTACAGTTTTACGTAGAATTCGAACCAGGGGAGGCTGCACGACGGATTCGCTGGCACTTTTAGTGTTGGTAGAAAGAGACAAATCTGCTTAAACAAATTTTACCCAGCTGGGCTACTCGACTGTGCTGCCTCCCACTGCTTATTAAAGCACACTGTTGCACTTATTTATGTCAAGCACACGTACCATGAACTGAAAGGGCAAACCAATGACTTTTATTTCAAAATTTACAGAAGTAATTTAAATTTATCCATAGTTGAATCACTTTGTTTACGAAAAATAATGTAGGATATTTGACGAGTTAAGTAATTTTTTTGTCAAACTACATTAGAATCATCGGAAAAAGATAAAATCTGAAGAAAAAAACTAACAGTCTTTTTTGTAATTGGTAGTTCGTAAATATTATATTGATATTGCTATAATGCTTTTCTATAAAAGACGTCAGTAATTAAATCACACTTTTCACTCCCCTTCGCTCATATCTTGTCACAGTTTGTTTACAATTTTCACTGCCCCCCCCCCCAACAATGCCAAATGATTATTAATTGAAAACCTCAACATTTCTCCAACATCGGAAAATGCTGACGTCACATTTGCCTTAACCTCCCCCCCCTCCCACCTAACGCCCTGGTCGCACTTATCATTAGTCACGTTTTGTTACAGTCTTATTTTCTCTCTTAGGCAGAAACAGACAATTTAAGATGATCATCCTTTAGTTGAAAAACACACTCTGATTGGTCGATTTTTAATCCAAACCGGGAAATTTGAATATTTAATCAAAAATTCGGGAAATTTAACTGTCGGCTAGAAAAAATTAAAAGTTGGAAAGCATAATTATTTAGTTACTTTTCTGCTCACAGAGTTTAGCCGCAACTTTCTGTGTTACTTTGAAAGTTAATTATAAAAATATAAAGTCGAAATTGTAAACCGGGGGGTCTGGGGGGTGTGGAACACCCTCCAGTACATATCGCAGTATTTCCAGTCTCTTAGAATACTTGGAGAAGATAGAGAATCTATAATTTTACAAATTTCGTCAGGAAAAACCGAGAAATTTGAATTTTTGAGAAATTTGAAAAAATTTGAGACTGGGAATCCCCCAGTAGCAGGAAACAAAATTAAATGTTTAAATATTATACCGCTGAAAAAGAGATCCACCGTCTAGTTGCCCGTCCGTGGACGGGCTTCCCAGCTAGTTAACTATAATAGTTAACAATAAACGAGCGTAAAATTTAAGTAGATATATATTTTTTATTACATAGATAAATAAATGAATGAATAAATAATATTAAATAATATAATTTAATTGGCTAAATAGTATTTAATGGGTTACCAATATATAATATCGACTTCCAAACCTTTCTAAAGCGAAAGCTTAACCTCTGTTAGTTTAAGACATCCAAAATTAAATCTTTGAGAACATGTACTTTATCAACTTATTCTAATGTATTTCGATGAGAAAATTGCTTTCACTTATCAAATACTGTCGTCGATTTTTGGAGACCTTAATTGGTTAGGAAGATCAAATTTTGGCTGTCGGCTGTGGCTTTACAATTAAAACTTTTTGTAAGCAAACAGAATTTACTTACTTACAACAACAAAATTTGGTGAAATTTTAAAAAGAAGAAAGAAAATTTTTTAAGATCTTGTCCCGTAATAAGGGAGAGCAAATTGAATGCGAAGCGAAGAAGAGTAGTATAAATGAAAATTTTTAGCAGAGCTGAAATTGTGCAATTTAATTGAGCAAAAAATATGATTAAAAATTTGTTGGCTTATAAAATTAAAGTATCGATGAACCATTGAGTGGATAGCCGTTTATTTTGAAGAATATTTTGAAACCATTTTCAAAGTCGTCATCTGCCAAAATTTAGATTTTTGAAAAGCCGATTTGATTTAATAAATAATTTATTTGTACACACAAAATTTGATCTTTCTTCTGGCTTGAAAGGAGTCTCAATAAGCATATTATATTTCACCGACTTAGCTAAGCAGAAGATAAGCGTTACGAGTAATTAATGTCTTTCCACTGCTTAATTATCAAACTTTTTCGCTTTTTTCCATGCACCTGATAATCGCCTACGGCACTATTTTTTATTTAACTTCAAAATTGTTTAATTTAGCCACTTGATGATTTTAATGTCAGTCCGCCTGTGGGTTTTTCGTGTAAAAGTCTACCTACTTTCTCCGACTGGAAAAAAATGAAGAAGAAACATTTTCAATTGTTTATCGAAATGATTTTCCTCGGTCAATAGACGAAAGTGACATGGTGCGCATTCAAATTGCAATACAATTGAAAAGCTTCCCATCCAAAATTAAACTAAGAGTGATATTCTCACAGTTTTGCTTTATAAAATATTATTTAATAATTTTTACAACATTAAATTGCAACATTGGCAACTGTGACGTAAGTTGTCGGACGGTCAAAAATTTGAGCAACAACTGTAAAAACTACCTGTTGGCAGTATTCGATAGATACATAAAAATGCAAAATAAATAAGAATTAGTAATCGTGGTTTAACGAAAAGTCAGCAAAATATTTTTGTCGAAACAGTTAATTATTCAAATGGTAATCGAAGTTGTTATACCGTTATAGGTTGGAAAATATTTTATTGCCAGTAACAGCTTAAACTGATAGACATTATTATTTATTATAAATATTATGCATTAATTTTTCAGTCACGATTAAATTATGCATGAGATGCATAATAGTTATGATATACAGGGTGTTGAGTATAATACCCAAAAGGAAGTAGGTTAAGGAGTGTTGTAAGTACTAATTGATTATAATTGGGTTGAACACGAAACCTTTAAGACCAAATTAATAAATTCCGACACCAATTACTGAATAAATAATAAAAAAGGTTGACTCAGTTTTTACTTATAATTAACTGTATTTTATTGCGCGTTCCTCTTCTGCTTGGTCGAGAAAAAGAAAGTAAAACCGTAAGGCGAATTAAAATTTGGGAATGTATCTGCTATTGTTCCCAAGAAGTGTCTCGAAAAATTTATCTTCCAAACCGCCCATTTGGTGGAGCTTTCAAAATAAAAATAAAAGTTCCACTTTGAACCATCGCATCTCGTTTGGATACTTACATACCAATTTTAATATATGCAAATATTGGACATGGGAACAACTTTTTGTATATGGAAGGTAGCAGACGAACGAGATGGGATTGGTGTAAAATCAACGTTAACCGTTTTTTTGGCACAACTTTTAAGTGGGTGGGTGGTTCCATCAAACCTTCAGGCCAAACGTAATCAAAGATACGCGGTTAGATGTAATATCGTTTAATTATATAGGTTACTCGTATGGCGTTTTCTCCAAAATTAAAATGGAACGCTTTTCGAAAAAATTGGGTGTAGATTTGGAGCACACGAACTCGGATGCATTCTTTCGACCGACGGACGTCTCGAACCTGCAATTATAAAATTATTATAATTATTAACTTTTATTTTTGACAAAACTGTTAACCACCTTTTGCCTGCCTACAATTTATCTTTCTATTGCCGATACCTTTATAAATGTAAATTTGGCTAACGGTTTTATCGCTAATTTTATTTTATAAATAATAATCGGCAATAAATTATAATCTGTTTATGTTTTTAAATAAGTATGAGCTTTTTTTTAACATCGCATAAATGAAATTGCTTAAAAATTATTTAGATATGACTTAATACTTTATATTATAAGCACGAGCCAAACATCAGTTATAATTAAACTTTTCGAGTTTATTGTCAGGGACGAATTTTTCCACTTATTTCGTCCTCCTTCCATTACTTTTCTCCACTTCCATTCTAGTACCAATCCAGTTTAGTCGATCCAAACTGTATATGGATTTGGATGAAAACATGTCGTCCTTGAACTTTTTATATTATTCTTCCAACATAATAAATTTTGCCAAACAAAGGATTTTCCTGCTCAGCTTCGGGGGTGCAAATTTTAATCCTCTATGGTGTCGCCATCTTTACCGACAATTTTCGTTCGTTTAACCCACTTGAACTTGAAAAACTACACCCGGAGAATTGATGTTCACGTAATTCGAGCTAGACATAATCCTTCTTAATGAAATTAACCGCAATATAATTAATTACTATATCTTAATTTCTTAATTGTCTTAATGTAGACTCCATTTAAAACGCACGAGGTGCGTTTGATTATGCAATATTTTTATTTTTGTTTTCGTGTTTGAAATTTTGGAAGAATTCCAATTGGAATTAATACCATAGTAGATCAAACATGAACCTGAAAACAATGGGGACAGCTATAAGGAGTAAAATTATTTGTATATATTGCTATGACCTACCTGCATAATTTTAAACAGACGATTTTTCCAAATTAGAATTAAACAGAACTGTGAATATAATAATCTGCCTTGTGGTTTTCGATGATTTGAATTACTCGGTTTTCTTCTTTAGGAATTTGAAATTCTCAAATTTTCTGTTCTGAGACACTGATGCGGTTCGTGGTTTAATCCGATTGCCGTTATAGTGGTAAATGGTAAACTGAAAAATAGTTTTATACTTTGATTTGATATTTGAATAATATAAATATCATCATCACTATAAAAGACATTTACTTTCATAATTCATATATTGTAAATAAGGAAATGTTAATTAATTGCATCATTGCGAGGATAACATTGGAGTTATTCATTATTTACTTTAAAACTTAAAACAGAAAATATTTGATGTTCCATCGGAGTCACCAATGGTTGATGTAGTTGGAAAAATTCTAAATTTCAGTTTTAGTCAAAAAATTGGAACTCTTCATATCAATAAATCGATAATTTTGGTGTAAAATAAGCAAAAGACTAAAATTGGGCTGATTTGGGCTATCTCCATCGAATTATTTAGATATTTCGTGCAAATTGACACTTACTTTTACGTTATTTTGTTCAATTCAAGTTGGGCAATCATAATATCTGTTTTAATTTGAAACAAAGAACAAGATTGTTGTCCCGCTGTAATGCACTTAAATTAATTGTTAGTATTATAATAAACAATTTCTCATTCTTGGCTTGAAAGTGATGTAGTATATTCTTGGCGATATTAAAACAAATATTTGGATGTCTAAATTTTAATTAACTGAAGAAAAGAACGAAAAGCAATAAAATTGTAAAATGAAGTTTCAATTACTTCCTATTTTTCTTTTTTTTTCTTTTGACAAAGAAACTTGAAATTTTTAAAATTCTTCTTTACTATAATTAACCAATTAGGAGCTTATTGGCTTCACAATAGAAGTTTACTTTAATTAATAGTATACTAGACAACAAGGGAGTAAAATAAATTAGACTTTATCTAGGGTTGAACGCTTTTCGTTTGAACACAATTATTGGTGCACTGGAGGGTATTCCATACCCCCCAGACTCCCCGGTTTCAAAACCTGATTATTTGTATGTATGTTCTGTGATACATTTTTTTAAATAAGAACATTACCTGTGTAAATAGACGTATCAAAGGAACGACGACTATCATAAACCTCACTTGATAAAAGTTTGTATTTTAAATATTCCATACTCCTGGATCCTTCCAAAAAAATAATAAGACGAAAACATATTAAAATTAAGATATTACTTATAGATTGAATTAAAAGAAATATTTAGTTATGATTCAATAAATACTTTTTCTTATGAACGTCTTTGTTAGTGTACTGGAGGGTATTCCATACCCCCCAGACCCCCCGGTTTCAAAACCTGAAAAAATATATTTTGAGATAAATTTTAATAATCTCCAGTTTTGTCTATACTCACTTTTTCAAAAAATGCAGTCCTTAAATTCGGCTCGGATAATTTATAAATTAAATCTAATATAAACTTTGATATAAAATGGAAAAATCGTAATATATATAATCCCAGTACGCTGCTGCTCCTGCTACAGCGTGTCATTTTTTGGTGGAAAAAAACACTCTGATTGGTCGATTTTTACTCAAAACCGGGAAATTTTAATTTTTAAGCAAAAATGAGAAATTAAGAAAAAATTAAAACTTGGAAAGCATATTTATTTAATTATCGTACTGCTCAGGGAGTTTAGCAGCAACTTTCTGTGTTACTTTGAAAGTGAATTATAAAAATATAAAGTCTAAATTGTGAACCGGGGGGTCTGGGGGGTGTGGAACACCCTCCAGTACGTATCGCAGGATTTCCACTCTTAGAATACTTGGAGAAGTTAGAGAATTTATAATTTTACAGATTTCGCCAGGAAAAGCCGGAAAATGTGAATTTTTAAGCAGAAGTGAGGGAAATTTAAACCTTTGGCTACTTTGAAAGTTAACTGTCGAAATTATTTTCTAGAACAGCGATGCTCAACCTGGGGGTCGCGGATCTATTTTAAGGGGTCGCAGAAAATTTTGCGATTTTTTTTCAAAATTAGTTTTAAATTGAAATGGGACATTAGTAACTTAAATTTTAAGATTTCCCTTGCTCTAACGATTGAATATAGAATTGATGAACTTGTATCAATACATCGGTTAAATCATTTTTTGTTTGGTGTGTACTATATTAGTGATCACTCAAGAAGTAGCCATTTGGCCGAAGGCTTTTTCCACACAATTCCCAATGCTACAGTACGGTTTTTTCACCAATACCCCAAAAAGTTTTTGTTTTAAACTAGAGTTATTTAAAAATAAAGAAGAAAAGATATACAAATTTTCAATCGTTCTAAATAATTATTAAACTATTGATAACTGTCAGATTTTACCACTTTACATGTAAATAGTACAAATGGCATTAAAAGAAACCGTAGGCCGCAGGTACTTCAAAATACCGACCGATAAAATTAAATACTTTTTAGATAGGTATTGAAAAAGCTACTGTCAAACTTACGAAATGAATGTCACGTTATATGATAATTCTTAAAATTTTCGAATGTATTGTTCTATTTTTACAGGCCACCTAACAAATTTTCACAAAAAATAGATAAATTAAGATTTCAGTTAATATTTTCTATAATTTTCTTACTTTTACATTTGGCTCAATTGTATCGCTCTATTAGCACACAAAATTTTATCTCAATTGGTTAAACATTTCCGGAGATATGACATTTTTATTTTTTTTATTGTGGTAGTCCTGGGAAAGATTTCTGTATGTTTTCGCAAAAGAAAGTAATCTTTTTTTTTCATGTTGAATTCCTGATTTTTATCAAATGATTCCATATGCTGTCAAGTCCTGTGGGGGCAATGTTCCTGCATACAAAATTTGGTCTAAACTAACAACAAAATTTGACGACCTACAAAAATTTTTTTAAATTTTTGCAAATCTTTACGTTTCTGAACACGGTGATGTCGAAAATGTAAAAAAAATGTTTTCGATTACCATACCTCCAAAACAAAATTTTTTTTTTTATTGGAGGTAAAAAAGTACAAGTTGTTTTTTTAGATATGAATCATTTTTTAATATAAATTTTAAACAAAATAATTTATTACTATTTTTTATTACTGACATTGTTGGGGTCGCAGAAAATAAGCATGAAAATTTGGGGGTCGCGTCGTAAAAAGGTTGAAAACCGTTGTTCTAGAACACCTACAGAAGACAGAATAATTATACAAATTTCATCAGAAAAAGCTGGGAAATTTTTGGTTTCGATCAAAAGTGAGAGTAAAGAAAATTAGAATTTGAGAAACTAATTGTATTTTTAAAAATTTAATTACCCGATGGAAATTTTTTTAGTTGAAAATATAGAAAAACGGGGAATCCCCCAGTAGCGGGAAACGATATTAAATGTTCAAAAATTATACAGCTAAACGCTAAAACAGAGTCCGCGGCCGGGCTTTCCAGCTAGTTAAATATAATTGATAACTTGCCCATATGCACTGGTATCAAAGTTGATTCTATATTATTTCATAGAACAATTTTTTAATTTTTTTTTTTTTCAAATTACTTATTGTCATTATTCCAAATCTTTATCGAAATTTTACTTATCTTTCTTTCAACATTTTCAATCCAAAGTAAATCGATTTCATGCAAAATTTATTGTAATTTTATTCGAAATCTTATTAAAAATAATTAAAGAGCTTAAAGGGGGGGGGGGTATGAAATATTCTCCATAACCAAAGGACAATTCTTAAATATCAGTTTAATTCCGAAAGAAAGATAGCTGTCCCAAGTTTCGGTTCATTATTCTGGTGGTGTTTTGCATTGTTGATGCATTATTGCAATATTACAAATTACTGAGACAGCTGCCAAATTAAAATATTTACCAAGTTAGTTTATTTTTGGAGGTACACACTGCTGATAAAGCAAACATTATGGATTTATGGATGCCAAAATATTGGTGGTTCAAGTTGCCTTTATTAATAATCTTGCATTGTGGTTCCACTCGAGTCTTCATGAACTGGTATGTTTGCTAGGTAGCCAATAAATGGCCGCTGTCACTTCTCAGATCTGAAAGTTCTGTTAATGGTTTCAAATGAGTCAATCTACAATAAAATTTAAAAGCCTGTAGGTACAACTACTAATGTTTCACTTTTCCAAACTATGCAATTTTCTGCAACATTGAGCTAAACATGTATACCTACTTAGTGTTCGTAATTACGCGTGCAAGTTCAAGAATGTAATTTTTTACAAAAATATGTTAATGCTGCGTTATTGTGCTAATGACCGACTGTTCATTACTCGGCAGTTTTAATAATTTCTGAAAATAGCTTCGTCTTGATTTTGTAATCCAAAAATAAATAAGCAATGCGAATGCATTTTTAGATCGAAGGAGCGAATTTGAATTCATCTTTTTTGCTCTCATTTCACAAGCTTTGTGTAAGTTTCCTGCAATTTTGAGTCATTAATCTGCAAAACAAGGTGAAAACAGCAATTTGCGCTATTTTATTGGAAAACAAAGAAAAAGAGTAAACAGGCTTGGCATTATAAATCAAATACAATTTGAAAAGACATATTTGTAATAGTTTCTTAGAATGTGATTGTATAATTAAAATTGCAACAAGTAATAGGTAGTTGATATTCAAGATATAAATGAAATTATTTATATTAACCATAACACGATTTATCTGTACTTCTTTCAGCGGATTGTCGGTTATGTAATTGATCTTTCAACTTTGTTCACTTTCTCTGCTTTACCAATTGGGTTGTTCAATGTGATTTTTAAAGACAGGACAATGTATGTATTTGTGTTCAAGTTATGAAACACCACTTTCATATTTACTATTGTTAACGAGGAAATGCCAAATTTTGGATTCCATCCAAAGACCTACTAACCTATCGATCTGCGCTAATCGGCGAGGAGGAAAACTCATTTTCTGATACTCTCCAAAACTGGTTTAACGAACTTCTTTAATAGGTGATACGTATTCCACTCATCGATGTGCATACACCTAATAGTTCCGAGAAATATCTTGCATTGGACGTAAAAGAAGAATTATTCCATCACCAAGAGCCGAGGGTCTCGATAGTAAAACTTGAATTTTTTACCATTGCTGTTTGATGGTCTATTAATTTGCTTTTATTGCGTGTAGGCTGACAATGGACCATTACGATTTGAAATCCATTTTTATGCATTCGAGAAGTGATTGCGGAAAATGAAAGTGAAGCAAAGTAATCGGTAATTGCTCGCCTTTGTGTGACGAATTTTTTGTAAACTTTCTTTTACCATCAAAAAGATGCGAAAAAAGAAGAAAAAAACGGATTGGTGGGTAATAATGAAAATAAACCATGACCACCACACCTCGTACCTGTTGAACTTTATCTTGGTGTCGTAACAAATAGGTTTGTGTGTGTACATGGTAGGATATGTACACACAATAATCAATGGTATGGTCAACTAACAAGAACAACCAGCTGAGAGCTAGAAGCCAAAGTT
Organism: Cantharis flavilabris; assembly: GCA_949152465.1. NCBI lineage: Eukaryota > Metazoa > Arthropoda > Insecta > Coleoptera > Cantharidae > Cantharis > Cantharis flavilabris. The sequence continues at coordinate 46,952,782 of OX424436.1, forward strand.
GTTATGTATAAAAGTTAGTTTTAGTTCATTGACATGGACATCCACATGGACTGAATTCAATGAAGGAGTCGATCGGTTGACTTCTTTGCCTATTGGTAGTATTAAAAACATAGAAACTACACGCACTTAATAGAGGACATGTGACTCTGATTAACTGTATTTTTAAAACACAGTAATAAAATACAGGAAAGTCTACTTGTCAATAATTTTCGCCGGTTTCATTCAATCCCATCCAACATAAATAAGTCACCTGAATCGAGACCCCACACAAATCCTTAAAATTTTTGCCACTTTTCGGCAGTAACAGGAAATAACAGTAAAATGTAACGTGTTTACAACTCAAAAATGTCAACTCAGGTAAGATGTCGCAAAGTTCAAAGCTGCGAAAGAGAAATGACTTGATAACTTTGTTTAGTCTGCAAAATTGCAAGCAAACAATTTTTTGCAATGCCACCCAAATATTTTTCTTCCAAAGACCCATTGATCATAAACTGTTAAACTGTTATAGTGTTTTACTATTTCATAATATTTACATTTATTAACACTTTTTTTTTTCATTACAGTTATCTGAAGATGTGACGAGAAAAAAGACCGAATATCAAAAATATTTAGAATTATACAAATTAATGAGATCTAGGTTTGAAGAACATTACGTAAAATGTAAGTATGCTATTTTACTGTAATTTAAAAAATCACTTTGAATTTTAATTTTCTAAACCATATGAGCTGAATCCAAAAATGTTAGCCATCGAGACTTATTGTTCCAAATTGCAACCATCTGCTATTTTAAGTTACAAGGAAGCACTAAGCAAGTCAATTTGATGTCTATATAATTGGTACCTAGCTATTAGAGTTCCTTCTGACATCTCGTTGGAAAACTTATATTTTAAACAAAAATATATTGTTGCTTAGCAACGCATGAGAACATTACCTTGAGTCAGCAAGTTAAAATTACCAAGAGAAAACGTGAGATTACCTTTTATATTTGCCAAAGTAATTAAGTGAAATAATTATTTCAATGTCAGGCAATATTAAACACTCGAGTTCAATATTAATAAGATATTGATACCTGTCACTGCAATAAATTAGGAAGGAAAAAGTTGTGAGAAATTTACCAAAATTACTTAAGATGTCTTTGCCATTTTGTATTAATTAATTTGTAATTTTACATATGCGTATGTCCTTATTTACTTCATAAAAAATAGCTTTTGTTTTTTGTTTTTAGACGCCATTTTGTGACGTCACAAAACAAAAGACATTCTAAAGATCGTATTTTCGAAAATTTCGCTCAAATTTTTTTTCTGCGAATACAACAAGAGTTTTTGGTCACCCCTGGATAGCCTGTATCCAATTTGATTTAATTCGCACCACTTGAGCTTGGGGGGGGGGGTATCAAAGATAATAAAAATAGGCAGTAAGAACTGTAGTAGCCCGGAAGCAATTCCTATATCAGGTTCACAAAATAAGAAATTTAGGAGTAAATTGATTAAATGGCAAAATTATGCCGCCTGCGCTTTCGAAAATTCAAAAAATGCAATTTTAATCATCAAATCAAGTAGGTAATACGAGAATACCTTACAAGTTTGTGTTTACAAATGTATGGGATTAAGTATAGCTTATGAATACTTTTAATTTGACAGATTTTTCACTTTAATAATTTTTTGTTATATTTTTTATTCAAATTAATTTGGTTTGGAGAATCTGGAAACTGTTTTAATTGCCTTATTTTAAATCTCAGATGAACAAGTTTGGCCAGAGGGGCCCGAAAAGAGAAGAGAGAACATAAAATCGTGAAATAAAAATCAAATTCTGATAAAATAACCCAAAAATTGGGCTTTCGATGCTATTAGTTACAATCAAATATCAGGAGCCCGAAAATTTGCTAAAGCCTAGGGTCCAACCCAGTTAAAAATAGGCCCTACCTCTCAATTTTTCCTCTCTACATTTTTTCCTCTTCTTCTCAATACTGCAAAAATCATGAATCCCAGCATTGGCTACTAAGTAACTCTTCGGTACTGAAGAACTAATACTATTATTTCATGAATAAAGAGTAAACTGTACACTGGAGGGTATTCCATACCCCCCAGACCCCCCGGTTTGCCAATGGCTACATTAAAGCTCAATCAATATTAGAAGTTATAATAATAAATGAATACGTTTAACCTCGGGCCCGTTTTATTATGGTTTCTGCTATCGATCGACGATATTCAACTCCCGGGTGTGAAAAAATAACATTTCTTACATATGCACGGAGCAGTGGATCGATCTCTTTCGATGCCTAAAGCTTTAAACAAAATGTGGGACCTCTCCAACTTATTAAATTTTGAATTTCAGCTTAAGAGACACAGCACAATGAGGATAAACCGGGGGGTCTGGGGGGTATTCCATACCCCCCACTGCACGCTTTTATGTTATTCCCAAATCGCTGCGACCAACACAACAAACTAGACTACATCATCTACTCAACCTCTCAACAGGTCTTATTTTACCATTCGACGCATTAGGGCATTGGGCAGGTGCCTAGGGCCCAATGGTCAGAGGGTCCCGAAAAGAGAGAGCATAAAATCGTAAACCCAAAATAACCCAAAAATTGGGTCTTCGATGCTATTAGTTACACTCGAATATCAGGGGCCCAAAAATTTGCTAGAGCCTAGGGCCCAACCCAGTTAAAAATAGGCGCTGAACATACGCTTCCTGCTCATTCACCCCTCTTTGATCTTTGCCTGGATCCGTCCTTCGGGTCTCTTTTTCTATATTTGCATTTTTACGTCAAATACCGAGGAAGGAAGCGCTGGAGAAATTTGGCGTTCAAATCTTGGGAAACTTAGGAATAATACTACAAATGATCTTTTTTTTTAACATTTTAGAAAGAAAATCTTAAGGCAACCCAGAAGGAAATCCATAAAGAATTTACCTTTGCCTGAATATTTTGTAATTTTAATACACAAGAAGATACAATCTACCTCGAGATTATTAAGGTGTTTTAAGACTTAGTAAAATAATCTACTGTAAAACTGATAGAAATTTAATATTCTGTTTTGGGACGGCGCGGCGCGACAGTGCTTCATTGCCCTTCCGTACCAACCGCCACTGACCTGTAGATAATCAAGCTTTCGCAAAAAGGCAAAGTTACAAAACAAAATTTTGTACACTAAATTTCCATTAACAAATTTTGAAAAATTTCTCTGAATTTTTTCCCAGGTTTCCTTACGATTTCCTTTCAAAAAAGTTGAAAAAGCAAAAAGAAAAAGCTAAGATTTTCTGAGATTTCCTAATGAATCGATTTTACATTTTAAGGTAAAGAACAAATTTCAATAGCTAGTAGGATAATTTCTTAGGCTTTTATTCCCAGGATAGTAAGAAGCCTTATCATCTGCCTCCGTGCCCGTATGTCTTTATAAGTCAAATTCAGTCGAAATTAAATTTCAAAAATTTACAAAATAGCTTTATGAAATGTGAAATTTACTAACCAAAAAATTAAAAACCACTGGTAAACCAGAAAGTTAGGTAAAAGCCTAGGAACTGCGGTCATCCGAGTTCAATTTTTTTAAAAGACTTCACTTGCTAAATCAAAAAATGACAAAATGTGAAGGCATATTATACCCTCTCGAGCTATAGATATGTTCATGTGAACTACCAACTAGCAACTACTAATATCTATAATTTTACAAAATAATGCTCTAAAGCTAATGTCTCCGTTTAATAATTCTCGACCTTACGGTCTCGAACTTTTAATATAAATTATTAAATTTTGAACAGTTTTGAAGTTCTTCAGTTAGTTATTAATAGTTAACAAAAATTAAGGACATACATAATTCTTCGAGTTTATTCTTCCATCGTCCATTTAATATTATTTTGTCGATTTGGCTGAGGTTTGTTTTTCTAAAAGCTTGCAAATGAAACGCCCGAGTGATTTGTAAATTCTAGAGGTTGTTTTTGTGCGAATCTCTAGGTCAACGCAACTATTTTGAGCTTGCACTGTTGTGTATTAAATTTGAATTACAATTATGTTTACATATAATTTTTACTACTTAGTGAAATATATGATAGATGGCGCATGATACGTATCGTTTGTATCAAACCTCCCCCTTTTTTCCCACCTAGCAGTCATGCGAAAATTAATATTTTGAAATATCCCAGTGCAAAACATCCAGCTTTGATTCTTCGCATATAACATAATTTTATCAAATTTTGCGTTGAATTTAATTTTTTTTGTACTAAAACGCAAAAATAGATTTCGTCCAAAATGCTAGCGCTTCGTAATTGATTGGCTATTTGCCTTTAACTTTTAAAATATAGTTAAAGCAATCAAAGAGTAAATTATACATTTTATGGCCGACTGATTTAATAATAATAATGTCAAATGTATTAAGTAACTGAAATTTTGCAGACCGTAAAATTTAACACACAATTATAATTTTATTAATCGAAATGTCGTAATTAAGAGCTTTTTAATTAATCACTTATAGAATAATCGTTTTCCATTAAAAAATCAATTATTACTGTTATTCCCTGACGCAAAAGCATTGTATTATCCTACTTTCGAGCAATACATCTGTTGAATGTTTTATTTCTCTTCTATAAATCGCAACTGTAATTTGATTTCGATCTTTTTTAATGTATGTTTTTCAAAATTCGATTTATGGCCTACCATATTCAAATCGACTGCCATCAAGCTCAACTTATTAAGCTCAGAAAAACCGTAACTTGCTCTACCGGTATGCAGATAGGGTTCACCACTTTGACACACACAATCCATTAAAATTGTCCATCTACACGTCATGCGACCTTGCCTTTGCCGAAGATGAAGAAGAAAGGCGAAATGATAGTGAGGAACTAAAACAGGAGTATGAGTTCCTTGGTTTTGCTCAAAATTTTCCCCATATAAAGGGGAAAAGCCAAATCACCGATAAGGCGAAAAGTATTTTAATTTGCCATAGATTAGATCGCTCATCATCACTTGATCATATTTTCCTTCTCGGATTTCAAATAGAGATTTCTTCAATTTAAAATTTTAATTTTATATTTGAACAACATCGTAAAGATACAAATTGCTATATCAACATCTAATATTTCACCTTATCTAATAATTTATAGAATTTCTGTTGGGTTCGCCAATTTTACATTTTTAGTGTAACTGTAAATAAATAAAACTTACATAATATTTTATATTCCGGCTGTTTCTAAATATTTTGAATAAAATTTAAAATTTATGTAAACGACCGAATGCAATCTGTAAGTACAAAAAATTACGTTAGTTTCGCAAGTTGAAAATTTTCACCTTGATTATGTTCGACCAACTCTAAAAATAATCAACATTTCGTGACATAAAAATAGTCGCCATTTTAAAATGCATATCACAGCATCTTATATCGTGGCCTAATCTTTTTTTTTTTAACAAAACCACATTTTGCCTTCCAACATTCAGTTTTTTGGTGTAAAAATCAAGGTGAGACCATTTTGCTGCACAATAACGCTTCCTTTGAATGCTGCTTTATACCTAAACATTAATAGAAATTTTGATATTCCAAATGGTGGGCGGCCAGTATCTACAGTTGACCCAAAAAGCAATTACTAAATGGCGGTTGTACTACTGATTGCAGCCCAAACTAAAGGTTTACTTCCAAAATTTCAATAATTTCTAAAAAAATAAACTCTTGAGTACAGATAACCTATGCCAAAATATTAGGAATTCAGCGACGGACTAGGAATTTTTTAGGTGTATTACTGCTGGTTCATTTCAAAAAAGGGTGAAAATGAAAGAGGTCAAGGACGTTTTTTAAAGCGATATTCTCGGCTAATATTTCAGATGAATGAAATCGTTCTCCAGAGGTTTACTCCAAGACCCCCAATAAGTGCCAAATTCATCTGAAGTATTTATAGCGAGCGTTTTAATTATAATAATAAATTAGATTACCAAGGTTGTGCGGCCTGCAGGCCGCACCGAAAGATTACTGCACTGAATTACTTAATGCTTTTCTGAGTTAACTTGATATTTATTCCGTTTTATCTAAATTATAACTTATCGCCGTCAGATTATGACAGGTGCACTGCATAAATATTATGGAATGACAGAGAATATCATGAGAAATGAGAAAAAAATTGCAAATTATTTACTTTCTTCAGTTTGTATCTTATCATCTTATCAGTTGCTTTTTACAGTCTCTTCATAGTAATAAATTAATTAATATTATTCTACTGCTACCTTATCATATTATAAAATGTAAAATATAATATTTAATTTAATTATAGCTGATCTTCAATTAAAGAACTTTAAAATCAATTCGAAAGTGGGAACTTCAATTTTTTAAATTATATCTGATTATCAAATAAAAAACTTTAAGATCACTTGCGGTTACTTTAAAGCTAGGAACTTGTTGTTATTAAATTATATCTGATCTTCAAGTAAAGAACTTTAAGATCAGTAGGAGTTAGTTTGAAGGTGGGAACTTCAATTAATTAAATTATAACTGATATCTCTTTAACTATGGGGCGTAAATGCATTAACATTAATGAAAAGAGTGAGACATTCTAGAAATGGATTATTTTGCGGGGTGGGGGCAATACAATTGAAGTTTAGCCACTGACTAATCTTCAAGTACCTACTAGTGAATTTGAAAATCTAGCTTAAAGGTTGGAAGTAGGAACTCGTAGATTTTCTTAATTTTAAATTAATAACTTAAATTAATTCTGATCTTTTAAGTAAAAGGCTTTAAGATCCGAAGTTGTTAATTTGAAGTTATCAAATTTATTGTGGTTTTCAAGTAAAAATAGTTTTAAGATCAGCAGTAATTGCTTTGAATGAAAACACACTCTTAACCAAGATAATAAATTTTGACTGATTGACTGGGTAGCACATCAAATAAATTACAATTTGTATGTCGACGTTTCGGACGATGTATTCATCCATTTTCAAGACTGTAGGAGAAAGCTTTCTTGATTAATTATTAATCTTTTTTTCTTAATATTTTTAATTAATTCATTAATTACTTTGGAGACGTCCATTTATTACGTGAGGTGGGGGGGGGTAAATCAAATATCACCCAATCTCGTGTGGGGGAGAGGGGGGTCTCGGCAAATATCACGTAAATTTTTTTCTGCAAGATACTGCAAAATTGCGAGAGAACTGGGTTAAATTCAGTAAAACAAATAATCTCAAGTGAGATTAGAAAAGGGGAGAGGGGTTCAAGTGAAACCTCATGACATCTCATCAGGAGGGTAGTGGGGGTCGAAAATTCGCCAAAATCGCTTCACATAATTAATGAAAGTTCCCTTTGAAGGTGGGAACTTGATCTTAAGTTAAATAATTATATCTGACCTCTTTATTAGTTCATTTTAAGTTACAAACCTTTGGAAAAAATGAAAGGTTATGACGGGACACAAGCTACACATCAACAACATTTGTCATTTGCTGTTCCACCACTGTACTAAATTAATGTAAATAAATAAATAAATATTTTAAGTAGTCAGTTTGAAGGTAGGAATTTAAAGATTTTCTATTATATCTGATATTCAAGTAAAGAACTTTAAGATCAGAATTCAGAAGTGGTTACTTTGAAGGTGGAAATTTCAAGTTATTAAATTACAACTGATTTTCAAGTCATGAACTTTAAAATCTGAGGTAGTTAGCTTGAAGATAGGAACTTCAAGATTTTTTATTATATCTGATCTTCAAGTAAAGAACTTTAAGATCAGAAGTGGTTACTTTGAAGATGCAAACTTCAAGTTATTAAATGCAACTGATCTTCAAGTCATAAACATTAAAATCTGAGATAGTTAATAGCTTGAAGGTGAGAACTTCAAGATTTTTTATTATTTCTGATCTTCAAGTAAAAAACTTTAAGATCAGAAGCAGTCGATGTGAAGGTGGGAACTTCAAGTTATTAAATGATATCTGAGCTTAGTTATTTAATTATATCTCATTTCTTCATTATTCAGTTTAAGTTAATTTCGCAACGAAGTTTCAGCATATAAACCACACAGTTACTTAAACCGAATTGGGGATTGCCTGTAACCCTGGTTTAATAGTTATGCGGTAAAATTGAAATTAGAAAAGATTAATGAAGTTTGGACAGAGGCTATAAAAGATTAATTAGAAACAGGCAAAGAATCGAAGTGTTTCAGATATCATAAATTTTTTGCGTGATACTTTTCGATGCGATAGATGACTTTAGGTGACCAGGGTGACCTCTACATAAATAATTTAATAATACCTTCTGGGCCCATAACATGTTATTTTTTTTAAATTTGCAAGTATGAATTTTAGTTGTTTGCATTGTGTTTTTTGATGAGCGATATGTTCTCTTAGTTGAAGGTTAAGCCATTTTATGTTCATTATTGTCCGAAAAAATGCAAACTTCAAAGTATAAATTCTCAATAGAAATCCAACAGATTTAGTGCTTCACGTGGACGATTTATTCTTTCTCCTTCGAACACCTAGAAGGCTTGTTCGTCCGTGATGAAATTAAAATCTTAATTTTTACTGGCCGAATAAGGCATAATTAAATTAATTTTTATAATATTTCTTACGTCTGACCTCATATCTCTAAAGTCTGTAAGTGTTAATTTTTGCATTTCCTCATTGGATCGCATTTAAATAATTAATATGGCAAGCAATAAATTTCTCGTTTCCAATATACCATGTAATTTTTGAAGCTTACATAATCGAACGAAGATTACTTACTTAAACCCCATCGATATCTAATTATATATAATTATTCTTTCAATTAAAGTCAGTCGGCAATTACTTAAAAAAATAATTATAGAGTAAATTACGTTTTCGCTTTTTGCAACTTTATGACTTAAGATGTTTACCATTGCGATTAAAGAATTAAAATTAATGATATTTTATTATAAATAATTATCGATAAATTTAAACGTGATCATATTTTTCAGCTGGAAGAGGTGGCCGAAAATTAGACGACGTTCGTGATAAATATCAGAAGGCATGCAGGAAATTACACTTAACACATAACGAATACGTTTTGCTCTTATGCGAGGCAGCTGAATTTGAAAAGGATTTTAGGACAGTTTTATTACCTGGTTTATTGGAACATCAGCAATCCGTACAGGAGGCATTTATTTTAGCTTGGTATGAAATATTTCAATGCCATTTCGGTACAATTGTTCTAATCTATTTTCACAAACAGGCGGCACATTCTTCAGGAAGTCGTCCAACTATCAGATTTTAATTCGGAAAAATATAAGGAAATTCAAAAGAGGGTGGAAAGTAGTCTGGAATCAGTGAAACACACCGAAGAGTATAACGATTTTACGGAGAAACACAAGTAAGTCTCGAGTTCTTCCAATATTTCGGAATGACCAAATCCTTTTTTTAGAACCACCCCGACCGACCCCATAAAATTTACATTTGACGAAAGTTTGGTGGAGGATAGCGCAGGAAAATTATTGCCAAATCAGTTAACGGTGGACAATTTGACCGTCGAATGGTTGAGGACGAAACTCTCAGAATTAGAAGCTAGTCTAAAGGAAAGTCAGGAAAAGAGGGCGCATTTAAATTCGAATAATCACGATAGTCTCTCAAACGGAAAAATAATAAATAATGAAATTAACAATAGGTAAGTTGGTTTCAAATTTTGGCCAAACGGACCATCAAGTTATTTTTCCCACAGGATAGGAGTAGTGGACACGAGCAAAAAAGAACTCAACGAACTAAAATGTCAGGAACGAAAAATGCTAAGACAGACCGAACTCATTAAGAGCGCTCTAAACGAATTAGGTTGTGAAGAAGTACCCTCTGGTTGTGATTTGGCCATTGATAACCAAACCTTCATCGAGAATTCCAACGAACAGGTAAAACTTGGTCCCGCTCTTCTTTTCTTCACTTGTAATTATTGTTACTAAATTCTCTAACGAGCTTTATAATATTGCTTATATTTCAAACGAGTAGTGCATTTTTGGCACACTTGTTTACTTTTAGACTTAGTAATTAGTTAGGACTTGTGTACAAAATTGGGAAGGTGTAGGTTTAACATTTTAGGGTGATGGTTCTCAATCTTCACTGATTAAGCGAGCATTGGGTCGCCAGAAGATAGTCAACATGTTTCGTAAACCATTCCGCAGAAAATCTGCACCCTCCTCACCTGTAGCGCCTCCTCGTACTAAAGGACGACGCGACTCGGCATCACACAGTGAAGGGTCTGACCCAGTATGTTGCTTGCGTATAATTTTATCATTGCTTCGACTAATTTCTTCAGCTAAACGTACTTTTACTAACACTTGGATGTTTGAAATTTTTTACACTTCCTCTTCGTTCAAAGGAAAGAGAAACGGGTGGTTTGCTTTTTGTAATTGCTTTAAACTAAATTGATTAGGGAAAATAAATTTTCGGCAACGGGAATCCCCTACAACATAAATTTCACTGCACACTGCTTCATCTTCAATAACCATACTTATCCATCTGGGCCAAACAAATTCAATTAGCGATTTCACAAATCCTTAACATCCGAATAAAAGAATGCATGGTTTTAAAATCGCAAGAGTGTAATATTCCTCCTGCAATCTTATTTTTTTTTAAATCATTTTCTCTCTTAGGTTGCCTTAAGTACAAACAAAACGTTAATGGATGAAGAATGGTTTCACGGAGTGTTACCTCGAGAAGAAGTTGTAAGATTGTTAACGCAAGATGGCGACTTCTTAGTAAGGGAAACCACACGAAACGACGAGTGCCAAACAGTTTTATCCGTTTGTTGGGGAGGCCATAAACATTTCATTGTACAAACTACGACGGAGGTACAAAAACATTTTTCAACCTTTGCTTTATATAAATTAAATTCCAATCCTTTACACTTTACAGAATCACTTCCGATTTGAAGGTCCAGCTTTTCCAAGTATCAGAGAGTTAATTTTATATCAGTTTAATAGTAGTCTGCCAGTTACCGGTAGATCAGGTGCCATATTATATAAACCAATACCGAGAGAGCGATGGGAGTTGAACAACGACGACGTCGTCCTCTTGGATAAAATCGGAAGGGTAAGTCCCGAAGACAGGTAAATAATTTTGTAGTACTAATTTTTCGTTTTAGGGTAACTTTGGAGACGTATACAAAGCACAGTTGAAGAGCACCGGTCAAGAAGTGGCAGTAAAAACTTGCAGGGTGACTTTACCAGAAGAACACAAAAAAAAGTTTCTGCAAGAGGGTCGCATTTTGAAACAATACGATCATCCAAATATCGTAAAACTCATAGGAATTTGTGTCCAAAAACAACCAATCATGATAGTTATGGAACTTGTGCCAGGTGGGATACCAAAGTCAAAAGTTTTAAAAAAAATAATAAGTATAATTTTGCAGGTGGATCTCTTTTAACTTATCTAAGAAAGAATGCGTCGATACTGGCGGATGGTCAGTTGATGAATATGTGTTTGGATGCTGCAGCTGGCATGAGATACTTAGAATCAAAGAATTGTATTCACAGAGATTTGGCGGCGCGTAATTGTCTTGTAGGTAAGCATTGTCACTGTGCGGGTGTTGTCCAAAACCTAATGGCTCCTCCACTTTAGGTTACAAAAATACTGTCAAAATCTCTGATTTTGGAATGTCTCGAGAGGAGGAAGAGTACATAGTGTCTGACGGAATGAAGCAAATTCCCATCAAGTGGACCGCACCTGAAGCTTTAAATTTTGGCAAATATACGTCCCTGTGTGATGTATGGAGTTACGGAATCCTGTGTTGGGAAATATTTTCTAGGGGTGGAACTCCATATAGCGGAATGAGTAATTCAAAAGCGAGAGAGAAAATCGACGGAGGTATGTTCGATTGACTTTTTGGGATTCCCCTTTTTTCAATTAATGTGTTTTAGGTTTCCGAATGCCTGCACCTGAGAACGTACCGGACGAAATGTATCGTTTGATGTTAAGGTGCTGGGAGTATCAGCCCGAAAATCGTCCAAATTTCGAACAAATTTATACCGTGGTGGACACCTTGTGTCAAGCATACAGAATATCCTTTTTATAAGCACTAAAATTTCTACAAAAAATATTGTAAAAAATGTACTGTGATGTTATAAAATTTTATTAAGGTAGAATTTTCTTTTTGGCTTTATCGATGTTATATTTATTTTAACATTAAATATTTTATTGTGCAAAGAATTTTTATAATAAATAGGTAAAGAAAAGTAGTATTTTGATATAAATTTATTTAAAAAATAAGAAATGTTATTTAATATTGTTGTCATTTGTATTACGTGATAATCCAACTTCATATTAAAGAAAAAAATTTACTAATCTGAATGTAATAGCTGTAAGCAACTCAACTTCTTTAAAATAACAATTACATGATTAAAAAGGTTGTTTTATTTTAAGTTATCTTGTGAAAGAACAATTTATTTTATTTCTAAATAACTAAAAAAACTGTCAGGTGTGGGGTTCGAACCCACGCTCCCAATTGGGAACCAGAGCTTAAATCTGGCGCCTTAGACCGCTCGGCCAACCTGACTCCTTATCACGAAACTATTTTGTAGACAATATAACCAAAATGGATTTAATTAGTAATACTCAAACTGTGGATCAAATTTGTTTAATGAAAATATGTAAGATTCTGGAGGCCCTCCAGAATTTGTTTAGCAATTGCGTGTGGGATTAAAAAGCTCCTGTTTTTCTAGATCGTAATTTTCGAGTTCGGACGGCTACAGGGATGTTTTTAGAAAGTGCGTGGAATTCAGAAAATTTGTTTTAAGCAGACGCAGATGGAAGATTTTGCTTAGATCTAGTAAATAAAGTACAGAAATAGACAAATTTTTATTTGTATGTCTCTTTGAACTTGATCGATCTTGATCCTATCAAGTAAAAAATTCAAAAGTTTATAAACTTAATTATCTTTTATCATTTATCATTTGACGGATCTTTTAATTTAATATAGAAAAACCTAATTAACTTCAAGCTAAGCTTCAAATTTCAAGCCAAACATCAGGCCAAATTTCAAGCTTATCTTAAGAAGGTAAAGAAGATTTGTATGATGTCCAGTGTTTGCGGGGACGTTTTCTGATTTTCAAATTTGACGTTTTCTGAATATCATTTGACGGATTTTGAATATACAATTAGACGGTTTCTGAATATCAGTTGACAAATCTGAATTTCAATTGACGATTTCTGAATATCAACTGGCAAATCTGAATTACAATGGACGTTTTCTGAATAGCAGTTGATCTTTTCTGAATTACAGCTGTAATAGGTGTAGTCTAACACTCGGTTACACCTTACAGTTTCCCATAAAAACGTGTTCTACACAAGCGTAACGTAAAATTTTTATACTGTCGTTCATTACCATATATGTACCATATCCTGTCGTGCAATCTCCTTTTCTGCCGTTCTGAAACCTTTTATTTATCGCGCATTCGAATTCGAGTTATTGCAAATTCAAAAACTTAAATTTCGAAATTGTGAAAAATAGTATATACACCTTGGGAATAAGGTTCTTTTCATCCCGTGTGCGATTTTTGCACTCGGCTAACGCCTCGTGCGTCATTGAAATTTTTATTAATCGAGTCGCACATCAATAATTGAATTGCAGTAGGTAATAGAAAAGTTCAATTACCAATCAAATAGAAACCCGAGCAATGTCGGGCCGTCAACTAGTAAAAAATATACAAAATAAATGTAGAAAGAACACAGTGAGCGAATGAATAAGGATAGATTGCCAATAAAAGCTTTGAATTACAAATGCATAGGAAAAAGAAATATTATGTAAGTTATCCAAGAAAGCGATGGGTTCTGTAATAGGCAAAGTTGCCTAAAGGTTGGTTTATGCAAAACGTCGACGCACGCAACGCACGCACCGCACGCGTCCAAATAAAGTTGAAGCATAGAATTTCAGTAGGAGCGTTTATGCAGTTAGTTTACACTCTTGATTTTTACCATAAACCATAAACCCTCCTACTGAAATTCTATGCTTCAACTTTATTTAGACGCGTGCGGTGCGTGCGTCGACGTTTTGCATAAACCAACCTTTATACTTGAAGCAAAGAAGAAGATCAATAATAAAATTAAAATTTCTTTGCATTTTTTAAGATTTAATGAATTAGTATGAGAAAAAGTAATTTAAATTTGTAAACTTCTGAATATTTTACTTTATAGGATCAGGATCACATATGTTCGAAGAAATGTGAAATCTTGAAAGTCCACCAATTTTTCAACTTTATTAAGTTAAATTAAAATTGTTTAAATATTGTAAATTAAATAGGCTCGATTAGTATCGTAACTAGACAATGTTATGTTGGGTGCAAAAGAAAAATTTTTTCATTCTCCCCGACGTAAACGGCATCCTTTTTGTCTTAAAAAATTGAAGCCTAGGCTTCGAGGCTATGCTCGAGGAATAGCTGTTAGGTTTTACGTTAATACGTCGTCAAATGATACCCGTTTTCCTTGCAAGTCTAGCTATCAGCTAAATATTAATGAGTAATGATAAATTTCGAATTGTCAATATTCTGCAAAAGCTTGGAAGTTGTTTCCATGTTTTCAAATCGATGTTATCCGATCGGTAGACCTAGGTGAAAACAGGTATCCTTCGACAACGTATTCACGTAAAATCTAACAGCTATGTCCCCGAACATAGCCTCGAAGCATAGGCTTCAATTTTTTGAACATGCTACCGATTTTAAAGACATATTCATGTCAAAAAAAAGCGGTATTTAATTCTTTGCGCCTACTTAATGCCCCCCTACAGTTTGCGCTCGAAGCAACTGCCCCACCGTCGTACATACATAGACATTTTTTCTTTTAAATTGCTATCCCTACATTTTTGTTCTTATAAATTTTTCCATTTTGTCATACGGTTTCTGAGATAGCTACAGAAGACAATATGTTTTGTATTTTACAGACCCTTTTTCAAGTCACTGCAACTAAGAAACAGTGAGACGAAATCGAAAAATGTATATAAGCAAATACAGTGAAACTTCGCTAACTCAAATTATTCTATAAATCAAATTTTTTTTTGAAAAAATATTTCAGATATTTACGTGTAATCTTACCTCCATAACTCGAAGTTTCTCTAATTCGAACTTTTTTGGTGGTCCCTTAAGATTCGAGTTAGAGAAGTTTGACTGTATTAAGAGAGTAAAATTTCCAACAAAAAATGTTGAATAAGTACTATTGCTGAAAACGCGATTTTTATGTGTCATAAAAAAGTGTTGAAAAGGTACAATTTATATTGCTAACAAAAAGGATCGATAGCAAGAATAATAAATTTATCTAAAACACAAAATTGAAAGCAACTAATTTCAGAAAAAATGTTATCGGAATAGTTGATGTAGAATAAATCTGTACCTGAAGAATTAAAAATTATTTAAAAAAAATCGGATGTGCACATGCCCATAACTTTATCATACTTTTAAATAACAAAAATATAAAGAAATAGGATATTTACACGATTATTGATTAATACTTTTTTATTATTATTACGGAACAGAACATAATAAAAAAATAAAATTTTAAAAATAAGAAAAAAAATTTTTTTTTTAAATTTGAAAAACGAATATTTTCAAAAATTGGATATTTACACGATTATTGATTAATACTTTTTTAATATTATTATAGAGAAGAATTTAATAAAAAAATAAAATTTAAAGAAAAGGAAAAAAATTATTTTTTTTATTTACAAAATATTTTTTTTTTTGAGTTTCCGTGTACCGATTTTAACCAAAATCTAATCAGTTCTAAGTCTCAATATGTATGAACTAAATACGAAATTTTGTTAAAAAATTCCTATTACTTTTTGAGGTAGAGCGCACACAAAATTTGACCACACACACACACACACACACACACACACACATACATACAGACATTTTTTGGAAATGATGATTTTCCGCTTCTGGGATCCCAATATGCCTAAATTCATCAAAATCTTAATTTTTTTTTCCGCACGATAACAATACTTTTTCATACTTTGTATGATAAAGTAAAAAATTGTAAAATTACAATTACCAATCAAATATGCAGGAAAAGTTTCTACAGGTGAAAATACTAAATCAATCTTGAGCTAGCAAATATAAAAATTTATAATCAGTAAACTACAGCATAAATGACACAAATATAAACTTAAATCACAAATACAAATCAAACAATTTGCTACACACAGCCGTTGGAGGTAAGACACCTAAATCTGAAATTATTAGCCTAATATACTTGGGAGGAGTATAATCAACGAGAGGTTCTTCTTTCTAAAAATTTAAGTCGGAATATATTGACAATTTAATTAACCAAATTTGCTCACCTTAAAATCATCAGGTAAATCTTGTTGGTTTAGGGGAAAAAATTGCGTAAACTTAAAGCTTTCGGCTACCACATACATTTCCTTGTTAAATGCTCGTGCACAAAGAGCTATTGAAAACGTACCAATCTAAATAAAAATCATTTAGTTATTCCAAAAATATTATAAAAATGAATGAACCTTATTGATAATTCCGCCGCTTTCCATTACTCCTTCGGAACCAACCAAAACAGTATCGATTTGTTCCATAATGGAACCTACAGCGCAATCTAATATGACTGAGCATTCAATACCTAACTTTTGTAAATCTCGACACATATCTTTCCTAAAATAATAACAAAATTGGTATAAAAATTGAAGTTTTTATGTTTCGCAAAACACATACCCTGTGTTGTTAGGTGCCGAAGCGGCCACAAAAACCTTGAATATTTTCCCATGCTCGGCTGCTAGTTTCAAAACTTCTAAGACAACCCGTGATCGCGAGTGTGTTAAAATAGTCTACAAAACCAAAAAATTATTCTACCATTTTAAGCGATTCAACACTAGTTTTTAAAATTTATATTGGGGCACTTGAAAAACTTACCGATCCATTAAGTACAAATTGAAATGCTAGATTTGCTATTTTTGTTCTTACATCGACGTACTTGTCTAGAAAACTTTGTCCATGCTGCAACATAATTCGCCTACACTCGGAGAAGTCCTGAAATGTAAGGTTTAGAAATAAGATTATTAAATTCTATAATATCTGTACATCAATATGATATATTTTTAAGGTGATGTATCGCATAAATAATTTACAGGCTGATGAAATTGCTGCCCCAGGTGGTAAAACTTGTACTCTTTTTTTCATCACTTCTAAACCCATATCCAGCTCTTTATTTAATCCATAAACCGTGCAATCTGCAACGAAGGACAATTAAGCAAAGATATTAAAACGTCGTAACGAAATAATTACCAGTGAAACTTCGAACGACTTCCATCAGGGTTCGGATGGCAGCTATACCGGCAGACACATCTGGTTCTTCTTCCAAGATTTTATTAAAATAATTTAAAATTTCTGTAATAAAAAACGTTGGTATATTAAGGAATTTGGAATAAAAAGATTTACCTTCTTTATCCATTTTAAAATTTATTGCAAAATCTGTCAAGATTTTTTAAAATGTGTGGTTATAAAAAGCAAAACGTGGAGTGGTACGTTAAGCGATAGGTGTCGCTGTGTGTTGTATAAAAATTCGTACTTTCATAACAAACGAATCGGCCAATGCGGAGCCTGCGTTTGTTCACGTGCTTTGATAAATTTACAATCCTGTCAATTGTGTGTAGTTCCAGTGGAATACGTTGTCATCGGTCGATGTTTTGGATTAATTGGCTCTAAATTTTATTTTTGTTGTAAGTAGTATTAAATTTATTTTAATACTCTTTACAATTAACTTGTTATTTAATTTTTTCCTCGCGTTTATTCCTAGTAGTTTTAAAAACATTGCGTGGTTGTGCAACGAAAATCTCATTCCGCCATTTTCTCTCCATTTAAGCTACTTTGTATTGGATTTTCGTCGTTTATCCACCTACTACTTGTAGTAGATTTTCGTGAAACTAAAATTTCGCACGGAAGCGAGTTAATAATTTTTCCAAAATTAAAATTAACCAGTATGATTTGATATTCGTGTGAGTTACTTACGCAACCTTTAATTGTGAAATTATTTATCCATATTTTTTCCTATTTACTAGATTGGTTTCTCTTTATGGTTTTAATTAATTTGTGTTTTGTGTACTTTCTTCTTATGTTTGGTTGCTCCATTAAAATTAATACCTATTTGCTTGATATTTTTACCTCTTAATGTTTGTGTTTACTATTTTTTGTGTGTAGTTGAAGGACACGTTTTTTTGTTATTGTCTTGAGTGAATAAATATTTTTGATTAATTTGCACACGCACATAAAGTTTAATACCGACAGGTGCCGTTTTTGTTAAACCGTTTATTTTATACGATGGCTATTTTGTAAACCAATTTTCTTTTAATAAAAAATTTACGTCATGCAGACAGTAGACAATTTGATTACGGTGGAAACAAATTGTTTATATTGAAGCAGCGGCGTACCGCACACATTTTTGTATAGGTGACTTGCATTTAGGGGGTGGATTTCTGATTGTGCTTTAAATGTCACTCACACTTTTAGATAATGTTTGGGGTGTTTTTTTGAGCGCTTCCTCCTTTTAGTAGAGCTCTTTCCGAATTCCTTTTAGATCTGGTGTGTGTTAGTTATCAGCTGGAATGATTAGTGCATCGTTCTAACAATAATAAATTATAACAACAGAAGTGATCGTCTTTTTATGCAGGTGCAGTGTCTGTGTCAGTGCTGCGTGCTCTGTGTACATCGTGCTCCATATGTCTTATCAACACATCGTATCCGCTTTCATCCACCTTGATTGAAGAACGTGAACCATTTTTCGTAGGCATGGTGAGTACTTTTGTTTTTTTATTTTTTACAATTCATTTGACGTGATGGCCACTTTCACTAACTTATAATCAAATAAATTCGGTCGTCATCAGAGTAGGCAAACTTTGTGTTATCAAATTTCGAAAGCGGAAGCTGGCTAATAATATGGACAATGACGCTTTTCCTCTTAGGGGAGGGGGGTAATACATTTAGTTCAGTAAGACGTTCGATTCGAAGGCGAATGACGCTTCTGGCGCCAGGCGAAACAAATTTCCGTTCTGATATTGCAGAAAAACATTACAGAGGCTCTTGATTATGCTAATTTGTGCTGCAGTTGTCTTTAATCATCAAACAGAATTGATTTTCCATTACATTCCCCATAGCAGTTGAGCTATAATTTTAACTTGATTAGAAGTTAGCCGCCCACCTAGCATCGACGCCCAAATTTCGACCACGCGAATCTCAAGTGATGTGTCCAAACGCCTTCTTCATATTGGCCACTTTTGTAATACCTATTGATCACTATTTTTCATTCGACTGCCTACTAACTGCTCAAAGCATGGTCGTAGACCACAATTGGCAAGCTGCTTTTTTTGTCAGCTCAATTTTGATTTAAACAGCACGGCCGTACGCTAGCGGTTAAAGCGTTGGACTGATATGCTGTAATCGTGAGTTTGCTTTTCGATCAAGTACTCTCGAAACAAGTACTTCCAGTTGCTCGGAATTGCACGCTTTAGTAACTTGGAGTGCGATTGATGGCAACACAAATAGGTATACCGAGCACGATTAGGGTTCGGAGGTTTGGGAGTTCCAAATTGTCCCAAAAATTATTGAAATTACTATGAATAAAACGTAAAAATGCAGTTGTTACAATCAACGTGCGATCACCCTGTTGCCTTCCGCACAATCAAAATTCTCTATTTAATTTTTTTAAAGGATGCTATATTATTGTATTCCAAGTCCTTCACACTGCGCCACTGTTGATCCCTATTCGCCAAACAAAAACAAAATCTAGCACGTCTGAGCAGAACCAAAGCTTCCAAACTCCGAAACGATTTCCTTCGGGAACAATACATATTATGTCCGACGTGATTTTCTACTAATAGAAAAATATAAGAAATTTCTCGAACAGATAAACGAAACGTAAGAATCATAGAAGGATGATTCTTTTTACAAATTAAAGAATAATCCGCGGCGCGTACGTACTATGTACTACAGGGTTAAGGGGGTACAACACCGTAATAGATTGAAAAATATAGCTATTTTGTGGAATTTTGAATATTTTTTGATTGTGTGATACAATGGGGAAAAAATTCGACTCCTTTGTAGTCTATATACAGGGTGTGCAGGACCCGGAAGTTTTTTTTCTTGTCGTACGTCTCGCGGATAATACGGATTTGGACTCAAATTGTAATATTATATTATCAAGAATTCATAAAAAAATGCCAGTAATACAATATTGGAAGAAACTCGTCGGGAAAAACATTGTGGATACTAGCAACACCGACATTAGTATATTTTGAAAAATCTACAGTGATATATTCCCTTAAACAGGTTACGTGCATTAGTACTACTAAATAGAGTGTTACAGGTCCATTAGTTTAAAGGGTTAGGGGCCTCTTTCGTTTGTATGGCTACTACTCAGTGCTACGCTACTGATTAGTGTACTCTCACGTCAGGGGCGGAACTACCGGGGTGCGACGCACGCGGGCCTCCGGCTAAAAGAACCCCCAGTTGTACTGTGACCGTTTTTCAATCTTTTAGAAAAAAATTAAAATCATTAACCCTAAACTTGGCAATGTATATCACAAGATACATAGTTTCAAAAATTCCATTTACCAGGTAGGGTTGAAAAATTCCGAAAGATATCATCTCCGACAGAAAGAATTTTATGCCGAAAAATAAGCGCTTGCCTAGTTTAGGGTTAAAAATATAATGAGATAATCAAGTATTTCGATAAATTAGAAAATAAGAAGGCAAAAATAATCTTAATTTTAAAATTAAATTAAAATCAGTAATTTTAATTAAAATTAAATAAAATAAATTAAATTATTTTCCTACGCTGAAAATTTAATTTCATTGACTTGGCACTAAAAATGAGAAATTCCTTGTCAAAATTAGGGAAATCTTAATGACCGGCCCCCCTCTGTAACTAATCAATATATTAAATAACATACAATTATTTGTTATTTAAATATTTAAAAGTCTTGAGCGATTTTTAAATTATTTTCTTTTGCTTTTGTTTCTTATAAAAGCAGGGCCCCCGTTAACAACTTCGAACACTGGTCCCTACATCTATTTGTTACGCCACTGTCTCACGTTAAGGTACTAATACCGTCTTTAGATAGTAGCTAACAGCTTGGTAGCTACGACCAGGGACGTTTTACCCTATAGGCTATAAAGGCTAAAGTCTAAGGCGCCAAATTTTAAGAAGAGCCAGAAATTTAAATCATTCCAGGAATTTTTGCTATCTGGAAAAGTCCGAAAACTTTAAAAATCCTGTAATTTAAAATACCACATGTTCGAAAATTGATTAAACATGTCTCGTTTACTAAATAAGCGTAGCTAATCGATACACAGCCGGAGGGGGGGTGCCGATTGATTTTTAGCCTAATGCGTCTTAAAGCCTAAAAACGTCCCTAGCTACTACACTGCCAAGATCTGTCTTGACTCGCACTCGACAGGATTGGCAACTTAGAAGTTGACACACATAGGGGAATAAGCGAGATTTATCGTATAAAACGAATACAAGGGCTATCCATCAGTAAAAGTCCCGTCAAACTCGATTCAGTATTTAATGCTCCAGATAGGCAAAAACCTAACATACACACACGCTAACTGCAATATCTAATTTTACTTGGAAAATTTTTAAATTAATTTTATAAAATTTTAATCGCAATGTACTTTAATCTGAGTAATCAATATAAATTAGATAAAAACGGAAACGGATTTTGATTTTTTTGGGATCTGAAATTGATGTTGTGGGCATCGACGAAATTGTAATGATAGGTTATGGGCCCGTGTCAGTCACATGTTAAAAATTGAAAGCAATAGTTTTTCTACATTTTTGGGAAAACATGATTTGCTATTGTAAATTGCTACAGAGATAATCCTATCCGGCTGAGGGAGTACCAAAGCAATCTATCGCATTGAACAGTAAGCAAAATATCTTGGCCAATTAGGCAGTGGCGGCTAGTACGAGGAGAGCGATGGGGCACTGTCCGTCCTACCAAAATTGTAATAAATTTACATAATTATTTCAATAATCACTTTTAAATTTTAAAATAAATAAAAACAATGCAACCACCCAACCGTTCTTTTGCAAGGACAAAATCGTAATAAAATATTTTGAAGTTTCATATTGAAATAATTTAGTTATATCTTTGTTGTTTTAAACATATAATGTCAAATATCTAAATCTTACGGGAGGTTTGGAACCGTTTCATGTGGTCCCAAAAGTTCACAACAAGTAACACAGCAAATTAGAAGGCCTGGAAGCTGTGCCTAATATAGAAGACGTAATAAATTGCTTTAGCACCAATACTCGTTGTCATAATCAAGCTATTTAATTAAATATGATATACTACCTCGCATCTATAACTAATTATTATTATTTTTGTAAAGAAGTTGAGCATCAGCAAAATGCTTGACATATTAGTATAATACCAAATACATAATACTATCGAATTTAATAGCGTCATCTGTTGATGATATTTTCAACTACATAAGGCGTTTCCAAAACTTCCAAGGTTTGTCTATCTGATACTATACTATAAATTAAACTGAAAGACAAAGAAGAATTACGTATGAACAATAACATCACTCAATCGTCAATTGAACTACCTGATGATGTTCTTACATGATTTTAAAATTGCACCGGACCATTCGGTTAAGGTACCAACTTTAAAAATAAAGTGGGTGAGAATCAAACACTCGAAAGACTACAGTCGCTCACACAAATGAGCACCGAGTCCTACGTTAGCTTTCTTATATAAAAATCGCTTTTACAGGAATACTTATCAGACATTTTTTGTTGAAAATTTTATTCTCTTTACTTTTGTTTATGTACATTTTCAGAAATACAGTGACTGAAGAAGATCTGTAAAAAATTATCATAAGTAGATCTCGGATTTTATGCTTTTGCATGTTCTTCAATATTGATATGCCGACAGATTCGTTTGGAAATCTGGACAAATCAGGTAAAACGAATCCAAAAAACTATTTGTCAAAATGCATATTTTCAACATTTGGTGCATATTTGAGCCACTTTTGGTGTTTTTTTAGCATATTTAGTCTTTTTTAAGTTACTGTATCTCGGAAACGGTGCACAAGATAGAAAAATGTATATAAACAAAAATGAAGGAAATGAAATTTACAACAAAAATTGTCTGATAGTATTTGCTGTAAACGCGATTCTTAGGGGACGTCCATAAATTACGTGAGGCGTTTTTCTTAAAATTTAGACCCCCCCTCCCCCTTGCTGAGATTTAGTGAGATGTGACGGAACCTCTTCCCCCCTCTCTCTATCTTCTCACGTGAGATTTACTCTATAATTTTTTAATAATTAAATTTATTTGATGTTCATGTATTTTGCTTCAAACCACTAAGCGTTGATATAGTACTTCTATATTATACTTACTACATTTTTTTCTGTGAAATAAGAGGAGAAAGATAATACTAAGTAAGTTTAAGGTGCACTATAACAAATTTAAATAAATTTGGTAAAAGTAAAAAATAAGTAAAATAAAAAAAATAATAATTTGCAGAATAAGTGACAACATATGGATATTTTTCCATACTTTGATTACTTTTATATTTGGACGTAGTTATGCAAAAAGCAACCAAACGACAAAGTTCTAAAATTTAGCTTATTTGCTATAAGTGACCGAAATAATGTGAGAACTAATTTTCACAAAATTTTTCTGGTAACACAAATTAAATATCATTATGTGTTATTTAAACAAAATTAAAATATGCATAATTATCAACCGATTAAATTATATTATTTTAACTTTAAGTTTCAATATATCAAAACTAACTATTGGTGGATGGTTCCTTTTTGCATAACTACGTCCATTTTAGACTTGTACTGCCGTATGTACGTGTGATTTGTAGTTACAATAATAATGCTTGGGTAGCACAGACTTGGCACGTATGAACTAGCCGACGGACACGCCGCCGTCCCGGTGGTATCAATGTATTAAAAATATTATAGGCACTCTGTAACACTATACTACGTAAAGTATCAATTATTAATTTTTCTAACATGTAAATAATTAAAATTTTTACACTAAAATACAAAATGTTATCCGTTATAATAATGTATATTCTCTGAATTCAAAAAGTTGACGTGAGATTTTCATTGACCCCCCCCCCCCCCTAAATGAGATTTGGTGAGATTTTGCCTGACCCCCCTCCCCTATTTTGACTTCACGTAATTAATGGACGTCCCCTTATATGTACCGGCCTGTAGGTTCATTTTTGTGTTTCCCCCAACTCTGCTTGAAATTACGTTCCTAAGATTTTTTTAATTGAACTGTTGATTGTTTAACATTCTTTCGCTAAAATTTCACGCATTGAAGTGAAAGAAAATTAGAAATTATTTAAAAATATTACACACGTCAAGGACACGACCTTGTTGAAATGCTACAAACATAATACATTAAGAAAAATGAAAAACCAAACAATGGAAATAATTGTTAATCCTTGCTTCCATCCATCTGTAGATAATAATTTTCACTTGATGAAAAAAAATATCTTTTGTTAACGTAAAGATTATTAGCACCGAAAGCGCCATCGTTAAATATGAAAATTCGTAGTCGGCACAACCACCCACAGTAGCTTTTATATCCAAAAGGATTTTGGAGTTATATTATGCTAAACCAACGACACATCGTGAAGGTTAACCAAATATGACAGTTCATACCTTGAGTTTTCGTCGACTTCATGATTAGGTTAGACAAAATTTTGATATCGAAACGCCATTACTTTTCTTTTTCGTGCAAAAAAGTCTTTGCGAGTGTTTTTTGGTATTGGGAACAGATCGTGCATTGCGTGGGCGTTTATTAAATCGAGACCGTCTTATTCTCGTTTTCCACCTGACAGTATCTCGAGTTTAACCCAGACAAAGCCGGTGTCTGAAAATAGAAGCGTATTCTAAATGCAGTAAATATTTAAGACATTTCCTTCTCTTTTGTGGTATTTAAATTACCCACGTACGATCGTATTAGGAACAATGAATTAGAAATAAAATATTAATGCAACAAAAATATAATAATTTTATTAATTTATGATTTTGAAGGTTGATTTTATAAATATGGGGGCGACGCTCAAGGTTGCCCATTGCACTCGAGAGGGTCGAAAACTTGGCGGGTGGGGCTTCTCCACGTGAGGGTCGGTCAGCGACCTCACAGGGCTGAAGAGGCAGCCAGTTATTGCCGAAGGAGACGGAGCAAAGCGTCGTTACGTTTGAAAGAGAGACGCGAAAAAGTGACGCCAATGTCGCCAACACTCGCCCGCTTGTTCATTTGCATATACATAATATCGTATGGTGGCGATGACATGTGCGTGTGGGGTAGCTTTAAATTGTATGGGGGAGAAATATGGGCAGAGGGTGATTGTGCGGCTGATCAAAATAACGAATTCTATTGAAGGAGTTACTTCAATTTAAATTGCTCCACTCCCATCACGGCCACATGATACTACTTTGACGGGTCGGCTTAAGAGAGGAAACTGCGCCCAGCGGTTGTTAAACTTGAAAGCCGAAGATCAGAAAAGTTTAACGTGACTTTTGCCGCAACATTTTTTTTTACCAAAATATACATCCATTTTCTGCTAGACTTCGTTCTGTTCTATCGCTTTTAAATTTTTGACATTTTAGAAAAAATATTGCAGTGCTATCACAATTAGAATGTTTTGGTTTGGATAAACTTGACCTCTTATCGTACTTTAATAAGGATGGAATTGTGTTGGAGACGAGAAGGTTTTGCACGTCGAATCGATATTTGCAACGTGGAGTCTGATTTACAAATGCTACATCTCCTTTAAAGGGCCTCCCTACGTTCCAATAAAGAGTGAAATTCTACCCTATCGATCCC
Source organism: Cantharis flavilabris (assembly GCA_949152465.1). Taxonomy (NCBI): domain Eukaryota; kingdom Metazoa; phylum Arthropoda; class Insecta; order Coleoptera; family Cantharidae; genus Cantharis; species Cantharis flavilabris. The sequence goes on from OX424436.1 coordinate 46,978,542, forward strand.
CTTGGTGATGTTGCACTAGACTAACCGCCATTCTTTGTTTATCGATTGGACACTTGTAATGTTAGATTCAATTATTTAAATTAGAGCTTAATTGCATCGTTAAAACTTTTTCAAAAGGAATTATTCGGCTATAGTGAATGAAAATTCGAGCTGCTCTTCTTGACTAGCTTTTGACGTTCGATCAAAGGTCTTTGGTCAAGTTTCTTCCTTTGTAACCAGAAAACTCATGTTCTCGGGTAAAACAACTTGGCGTTTCGAATTTTTATTATTAATCAATTAATGAATAAATTGTTGTTAACTAGATACGTCTAGACTTTGAATTTTGCCGAGAATAAATATAATATTTCGTATAGTCTAGAAATAGGATCACTCGAGTGAAGTTTTCGTTTTCAAGGTAAACTTTTCTTAATTACACTAATTTTGTTGTAACCTGCAGCTGTTCGTCGAAAATTATAAGTCCTGTTTTGATATAAAAATTTTCTAGTTCTGACGTAGCTTCTCAATGAGCAAGCAAAAAATTATGGAAAATTAATTTGGATCTTTTGCGGTTTATTTCGAGATTTTTCCCGATGCAACTTTTTTTGAGTTTTTCTCAATTTAGCAGTATTTCATTAATTTTGTTTATTTGCAGCTACCCACAAACATGTTTTTCCTATAACAATTACTGACCTATCTCACAATCAGTTCTTGTTTTCGTCTGAGCTTGAAAAAGTTTTTTATTTGTCTGTTAACTTTAACCTACTAATGGCATTGGTGAACTAATAAAAGTATTTGTATAAATTTAAAAATAACATTCTGGGAGTTATCCCGATAAATAAAATTAAACAGAAACTGTTTCTGAGAAAAACCATTGGGAAGGATGGTAGTCTCCAGTAGGTAAATATTGCCCATAATTCAATACCGAACACCCAGGAAGCTTGCATTATGTTTATCGTCTGATGAAAACTTCTGTTCCCCTAAACCAACCAATCTTTACACACCAGAAGAACGTCTGCTGTGGGGCGTCGTTACATATTTCCATAAGGTGGAGAAATCCAGAAGCGATGAAACTATGGAAGAGCTGTTCCTGATTCGTTTTGTATCGTTCTATAGGTATGCGAGATATAACCACACAAACTTTTAGGGCTTTGAGAACTGTCAACCTATCCGAGTTGATGTACTTATACCATTTTGAGCCTTAAAGAGATTTGCTGTCCCTAAAGCCATCGAAGCAATAATTGTTTTTGTGACCACCCAAGTTATTTGATCGAAATACATAATTTATTACAACAAACGGGACTAATTTATTAAGCTATCATGGGGTATTTCGCTGTTTAATTAAATTAACCATAAATTAATACAACAAAGAAAATCTCAAACTGTACCTTTTTATCTCTTTAACAGACATTATGACAGCCTTTTATTTGTTTAGTTATGCCTTATGTACTTTTTGTGTCTGAGATTTCTTTTCTCATGTTGCCTGCCATTCAAAGTCCTAAGCAATTTTAAATTTTATTTAATCGCAAAAATAAAAAAACCAAGGAATTCTTCAACTGGAAGAATTTTTCGTGTTGTGTTGTTCTTTGTCTCCATCCAAAGTTACGGTATCAATATTTTTATTGTCAATGTGCCCAACCAGTGGCGTGCGTAGTATGAAAAAACAACGCTATTGTTTCTGTTTAGTATTGCGCCGATTTGGGATAACAATAGAAAATAGTACAATAATATTATGTATTATAAATTATTTTCTTTGTTAAAATGTTTGTGAGCCAATCAGAAACTTAATATTTATACGAATGTAACAACGACGAAGGCGTCATCTATTACTTTACTTGTGAACGAAAAAAGTCACCCGATAGGAGATTCGAACCACGAATTCCTAGACATGTAATGGAGGCTCTATGTACAGAATTGATATGAAAGTTCTAATTCATCTCTTGTCTGTTGCACTATTTACATTTTAACCAGTACTCGAAATTGAACTGGGTACTTTACGTTACAGGCCCCATAGACTATAGAAACAGGTTGTTTGCACAAACATGTTGTAAGGTTACCCATAGTTGCACAGAACGTCAAACAACCATATACACTATACAACTGTTTGCACAACAGCCTCCGTTGCGCAATTTGTTGGCAGGTGTATGGGGCCTATTAGTAGTAAACTCACTAACCTTAAGAAAGAGACAAAAACCGGAAGAGAGATGGTGCCACTTAACCCCCCCTCTCCGTACTAGCCGCCACTGATTCCGTCACAATTCCGGATATTCTTCCAATAAGTTTTTCTAGTGTTATTGCATTCTAGAACCCCTGAAAGTTATTAAAAAATAAGAATAGATATCACTCGTGTTTTTCTAACCTGGCGATCGAGTTTTTTACAAAGCACTTTAATAAAATTAAAATCGGGTGACTGTCCCGCTACGATATATTTTTAAGGGTAGCTTATTGTTTGTGTCTTGGAAAAATACCTTCAAAAAGCTAAAAACTCTTCTAATATTAATTTAATTGTTTTTAGAATGAAATACCTATCAACTTTTTAGTTTTTAATAATCAACTTTTGATATTCTTAAAACATAGTAGTATATTGTTTTATTAAAATAAAAAGGGGAATATTTTGACAAGCAATTTTGCGTAAGCGAAACGAAGCCAAGTGAATGATTCGTATAAAAGATACCATTTTTTCTATACAAATCAAAGAAAATATAGAAAAATCAAATGGAATCTAGGACGAGGAGGGGATTGCTGTGGAAATCTGTTGTACAAGTGAAAGGAAATGCGAGGATATCCCAAGAAATGGAAATTTCCAGGAAATGTAGAAAATCAATGAAAATTTTACGAAATCTTAGGATACAATAGATATTCTATTATCCCGTTTCAATTATTTTGAAAGGAAATCTTAAGGAAATTCAGGGAAATCTCGTTAAAGGATATCTGATGTACAAAAATTTGTTTTGGGTCTCGTCCTTGGATCCGATTGAAATGCGGAACGAACATAAACAATCAGAATATTTGTGAAGCGAGATGAACATGGCCGCCGCGCCGCCCCGGTTCTTGCAAGAGAATGGATGAAGCCTTATCACTTATCATAAACAAAACAAATAGATATTTTCCCGCAGTCATATTAAGGAGAAGCTAGATAGACTCTGAGTGTGCGCGTTTTTTTACCACGCCTCTTTTTATTTCTCTTGTCGTGGAATTCGGACCACGTTCAGATAATTTAAAATTAGAAAAAGTTATATTGGTATACCGATAACTAGAGCTCGGATTTTATGCCTTTGCATGTTCTTTAATATTGATATGCCAACAGATTTGTTTTGAAATCTGGACAAATTAAGTAAAAACGAGTCCGAACAACTGCTTGTCAAAATTCATATTTTCAACATTTGGTGCTTATTTGTGCATATTTGGGCCACTTTTGGTGTTTTTTTAAGTATATTTTAATAGAGAAAATCAAAAATTATTATTAAATTTGCCTGGATTCTGGATTTTAGGTAGGAGGGCAGGGAGGTATCCCCACGCGCACTTAGGCCGCTAAATCGGGCCCATTGTGCTGCCTCCGATGCAGCGGCCCTCCGTCCTGTCACTCCTCAAGCCATCCTGTCTCCAGGATGAATTCGAGTATCTTGGCAGGCGGAGTGTCGCTGATTCTGGCCATGTTAGGCCAGAAGTCCCCTAACATGGTACCTCTAATTGACGCTAACGACGGACATTGACATAGCACATGTTCCGCTGTTTCGTCTGCTCTGTTACATCCTCGACATTTGGGGTTATCTACAAGTCCCAGTGTGTTGAGATGTTTATTTAGTTTGCAGTGTCCAGTTAAAATCCCTGCAATTATCCGTAGATTGACTCTGGACAGCTTCAAGTAATATTTTGAATGTTTGCAAGAGGGTGCTCTAATCGCTGCCCTTGTTTGTCTGCATACAGTTTCTTTTGCCCATCTGCTGCAATGCAGCTTAAGGATATGTTGTTTTAGGAGGGTATCGATAGTTTTGACAGCTGGCACAATCATCGGCTCCGGACCGCAGGGAAGGCTGTTGGAGCCGTTTTTTGTCAGCTCGTCCGCTTTTGCGTTACCCTCGTTACCTTGATGCCCCTTCACCCACGAGAGGGAAATGACATTTGAGTTTGATATCTCATTTAGTGCCTGGATGCATTCTAGCACCAGACCCGATGTGACCTTGTGGCTCCTCAGTGCCATAAGTGCCGCTCTACTATCTGTAGATATCTGGATGTTTTTGTCGCAGATGCATTTATCTTGGACTGTCTTTGCGCAGTGCAGTATGCCCATCAGTTCCGTTTGGAAAACCGATGTATGCTTACCCAGCGGTATACTCATGTTTATATTCAGTTCAGCAGAGAAAATTCCTGCTCCTGAGCCAACATCGTTTTTGGAACCATCCGAGAATAGACATATGTCATACTCGATGGTTTCTGTTGGATTCAACAGGATATTGTATTTCCTGTCGAATATGTATTGAGGGGAAATTCTGTCAGGTTCAAGATGCAGCAGTGGTACTCTAGTTGAGAAGTCCTCTAAAATCCGCATATGACCCACAGTTCCTCGCCTGTGGTTCCACAGCCCCCAACTGCGAAGCCTAAGAGAAGCCTTAACCGCCATCTCCTGCACATGAAGATCAAGTGGAGGGAGGCAGAGAAGGACCTCCAATGCCGCAGTGGGTGCAGTGCGCATCACTCCCGTTGCGGCCAGACAGATTAATCTCTGGATCCGATGTAGAGAGTTAAATTTGCCTATTTTAACAATTATTTTATTGAATTTTAAGCAATTTAATTTTTATAATTTTTTTTTTTAATAAATAAAAAAAAAAATAATAATTTGGTGCATATTTGGGCCATTTTTGGTGTTTTTTGAAGAATTTTAATAGAGAAAATAATAAAATTATTATTAAATTTGCCAATTTTAGCAATTATTTTGTTTAATTTTAAAAATTTAATTTTTTAAAATAGAAAATATAAGTAATTTCGTGCATATTTTAGCAAATAATCCATATTTGGGCAATTTTCTGTGTTATTTTGAAGAATTTTAATAGAGAAAATAAAGAATTATTATAAATTTGCTAATTTTAAAAATTAAATTTTTATAATTTTTTAAATAAATAAAAAAAACAAATAATTTTTTCAAAAAACACAAAAAGTGTCCCAAATATGCATTATTTACTTAAATATGCACCAAATGTTGAAAATATGCAAAACTTTGCAAATTTTATGTAATAGACTAGGAAAGTGGTGTCGTCACGATCAATCAGCTGATGGGTGGAAACATGGTGATAACCTCACTTTGTTTGCGTTTAGTTACCATATAGCTTCAAAAAACTGCACTTTTCTCGTCTAGAATTATGTGGGCGACCTGGGCAAATGCAATAAAAGCATAATTTTGAATTAAAACATTGTAAAATCACGAAAAAGTTTAAAATAACGCATGCACCCGGCAATGTTTCCACTCATCAGCTGTTAGATCGGCGACATTTTGACGTCACACTTTCCCAGTCTATAGGTACGTCCAGATTTGTTATTATTAAATTTTATAAATCTAGGTAGTACTTATACTTAAAATTTGAAAAATATTCGCAAAAAAATTATTTAGTTGCATATCAATGCATATTTTATCTATTTTTATCAATTTTAGTGCATATTTTAGAGCCGTTTTACATTATAATAAATTTACAGTTAAATTTTGTCACAAATTTGCAAGCAATTATTGTAAGTAATTTTCTTGTATGACACTTTTGTAAAATTGAATACAATTTTTTGTCATAGATTTACTACAAATTTTATTATAATGTAAAACGGCTCTAAAGGAAATTCGGTGCATATATATGCACATATTTTCAGGTATTTTGGTGCTTATAAATCCGAGCTCTACCCTTAACTCAACTACTAACTTATTTTCCCACACCCTCTTTTTACTAAATTTCTTGACATCCCCCAAACATTTCTTGCTAGGTGTACACCAAATTTCTTCCGTGACTGGCGTCAAGGGCGGATATAAGGGGAGCTAACACGGTAACTATCATCCCCCTTTCCCCCAATGATCCATCCAAAACCAATAAATTTTCGTTACTATTTTAAAAATATACCTATATCTTATCGGAATATATTTATTTCCCTCCTCCCAGCAAAAATAAAAGGTCTAATTTGACACCGTGCAAGGTGTAAGCAGTGCAGTAATAAAGGTAGGGGCGACTGGGGAGGTCGCCCCGGGTGCAAGACCTCTAAAGCCGTTACATTTAGAATTTCACATGGAAGCAAAACAGAAATGCCAAAAAAATAAGAAGTAAGGTCCACAAGACCAGATGCTTTGTGGTTCCGTCCGAGTTCATTGAGCAATTTCAATATATTGGCCTCAACAATTTTGGAGAGCTGAAGCTTGAACTTGGTCAACTGTCGGAGTTGACAAAGAAATGAACGAATAATTTTGTTTTTATGAATGATACTGAAGCCTGGCGCTTAAAAACTTTATTTTGAAAGTGAACAACGACAAGGCGTTCTGGAAACGGTCACCAATCTGAGTGCAAACCTGAGTTGCATTGCTTAACTGTCGAAATCTGATGAGAACAAGGTATTTATTTGCATTGTACTACAGCGGTGCTTTAACCTTTTACCATGAATCTATTTTTAAAATTTGGCATCTTTGATCAAGCGTGACGTGCTTTTTTTTTAAAAAAACTCGAAACTTAAAGCTGAGGAACCAAGTGTATAACTGGAAGATAAACAAAGAGATGTAGTGGGGGTAATCCCGTAAATTCTCAATTTATAGTATCGTTGTTCCCCATAGCATTATTTTCAAAATTCAAATCTAATTTTGCTTCGACTGATGTCCTCGTTGAGAAGAAACAAAGGGGTTGGCCAATGACCGGGCGCTAATTTCGAGTATATTGTTTTCCGAAAATTGTATTTTCAATGCAACTAAAGGAATTAAAAAAATGGTCGTCGTTAATTTTTGGGTCGTTCACCGTGAATGGAAACAACAGTCGTTAAGAACCCACGTAAGTTTAAAAATTACATTTTTTGAGAAAACCCTGGTTCGTAGTTTTTTTTATTGGTTATCCATTTATCGAGATTATAGCTCATAAAGTGATAACAATGTTTACCTTGTGTCGATATTAGCATTGATCAGTTCTTGTTTGCAAAATTTTCAACCGAGATCACACATTGTAGTTAATTACATGGAAAAGACCAGGTTAACAACTTCGATAACCTCGAATATTGACTTTCGAATTGTTTTTGTTCCATCATAATATTTTAACCGCAATAATTAATTTTTTTTTTTTTCAATTGAGAAGTTTTCATTTCTCCCACGAAATTACGCTCTATTTTTTGCTACCGCATATGGTCAATTTCTTGAAACTCGAAGCTAAATAAATCCAAAAAAGGGCACTTGCTGAAGCGGGCGCCTTAATTTCTGTCGATCCGCCGCTGGTAGACTATTAACTTAACCGACTCCGCGGTAGAACGATTTCTTGATAATAAAAGTACAAAGTTCAAAAATAAACATTCAAGTGCGCAGTTAAGGATCCATTCTTTGCATCCTCGCGATGACGACCCGTCCTATCTTGTTCGATTAACATATCGAGGTTATTTTGGTGTTTTCTTTGTGAGGGAATTGTATATGTCACAGTTTTTCCCAATAATTTATTTACACGTGCCCAGTAAATATTGCGCACCGACTTCCTGATGTATATTTTTTAAATCGACCTCGGTTTGGCCTTTCGAGAGAACAGCTGATTTCGTGATGCTATAAATTCCAAGTCGAAACGTTTATAAACGTACACGTGCGTAGTGGGTACGCATCCAAGGTCTGATTAATAAAATAATTTAACTATTAATCGATACAGATTATTATTTTTTGCGACTTATCAAAAAAATACTTCCTTTTTGGCTGCCGTTCAAAGACCTTAGGCATTATTTTTAGATCGCCACTCTTCGTTTGCAAACAAAGTCTTTTATTTGCTTTGTTAATTTGCGATCTCTTGCCGTTGATTATTTTCTAAACAAATAAGTTTCACCTTTACGGTGGCATTTTAAAAATTACATTTGTGGTTATAACCATTTTCTTGCGAGTAATTCGAAAAGTTCTGCGAAATTTTTGAAACAATTGAACTAGCGTTCAGTCCGCCATATTTACGTCATACCGCGAAGTGTATATCTTTCTCACTCCGCTTCAGCCACTCGCGTATCGGACTGTCCTCGTCGATGGGGCAAGCGCACACTTTTAGCCGAGTCACTATGCACTTCGTGGGGGCCTCGTGGCTACGCTAGCGTTTCGTCGCCATGGTTTAGTTTGCGAGAGATCACGTAAGGGTCGGAACGAGAGCTGTGCAGCTATTCGTACAACCTTTGTGTTAATTAAATTTAATAGCATAATTTTCTAAAAATTATTGTGAACGAGTGATTTTCGAAAATTGTTATCGCAGTACCAGTTGTCGAACAGCTGTTGGAGGTCGATAATTTCGCGATAGTTGAAACGTCAGTGTCAAAAGTAGTAGTGAAGTTGTGTGATGTGTGTAGTGACTTGTGATAATTAACACGTGAACGGTGCCTGGTTTAATGAAAGAAAGCAATAATTAAATGTTTCAAAAAGGCACGCTATATTTTTAAGCCTCATTGTGGATTTTAAAAACGTAAGTCGTTTGCAATTAATTCGTTTTACCGAGCAGGAATTTTCTCGTTGACAATATTTTGAGTTCTTCCGTTCTGTCAATTTTCGACTTCTTTTTTGTTTTTGGGTAACAAAGGTAACATTTTTACCATGACGCGAGTCTTAATTAATATCATTAGCACCAAAATGGCGGGTGGATGGCAGGAAATGCCTATGCTTAGTCATATAACTTTTTATGATTGCACTTTCTCACTTCAAAAAGTGCGTTACGAAGTTCATGACGTGATTCATATCCACGCGTGTCACGTTGGCTGGCCTGCCCACCACCACCTGGGGGTTTATTCCCTAAAGTAGCGGGAAAACAAATCGCGAGACTTTCCTCTTGTTTTCAAACGAAAATTAGAGTTTAATTCGATGATTCATACGGTAAAATTGTTCGTAGAAAATCAAATTATCGATAATGAATCATGTGTATTTTGCCAAAACATTTTCAAGCCAAGTTTCACAGGAAATTGTTTATTTCTTGTTATTATTTTTATTCCGCTAACCGACAGTTATTTTTATGTATCGACTAGCACTACCCTCGTTTTTTCTTCTATGCGCTAAACACAACAAAGGGCCGACGGAAGAAGGTAATCCACGACAAGGTCATCAGGCCCTAGACTTGTGACGCAATGACCTCGTTTATCCCGCCCACCGCTAGTACAGACATACGTCACGATTTCTGAGGTCACGATCTTTCATGGAATTCCGAGTATTTTCACATTTCACCATTTTCTCTTATTTTGCTAAACGAAGCGCACTTGGTTCTTTCGCGCGATACAAAGTCACCCCATCAAAGCTCATTTCCTAAGCCGATAACTTAAAATCCATTGCTAAACGAAAGACGAAAGAAAGTGCTCCGAAATTTATTGCATTTTAATGTAAATAAATCGTGTAGTGTCGTTTGGAAAATCAGGATTTCCTTTTTTTTTCTATCCGAAGGGAAAGTATTGATTACATTAGGTGCGTCCACTTTCTAAATACGGGAAAACAATGTTAATAAAATAATATTTGCATACATTTGCATGCCATTACAAATTTGTGCAAGTTGCTAATTTTTAAGACTCTGCGAATGTTCCAAAAAGCTCCAAAGATAAACAATGCGTTTTTATACGCCGCCGACTACCTGTTGATGCGAAATTAACCAGTCAAGTTGGTCTTGTAAAAAAAATTTGTTTGTTGGGAGGTTGATAAATCTTCACACGGGGGACCTACGAATTATTTTCATCGCTGCCGGGATCTAATCTAAACACCTCTCAGCTTTTCGACGTGTAACGATTGCCATATTATTCAACGTTCTGTCATTGTTGTATAATATTATACAGGATGATTGAAATAGAACGAGATGCACTCTCGACTCTCAGTTTACTAATCACCAACATTGAAGTACCAGTGTTATAGAAAATTAACAATTCTACATGGCAGCCATACCTATTTATTCCTTTCATACGTGAACCACCTGAGTTTATTGGGTTTTACTTAGGTACCTGCCTGCCTCACGAGAATTTCAATAGATTCTCCTCGCCCTCCAAAGAGGAGCTCACAGTACAAAAGTAGGGTATCAAGGACACGTTTTTGCATTATAAATTCACCTTGTCTACATATTCTGTTTTATTTTTTCTCCATCTCTTATGAACCGAGCCACGATACGAGGAATATTTTTTTAAATTGCCTATTTAGAAAAAAAATTCGACCAAGAGTTTTCCAACGAAGCGTAGACACCTACGTTTGAAAATCGATTACTTGGATCGAGCAAGAAGGAGACATCTTATATGTATGTACAAGCCAGACGTGAGGCTCCAACCCCTTGACCACATCAATCCCCTTTCGTTTATTTCAGTTGAGATATACTTAGTGAGAATTGTTATTATTGAACGATGAGCAATTTTCGTTCCGTATAGATAGGATTCCTGTTTGTAAATGTTTCATTAAAATAATCAAGAAAACCAAGTCCAAATGATGTTGAAATGCATAGGTTTCAATCGCAGACCTGAATACTTGCCAAGAGGGAGGAACACAGGGAGTGGGTGCAAAAACGTCTTCACAAAATAAAAAATTTTCTAATGAAATTTAAGAATCAACCAAGAATTCGGATAAAAAACGTTGAACGACTATTCGATTAACTGTTCTCCATAAACTTAACCTTGCCCATGGTATATTTTTTGGCACAAAATGCACTCGATAAGGGCTGATGTACTTAAACAGTGAATTTTTGAGTCACACTACCCATTCAAGTCATCCCAGAAGCGGCTCGAACTCGAAAATTACTGAGTGGGGTAGTTCTAATAATTATAAACATGCCTAAAGTAGCTCCAATTCGAAAATTACTGAATTTTTTGACTATAATAATAAGTTTGTTAATGATGTTGGCTGCTTCGTTGATAACAGCCAACTGCAGCGGACTCCGCCTACTAAAACAACTGCTTCATCTATATTCACGTCGAGCTTACATACCGTCAACAGAGTGAGCTAAATCAGCATCGCCTTATATATTATGCAAAAATATATTATTTTCGAAATTCATCGATATTTGGAGTTCGCTCGCAGTTGATTCGCTTCACTTTAAGATTATTTATCAAATTCTTATGGATATTTTAGCATCTTGTTCTATGAACATCTCGTCAGCGAATTCTTCGTGTTCCTGTTGGGCAAAGATAAACATCCTACCTTCAGTAGACCTTCTGGCTCTAGGCAATATACAAAATTAATGGTTTAAATGCTTGCCTTGCCTGGAAAATGACACTGTATAAACATCGTTTATTTTTTCAGGATATATAAAAGAAAGAAAATTAGTAGACGTGTCGCGCAGTCTGGAAAAATTCCGAGACGGTCATATTACCAAGTAAGGTAGCGAAAACCGCGGAGTTTCTAGCTCCGAAAGTATGGGAAACCCTCTCGGGAAATTCCTTGTTTAAATAATTAAACATCCCCGTATCTTTCTTATTACAAAATATACTTACATTTATTTAACTTTTATAATTATTCATATTTTAGTTCAAGTGTAATACTTCTATTATTTAATTACACTTAATTAAATATAATATAAACAGGATGTACACCAGTTCCTGACCAGCGCAGCGACGGCGCCAGCATTTTTGATTCGGCCTAATATATTTGGGGTGGGCAGAAGCACACAAATTTTATAAATAAACCCAAAAAAGTAAGCACTAAAAAAATTTGGGTGGGCAAGTGTCCACCATGGCCCATCCGTGGCGCTCTCACTGTTCCTGACAAATTTAAGAAAAATCAGTAATTTATTTTACGCCAAGAATTTCAGTACCGATTTCTGAATAATTGCAATTCGATTCCTAAATATTCTTTCAATCTCGAAAATCATCATAGAAACAATAGCAATTTATGTAACAAGTTAAGCAAGGCTTACCGAGAGAATCGAGTTTGTTATGTTCTAATCTGTAAGTTAATGAACCCTTATTTTTTTGTTATTTTAATAACTATTTAGCCATGATTACTTGAACAAAAATATTTTCGTGGTAAAATTTTAAATGTGTTATTCTCATATTTAAGATAAGTCGATATTTAAGTACCTACTTGAATTATTTGATCCCAACTTTTTACTCGATTCTTAAATACAAATTAGATCAGCACTTCAAATTAATATTCGTGTGGAACATTGAACCTAAAATATTGTATAAATATAGACAAAGAGAGTGAGTCAAATTTGTTTTTTATTTATGAAGATTTATTAATACTAATTTTTTTTCTAAAGCTGATTTTGCATGCGAGTACCACGCAATTTTATATTAACCATAACAAAAATAAATATTATTGGCAGTAATAATAATTAAAATTTAAAATTGTTTTAATATTTTGTTTTGGGAAGGCGGTTCCCCATCGCTCTTCACGTACCAGCCGTCATCGCCAGTGCTAATAGGACTCGGATTTGACTCAACGCGAACTATGTGTTTCTACTTCTGTTATTTAGAATGGTTTTTAGGTATTCTTAATTAAATTACACTCTGTCGTAATCAATCTTGTTCTAGGTTCCCACTAAACTGATTAGTTTGGGGTCAATGGTCGGCGTTGAATGTCGGTTTGTTTACACTTAAACGAAAATTTTTGAATTTTTCGTACCTACCGAAGTTTACCGTAAAAGTATTCAAGTCGAATCACCATAAATATTTTATAACCTTCAGAATCCGTAGCCGATTAATTTTTTTTAATGATTTTAGAAAGCACGCTAATTTTGGAATGCGTATTATTATTATGTATATTACATTAAAAATTTAATCCTAGAAAATTTATTAAAAATTTTATTATCTGCTCGATGGAATAATTTACGGTCTAAATTTTTACTATACGTGAAAATGCGTCGGACGAATATTACGTAGGAGCGAAAATACCTGATATTGTTACACCTGATCAAGTTTTGTATTATTAATTTATTTATAAGTGTCAACGTAATAGATGTGAAATTCAATGCTTTATCGGAAACACTGATGAAACAAACAAGGACGCAATCCTTTTACTTTTTGTTTGCTTGTCCATCATCCACCCACATGGTTTTTGTTTTGTCTCATGAATTTTTAATCTGGTAAATATGGGCGCCATTCCTTTTTATCATAACATATTTTTGTGCTGCGCTATTTTGGAAAGAGAATAATTTTTACGTTATAAAACAGTACTTTCCATTTTTTGCGTCGTTGAATTTCAAATTTATTTGCAATTCCGCTTGGTTAATGCGATCCGATAGCATCATTCATTCGACACGTTTTGTATAGGCAAGGATGAAAGTTCGATTTGCAATTTATAATTTTCTATTTACACATTTTTCGACAATGATAATTTTGTTGCTCAACCTTCGTTTTTACATGTGCAATTTATCTTTATTTGTGTGTCAACGTTACGATGATGTAGTAATAATACCTGAAATATTTTCTGTCCCCAATTCAACTGTGACGTTTCGGGTAAAACTTGGTTTTTTGTTATGTAGGAGCAATCCTAGAGATTGTGCTAAGTAGTATTCACATCGAGATTAATCGTATCGTCTGGAGAGCTTGCCAAAACCAATCAAATTAAAGTGTACGATATAGATACTTAATTCGATTGGTTCCTTTAATCTTTTACAATACAATTCAATCAATCCTGATGTTCAGGCTACCTACAGCCAATTATGAAAAAATATTATTAAAATATCGAAAGGTGATAATGATCTTCATTGGTTTGTTTGAACTGATTAGCCCATACAAGTTTGCTAAAAATTAATATAGTAAAGAAACAAGTGAAAAATGGAAGAAGCTAACCCAATGTCCAAATAAATCTTTAAAACGCCTTTATTTATATAAAATTAGGATAGGTACTTCTTCGCAAATGAAACAAAGATTTACTATTACTACCGGTTTCGGGAGCTTCCCATCATCAGGTAAAAATAGCCTTTATTTATGATTGACACAACACATGGCACAACTATATAGACGTTTGGTCTTGCTGTAGCTAAGGTTTTTTTCTTCACTGTTACTTAATCGGTTCGATGCAGGTCAGGTGCTTGCAAAATCTGTTTCTAAAAATTATTGCAACGAAAGAGGACCAGAGGACGATCAAGGAATTAATTTCTTCAGGTTCAAATAATCGGATTTGCGTGATCAATTTAATGTTGATTATGCGGAATTATATAATGTTTGACGATTGAATCTTCTGACCCACTTCTTTTGAATAGGCGTTCTCATATTGTAACTGTTTAATATCTATATCCACGATCGGTTCGATTTTATTGGGAACCAATCTATTGTTGGGACAATTTATTGTGGTTATGGAAAACTCCGCATGTGGGTTTAAATCCATCACCGATATTGGATTTGGTGTTTGCGTAGCCCAAAAGAATTTGTGTTTTCATTGTATACAAATTATATTTATTTCATTTCCTTGATCTTGTCTATCTTCTTATATAATTTGTTTTGGTAGAAGCGACGTTTATATTTGCCAAAAACGATTGCACCAAGCAAATATGTGAATGTCATTGTCACATTTTGTCTTATATTTAGGGCTTGATTATGTATCGCTCGTGTCGTTATTGTGAATTGAAAATGTTATTAAATTATGGAAGCATATAGCGTGATTCCCTCAATGCCGTTTAATAAACTTTACTAAAATTTGACCTCATAGGTATTCCGTAAAGGACGTTTATTGTTATAACCCACAATTTACACGTCGAGAATTAAGGCCTTGCAAGGAGCGAAAAAATAATTGAATGCTAACAACATTTTCTTTTGTTCTGTAATAATTCCTCACGGGACATCCTGTACATAAAACTGAGCAATTTTAAATAAAACTATTGTAATTCTAGAGCAAATGGGCGAAGCCTTGATTAATAAATGCTGAATTATTTAGCCGATACAATTATATCCCACTTAAATCACAGCGTTAATTGTTAATGCGCTTTCTAATGACTTAATGGTTAATCGTTCCTTTATTGCTTTATAATTTTTTAACGACGAAAGAATGATATTGAACATCGCGTTAATTTTATTATGGAAGCTGGAATCTTAATTAACAAACAATATCGAACCAACTCGACCTTAATTAAATCTTCTATTCCTAGTTTTACTCGAGTGAAGGCGCCCGCCCGTTTATTTTCTTCTTTTATTTAACCAGGCAATTTAATAACCTCGTTAGAACTCTCTCGCTTATTCAAGCGACTTCGCATAAGTGGAGATAAACCATTTTTTACTGGGAAAATTTTAAGGCTTAGAAATAAACAATTCAATTTTTCAACTTTATTAATCCGAAAACCTTGATAAATCGTGAAAAATTCAAGCCTGGAAGTTGCGTAAAGCAGATAAAGCAATAAAAGTTTGTTTGATCAAATTTTGAGATAAGAAGTAAAATTATAAGTTTTCACTCGTGGATATTGTAACTTTTTATTTGTTCAATTTGCGATTTGAAAATTTTAGTTTTTTGGTTACGATTAATTTAATTTCGTCGGGAGCGAACGGAAACTTTCATGGGATTATCAGGAAATATAACGGGGAAGGGTTAAAAGTTTTGATATAAATAATTAAATGTCGGTGACCTAGTTGGATTAACAGCTGGTGTAACTGCACTGGTACATAAAAGTCATTTCACCCACGTAAATTGCGGTGGAGAAACAACAGTCGCTCGAAATCTGGATCGGGGTGATCCGGTTCTCAAAGCATTCTCCATTCTCGTCGTTTCGATTTATTTATTGTCGTTTGGTATTTTCGTTACTTTCAAACTAATTGACGTACCTGTAATTCAATTACGCTGTTGATTGATCTAATTTCTCAATAATTCATGTGCTTGGAGGTGCGATCGTTTTTTATTTATACACCCAGCGAAAAGAGTTTTGTACTCTCTGGGTTGGGTTATCTTCTATTTCTAACAATACAGTCATCGAAAACTCGATTAATAATAAACTTTTGACAATTTTGACCATGGCTTTAACAGGTGCCAAATTAAAATAAATTATAATATTTTGACCACCGTCTGATAGCTTAAACCTTGAGTTTTTCTTTACCAGGTTTGATTTTTACTATCATTAGTTTCGTTTGAGAATGAATGCACCAGCTGTCCGTAAGCTGGAAACCATTTTGAAATCGTCAGGTTATCCAAACTCGTCATTTCACCTGCTCCATTATTCTAATGCAGGTATTTTCGTACAATGAAAAAGTTGGAAAAAATTCGGTAAATTTGACACTTAACCGTCACACGCCAATACGAATTTGGAATTTTTCTGTTACCACGATAAATCTGGCGCCTTCATAATCAGATAACCAATAAATTGGTATTTCTCGAAACTGATAAAATGATAATCCATCGTGGCGGTGTCTACTGTGCCAATCTGGTGCAAGGACCAAAAGCTTAAAAATATTCCGACAGTGATTGTGCACCTTACAATGAGAAACATTGCGGAAGTGGCCACATAACGAGTTTTGGATTGCTAAATATCTGAACCTGTTACGACCGCCGTGGGTGGCAATCGTTTTGCTGATGTTAAACGCCGTGCAGCCTAGAAAACCACGAAAAGCACAAATTCATTCATCGCTTTTTCCTTCAGCCCCACTCCGATCTAGCAGCTTCCATAACGTTCTGCAATGAACCCGGACCTGAAAGGAAGCAGCGATTTCCGTTAAGATGTTGAGCATCGGAAATAATTAATGTTACGAGTATTAAGATGGAGGCAAAGGCCAAAATTTGGTTAATTCGATAAGCGATAATTCTATTTATGTTTTGTATTGCAAACTAGCGAAGGTCCAAGACGAACAATATTGGAGCGTGTTTAATTACGCGTTAATTAATTTACTTAATCTATTAAGTACTAATCGCTGTAGATCCAATTATATTACCTTGACGAGGTTGTTTGGCTAATTCAACCTGCCAAATTACATTACTAATTAAAGGTAGCGAAATGAAATGTCTATCTCGCCCGGCTTTCTCCTCCGAATGTAATCGCCTAAAAGTGGGACACCACCGCCATTCGTTTGGTTACAGACACGTGTACGTAGTTGGATTCTTTATCAATAGGCAAGAGGATATTACATCGCCGCCTCTGTTGGGAATTCGCGCGACCGTTATATAACTCGTCGAATGTAGGACATCAAGTGCATTTACGTTCTACTTCTTTTAACGAGAGAACTAATTTACTTGTATTTTTGTTTTTGAAACGCTTGCCTCCTCTACCTTGATGGTCGAATTTGTTGTATTAGAAAGTGTACATTGGTATAGTACGCAATTATTGAAATTTTAAAATACGTACCTGCAAATTAAGGACAATGATTATGTCTTATTAATGAAATTTGTTTAGTGGACGAGGTACTCACTTTAGTAATGGAATGGCCTAGATATGGTAATTACTTTAAATTATGCTATATTGGAGATGCTTGACGTAATTATGAACAATTTGAAAAGTTCGTATATGTATTGAATAAAATTATATTGTGTTTATTACCTAACACGAGAATGGATATTTACTGTGTGAAATGTGCAATATTGAGAAAGAAAAGCGTTGACCAAGCAGAAACATTTAAGTCTTCTAATGTCGATGTCATAATTGAGTGGGTTTTCGGCTAAATAGCGGCAGTAGTTTTGAAAAACGTAGGAATTTCACTTGCATGCCTCGAAAATCAACCTTGGCGCTTTTTTCTGTGCTTTTAATCACTTCCAAATTGAAGAGCTTATATTGAAAGCCGTACAAATCTATAAGTAATCCAAAAATTATATATTGACGTGTTTCGTTAGTAGGCCGACACCAAACTGTACTACATTTATTGAAATACTGCAACGTTAAAGGGAAAATAGAAATTTGGAAAAACCCGCTAACTATTAACGTTACGTTCAGGAAGAAACCATCAGACGTTTACCAAGAAAATAATTAATTAAGTAATTTTGATTTGAATTATTATTATATTTTGGCTAATAAAAATTATTTACATTTTGTTGTGAGCAATTCATTGATTTGGATTGATAACTATTCAAATTTAATTTGATTAAAATTGGCGATATTTGAATGAGATTAAATTGATTTGGATGATTGAAGGTTTGATTTTGATTGAGAATTGGAGATTAGAAGAGAACTTTGATTGGAAGCTAGAAATCTTAATTATAATTGATTTGGAAGGTGAAATTTATAATAGGGGAAATTATAAGTTAAGGCAAATTTTATACTGCGACATATGCGCGATTTATCTCTTTGAAATTTAACGTTTCCATTTATATTAGAAATTATTTATAATAAAATTTTGGATTTGAATACTATTTAAAAAGAAAAAATAAATTGAAATTGTGAAAAAAAAAGTCCCTTTGAAAATTCAAAATCATTTAAATTTCATCCAAAATCATAGGCCCCACGCAGTTTGTCATTTGATTGATTTCGAGTTGTTTTCACTAATTTAAAAAAATCAGTGTTTTGGATTTTGTTTGTTTTTCTGTATGAAATTCTTCGTGACCAACTGGTGCATTTGTTGAATCATCGCATGCAATAAACCATATTTCTAAATTCCTTATTACAATTTAAATGCTAATCTAGTGAAATTCTGATTCGAGTTGCGGGTTTCCGTTATTTCATAAATTATTCAAATGCTCTATCAGCTTGCCATGTATAGTATATTGAAATTTTCCATCAACATTATCAAGATAAAATTGAAACTTGGATCAAGTATACGAATTAGTTTTCGAATGTTGAATCAATATTGTAATTATTCACCAACCAATTCATTCAAGTTCCCCAATAACTCCAGGTAACTGCATCAAGGCATCCATCGATTGACCAATTACGAACACAACCTTAAGATCGACACTTACCTTGACTAAAAATTATTACTTCCTGTTATTATTTGCGTTGGTTTCCAATAAATATTGATAAAAATTGCTCAACTTGTTTGCATGTGCGTTTATCGATAGCCTTTAATATAATGAAATAGCAAAACGAGTTTTGATTTTTCTCGCGTTTGTGTTTTCAATTAGGAATTGGAACACACGATGGATTTGCTTTCTACAGACGTGCAATTTAAATTGCTCGGTTTTAGCGAAACCTCCGTTGCTCAAATCGATTTTATTTGTGCCACATTTTTAACCAACAAGTGTTACGGTGACCAACTTTTCATTTCATTGTATTTAAAATGGAATTCTTACCTAACCTTGCTAATCATTTTTTATTAAGCCACAACGCTTATTGATTCGAGAGTCACGTAAAATAATTTTGCTTGTAATAATGTCGCTCTCGTTTAATGACGTTATTTTATTGATTGAACGGCGCCAGTGATGGGAACGAGCCTACTGATTATGAAAATTATACAGATTTCCATTCCATTTGCAAGCTTATCACGTGAAAAATTTAATGCGATGAAGTTGTAATGTGACGTGTTATTTTAGGATTTGCATTAAACCTGTTTTCTGGGCACTCGTGTACCCATGTGCCAAAAACTAAAAAAAAAAAATAGTCATACGTACTTTCGAGATGTGATATTCTAATTATTTAGATTGGATATAGCGTCTCAAACAGCTTCATCCGAACGCCGTTTGTTTTGTGCCAAAAATAAACAAGTTCCATGCAATAATGTAATTGGAATGTCACGTTGATTATTATGACATCAAAATAACCGAAACTGACATGACGTCATCTAATAACAAACAAATTTTCGTGGGTGTGCGGAAAACGCTGGGGAACTCCCAGAAATAGCAGAAATTATCCGACACAACTGTCCTCGATTCTATTTTTAAAATAAGTATTGTTTTTTATCTGGTCAGATGCAGCGGGGATTTAAAAAATTCAATAATAAGGAAATGCACAATTTATTGATAATACCAAACATAACATGTAAACCTATTAGATTTTTAGTGTGGTTTACGATTAATATTGAGGCACGACTTCTTCGCAATCGAATTTATCGTGCCGTGTGCAATTTTTTGCATTATTCCTTGCACGTACTTTCTTTTAGTTGGCATGAGCGGAAGATGAGAGATACGAAATAACGGTACATACGAGGTCTGCGTGAGAACTACAGCTTAACGACCTTCGGAATCGAAACTTCATTGAAATACAAATTCGTAAACCAAACCTGTCTACGTATAAAAGCAATAAACTGAATTATTTATTCCGATTTGCATCTTTTGTGGTCGTACTTTACCCCAGTGGTCTTTCAGACGGCCAATGCGTGCGGTTATCTTAGCATGGAATGGTCGAGTTCCCAGACCGTCGTCGATAAGATGGAAACTTATCTTCACTTCTCGAACTTTGAACCGTCTCTTGCTCTCTCGTGTTCAAATTAGATTAGATAATTTCCACTGTACTCGGGATTATTTCAGGAAGTCTGTTGCATCATGCCCGGTCTACTTCCATCATGACGAAAAATTTGTAGAATAAGTGACACCGAAACTAATGAAGGAATTTTTAAAGGTACGTGAGTGAGTAAACAAACGGTTAATTAATTTCCTGACGTCATTAGTTACGGTTTTTTGTAAAAATTGTGCGTAATGAGAAATCGTGAGAATCCTCTCGAACAATGCTTACCAAGGTGTTTAAACTTGGAGAGGATATCCGCCTTGCAAAGTTAATTGCCTGAAAAATTAGTTCAAAATATTATTTTTAACTCCCACATTTGTTTACAATTTTTTGGCCGAAAAATTAATAGCTAGGTATGTGAACGCGCCTTTATTTTTTCACAAACTTAATAATTGAAAAGGTGACGTTTTCTTTATTTGCGGTAATTTAGTAATGGACGTGTTGCGCTGGTGATGCGCGAAAGAAAATTATAGAGGCGCCAAGTGTAATAGCCACGACGCGTCGTTATAACGGATTCACGCACTCGCATCATACGCCTCGTTACGAAGCTTACCCGCGCCGATTATCTAATTATTTATCGTTTTAATTGCTTGTATAGCCGTTTTCTTTCAAAAGTTGTGTCGTTTTAACGACTGCACATTTAAATTGTTTTAACACGAAAGCGTTAATTTGATTATCTTCTTGTCGCAAATTTTATATTGGCTTAAAAATTTAAACCTGGTAATGCGGTCCCATGTTGCTCGAGTTGTTTTCTTTTCATTTGTGCCAAATTCTTTGAGAACCTACGGAATATTTTCGTTTAATATAAAAATGTTATTTCGTTTGGAAGCTGTCGCTCCGGTTCGTACCATAATAATATTTAAATGAACCGAGTGTTGTTTGTACCGGAAATTCCGAGCCACCTGATGAACGTTTTGGTAACAACCACGTGAACCGTAGGGAGCTTGGCGAACATTAATCGTGGGCAAGCTTTTTTAAAAACTATTGACCGATGGACGTTCTTGAGTCGTTAACCCTTTTCAAGTGCAACGTCCGCATTTGTTGAGTAGCCTAGCGAACGTTACAGGACATTGTCGGTGTTGTTTTCTTTTCTACGCATGTCGATAATGATGATGAATCTCCCCTAAAGCAATTCTAGTGTCAGGTTTTCTTTATTGTTGCTCGAATTAATGAATAATAATTGGACGCTCTATTTGTGCTTTCAATTTTATTGAATTGGACATAGCACTGTCTTCATTATCCTAGAAGATTTGTAGATACGACATTTTGATCACGCCAATATTTACGTGCATGAATAACAAATTATATTTATAAAACGACTCTGGCAATAAGGTGCGGTTGACCATAATAACAACAATAATCACGGGCACGGATTTATTATTTAAATTCATAACCAAATACCGAAATAGATGAATATGGTCGATTGAACAACCAATTTATGCGAGAAACGATAGTGTTTTATGTGTAGGCTTCGGGGGAATCAAATGTTTATTTGAAAGTATTCGTAGCCATCGGTTCGAATCCTAATCAAGCGAAAATATTACCACATCAGATCGGTTATCTATTATTTTGCTTCCACGACTTTCTCAAAACAAATTTTTGATTGTATAATATTTACATACTTAGTAGCCCTATTAAGTTGAGCCATTGTTATTCTGGTGTTATAATGACACAAAACAATGAATTGAAAAATTATCGAAACGCAAACAACAAATTTATATTTAGAAATCATAACTATTTATCAAAATTAAGCCTGATTTGTTTTTAAAGGTGTCTTAACGAGCCGTTAGTCCGCGCCATGTTTGGAACAAAAATGTTTATAGTAAAGGTGTTATTATGTTATTACCCTGTCCATATTGATACGAATAGTTTTTGTACTTTTTTTACGTCATGTTTTTTCTTTTTCAGCTGAATCAATCTTCGAGCGGGCAATCGTGACAGAAACTCATCGGATTTTCGTTGGGATCGTGCAATAATCCATTTACCAATTCCGTGTTTAAATAATTCCCTTGGTACAATGGAACGTGAATCAAACCCCATGCAAGCATTATGCCGGTCCGGTTGTGGATTTTACGGCAATCCAGCAACCGATGGTTTATGCTCGTTATGTTATAAGGTGAGTGCGCTTTATATTTATCGATTTGCAATCATAGCTTTTAATATTCATTGCGAAGTAGAGTTATCACGTTTTCAAGTTGACTAAAGGGGTAATTCAAGTTGTAGCAAACATATCGGACCAAGTAGTAATCAAAGAAAATGTTATTATCGAATTATGCCATCTTATTACCGTGCATAATTCTAATATTAATGGAAATAGCGGATGGGGACTGAAATTACTGCCACGAGCATATTTTAGGTAAACGATTTTCGTTATTAAAATAAAAACCGCAGGCGACTTTTTCTTACGGCAACGTAGCCACATGACCCTTCTTGGGGTCCTATACTCTCTGCTAGTGAGCATATTGTACGATTGCAGCTTAAAGTTAATGATAAAGATGACATTGAAATGAACGAATGGAAAACATCGGTATCGGTAATTTCAGAGGGAATTCTTGTCAAAAAACGTAAGCACGTTTTTTCGTAGGAGAACCAACGATAGCCAGATAGTTGACACTGAAAGCTGTTACGGTCGATTTTAAAACCAATCGGAAATTCCATACGGAAGCAAATGAAGATGTAATAATGACTAGAAGATCAGGCTGCTTATCGGCTGGCCTTCCCATTACTTCCCTGTATTCTTCAGTTTGTGAACTTAAAATGAACCAATTGGAGGAGCGTTTTGTTTCGTCATTTTTGCTTTGCAGCAGGATTATTCGGATGTTAAGAAAGAAGGACCGGAAGTGTGGTATAAGGCTTAAATCGACATGCAACGAAGCGGGAAACCGTGGTTCAATGCTTGGTCGCGCTGACTATACTGTTGTGATCTAAAGCCTAATTTTCACCTATGGGCTATGCATCTAGCAAGGAATATAATATGCGAAGTGCTCAAAGGACCATGAATGCCAAGTGTAAATTTGGTACATCCCATGGCAATAACAGGACGCAGTCCTAAATTAAGAGAAAGAAGGAAGGACTTGGCCTTAAATAATAATAGACAAGTAGACAAGCAACAAACCAAATCGGTACACAACATGATATAAGAGCTCTTCACGCTCTAATACATAATGACAAATAATAACATTATGCTATTATTTCTCAGGAGGGCAGTGGTGTAGCGCATACTGTACAGCAGCTTTATGGTAACATTAGCGAAAATAGCCTCCAATCGGACCATCAGGATTAATGTATCGTAGACTTCCCTCTAGAATATCAAAATACTCTGACATGTTATACACTTTTACACACATACCTACACCTGAGGAGTGAATCCCCTCTCTATTTTCTCTTATGAGATTGTCGAGGATTTTCCTAGAATTTCGTCTGAAACTATCTTAATATTTTCCTTTGAAGAAACAGAAAAAGCAAATAAAAATCTTGTCCAAAGTATTGCTACAAGATTTTACCCTTCACTTGGTACACCCAGATTTTCCTAGCGATTCCCTTCTTGTATTCACCTAAATGTTAGTTTATTTGTTACGTAGGTATCAGCAGTGACCTAACATGAACTGATCGGTGAAGGGAACAGCATTCTTCAGAAAATGTAAATTTTCTAACATTTGAACAGGATTCCTGGATATCCGTGATAGTTATTAGCCCCGAAGATATAAACAATGGACTACTTCAAATATCTATTAATTACATCTGAATTTTACCTTAAAAACAGATTTCTTGACTTGAGTCTTTCGACATCGGTCGCCTTCGGGGATGTTTTTACCAAGTACATGGCCCCGGAGACCCCTGTCTTGCTAGATTAATGATTTTTGAATTCGAGCGACCTTCAGGGATGTTTTTACCTAATACGTGAGTTCAATTCCGGCAGTAGCTACGAATAAAAATTGCGTTGTAAATAATATTATATTTTAATAATTTTAGTACTTTCTTCGGCAGTCTAAACAGTTTTGAAACTGAAATACCACTTTATTTTGCGAATTTTAATCTGTTCTTGCGCCGGACAGTTAAGAAGGTTTGAAAACTAGTAACCGAAGGAGTGACCTCTGGTATTGATTTACTTGAAAATATTTAAATTTTTCTTCCCATTTTTTTTACATCTCGTACCATGTTCGGATCGTCTGTTAATGCGGGCCATAATTGGTAACATAAACAATCTTAATTGTTATAATTTTAAATTTACATAAGCAAATCACCAATACTAAATTCGATGACAAGTCAGATAAATATTTTAAGATATATTTGATTATATTATTGAATTTAACTTGTTATTTATAGTTTAATTGTTTGATAAATATTTTAAGCTATATCGTAGCAGAAACTGTCATATTATAATATACAAAGTAAATGTTCAATGAATTCCTACCGATTAGTTCATTAATATTGTGAAAAAAATATAATTTTTTCAGTGTATGAGTTGCAGAAACGATTATAGTGAACTTGCCACTTTTTATTATTTAATCAATTTATTAATAATTAAACAATTTAAAAATAATTAAAAAAAAAAAAATAAAAATTAATAATAATTAAAAAAAAAGTAATATTTTACTTTCAAAGTCGATTTTTAATTGACATGAAGGAATGAAGAAAAATTAAGTATTTTCCACGGAAACCAGGTTGAGGGGGGAGACCGGGCATATCTTTTTAAATATGCACTTCACCAATAACAAGCTGCCTTCCACACGATAACAATAGTAAAAATATACTTGATGTTCGGAAGTCCGAAGCTTAAGCTTCATTAGCTTCTTAGATATATTTGCCGCTGGGTTTACTTACAGTGGCGGTCATATGAAAAGCGCATGGTTAATTTCCAACAAATTTCCGATCTATTAGGTGTTGTTATTAGGAGTAAGAAATTTTTTCAGAAGTAGATGAAAGCTATAGGTAATTTAGTGTTAATTTCGTGTAGACAAGTGATGGCTTTCAGTTTTAAATATGAAAAAATCAAAAAATTTTATTAAGAAAAGAAATTCGCGATTTTTGAATAATGATTATAGCTCAATGATAATTAAAATTTATACATAATTAAGCAGTAAAAATGTTATTAAAATAAAAATTAATGTACATTATGTGTTTTTAAAGTATTTTTATTTTTAATATTTGGTATGACCACCATTGGCCTTTATGATTGCCTGTAACCGGCGTGGCATCGAGTCTGTTAAGCTCTTCAGGTATTGCTCACTTAAATTGTTGTCCCATACAAATTGTAAAGCTTGTTTAAGCTCTGGGATACTTTTAGGTGATGTTGCGACCACGTGCCTCTTCATAATTGCCCATAAATTTTCAATGGGGTTAAGGTCAGGGCTGTTTCCAGGTCAATCAATAATATAAATCCCATTATTCAAAAAATATTGTGTTACCTGAAACACAAAATAGAGGCGAATTATTTTATATTTCTCATTAATTTATTTTAAAAATGTATAAGGAATGTCATATGATTAATGATTTTCAAAAAAAAAAATTATTTATAAAAATATTGCATACCTTCTTGGCCGTGTGACATGGTGCATTATCTTGCTGGAAATACCAATCCTCATTTTCAGCAAATAATTCTGATACCGATGGCATTAAACTTTC
The DNA here is from genome assembly GCA_949152465.1 of Cantharis flavilabris. NCBI lineage: Eukaryota > Metazoa > Arthropoda > Insecta > Coleoptera > Cantharidae > Cantharis > Cantharis flavilabris. Next base: position 47,004,560 of record OX424436.1, read on the forward strand.
TTCTAATATTTCGATATAGGCATTAGCATTCACGGTACCTGTTATGATGTTCAGGTAACCTAATCCACGTTGGGAGAAACAACCCCACACCATTAATCCCATTTTATTTTTGGTTGTTTTTATCGTGCATTGTTGTGACAATCTTTCATTCTTAAATCGCCGCACGTATCGCTTTCCATCCGAACCGTATAACAAAAATTTAGATTCATCGGAGAAAATCACTCGACTCCAATCTTCTTCGGACCAATTGGCATACTTTTTTGCGAATTTCAACCGCTTTTTCATCATGACTTTCGTCAACATCGGCTTCTTAACGGCCTCGTATGCATTTAATCCGAATTCACGGAGCCTTCTACCAATGGTCTCGACACTTATTTCAATTCCCATTTCTTTCTTTAATTCAGCCTTTAACTGTCGACGAGATTTGAAACGGTCTTTGAGCGCCATTCGACGAAGAACTCGATCAACGGCCTTTGTCGTCTTTCTTGGCGGTCTTCCCTTTGGTAGCGGCCTGCTACTGCCACTTTCGTCAAATTTTTTTAAAAACCGACTTACCGTTCGTCTGTGGGTAAGTCCTTTTTGCTAATGTAATTCTGGGATTTGTTTTCGTCACGTAGAACTAAAATGGTGTGCTTCTCCAATTCTGTTAAATTTCCTGTTCTTGGCATTTTGGCACGATTATGGTTACTTTTAAATAAATGGCACACTCTAAGGGCACTAGGTAACAACTGAAGTACTTAAAATTTACAACTGATTTTGAAAAAAATCCCTACCCCTAAAATTTATACCTGTACGGCTCGATATTCTTTGGAAATTCACCATGCGCTTTTCATGTGACCGCCACTGTAGTTGTAATTTTTTATGCACGTCATTTTACCTGGCACGCACCATATTTAATACCATCTGCTTCCTTTGCAATTATCTCACATTATCCGCTTTTATTCAAGCTTATTTTTGTAATATCAACCTTCTCGTTACTTTCTTGGTTTTAATTTTAATTTTGGAAATATTAAAATTCATAATTTTGGCAATACGGAATATTGAAAAAGTTTTCTATTATTATTTTTTAAATTAAATTTATTTTTCATTTCAGGAGGCTTTAAAAAAGAAACAGCAACCACCGGCTCCAAGTCCGTCAGCCCCTGTCAGCAATGCACACTCCCTAGCTAATCTAATGGATGTCACAAATACAGCACAACCTACGATACCTCAATGCCTGACTAATTTATCCGCTTCACCAGATGTTGATGTGAGTAATACCTAAATAATTAACAGTTACTTAAAATTATTATAATACGGTTATTATTTCTTTTTGTACAATATGGCGTGCGATTGTTGCCCAATGCACCTGCTGTAATTTGTTACTATGCACAAATGCTTAACCAAATGCATTTTTTTAAAATCAAGTTACCACAATGTAAAACAGACCTGCTTAGCAGACAGCGCTAAACTTTTGAACTTTTCGGCATGCTTGCACCCTTAAGGTGCATTACACACGCCCATGCTAAGCTTTATGCACGGCTTGTCAGTCGGATTATTTATACCAAAACTGATCAGCGATGATGTGCATGCTCGTCAAACCGAGCACGATTTATCTAACTAGTTCGATATCTTTTTGTTATGTCGGGTTTCATACAGACTACCGACGTGGTGGAAGAGGATAGTGGTTTACGAAACAGTTATCTGTGCGTAGGGGCCTTTAGGGAGCGCGAATATACTCGTTCGTAGCCACGCACGTCCGAAAACTGCTGAATGAGAAGTTCAAGTTCAACACGTGCTTTATAACAAAGACTACCCCTCAATTTACTTTGTGCAGGAAACGGCACAGAGCAAAATGAAGAGATTTGCATGTTTACTTTGATTTTGTTCTTTTAATCCATTAAAGATAAAAGCGTTTTGTGCATAATGAAGAATTTATTTCTTCTTGAAAACAAACAAGAAGACTGTACTAGATGCTCTTTGTAATAAATCTAAAAATGTTAAATGAATTAGGGTAGCCTCTAGAGCTACCAGACTATCGGAGGGACCCGAAGCACTAATAGGGTTTGCATTTGTTCAGAAAAAACAGAACCTTGAAAAGAAGTTTTTTGCGACCCTTATAGCGTTTTTATTCAAACGAATGCCGTTGTCGTCTGAATGTAAGAAATAAAAATTTAAATTGCAGAATAAAAATTTATCTTCATTCTGCATACATTTGTTTACGCTCTATAAACGGAGTGTATAATAAAATTTGAGCTATTATTCATGAAGGTATATCAAATCCATAATACCCAAGTGGGTGCAGTTCAAGTTGCAGTTACGTTAAAATCGTATTCATTTACGTAGTAGTTAATTGCATGCAAATAATTTACTCACGAACGCGTATTTATATGCATTTTCTATTTGCAAACAAACAAACAAAACTATAGTCGTAAAATTAACCAATCACGAGCATGGTGGAATTTTCTAGATAAAAATAAACCATGTCTCGATTGTTACAAAACTCCTATAAAATTAACGAGATTCCAAATTGAAATTATCAGCCCTCCGGGTATAACGACCTTCGGTCATAATAAACTAAATCAGTTGGTTTTTGGAGGTTATAAGCGGACACTAGCGAATTGCAAAAGAGAGTAGTCACCATCAGCACTAGGAGTGGTGGTGATCTGGTGACGTTGCCTCAAATATATTTTCCTTTGTACTGCATGTTGTCAATAAATTGAAAATATTGTTAAAAATTTCTTTTGTTTTCTTAATACCAATATAGGTTATCGTCGTAACGACATCGCGGTTCAATGCTCGAGCAATTCAAATCTGCTAATTTTTTCTTTAAAGAGAAATATTAAAATTGAAGTTTCATTTTCTCAAACATCACAATTATCTTGCATATCTCCGGTAACGGTGACATAATGTCAAGTTCGGCAATTTTCCTAAAAAATTTTAAAAGTTATGTCAAATAGCTCCATAAATAATAAAAAATGTGATAACGATAAAAGTACCATAAGTAAAAACAGTAAAAGCAGCTTATCACATATTGAAAATGAAGAAGGGCTTTGCGACAGCAATAGGCTAAGTTCAGAAAATGATTTTGAGAAATCCGGTGATAGGTCCAATTTTTTTCATATTTCCGATTGTATCGATGAAATTGTCGATAATGCAACACCCGATTATGTAAATTTGAGTTTCGTTATGCTTTTTGAATAAACAATATTAATTTATGCAATTTTTTTTGTATTTTAGGCATTAGAAGATGGTGCGAGTGCTCTTAGTAGTGCTGCGGAATCCGCCGGTTCGACCGATCTCGACAATAGCAACGACAAAGATGGTGATAAAGATGCCAAAAAGAAAAAAAATCGTTGTGCCGTTTGCCGCAAGAAGGTTGGACTAACAGGTTTGTACAATTTTCTTTTACATAGTATGTGTTGCATACTAGGTTTGGCGTGGTCGTGTTGTGTTTAGATATGGAGGAATTCGTGGTTTTGTGGGTGTGGATTTTATTGCTGTTCCATTAAGTGGAATACATAATTTTTACTATGTTGATACTTTTAATGTCCACGTCTTACTGTTATTATCCGTGCGAAAAGTTGAAATAACGACAAACATTTATCGGATACCCTGTAGAAAAATTATTGTCGTGAGCCTAAGAATGCAGCCATTTGTAATCAAATGAGTTCAAATGTTGTGTCTGCTAGCTAACAATAAAAAAATGTTGTTGGCTTTTAAAATGTTTTTTTAAATTTGCGATAATAATTAAATTTATCAATACTTTGACGTCTTCTTATTTTTTTAACGATGCAATTTCTCAGATTTTTGTCTCTGACGAATTGACGGACGTCCCAAATTAGCAAAAATGATTATCGAGTATGATGTAAGCAAGCTTACGTTTTTGATTACCACGAACGTACATTATGACGTATATTATGATGGTACTAATTAAGAATGAGGTAATACCAATTTATTTATAAAAAATTACCAAATGTTAATCAAAACGGTAATTCTTTTATATTGGCAAGATCACAATGCGGTAATTATTATTAAGTTTTTATAATTTAAATCCAATACTGTTTTCTAACTTCTAGAGCAGTGTTTCTCAATCAGTTCTTCTGTGCAATAGTTGCACCATAACAAAATTTACTCACACTAATACAGGTGGCGCTGTAAACTAGTTTTTGTTTTTCGGTGAGAAATGGGTCTCTTTATGAGATTAATGGTGCTGATATGTTTGTTGAGGACCCTACAGTCTCCTTAATTAATTTACTTATAATCTTAAAATTTTAAACCAAAACTTGGCTGTAATATAATAGTATATTAAACAACAAGTTTAGTAAAGCAAAGTTTTACTAAACGAATTTAGCCTTTGAGTACGAGCGAGCGCAGCGAGCGAGTAACTTAAAAGCTAATGAGTTTAGTAAAAATGCTTTACTTACAAGGTTTGTTTATACTATTTTTTCGGATTTTGTGCAATATCTAGTGCCGTTTTTGAGTTATTGCTAATTCAAAATATTTCATAGTAGGTACTTGTGTAGGTTGTTTATTGACAGTGACATTACTATATAGTAAAGTGACTTTTCTATGTGGTAAAGTGCCACTTTAATAAATGATTTTGAATTGAATCCGAAAAACAAAGTTAACAAAGTCATGAATGTACATTTATTGTAATTATTATTATAACACTTGGGAGTTTCTCAATTTTGACAGGACGTAGTAGTCGGCCCGAACAATGCTACTACTTTGCTAATTTAATCGTTTTTGTAAATTGAATTAAATTACAAGTCTTGATTTGCTCTTCGATAGGGGACTTTTCATTCAGTTGGAATCTAAAGTACTTGGCCGTAATAGTGTTTTCTCAATAACGAATAGTAGTTTTGAAATTTTCAGGCATATTTGAATTTTTAGGACATTCTCTTTTCTCGCAGTCGATTAGTTACTTCGGCAGCGATTCGCGTAGTATTTAAATTTTCATTTATTCGGGTTAAGAATTTATGAACCCTTATAGGCATGAAAGTGGCGTTTATGGTGAACTCTTTGAGTCTTGAAGTGATCATTAAACATTTGACGCCCTCTTATTTTCTCGACGTTTTTATAACGAACGAAACATGATCGTTCAGGCTTTATTTCCTCCTTTTATTCTGAAATACATCCAGTTTTGATACAGAGGCAGGATCATTTTCAAAAACATTAAAAATCAAATTAAAAACCCACAAAATGTTTTATCATTTCTGAAATTTTATTGATTATGATAAATGACTTAAATTAGTATTTATTACAGGGTAACCCACTCATTGCCGAGTCTTTCATAGTAGCGTCATTAATAATGAAATTAGTAAATATGCTATAAAAATATTTTATTAATCTTAATTTTACGTGGTATAACTTTTGCTACTAAGAACTATAGCGAAGTATACAAATTTTACAAAAAATTACTTTTGTGTTGATAATCACCATTAGGATAAAAACGTCAGAAGTGTTAGGAAGAGGGTAGGTTCTACAATAATTTCTGAAAAAGAAACTTTCATAATAATTTGTTATGAATATAAAAAACATCCCTGAAACCGCTCCAACTCGAAAAATACAGATCTATTCGAGTCGCTCAAATCATTAAAAACATCTTCGAAGCAGCTTGAACTCGAAAAGTCCTGTTTTAGTGTACAAAAATTTGCTTTGTGACTCTTCCCTCGCCTCGAACTATGCTAGGGGCGATTGAGTTTAACTGTTGACCTACTGGTGGTGTGAATGATTTGGAAACTCGGGGGAGTGCGGACGTCCCTAGATAATAGTAATTTATTTTCTTTATATTGGTAATATAGGTATTTGGAAATTCTTAATTATCCGAAGGGGAAAGAATTCACTCTCATTAGTTTCACTAGGGGCTGGATAAACGAGACTCTCTTAGTAAACTTATCCTTCGTGTGCTTACTGACAGAAGTATCGTGATTTTTGAAAAGCTTTTTTTTGTGAATTACCTCGGATAGCGATCGTGATGCTGGGCAATCGCAGATTTAACCCTTAACCGCCACACTTCACCAGAATAACATAACTGCCACACTGGGGCGTTTCATACCCCACTGTTTAAAAATTGTTTTGGGAAATGACTATTGACTTTTTCAACTTACAAAAAATTTTATAATAATTGGAACTCTTTTAGAAGACATCATAGGTGTATTAATGAAAGAATAATAGTTGTAAAAAAATTGTTAAATCTAAAAAAATCAAAAATGACCATTTTCACAAAGAAATCATTGTTTTTTAATTTGTTTATATTAACTAAATTCCAAAATAACGATTTTTGGTTGAGAGAGTAAAGTAAAGTGTTAAATTGGACTTGATTACGGCTGGGGTCAGATTGACCCCACAGTGGTAGTTAAGGGTTAAAATCGTAGCTTTGTAATTTTTTCTTAATTAAGGCGTGAAAACCTTTATTTTTTATTGGTTTTATATTTTTGAATGCTTCTCATTGTTAAGAGTGGTATTTTTTTCTACATATTTACGCTTTTATCATGGGAACACTCTTTTACACACAATTGCTCTGGTGTTGATTATTGTAAATCCATATTAAGCAACCTACTATTGTTTTTTATTCAATTGAAATTACCAAAAATGATTTGTAATTGTTTTTCATTAAAAATTTAAATTTTTTGTTAATTTCCGTTTTCTAAATTTCACTGCGTCTTGATTTTAAATCTTGCACCTTGTACTTTTCACTCCACTTTTCACATTTCTATTCTTGTTTAAACAATAGCGTTCTACATTCAGATGTAGAATTTTAAACCCTAAAACTTATAGTAGCTTAAAATATTTAAGGTAGTAAAAAATTACCCTGTATGTTTCTGCAAATGTTTATTTCCGCCCCTATGCTATGAAGAGAACAGTGTCGGGCGATTAAAATAATTTTTATTAGTTTAATATTTATTTGATGTTGTACTAACTTTGTTTTTTTTGTTTATAGGATTCGAGTGTCGTTGCGGCGGCCTTTTCTGTGGTGTCCATCGGTACAGTGATAAGCACAATTGCACCTTTGATTATCGGGAAATGGGAGCGCAAGAAATTCGACGAAATAATCCCGTAGTGGTAGGCGAAAAAATAAAAAAAATATGAACCACATGAACGGAGGTGCCATGATAATTTTGTGCAGTGGACACGGACGCTGCCTAAGGGTTTAGTGTAAAAATAAAAACAATTGTTCCCTAGTTATCGCCTCGTAAACAGTGATAGCTACACAGTACTTTAAATAAATAATTGCCACTCAAATTTTCTGTAATTTAGTTTAAAATATTAAATTTTTAGGTATATATACTATTAATCCTCTCTTTTTTTGCGCATTGTATATAATACTTATATACCGTGTGTGTAATATTTGACTCTTGCTTATGTATTTTTGATCAAATTTCATTATTTTGCTAAGCAGTTACTTACCACGTACAGTCGAAATGAAATCTTTTCATTTTTGTGTTCCCGTTACCAAGTTGATTTGTTTTATCAAAAGAAGCGCGTTGAGTTAGCCCACGAATGGAGATTTCATTTCTACATTTAAAAAATGCTTTGGGTACATGTAGCCTTAGTATAAAAAAGTTGTTTTTAACAAAAGTTAATTTATGTACTTTTATTTTAAAAATCACCTTCTAGAACAATGTACTTTTTTTGTTTGGTTTCGCATCTTAATTTAGAGTGCAAATTTAGTGATATATTAAAAAGGAGGAACTTGGTTGAAGTGAATAATTGATGTTTTTGTTTTAAATGTTGCCTAATCTACGAGTGCAGAACACTACTGAATAACTTAGTGTCTCGGATAAAAATATATTGTTGGGTTAAATAGCGTTTGGGGGAGTGTTCATATTCGTATCGATAGTTTAGTAGTGGGGGTCTAAATTCGAACAAATCGTCGAAGTTACGTAACGCAAACGGTACTATTTTTAGTGTAATTTTAGTTGTTAATTGTTTCGTTTGCTTTTTTGACGACGCAAAACTCTGATTGATTATTGAAAACTGACCATCTAAACAACAACAACAGCAGCAAAACAACACAGATTTGTTTTTATCACATGTATCGAGTTATTCTAAGGCTTATCAATGTATCTAGAATTTGAGATTGCTTTTCTGTCCGTACGTTTGTATGTATGCTCTATTCAACTTTATGCAGAACGTTTACAACAATCGGATCCAACATTAAATTAATATTAATCAACGAACCACTTTTCCCACTTTAGTTTTATTGTTAAAAAATATAACAATTTAATGCAGCGTGGATTGCTTGTAAATGTTCTGTAGACCACCTGATAGTGTGCGAGACGGTAATCTGAATTCGTCATGTTATTTTGTTTTAACATTTGTACACTAGTTAGTTGTTTGCTGTGCCAATTGAGAATGTTATTACAATATTGTTATTAAATTTATAACCGAGTGTTGTTAGTTGAAATGAAATGAAATGCAATATAATATGAATAAAGGCGGGCTTTCGAATGCAATGATTTTGTTAACGATTTGTTTGTTTTATTATTTTACTTAACCATTGAAGAATTCAGATGTTCGTCTTTGTATTTTGACAATTTTCTATCTAGCGCTTTTCTCAATTCCGTATGATTATTAAAGCGCCAAAAATTAATTGTCGGATGTGTAAGGTTTGTATTTTCCTGATCACATGGTTATTTTTTGTTACTAATATTTCCTAGTGCGTATTTTTAAAAAATCTGCGTTAGGTGGACTGTAAATTAATAATAACAATTAAATAATATTAGGCGCGCATTTTTTAAAAATATTCACCTACCTTTGGTTACCGAGCGTTGCACAAACATTTTTAGATCAATTTTCAATTTGAATCAATAATCGGTTGATCAGATACAAACTTGTTTACATATTATTATATTTACTTCTAAGTAAGCCTTGTGGCAATATTCAATAAATCTTATTATATATTACTGCTGTTTCTTTATATTATTTGCTGTTTAGGGAGTTTCCGCAATTCAAATTACAAACATTTTATGAACATTATTTTGTCTAGGCCAAAGTCCAGTGAGATGGGTAAAATCAGATAATTTGGAAAAATATTTTGGAGATGGCAACGAGAAGGTCTGGGAGGCATAAAATATGCGAGACGAGTGGAACAAGTTATTTTTTCTTCCAACAATCAAAAATCCAAAAATTAATTTCAAATTTTAATTTTTAAAAATAAAATTTTAAGTTGGTGATATTTAAGGATTTTACAGATTATGTAAATGCCAAAGTCAATGTTGACATCTATTATTTTTTAAATTATGAGTCTGGCAGTTTGGTGCGAACCCTATTTGGAGGAAGCACGGTCAATTCGGTGGAAGACTGTTTTTAAAAAAATATTTAATCTAATTGAAGGTCCAATGCAAGAAGTTACAAAGTACTTTTTTCTTGTTATGAAATAATGCATTTTAAAAAAGCGGTAACAGGCAACTTGGCACTTTCCAACTTGGCACCAGGAAAACTCAGTACCGGAACGACTCAATACCAGGATAACTCAGTTGGAGTTATCTGTACAATTTAATATATTTTATAAGAATTTGAAAGATGACTTTACTATAAATTGTCTTCCATTGAGTTTTCTACCAAAGTAAACTTAGGTGGGTTAATTTTGCTTTAACGGCATTTTTTAAATTTTATTTACAATTATTTTTTAAAATTTTTATGTGATTGACAATGATGCCTAAAAGGTATATTTTTATATAAACATTTGTTTCAATTTGTTTACTTTAAAGAAGATTATTCTTTGTATAAGGGAAGTTTATAAAATGCTTGACTTTCAGTGTTTGTAGTACTGTATAACTGACTTAGAAATTTTCCAACTAAATTTTGTCGAGTTTGATAGATATTTGGCCCTATTATTCAAGAATACTGATATTTGACTCCTGACCATCTACTATGGTAATTTATGGATAACTCCTGCACAAAATAGGGCTTCCACCATATAATGTAGGCACCAAACTGGCTTACCGCAAGGAAAAAACTTGACGTCTCGTGTATATATGTTGGTAAGGAAAATGTTGACGTTGAAAACGGCTCACTTTCTTTTAGTTTGGAGAAATAAACTGTTTTCTTAAATTTTATTACAAAATAAATATAATTGTACAATCTAGGTTTGACTTAAAACTAAAATTAAAAATAGACCTTAACTTTTGTTTCAATATGGCTACCGGTAGGATATTTTTTCATCGGGTGGATACGCAACGTAATATGGCTGTCCGTTGTTTTGATAATATGGAGTTCTTCCCATTGTGGAATACGACGCTCGATTTGGATTCTGCCCAGACATGCTCATCTTATGTGGTAACGTAGACGCATAACCTGGTACGTAGGGTGGTACCGCGTACATCTGAGTTCCACCCTTGACGCTACAATTGCAATTACTGTTTGCGATCATTCCTGCGGGTCCCATGACGGAGGCTCCAGGAGCCATGGGTCCACCACGATATTGATTTTGAGTCATACGTAACCGTATGATACAAATTATTATGATCAAAATCACTATGAAAGCAACCACGCCTCCCACAATTCCAATAATTAAGGTATCGTCATTGGCTATCGTGGACTGTCCAACATTAGGAACCTTGGAGGGCATTTTAGGTTTTGCCTTTTCAGTGGAGGCGACCGACCAAATAATTTCAGGTTCTGTTATTCTTGGTATCAAGCGAGTGCTTCTCGATTGCTGAGGAGTCGTCGAAGATACCGTGGTCTGCTTTCTCGGATCACAGGTCAACTCATCATCTCCAATTTCTACCAATAATTGACCATGAAGAAGTTCCGGCCCTGAACACTTAATAGAAGTCATGTGCGACGGTAACCACCTTCGTAGTGCTCGAGCATTACAATCGCAAATAATTGGATTAGTCTCCAATCCTACGATTTTTAAATCTCCTCTTCGATCGTCCAGAGCTGTAAGCATTTGAGGACTAATTGTCGTTAGTTTACTTCCGGTTACGTCAAGCGTGATGTGGGAGGATCGTGGTGCTGGGAAAAATAATGTCGGCGGAAGAGACGATAACGAAGTGTTTCGTAAACTTATAAGAACGTTAGCACCTTTAACTCCCGACAAAAATCCGGATGATATGCTGTGAAGTCGAGATCCTCGAATACCCAGTTCGAGTAATCGTGGATGCAAAACGGTTTTCAATTGATCTTGACCGACTGCAGGGTCTTTGGCTTCGATATTAACTTTTTCCAAAGAAGGCAAACTTTGTATGATGCCTTGGATGTCCAGATAACCAAGTTTAGGAAAATTAAATGCATTGAGAATAGATAAGTTTGGGATCGATTTGAAAGAGTGCTTTTCGATTCGGGTGCATTCGTTCAAATCGTGAATGTTTAAAGATGTTAAAGAATCTAATCCTTCAAAATCGTCTCTCGAAATGGACGTTATTGGATTGGCGCTTATATCTAAGTCCCGAATGTTTTTCAAAACTATCCATAGTTTGGGAAAATATGTGGTTAAATCCGAAAGGTTATTGTGAGATAAGTCGAGCGATTCCAGCAACGTGGTTCTTTCGAATATTTTATCCGTAATACTGCTTATATTATTATTGGACAAATTGAGATGATGTAAAAATGGAGTTTCCAATCGAGTAATTTCATTGATTCCTGTTCCGGCCAAATTTAACTCCCGAACGGTTTTGGGTTCACTTAAAATATTTGTAATTGCTTGTTCGGAGAGGGGATTGTAGGACAAATCCAATTTTTTAATGTTAACCATGGTGTTATCGTCGGCAGGTATTTCCTTCAAACGATTGTGTGATAAATCGACGGAAGAAACAAAGAAGTACTGCCGCTGTAAGGCATTGAGAGGTGCGGTTTCGAATAAATTGTTAGCTAAATTGATGTTTTCTAGCATTTGGAGTCGGGATCGATCAAAAATGGTTTCGGGAAGATCGACCAGCAGATTTCCTTCCATATTTAAATTCTCCAGTCTTATTAAACCTTCGAAGGTTCTTTCGCCAAGTCTTTCCAATTTATTTCTACTTAAATCCAAAATTTGCAGTTGGGTTGAATTGTGGAAGGACATTTCGCTGATGGAATCTAAACTGTTGTTGGCCAATAGTAATGTTCTTAGTCTGGGTAATCGGGCAAAATCTAGTTCGTCGACTGTTTTGAGATCGTTGTTCGATAGATCGACAAATTCCAGGAATTGGAGCGTTGCTATGAGCTCTGCTGGGAAGAAATTAAATTTATTTTTTGATGCGTGAATTTCCCTTAAGCGGGGATGAATTCTAAAAGAGGACGGAAACAAATAACTGAGTTGGTTTTCGGAAATGTCCAATATTTCCAAACTTGTTCCGGTGTTGAAGAATTCTCCTTTGAAGGAGTTGAGCTGGTTTCCTTTCAAGGAGAGCTTTTGTAAATTCATCACGTTGACGAATGCGCTTTGTTTTATGTTGTTGATTTTGTTGTAAGACAGATCTACGACTGTTAAGTTTAACATATTCGCAAAAACGCCATCGGAAATTTCAGATAAGTCGTTGTTGTTCAAGTAAATATGTTTCAGGTTGGACGATTTAATGAAAAAGTTACTGGAGAGCACGCGAAGGTTGGTGTGACTCAAGTCGATTGTCGAGAGTTCCATGCATTTGTAGAGCAACGTAAGCGGAGGAGTGGAAATGTGAGGGTTCCTGCTCAAATTTAAGTGTTTTAAATTTGGAACTAACGTAAACGCGTTTCTGGAGATTTCGGTTAGTTGATTGTCGCTTAAATCAAGAAGTTCTAATTTTGTTAACTGAAGCGGTGAACCGGCCAAATTGCTGATTTTATTTTGCCCCAAATACAAATATTTCAAGTTGTTTTCCAAACCAATAAAAGCATCCGAATTGAGAATCGTCAGCAAGTTACGCGTTAGATCCAATTCTTCCAGTTTGGCAAAATTTTGGAACGTCGCTGGTGGTAGTTCTCGTACAACGTTTTTGGATATTACCAGTTTGGTTACTTGGTCGGCTATCGATCGTAAAATATCGCTGGATAAAGCAGCCACCCGATTGTAGTCCAATTGCAGCGTCATAAGACGTGGTAGTCGTCCAATTGCAGAAGCTGGTATCAGAAGAATGTTGTTATCCTTCAATATCAATTCTTCCAAACTGTCCAACCCTTCAAACGCGTCGTCTTCGACCTTGGTACAATAAAGAAATTAGGAAAAATTAACGATCAAGTTTGCCTACTTACAGTTCTCAACGAATTCACGCTGATATCCAATTTTCTTAGCTGCTTCAAGCCCAAAAATGTACCAGGCGCAATATTTGCTATGCTATTGCGACTCAAATCCAATTCGTGGAGATTGGAAAAAGATAACAAATTGTTATTGTCCAGATTCTGCAAACGGAAGATTATTAAAAGTTATCTGCCGGAGCAGTCCTGTTAAACTCACCTGAATCAAATTTGAAGACAAGTTGAGATACTTCAGTTCGGCAAAGCTTTTCAGAGCTACAGCAGGAAATTCGGTGATAAAATTTTCTGATAAATCCAACAACTGCAAATTGATGGCTCCTTGAAAGACGTCGCTGTTGAATTTTGTCAGTTTGTTGTGCGAGATCCTTAAAGACCTCAGTTGTTGGAGACTATCAAATGCACCAGCCTCAATGTTAGATACAAAATTGTTACTGAAGTCAATGTGTTGCAACGTTCTCTGACTGAGAAAAGCTCCTTGTTTTAGAGTTTCTACAAATTTCCGTTAGCAATGGTTTGAAAAAACCTTCATTTTGCTTACCTATTTTGTTATTTCTCATGGCCAACACTTTCAACGACTTGGGTCCGTTCAGAGAAGTGCTCGGTACCACGTCGAAGATGTTGCCGTTCAGGTACAGTTCCTAGAGAAAATCGTTATATTGGATATTTAAAATTTGTTAAACTACATTTTTACCATCAAATTTTCGCATCCTTCAAAAATTCCTTCTTCTATGGCTCTAATTTTGTTGCCACTGAGATCGAGTAATTGAAGATTTCGAAGTCCATGGAATTCGTTACTCGAAAATATTGGATTGAGATTATCACCTAGCAAGTTGTCGGCTAAACGCAGTTCAATGAGACTTGCTTGGAGTCCATGAAGAAATCTTTCAGTCAGTCTTCTTAAAGAGTTTCCAGATAAATCTACACTACGTAATGGCAAACCCAACGTTCCAAACAGCTGTCCAAAATTAGACGGTTAAAGAGGGAAAAAATTGAACGAAAGACTTACTTGTGGTGGTAAAGCTTGATGTCCAGCCCATCGTTGTCTGAAGGAAACTATCGGAGCTCCATAAGGAATGGATGGGAAATCTCCAGAAAAAACTACCCTGTCACAATTTACACTAACGGCAGGATCTCCATCCAATACTTTTTCTGTTGGTCCTAACGAACATCTGCACGGAAATCTTAAGTCTCTCGATAATTCGATACATGGCACGAAATTTTGTTGCGAATACGTTGACCATATCACATTGAAAAGTATGAATATACACAGCCGAAAATGCATCTGAAATTAAAGAAATAAAATAATTTTCATTCTGACAGATAAGACGGAAATTATTTTTTATAATTATCTCAATAGCACCAAAGCAGATTTTCCTCGTTGCTCGTTGGATACTTAAACTGATCTATTGGTTTTAAAAATATCAACTGAGTCTCTACAGCGAAAGCTGAGAAATCAATTATTGTTGAATATAAGTTTTTTAAGTTTTAGAGAAACCGATTTTAGGATGTTCAAGGGGGATTATGTTGTGATATTTTGATTATTATGGGAGGTATAAAAATATCTTAAATTATTAGCATTTAATATAGCAAATAAATTTGTTAGATGGGGAAGGCAGCCATTTGCTTTCTTATATTTATTGTAAAAATTATAATAATAAAGAAATTACACATTAAATATTAAAATATAATAATTAAAAATAAAGAGTGGAGATTCATTGTATGACAATTAGGAAAATTAAGTCGAGAAAAAATGAATAAAATTACAGAAATAAAATTAATAAAAGATTAAATATGCTCTGGATAAGTTTTATGTAGTTGTTTGAAGGTCAACTTGATGAATTTTGAAAATAAGAAACTAATTAGAATCTCTTAAAAATACAAATTAATATTTATAATTATGTAATACAACATAAATGCATTTCAAAGCAACTGCTTGAGATAATAGCAGCGTCATCGGTGCAATAATTAAGCAATAATTTTAATTTCTCATAATAGTATATATAAGCTTAATTAATTAAGAGTTGTCGCTAGTCATTTATTTTTGGGTAACCGGGAAAAAGTTGAATATAGTAAAGAATTTTATTTGTGCTAGAAATTGGTATATGACCTTTTGGAGACATGGATCAGGATTCACACAAATTCCAAAACGTTTTCCAAACATCAAAAGGTAGAATTGAAATTAAAACTGAACCAATGGAAAACGGCATCGAAGATCTGCATCATTCAATTGATATTAAAGATGAAATTCCAATTTTTGAGACTGAAGTGGATGGAGAATATAAAAGTCCATTATGCCAAAATTTTGAATGCGATATATGTAACGTGAAGTTCGCCGATAAATCTCAACTCAAAAAGCATGCCAAAACTCATAGAGGCCCAAAATTATTTCAATGTAGAGTTTGCGATATTAAATGTTCGAAAAAACAAAATATTAAAGTACATCTGAAGATCCATACCGGAGAAAAAATTTTTGCCTGTGAAATATGCAATTATAAAGGTTCAACAAAGCAACATTTGAGAAGACATTTAATGACTCATACCGGGGAAAAACCGTTCTCCTGTAAAATATGTTCCTCGAATTATTCGACAAAACAAAATCTTAAACATCATTTTATGAGTCATACCGGAGAAAAACCCTTTGCCTGTTCAGTCTGTGACTATAAATGTTCAACAAAACAACATTTAAAAACGCATGTAATGGTTCATACCGGGGAAAAACCTTTTTCCTGTAAAATATGTAACTATAAATGTTCGACAAATCAACATTTGAAAACGCATTTAATGGTTCACACTGGTGAAAAACCGTTTTTCTGTGAAATTTGTTGCTTGAAATTCTCAACAAAGCAAAATTTTAAGCATCATTTTATGGCGCATACCGGGGAAAAACCATTTGGATGCGAACTTTGCAGTTTTAGATGTCCGACAAGACACCGTTTGAAACAGCATTCGGTGATTCACAGCAAAGAAAAACCCTACGCCTGTGAAATTTGTAACTTTAACTGTACGACAAAACAAAACTTGAAGCATCATCTCATGACTCATACCGGGCAAAAACCCTTTGCCTGTGAACAGTGCAATCTTAAGTGCCCAACAAAACACCGTTTGAAACAACATTCAATGATTCATACCAAGGAAAAGCCTTTTGCCTGCGAAATTTGCGATTGTACATTTTCAACAAAATACTGTTTAAAACTGCATCGTACAGCTCATACCGGGGAAAAACTCTTTGGCTGTAAAATTTGTGACTTGAAATTTTCAACAAGATACCGTTTGAAAAAACATTTGAATACTCATACCGGGGAAACCCCGTAGCCTGTAAAAACTATTTAATATGAAATTTGTTGTGATCGGTCCAAATCTCACAAAAAAGACCATATCCAGGTTGGGACAAAGCAGTTTTTAAATTTTGTATTTATATTAATAGTATTAATGAAAAACTGCATTATATTTATGAATTTTGTTCATTGGTTGAATAAATATTTATTTCGGTGTAGGTACCCGTGGAACTAACTATTCAAGATTGCATAATTTGTAAAATGCAATTAAATAACAAAATATGTAAATCAAATTTCACACAATGTTAGATATTTGCTATTTTTCATATTTGAAAAAAGCATCTATCTTTATATGCTCATCTAAAATCCAGCAACTGCATTATTTATAAATTTATTCTAACATCCAAGGAAAGAACATTAACAAATTTTATTGGTATAATATAAAAAGTTTTTTTTTTATTATTATTATTTTATAGGAATATAAAATTATTTTGTTATTATTGAGAAATCCCGTTCCCCAAGTGAGGTTCTGGTTTTGTCTTTAAATTGAAAGTCGAAATCTGAATTTTGATAGTAAATGTGATTCTTTCTAATGAAATTGTGGTAGTTTCAAAATTTCGGGTAAAAATAGCCAAAAAGCTTAACGCGATTATTCTATTGGCTGTTTGCGTTAGATTAGCCCGGTCTTGGGATCTGTCAGTCAATTTATACCAGGAATTTCACATTTTCCTATACATTTACCATTGGAAGGAGGACAATTTTTTAAGCATATTAAAAAAAAAATTTTCTTGGATTATCCCACTAGCGTACTTAGAGGGGGGCGGTAGGGGCGGACCGCCCCGGGCGGCACATTTTTAGGAGCGGCATTTTGCTTCTTTTTGTACAAAAATATTTTTATAAAAATTAAAAAAATATATAATAAAGATTTAAAAAAAATAAATAGTAGGTAATATTTATATGAGAGGGGGGAGGGGTAGGGGCGGAAAATTTTAAGACCGCCCCGGTCGGCAAAATCTCTAGGTACGCCAGTAGATTATCCATTCGTTTCTGAAAAAACGGCATTTAAATATCGAAAATTTTACTTATAAAAATTAGTGGGAGGAGCCAAATTAATTTAATTTAATTCATTCATTTTACGGTGGATCCGTGATTTGTCGTGGTTGCGCAAGCCAAAACTGATCCTACGCTACCCCCGCTCTGGTTTCCTTCGCTCCGGGCCATTTTGGCTTGCACTTAACTCAATCCACCTCGACTGGGAAGCCCGCACTCGGCGATGCATGAGACGCTTGTAGCGTAGCGTAGCTGATTGGCATGCGAAGCATTTAGTTTTTAATCTTCTTCATCTGGTGTTTGAAGTTTTGACATTGAAATTTTGAAAATGAAGGACACATTTTTTTTTTCATTTTTCGAAAGCTCGTTAATAAAAGCGTTTTATTTGTGTCTTTTAGCTCATTATGGATATTTTTAATTAATTCTATTTTCAAGAGCTAATAATTTTAATTAAGAAAAATAATTACGTGATATTTACCGAGACTCCCGAGAGGGTGAGATTCGACCACCTCCGCCCCTAAACGCCCACAGGTTTGCAAATAAAAATTTTTTCTCGAGCCTTGATGCCATTCCTCCTGATTTTTATGTAAATTAACCTCCTGAATCCGAATATGACCTCCGTTTTCCCCCATCATCCACCGCTTTCGATGGGCTTTCCCCCCCTATTTATTTTATTATTTTTTTTAACAATTATTTTAGCCTTTACACTTCTTCTGGTACACTCGAGAGGTGAAAAGTTAATATTTGTAGCAAGAAAAAATTTGTTTATTTGGGTAAAGATTTGTCTTCCGAAATTGTAAAAAAAGTTATCAAAGATGATAGAATTTTCCGTTTTTTTTTGTTTAATTTTTTCACTTATTTTTGCTGTCTATTTCAGCAAAAAACAACAGTAATCACACAGAACATGTACATACACAAGTTTTCAGTTTTCATTACAACCGGGGGGTCTAGGGGGTGTGGAACACCCTCCAGTATACTGTAAATGTGTTAAAATGCATAAATAGGTGTACATTCTACCTAACATATTACATATTCCAAATAGCGAACAGATTTCGATTCCAGTTTTAAAGTTGTGATTCCACTGGGCATTACTGGATCTAGCTTACAAAAGATATTTGGAAAAATCTATAGGAAGCTAGATTTTGGACCAATTTTGTTTAAGTGTACTGGAGGGTGTTCCACACCCCCCAGACCCCCCGGTTTCAAAAACTGAAAACTTGTGTATATGTTCTGTCAGTGGCGTAGCGAAGTGGTGGTGCAACCCCCCCCTACAAATCACTTATTGGTGTCGCGACAAATAATCCTTAGGGGGCGTCCATTAATTACGTGAGGTGATTTTGGCGATTTTTGGCCCCCCCTCCCCCCTCGGTGAGATGTCGTGAGATTTGGCTCGACCCCCTCTCCCCTCCTTCTAATCTCACGTGAGATTTTTTAAAATGCGTATTTTTAGTGTAAATGCGTTAATCTGTACTTGATTGCGTTGTATTTATTAAAAAAGCATAATTTGCTTAATTTATTTTTATTTAAGAAGAAAAACACAAATAAATTATGTGATATTTGCCGAGACCCCCCCTCTCCCCCACGTGAGTTTTGGTGAGATTCGGCTCGACCCCCTCTCCCCCCTAAACGCCTCACGTAATTAATGGACGCCCCCTTACAGCAAATAATCCCCAAGGTGAATCATGATTATTTTTAAATTAATTTTGAAATAAATTTTTTCAAATTTCAGGATTTCTTCCAAGATAATTTGGTTGGGGATCATTTGGTATGAATTTAACCGACTTGATCCGGCACTGGGATATTGCTGCACTTATTTACGTCAACGTACGTACCGTCTACAGAGCGGCAAAACATGGATTTTTATCCGGGGACTAACTTTGCCATCGAAGGGGAAACCGCAAACCAAATTTTTGTACATCAGTTTTCCTTTTATGAGGTTTTCTTGGACTTCCTAAGAAAAATTTTAAATTTGAATTAATTTGAAAATAAATGCGCAGTCCAGGGCCGGCTTATAAAACACATCAAAATATTCATTCTGAAAGAGAAAAATGTTTCTTTTTATTTAATAAAATTAATAAATTATTTTATAAAAAAAAATTAATTTTTAACCGTAACGTAAGGGGGCTTACGCCTTGTGTTTTATTATTTCCCCTTCCGGGTGTTTTTCGAAAACCAAGAAAGATTAATTTTTCTGGAAAAATATTTTCAATAAAAAGCACTTGGATTATTTGAATAGCTCTGTATATTGTGCAATTTCGCAAATTGCATATTAAAACTAGCTAATTGTTGGTTTTTAATAAGTAGGTGGAATTTATGGCTTAGAACTAAACCTGATATGAATTTGCATTGAATTATTGGTAAATTAATTATTTAATTATTACCTGTTATTACTAACAATTACATAAATAACAAACTATCCAGAAGATGAAAAAATTATTTATTTTAAAAATTATTATATCAGTAAATACTCTTTCGAATTTTGAAAACTTCAAAATTAAAAGAACCGAATAGTGGACGTTCTTAAATCTCGATGACGAATCGAGGTCGAAATGTTATTAAATCGCATGTACTGTTACGATCTAAAGTCCAAGATCGATCTAGGGACTATGGAAAGGTAAATCCCTAGTATGCTAATATTATTAACTCTGCCACTGGTGGCTTTCATGTGTGGTAGGTGTGACAACTCCACACTGGTTGATGTAGTAAATCTACAACGTCGGTCGGCTTAAATTTTACGATTTAAATTTTCGTAATAGTGGAGAAATCATTCGATTAGGTGTGGTCAAGATTAATAGAATTTAAAAAGTTTTGCATGAGCACCACGATGAGAAGCGAATTGTAATGATAAAGCGGTAGTATAAATAATTAAATCAAATAATGCATTTTGTAAGAAGTTAAATGTCAAGGAATTTAACAAACCCACTTTTAGAATGCCATCAACATGGCTTCGTGTTTTTGTACCTATTCGAATTACGGTTATCATTTGCATTGCAATAAGGGAACTGCCAAATATGGAAGAATTTTTATTTTTGCACTTTTGCATCTTCCTTGTTGGATCAATTTTCACCAAATATTTGTAATCAAAAAATCTTGACCATTGCCTTTGTAACGGTGACTGTCCCGTCCAAACTACAATTTCTTCCAATATGACCTCCTCGTCCGACAGCCGGCTTTCTATCGACTCCTCTTAAAATTTATGATCATTAAATATTTTGCTACAGCAGTTTAAAGTTTTATTATTAATATTTTTTAGTTGGTAACTGTTTTGTTCGAAGAAATATTAGATAACAGTAAATAATCGATAAATTCACACACACTTTCGTCCAATCAATGAAAGCGTTCCGCTAGTTAGGCAAGTAATTGGATCTCGGGTTCTTTTGAAGAAATCACTTCTGCAGATGAAAATGTGTCGAGGTTATTCACGCATCTTGGAGATAACCATCTTCGTCGTGATATGCCAAAAAAAAATGAGTAGGTACTATGATACTTGATCCATTTCTTCGACATCAGATTGCAGAGAACTGCAAAATGTGCCAAACATAATTTGATGATGAACAGTAATTTAAGACGACGAGTTTTTGTTAGGGCGATTAATACGGAAGGACGTGAACTGGTTTGACCAGAATTGATCTAAGTATCGATAAACATAAAACGGGATTTTTCTTCTGTAGGAAGGTCTCAACGTAATTGACAATGGTTCTCAAGAAGAATTTTTAGTTGATTACATTCGATGATTGGACGAAACTTCTTTATGTTGCGTGAAATGTAAACAAACAACCCTCGTGGAATAACAATTCAACTTCTTCTTGTTGGCAAAACTGGGTCATCTTGATGTGTGGGATTTAAGAGTTGAAACTGTAAAATTGGAATGTTGTAATCAATCAACATGTTATTGCAGAAATGAATAATGATGGACTCGAAAACGACTATGAAAGTTTTGATGCTGAAAAGAATCGATGCTCTAGTTGTTGTTCTGTTATAACCTTGAGGAACTCGCCCATAATGGTTCGACGTTTCGCAAAAACCGAGTTGAGGACCTTTTGGGCGCAGTGGTAGAAAAGGTGGCACCTTTTCGGGAGCGACTCGACTGATCGATGCAAAAAATGCTAACCAAGCAATTAATTATTGCATAACGGTTCAAATCAAATCAAATTATCCACTTAGATAAAAATTATTTTTATAAGTCAAGGAGGAGTCTTCGCATATTCATTATTTTGAGATCCTTGACACATCACGCATCGGAGGTAACAACATACAATTAGATAATTTATGCTCTTACACGTACGTTTTGCATAAAAAAGTGTTAAATTGGCTTCCATCATGTCAAATCTCAAAACATTTTAGGTTTTGATCTCTTTTTGCTTTGGGTTTTGGAAAAACATCACCCGAAGATACGAAAATGTCCAAATCCATTAAGGAATAAGTGTGACGCGTTACATTTTAAATATACATGTAATTATTAAAAAAATTTAATGATATCTAGAATTTTTTTGGATTTTATATGGGCAATCAAATTAATTATTGCTTGTCGCAATAAGCGGTTCAGAAATTGTATGTTAATATCTTTAATTGGGCTTTCCGGTTGGTCCAGAGTTATTCCAAATTTTTTAATTGTTGCATCTCACCGTCCAACGGTATTTGGACTTTTCGGATCCTTTGCACGATTTCGGAACAAATTCAATGCAAATTGCTGTTAATTCCATTATTTTATTCATATTATATTTTTTTAATGCAAAAATTATCATTTCATAAATAAATTGGAAAGCATGGGAATATATATTCATTGCGTTTAGAAAGTTCAACTTATAATATTCAATAATGTAAAAAATTAATTGCAATTTTTTACAAAAAACAGATTATTTTTGAGTGTAGTAAATGTTGTAATGTATTACATAAGAGGCGACTAGTAAAGTGCTGTTGGATACCCTCGGGCGGTTTAAACCGCTAATCGAAATTCATACAAATGAAGACTATGAGTTCATCAATACAAGAATTTTTTTAAATGTTGTAACACATTTTTTATTAACTGCATCGCCAATACAAAAGCTACACGCCCACATATTTTACATTCGAAACGCAAATTGGAATTGGAAAAAAAAATAGAGCCAAAAACTGCTTTTTGCGAATTTTATAAAAAATCAGTTTAATTTATTCAATGAATAAATTGAACTTATTTTACAGAATAGAATAACTCGACAACGGTGAAATATTTCTAAAACTTTTTATAACAAAATAAATCCGTCTTTTTACCACGAAGATTTTCAATCTTTTGGATATTTTTGATATCTTTCACCGTTTTCGAGTTATTGCAAAACACTGGGAGGGGCTAAAATTAACATGCAGAATAATATTACATTATTGTGTTCAAAAATTACCCAATTAGATCATCGGAAAATTAGTATTGAATTTTTTAATGTCTAAATGCAGATTCAGAGTATTTTCTTCAAGGGTTTAGTTTAGTATATTAATGTTTAAAAATTAAAACTAACTATTTATTTAATTTTCACTGTGCGGCGAAACAGTGGACGGCGAAATGTCCTAGACCGAATAATAGCAACCTTGTATGCAGAGCAGGTAATCCTGCTGGAAAAGCAGGATTTCCTAAGATTTTCTTGATATTTCTTATTGATTCTAAAATTTCCTAGAATTTTCTAGGATTCTCAAAATTTTCTTTTTTTTGAGATTTTCTTGGATTTCCTGATGGGTTTTCTTAACATTCTTCCGGTTTTCTTTAAATTTCCTTTCACTTGTACACCAGATTTTACCTCGATTTTTAAAGTGGAAAACCAACTGAAAATCGTCGCAAGCAAAACTAAAGGGAAATTTGAGGAAATTTTCAAATTTCTGAGATTTCCTCGGTTTAAGATTTTTCGAGATTTCTTAAGACCACATTTTTTCGGATTTCTCAGTTGATGGAAAACCAACTTGAAATCGTCATATACAAAACTAAAGGAAAATTTGAAAAAATCTTTTCCAAATTTTTAAGATTTTTTTGGTTTAAAATATTTGGAGATTTCTTAAAAGACTAGATTTTTTCGGATTTTCCATTTCCTAGAATTTCCTAAGATACCCTAGAATTTTCTAGGTTTTCTTAGATTTTCCTCTTCCTCAAAATTTTCTTAAATTTTTTAAAATTTCCATGGATTTCTTGAGATTTTCTAAGATTCTAAAACTCATTATTTTATTTTTCTGATTTTTTTAGGATTTCTCTGACGAGTTTTTCCAAAAGTGAAAGAAAATCTTATAAGATTACTAGATGTGAGCTTTATTTTTTAGCTTTTTTAATTTTGTGAGATTTCCTTGGATTTCCTTAGGATTTTCTAGATTTCCTGAAATATTCTAAAATTTTCTAAATTTCCTCGAATAACCCATTTTCTAAGTTTGCCCGGCAAGAGCTCTTGGAAGGGGAGAATAACGCTGTATTTTCCCCCTTCCCCATAACTCATCAAACCCTTTTCATTAACTTTGCCTGGATCCGTCCTTGTTTTCTAAACCAGTTACAATCTAAAGAATGTCTATGATTTTCTAGGATTCCAAAGATTTCCACGGAATTCCAGTGATTTCCCAGGAATTCCAGTGATTTCCCAGGAATTCCAAAGATTTTAACAATTTCCAAGAATTCTAATGATTTTTAAAGAATTCGAATAATTTCAACAATTTACGAGAATTTCAATGATTTCCAAGAATTCCAGTGATTTCTAAGAATTCCAGTGATTTCTAAGAATTCCAGTGATTTCGAAGAAATTCCAATGATTTCCAAACAAGTTCCAATCAAAAGAATTTCAAAGGAATATTTATTGCGATGAAACACGTGGGGGCGGATGAAGCCAGCAGACGTGGGAGACTTCCATGGTCCTACAAAATTAGTTTAAAGGATCCTGGAAGTCGAAAAATAAGAAAGCAAGCAATCGAACCTGGGATGTTAAAGAAAAATTATTAATCAAAGTAAAATTTATAAAAAGGAAAACTTTAATTCAAGAAAACCTTACAGTCCGATAATGTATAAAAAAATAACAAATCAAATTTTATAATATAAGTAATGAAACGAAAATTGATAAACTCAATGTGTGTGTAAAACACAATATTGCCAACAGTGCCCGCGTGCGGACGAACTTATGATTAAAAAATCGCGTTATCAGATAACACGCATGGATTTACAAAATTAAACGAAGAAAAAATTGAAATTGTCTGGGTAACAGATTGATAAAGATAACAAGTAGGTATAAATAATTTAGTTCACGATTGAATCCCAACGGGGAAGGTCGTGTTTAAAGTTTACGATTGAATCCCAAAGGGAAAGGTCGTGTCGAGTTTTGACCATAGGTCTCGAAAGAGACTTTGTGCATGTTTGTGTTTAGAAAAACCAAAGCATACACTAAGTGAATTTAAATTAAACTTTTCGAACAAATAAAAATAAATTAAATTTTTGGACGAGAACCAGCGGTTCACCTTTTGGAAGAATAATTTGGAAGGAGTAGTGGAGTAGCATTTGGAATTAGAGAGGACAGTTTTTTTTAACGTGGGAGAGAAGAAGAAGTACCCACAACCCATTTAAGTGTACCCAATTGGGTAAAGAATTATCGCAGCAGATAGGAATACAGAATTAAGCGGAACAGGTTTGCATAAAACTTAACATTATAAGTGCTCGCGCGATTTATGCGGAAATTTATTCGGATCGGAACAACGATACGTCTACTGGCAATAATTGTAAATTAAAATTTAAATTGTAATTCAATTGTTTTGCTTAACAAAAATAAAATTTCAAGGTTCATTCAATACTCAGTAGGATTTTTTTTTAAATAAAAAGTTTGAAGATTTTACATTCATTCGAAGATAAGGCGGACGGCTGAGACCTGAAAAGTGGCGTCGAAATTCGGGTGGTTGAACATATGTCAGAAAAGGGTTAACTTGAAATAATAAAATGTTACCATCGTTTCCATATTTCAATCAGGACAAAAATCAACTTTTGATATTTGGTTCAACATTTCCGGAAATAGAAGACTTATGCAAAAATGCTTTATAAATTTTTAATTTTTTTTTCCAATTTCCCCCCCCCCCTCCCCGGTTGAAGATCCCATGGTTTATTTATTTTACGTTGAGCTCATCAGAAAGCTACCGTTTTCTTCATTTAATATTTTTTATATTTCTAATATTATTAAATCGCATTGCTTGGCAAATATTCTATACCTCCCAGACCCCCCAGTCAAAGATCCCATAGTTCACTTTATTCTTCATTGAACTTGTACTGGCTAGGTATAACGTTGTTAAGTTGTCATACCTAGTCGTAACTTGCTTTTTGCTTGTGAGTGGAACTTCGTCGAAAATTCACTTGTAAATCTTTCAATAAATTTATTACAATAATAATTTGGTTTAATGTTGTTTACGAAAAGTTGTTACATGAGATAATTGGATACAAATTGGTAAAGTAGTATTAATGGAGTTTGCCAACGTAAATACGTGTGGTCTCTGTGAAATGGTTGTAGGAACTCTGTTTATGTCCTGCATAACAAGTCTCTTGGTAACTTGTGTTGCCAAGGGATCATTCTTGCTGGTGTGCACTCTCGTCGCTATCTAGATTTAGATCAGTAAATATATGCTGTGCACCAATGCTGTCGCAACCGCTACAAGCTCATCAGAGAGATATTTGTTTCTTGTTTGGATGCCAAAGTACGTTGGCAATCTTTCAATCAAAAAAATCAAATTCTAACTCTGCTCGGAATCGCACCGAGTATTCAAAATTACCTACCATCGCACCTATTTCCAGAGATATTACACGTAGGCCATAAACCCTACAGAGGGAGATTTTCACTTCGGTTCAATTTCTTAGTCTAAATGGTGTTTTGTGATCTAATTTGTTCCATAACTCAAAAGCAGATGATTTTAGACAATAAAGGGTTAGAATATAGTATACACTATAGATACTTAAATTTCAATTTCGTACTAGAACTTTAAATTTACCAAAATATTATTTTTTTTATTTTAACTTTTAATTTTAATTTTTATTTTAATAATTATGAATTTTTTTAAAATTATGATTTTCTCATTGGCATGATTCTTTCAGTGTATTTTTTCTGATGTGATCAATACAGAATAATATTAAATCTCTGATCGCGGAGTCTGGGGGGTATGGTAAACGCCCCAGTCAAGTCTATTCAATAATATTAGAAAATTTAACTTGCAATTGGTACAAAAAGTGAAATCATTATTTATGTTATTGTGAGTTAGATTTTGCTGTTTTCATTTTTATTTAAACATAAATTTAATAGTAATTAATTTCGTATTTGTTGCTTCAAAACTAGTACAGGGTGGATTGATTTTTTAACAAACTTTTTTGTATTTATGTTGATTTTAGATGCAAGATGTTGCCAAATCATTCAATAGCAAATACTTCTTCGGAGTAATCTAATTATTATTATTTATTATTTTTTAAACATTTTATTAGACTGGCTTTCCGTAAAATACAATTTCAAGTATTTTGCGTGGGGTTAAACCTTCAGTTTAACATCTGTGAATACTTTTGCAGAAAGAATAAACCGGAAAGTTAAATTTAATTTTTTTTTCAGTGTAACTAGGTACTTCCAATGGGTACATAATATGATTTTTCTAAATTGTTTATTAAGTGTACCGTTATCGAGTTAAAGGTTTGTAATATGGAAAAAATTACCGTGGCGTGTCATCATAAAACCATTGAGTACCTATTGCAGTAATGCACACAATTTTTTATTGAAACAAAACACAAGCGCGTTCTAAATAATTGAGTTGAAAAACAAAATAATGCATGTCCGTGTCCATTAAAAGCTTTCGCGATTTCATTTTTAATATTGATGAATATTTCATGCATTTTACAAGAGAAGTACTGCTGTGACCTAGTCCATTGTTGATGTTGTATGTTGCAAACAATCGATTTACGTTCGAGAAATTTTAATATCAGCAGGATAATAAATGTATTTCTATTATAATCGTAATTAAAATTACAACGCAACTTGCTTGGAGCAAGTTTTGCGCTACGCTACGCTAGGCCGAAAATTAATTCTAAAATATCGAAGAGTTTTGTAATAATTGTAACTGACAAAATGGAAGTAGTTGATCTGGAATGGTGTAACTGCTAATTTTATACCACCGGACGATTTAACAGGCAATAAAATATTTAACACTAATTGATTTTATTTGAATTTTATTTTATTGGAGTTTTTCGACACGTTGGCGTAGTTAAGTCTCTGCATGAACCGTATCATCTTAAATTAATTTATGGCTCCATTAAATTAAAATATGCGGTTTGTTTAAGAAATACCTAAATCGCTGCCAATTTAAACAGTTTTTTTATTAATCGGTTACAACAAATATATACATTGAAAATAAAATATTAAAATAAGCTGATGTTATTTAGCATTAAAAATTGCCAAGTTGCAAGAAAGTACCGTATTAGATGTTAATATCATTTAAGTACCATAAAAACTCCTTGCTCATTGTTTCAGAGTGATTATGAGAATGGCTAGGCACAATAACAATGTAGCGAGTACTAAACTAAAACTATAATTACTATTTTATTAATATTTATTATTCTGCGTGTACCTGTCTACACAGTTAAATCGACGTAAGAGTTTTGAAAGTCCCCATGGAAGCTATTCAAATTTCATAGGTAGTCAAAATTGCACTTGATTATGCGCCGGCTGCAAGTCAAATATTTATACGAAACTTAAATAAGTACTTCCGACTTTTTCAACATCCTGTATGGTATACTAACAAAGTAAATTATAAAATATTACTTTTTGCTTTTGTTTTTATATAATATACAGGACCGGATTAAAAATTGTGCTTTTTTAATTTAATTTTCTATAAAATATTAAATTTTGAATAAAAAGAATATCTGAACGGCAGCCTAGCGAGAAGTCACGAATTGTGATTTAATTCATATTTTCTTAGATTTAATTGGTAAAGTAAAATAAGTAGGGAACGGCCATTAATAACGTGGGGCGATTTTTCGACCCCCTCTCCCCCTGGTAAGATGTCGTAAGATTTGTTTTTTTTTTAATTACATGATATTTACCGAGACTTCCCCACGTGAGATTGGGTGAGATTCGGCTTGACCCCCTCCACCCCTAAACGCCATTGTAATTAATGGACGTCCCCAAATGAAAACACAGATATGCAGATCAATTTTTTTTCGAGCCCTAATGCCATTTCTCCTGATTCTTATGTAAAATAACCTCCTGAATCCGAATATGACCTCTGTTTTCACCCATCATCCACCGCTATCGGGGGATGCCCTATCCCCCCTATCTATTTTATTATCTTTTTTTAACAATTATTTTAGCCTTTACATTTCTTCTGGTAAAAATCTGAAAAACTCATGAAGTTAAAGGGTAATATATGAGGCTTGAAAAAAAAATAATTTCATAATTTTACAAAAATTGTACCATGGCATGGATAAAAAATGGAATGAAATATTCATATTATATGAATATTATATGTATATTATATATCATATTATATGAAATATTCAATTTCATATTTTTCAAAAGCTCCAGAGTATAAATTTTTACATTTTACATTAAATTTAATTACAAATTTAAAAAAAATGATCAGTACAGACATTGTTAAAAATTATGATTTATTTTTGAAAATTGAAAGTCAAATAGAGGAGAAGGTGCAATTATGGAATACCATTTAGTTTGGTATATAAAAAGATTTTTTTTAGCGAATAGAAATAAGCCAAATTTAGGGAAAAGTTACTTCAGACAATTAGACACCAAAATATAAAAACAAATGTGTAATTAACAAAAACATTTTTACAAAAATAAAGTTAAAAAAAAAAACTACAAAATGCCGACCCAAGAAAAGGTGGTGCAAATATGGAATACATTAAATATCTAAGAAATAATTAAGTAACTTATGGTTCCAAAAAATTAAAACTAACTATAAGATCTAGATTAACATATTACTTGCACCAGTTGCAAATATACTCGTCTTTTTCGGAGCCTGCACACTCATTATGAGCCCACATTGACCAGTGGACCCACAACTCGCTAGTATTCCATATTACCGACAACCAATGTCATCAATATTTTAGGTTAGATCTAGCATATCATAATAAAAAACTGAACAAATACAACGTTATCTTAAACTTTAGTTTATATACAGTGGCATCGTAACAAATATTTAGATATAAACGTGCAAATAAAACCATTAGGCTTGCATACGAAATTCATATGTACACTCGTGGTAAAACGAAAGCGTACTAAAACGGCGCGAGGTGGATCGCCTCCAATAAAGATCGCAAACGTTCACTAATTCAGTCGATGTTCGACAGAAGAAGTTACTTGGTTTAGTCAAAACCGATGTATTCCATATTAAAAGCATATTCCATATTTACACTTTCTCCTCTAGTAATATCGTTTTCAAAAATATGTTTCCATATTTTTAATTTTTTATAGAAAGTACGTTTTAAAAGAAACATTTTCAAAAAAAACGTGCTCTTTGGTCAATTATTTGTGGAGTTATAAGTAGCAGGCCCGTAGCAAGGATTTCATTTCGGGGGGGGGGGGAGCATTCGAAAAAAAAATTTTTTTCCAGGGGTTCCCCTTCCGAGAATTTTTTTTCCCATTTTAAAATA
Source organism: Cantharis flavilabris (assembly GCA_949152465.1). Taxonomy (NCBI): domain Eukaryota; kingdom Metazoa; phylum Arthropoda; class Insecta; order Coleoptera; family Cantharidae; genus Cantharis; species Cantharis flavilabris. The sequence goes on from OX424436.1 coordinate 47,034,644, forward strand.
TATCTTCTATTTACCTATTTTATTTTCAAAATTCAAATTTATTTTCAAAATTTTTTTTTTCTTTCGAACATTTCGGGGGGGGGGGGTGTTTTCAACTTGTTGCAGTTCAACTTGTCAAAAATATAAAATGTATGACATTCACACTCTTCACACCCCGTTCATCCAATTATAGTCCTGAAGATGGTGTACCTTGCGTCACCGAAACGTCGACGATAAAACTTGTTGTTTAATTTAACACGTTCCACTAACCCGATATTTCATTTATTATCTAATTTTTGGACGAGAACTTTTTGATCACTTATAGTAATATTGTTTTAAAGCATTTTTCGATATTTTTTATAGAAAGTACGTTTTAAAAGAAACATTTTCAAAAAACAATTTTGCCATTTGGTAAATTATTCGCAGAGTTACGAGCATTTAAAAAAAAAGTAACATAATTTTCTAAAAATTTATATCTCTAGCATGGCTTGATAAAAAAAAATCGAAAAAAGTCATGGAGACTAGCTTCAAATAAGTAGTAGATACTAAAAGAAAAAAATTTTCAAAAAAATCCGAGATGCACAAGGAAAATGGTGTCCGATTGGGCGTTGAATACTCCATGTACATATGCCAGTTTTCAGTTGTTACAACCGGGGGGTCTGGGGGGTGTGGAACACCCTCCAGTATATCTGTAAGTGTGTTAAACAACACAAATTGGTGTACATATTCCACTGAACATATTCCAAATAGCAAACAAATTTCGACTCCAGTTTTAAAGTTGAGATTCCACTGTGCATTATTGGATCTAGATTACAAAAGACATTTGGAAAAATCTATAGGAAGCTAGATTCTGGGACCAATTTTGTTTAGGTGTACTGGAGGGTGTTCCACACCCCCCAGACCCCCCGGTTTCAAAAACTGAAAACTTGTATATTGGCGTATTTAGAAAATGCTTTTAGGGGGGGCAGAGTAAATATTTTAAAATCTGGTTAATCCATTCATGCGCGTCAGTTGTAATTAATTCTATTAGGTACATAAAATCTCAGCACGCTTCTGCTCCTCCTTCTACAACGTGTCATTTTTTGGTGAAAAAAAAACACTCTGGTTGGTCGATTTTTTTTACCAATCAAAAAATACATTAAACTAAGATTAGGTCTAAAAATATTTGTCCAATATTAATCCAAACCGGGAAATTTGAATTTTTAATCAGAAAGTTTAACTTTCGGCTAGAAAAAATTAAAACTTGGAAAGCATATTTATTGCTCACGGAGTTTAGCAGCAACTTTCTGTGTTAGTTTGAAAGTTAATTATAAAAATAATATAAAGTCAAAATTGTAAAACGGGGGGGTTTGGGGGGGGGGGTGGAACACGCTCCTGTACATATTGCAAGATTTCCACTCTTTTAGAATACTTGGAGAAGATAGGGGATTTAAAATTTTAAAAGTTCCGCCAGGAAAAACCGAGAAATTTGAATTTTTAAGCAAAAATTAGGGAAATTTAAACCTTTGGCTTAAAGAATATTAAAGCTTGGAAAAAGTCAAAAGTGTAAACCGGGTGGTCCGGGGGTGAACACCTTCCAGTACATATAATAAAATTCCCACTCTTCTAGAATACCTACAGAAGACAGAATAATTATACAAATTTCGTCGGAAAAAACTGGTAAATTTTTTGTTTTTGAGCAAAAGTGAAGGAAATTAAAACGTTCGGCTAAAAAAAATTAAAATTTGAGAAACTTATTTATTTTTATATTATAAAAAAAAAATTTAATTACCCCACGGCACATCAAGTTTAGCAGCAACTTTTTGCGTTACTTTGAAAATATAGAATAAAATGTATAAATATTATACCGCTAAAAAAAAACTAACGTTTAGCTGCCCGTCTGTGGACGGGCTTTCCAGCTAGTAAATAAGTAAACAAACAAATAAATAAAAATAATTTAAAGTTATTTAAATTTTAAAACTTCGTGGTAAACATCATTTTTATCAGGAGGGGCTTTAGGGGTACAATCCGAGTTATCCTTGGGGGAGGGGCAATTGCCCCTTTGCCCCTCTCTAAATACGCCACTGGCACTATGGTATATAGTACTATTAAATAGTATATTGTGTAAATATTATATGTATCGTAGTACCTAACTATAATAGTACAATACAGTATATAATACACCATGGATACAATATGTATATAAATTACATTTTTCACACAGGGCGGCACATTATCGGGAGCGGCATTTTTGCATAGACGATTCCAGATACTGATGTCAGGTTAAAAGTCTTTACATGGCCGACAAAAGAAACTCCACATTAATTTCGAATGAATGGGCCATAAAGTTTAATGATGTTCGCGCATTATTAATAAAGTGGCAAATACATCTATTATGTCTATATGGTACTAGAAATTTAAATTTGTCCTATAGAAGAGCTTTCACTCCTCAGTCAAAACATTGCACATAGTGACAACTCTCATATAAAATTTAAAAATTCCCCTGTGAGCTGAATTAATAAGTCGAAAAAAAAAAAGTAAAATGTTTGATGTAACTGTCGACCTATCGAGAGGTCAGCAAGATTAAAATCTCGTGCAATCAAGATTAATTATATATAAAATCGCTAATGAACATTCTTCGTTTTATTTTACCCAATTAGTCTCAGACAACTCATTTGCAAGAAGATATTGCAACGCATTACACAATTTGGGTCAAATGCAACATACGTGATTCGTGAAATGTATTCTTTTATTAGCTTATCGCAAATATCATCATCTCGACCGAGATAAAAATCGAAACAAACAAAGGTTTTCTGGATGAAATAGATGAAAGTATTGGCCTCTGTGCGAAAAAAGTTGTCTTGATTATGCCAATACATTCCGTTTGTGGGTGTGTAATTTCCTTAAAAACCATAACAATAAAATTACTAATCTGTACGTTCATGATTTAATAAATTCAACTTTTAAGTCTGCGTGTTAACCGCACGACAGCTTGCGGGGCAATTCATTGCGACATTACACGACTAATTTTAAATTGCCGTGTTATGCGTTCTTTGTAAACAAATTAAAGAGAAAATTGCATTTCCCATATCTTTGTTTCCGTAATCATTAAAAATTCAGTTGACTCTCACAATTTTATTATAATCATTGTTAATTAAATGCTTTTCGTGAAGGAAATGTAAAATATCTCAGGTGAAGGTCGACTACCTATTATTAACATAATGAATACAATATTATTTATAAATTATGCAACAACTAATATATGTAAATAAACGAACTGTGTGACGAGTGAATTATCAGGATAATATGTAGGCAAATTAGTATTTTGCATTTGTAACGTTACAAGAAACAAGCGTTTTCAACTGACCTATTTGAGGAAATTCCTATTTTCAGAGGAAATAGGCCGTGTCGACCAGATGAAACATCATCAGCTGTATTTGTTATTTTTATTTGATTTTACTTTAAATAACAATATATATAATATACAGTGGCGTAACTAGGGGGCGGGGGGGCTCATTTAGGTAGGGACTCCCAAACAAATTTCTGAATTTAAATTATATTAATAAAAAAAGTGAAGTTTTTTAGGTAAGGGGGGGGGGGCTCCTCAAGTGTAGTTACGCCACTGATAATATATAATTTGTGATATTTGTTTTACTCATACTCATACTCAAGCATCTGTTTCGTTAAGGTTACTTTCTTTACTTACAATTTTAATAAACCCGTTTCCACATAAATGAAATTTTTAAGTCTGTTATCGCAATCCTTTCAGTATCGATAAAACCGTTTTAGAATAAATTTATTAGTGACATACATGGACATACCTAACCATAGTTGAAGATAACTGTCTGTGTTTTAAAAGAATGTATTAACGGTTTGCAAGATTTTATCGAATTAAATATTGACTGTAAAAAATAAAACTCCGTAGTAAATTTTCAAATTTTGCTGTTTATGACAGGAAAAAGAAAAAGAAGTTGCAATAGATGGATCTACATCTCCGAGCAACTTACGAGCATACTTATAATTTTTCACGTAATTAAGAGCACATTTTATAAAAACTGTTATTTTCTCACAATTATTTTTTTTTAAATGTATAACAAAATACCCAAACCAATTTTACATAATAATAATAATACTACAGCGTAACGACTGTAACGACCACGATTGTGATTGCCTGGGCAGATTTGAAAAGAATACTACTATCGGAAAAAAATAATTTTTAAATTAATAGCCAATCACAGTTAGCTAATTTGCTCTAATAAATTTTTTAAATTTTTCCTAACTGGAACCGTTACCTTCTCTTAAATAGAGATGCGATAATTTAAGTTTTTTGAACCGCCTACTGTATAATTTTTAAGCAAATAAAATTTAGAATTTCTAAAAATATTTACACAGCTGAAGAGATTTTTGAGAGCACTTACTTTAATTTTAAAAATTAAAAATAAATCGTGTGTCCCCGATAAACAACAATTTGTTAATATATAGAAACTTAATTATATTGTAAAATTTTATTAATTACTTTTACTTTTTACAGCATATGCAGTAATTGCTTTCGAGTTAATTATTTGAGTTTAACAAAAACTTTGCTTTCTTCAAATTAAAAAAGGTAATTTTTAAGTTAAAAAAAAAATTGATTCTTTGAGTAACAATTATTATGTAATTATTAAACATAAAACAAAATGGGCAATTATCAACACTTAATTTACGTTGGTATTACACCGCAAACTGATATTTAATTACCGGAAATATTAAACTGCAAAATCTACATGTATACATTCTAATAATATGTATACTACACCTCGGAGATTTCAATGCGTGAAAAGGTAATTTTGTTTGAATCGGTGTTAAAACACTTATTGTACTACGTACAGCTCGAACACAAAGCCGTAAACCACTTTTTACTTTTCTTTATGTTAATCATTCGTTAATTATTTTTTTCAGTTCAATTCATTAAGTTTTTAACATAATTTTAAGCACAACTTCTTCTGCTCCGTTCTCGGTCGCATAATCTCCTCGGCATTCGGGCCGAGTATGGGGACCCACAGTTAAAAAAATATATAACTGTTAGCTGAACAGCTACATTGTAAATTTCAATTTTCTAATAAATTCCCCCCCCCCCCCCCGGGCCCCGTTAAGTCTATAGGTAAATTATTATATCATATAAGTTTTAATAACAAAATGTTATTAAATCTAAAGATTTAAAAGATAAATTTAATTAACACTTCCTGATTTTTTTTCTTTTGATATCTGGACTAGAAAATATAAATATTTATGATTAAATTAATACAAGCTAGGTATTTTTTGGACAGAAATGTTAAGTTTTTATCGAACTTTTAAACAGCTATAGTTTCGTTCAGCCAGCGACAGATTGAAAATTTTTTTAAATTGAAAGCATAATCAACAACGAAAATTCATTTCAGGTTATTATTTCCTCATTTATTCAGCGGCAGCTCGTCAGAGGAGGCAAGAGAGGTTTAGCTTCCCCCGAAATTGTGGACTATTAACTATTAAAATTTTCAAAAAAGTAAAAAATGGACTTTTGATCGTGAAATCTATCCAAAGATACATATTCGAGATAACTCCAAAAAAATTTCTCATCAGTAAGCACAGATTAACTCACATCGGCAGAAATCTCCGCATAATACATGCCTCCTAAGGAAAATGCACTTCCATATTGTGTATCCAACGCAATAGCTCTTTAATGACTTTTTATTTTGTCGCCCCCTATGGTAATTTTCTGGATCCTCTACTGACCGATTAGCATCAGCAGTGTGGCATAAAGTCTATACAGGCAGATTAGAAAAAGGGAGGCCGCGGTTTAAAACCTGGACGCGTTACCGCTGTAACCCAATATCAATTTGTGGGCTATGGGAAGGCAACGGAAAGCCATCCCTAGTAAGTCACCTTGGCTCCTGCCAATTTGATAGCTTACGCTTTAGTGTATGGCAATTAAAGAATAAATACAGCTGCCGTTCTGGTTTTAAAAAATAATTAATAAACGATAGAATCCCGGGTTTTTTAAATTTTTTAAAAATTTGGTTTGATATTTCGGATATTTTATTAAAAATTTGAATTGTTCGGGATAAGATACGACTTGCGGATACGGATCTATATCTAATTACTGAACTGATTTCTTAATTTTACTATTATATTTTTGAAAATTCAAAGAAACCAGTTTGATATAAAACATAGTGTGCAAAAGTTTTCAAGAAATACCAAACGAATAAAAAATAATGACATTTTATAATTATTCTTTATTTTATTCTACCAATTTTAAATTTGTGAAAAAGAATACTGTCTAAAATTAGATTTCTTAATTTCTGATAAAGGTTTTCTTGTAAAACTGGTTTTGTATTCCGTAAAAAAACGCCCGCGGTTTTATTATTTTTCACTTTTCATAATTGGCAAAGTAACTTTTCCCGTTTCAAAACATTGTGGCTAGTCCGAAATTGGAATTATAACACCGGTACAAATTATCCATAAATTTCAAAAATTATTAATTTAGGAAATGGAAGAGGTAGATGACCTACGTTTTGTACTGCTTAATTTCTTAACATTTCGTGTTCTTTCAAAAATTGCTTGGTACTTAAATTGACGTATTTTGATGCGCAGAGTTCGGAAAATATCTGAAAACCTGGCGGAAGTGCTCTGAACCGCGAAACCGGGCGTAACCGGGTGCGAAAGATAGTAAATAAATAACAAAAACGATTGCTTGAGTACTTTTTCATATAGAATTGATTATTTGCTGAAGGCAAAATATAATGCCGTTTTTGCAATGCCAATTTCACCATAAAAAAAAGAAACAAAGTATAATGTAACCTATGGCCACACGCAAGTACTATCATTGTGCGTTTTCCGTAGGTACGAGCACAAAATACCTGCAGTCAAATTCATCCAACTGGATAATTTAATCAAAAACATCATTTAACTTTTTGCATTATATGTAAGTGTATCGGCGTTCTCAGTTTGCTTTATTTTGAAATGCCATTTAACTTAATAATAATGTTAGTAGTGCAAACAAGACCTGCAGCAATTTTTTTGTTTCGTAATAAGCACTTAATTTTTCAATAAAAAATCACCTAATGTATCTCACTTAAGGCTCATACCACTCCTAGTTTTTATGAGTAATTTTAAGCAGGATCGGCCTGGCCCAGTAGGGCAAGGGGCAACTCTGCGATCTTCAGCATTTTAAATTTCAACTTGGACAACCGCGAAAAAGAAATTTTTCAAAAACAGTTGGGATATTTTCCAGATTTTGTCGAGTTTCCTTTACATTGTATATGTGAAACCAATAAAACGTCATTATCGTGTTTACATTTACAACTTTCTTAATTTTATTGCACCTTTAATGCATTTAGCTCGTCTTTCGTATATTAAATATAATTATTACAAGTTAAAATTAGTTATAAAAACAATAATAAAAATATTTGCATATATTCATAAGCTTGACATTTAAAAAATCTTGGGTTAACCTTGCAAAATATTAAAATAAATGTGAAGATTACCGGTTATTTTAACAAAAATGATCTCAACTTGGAAGAATTTCGAAAATTTAAAAAGGTAGGGGGCGAGATTTTCAATCCAACAATTGACGTTTTTTACAAGTACACCCCGTATAGAGAAAACAAGATTTATTCTCTGTTAACAACATTACATACACGTTAATTTAGAAAGTAGCAATGACCATTATTTACTTGTCGAGCACATTTTATTTAAAAGATGCGTACAAAACCTTTAGAAAATAATCGTAAAAAGCAATTACATCCCATGTAGCTACAAGCACAAAAAAAACACTTTCGAAAATAATTTTTTTTTCTTCAAAATTTACCTTAAATTTAATTAACGCACACTAAAGTATCCAGCACCAAGTAGCGAGTCGAAATATTATAAACAATTAAAATTGATTTGTCTTCAAAAACTTGTAAAACACTTTTTTCGTTCACTAATTTACATTTTCGAAATCTGATTATTTAACTTCGAGCGAGCGCACTTGACAAATTAAAGGTAATCGACTACTCTACGCGTTTTTCAGTTTATTACTGTCTCACCTGCGAGTGGAATTGAGAATCAAATTCAGCAGGTGAGTGAGATTGGTGGATTTCTTGAATGGAAATGTTGATTTTAAAAGGTCAACGCTACTCCGCTTGATATAAACGAAGAAAGAATGTTTGTACGTAGGTCTTGTATATATTTACACATTTACTGAAAAATTACCTTTCTCTTCACTTTTGTAGTTTACCTTCATCTTGACTCGCGATTAAAAAAATTGCATTCAAATGTTTTCCTGTTATTGTTTTTCAATTAATTTTTCCAAATTTTATTATAAGAATTTTATATTTCGTCGCCGTCGCGCCCCGTCAGTCACAATTGGTCAAAAATTTGGTATAAAGTTCTTTTCCCTAATATTACAAATTTTGAAAACAAATGCAAGAATGAAAAAATTGTTTTCAATTTCATCCTGGATTTTATTTCAAAAATGTTGAAAAAGCAAACAAAAAGCTGTAATATTCCTCAAATTTTCTCTGATTTCCTAAAATTTTCCAAGATTTCCTTGGTTTTCTTAAGATTTTTACGCATTTCCTAAGGTTTCCTATAAGATTCCCTCGATTGCTTAAGATTTCCAGAAATTTCGTAAAATATCCTGAGTTTTCTTAAGATTTGCTAGAATTTTAAAGATTTTCTTGGATAGTAACATTTTTCAAGCTTTCCTAGATATCCTGAGATTTCTTTATATTTTTCAAGATATCTTAGAATTTTCTATTTTTCAAGATATCTTAGAATTTTCTATTTTTTCTCAGATTTCCTATTTTCTAAGATTTCCACAGATTTCCTAAAATTTCTTTGGATTAACTAAGATTTTCCATGATTTCCTAGAATTTCCTAAAATTTCCTTGAATTTGCTAGAATTTTCCCGGATTTCCTACTTTCTAAGATTTACCCGGATTTGCAAAGATTTTGTAGATTTCATAGAATTGTCTTGTGTTTCCCGAAATCCTTTAAATTTCTAAAATTGTCATAGATTTCCCGAAATTACTTAAAATTACCTGGGATTTTCTATTTTTTTTCGGATTTCCTAGAATTTCACAATTAAATTTGATACTTAGTTTATGTACTTTCGATTCCGAGAATACTCAGAGAAAAAACAATCCTCGTAATAATTCTGAAGTAAATATTACATCAATTTTATATTGAATAAATTTTATATCAAATTTAGTAAAATTTACTTCAGATTTAGTAAAATTTACTTCAAATTTAGTAAAATTTACTTCAAAATTGGTGTGAGGCTGATTTGAACTCCAATTGAAGTAAAAATTACTTCAATACACCAAAAATTTATCTCTGTGTAATGTTGCTACTATAAGCAAAATATCAAATTTTTTTCCCAACATAAAACAGAAGAAGAAGAAGATGGCTCACTTACTTTTTCTTCCCCTGTGGAAATTTAAATTTAAATTTTATGCAAAATCGAGAAGAGAGTCACAAGACAAATTTTTCTATACCTAACTTGTTTTTACAAGATTTTTAAAAGATTTACCCGGATTACCTTAAGATTTTCTTCCAAAAAAGTTGAAAAAGCAAAGAAAACAGATTCTATAGTGTTCTTGATATTTTTTAAGATTACCCTGGATTTGGTTTCCTACATTACTTTGGATTTCTTAAGATTCTCTTGGATTTCAAAATTAAATCAAATTTTTGAACACTAGATTTCCTTTTATGAGATTTTTGAATTAAAAAAAAATTAAAAAACAAATACAAAACTGCCAATAGAATTCCAAATATTCCCTGGAATATTAGTTTTCCTACACTTCCCTGGATTTCCCAAGATTTTCTACAATTTCCTTGAATTTCTTAAGATTTTTTTTCCCTTCAGTTGTACTCCAGATTTTCCCAGCGATTTCCCTCTTTGTCTTTCTTATCTATGCGGTTGCCCCATTAACACAGCAAGCCAGCGTTGAGGTGGAGAAAATAGCACTTATTTAATAATAATAATTTATTATTACTGGTTTATAATTACAATTGAATTAAGAATTTTTAAATATTTTTCAAAATTTTCGACGGCAAAGGTGGACTTTCAGTTTAACTAGTTTGCAACCCATCATACACCAAATGACATTCCATGATTCTAGGTTATAATTATCGATTTTGTCAATAAACGTCAAAACATCAACATTTTTCACGAAACATCACATTGAAGAATTAATTTGTGCGATCAGTTTAATTAAATTTAGTAGAAATGTCTGCGGCTATGCTAACAGCAGATTGGTTTCTATTAGGAAGAGATTTGTACTTTAGGTAAGCAACCCACAAATTTGTAACCTCAAATTTAATCAAACATTTACAGAAAATTTGAAATTTATGCCATGGGATGGCACCAAGACGTGCACTTGGAAAAAGTAATTTTGGAAGCTGCACCTTATGGCGGTCCAATCGCAGTTAGAAGGGACGAGAACAAAATTGTTAAAGTTAAAGGAGCCGGACAACCTGTTATTGCTACGTTTTCAGGTTCTGGAAAACAATTAGCCACCATTAAAGTACATTACTGTAACTCCACATTTTTCCTTGTTTTAACTTTGATTTTTTTATAGTGGAATCGAAGACCTATAATCAAAATGGGTTGGTCGAATGACGAGAAGTTTATCTGCGTTCAGGATGATAGTCACGTAATGGCGTACGATTTATTTGGTAACTTTTTGCAGAAGTTCACGCTTTGTCAGGAAGCAATGGATACTAAAATAATCGATGCGAAAATGTTTACCAATCATAAAAACCTGACTGGGATTGCAATTATGACATCTCACTATAAGATCTTTGTTTTCAACAACATTTTTGAACCCAAGAAGAGGCAGCTGTCTGATTTACCTAGTGAGTTACATGTTTTGTTTATGGTTTTGCAGTACCATAATAATATGCTTTTTTAGAGTCAAATCTTCATCCGACCGCATGGGGAGTCATATCGGAAGAAAGAGGTACCGAAGTTCTCATTGCTAGGGAAAAAGAACTATACAGGTTAAAACAGGACGAGCATCATCCCACTGTGATGGTAAGTTAAATTTCATTTTATTTACAAAGGGTAAAACACTTTTTTTTTAGCTTGAAGCAGACATCACTCATTTTTACACTTCGATTTTGGAAATGACAATTTCTATAAACTGCCGCCACGTCGCCTTATTTACTGATGCTGGTTATTTGTGGTTGGGCTCCGTAGATCTCAGGACCAAATATTGTGAAATTGATACGAATTTCATACCCAAACCAAAACAACTAGTCTGGTATGTTCTAGAATCTAGATAACTGATTTAATTTATTTTTATGTTTATTTGTTAAACAGGTGCGGGACGGAAGCTGTAGTGGCATTTTGGGAATCCGAAGCCTCACTGTTAATCGTCAGCAGGCATGGTGAAAAGGCGACTTACTCCTATGACAGTTCAGTTCACTTGGTTCCTGAAATTGATGGCATTCGCGTTTTGTCGACCTTCCAACACGAACTTATACAAAAAGTTCCAGATGTGGTACAAAAAATATTTAAAATTAACAGCACGGAACCGGGTAGTTTCCTGTTGGAAGCGTCAAAACAATTTCAGGTTTTGAAACCAAACCTAAAATTTTGGATTCAATGGTAAATTTTTGTTTTAATTTTAGAGGCGCAGTCACAGAGCTGATGAGTATATTTGTTTGGTTAAAAATGAGCTAACAAAAGCCGTTGAACAGTGTATAGAAGCGGCAGGTTATGAATTTGATTCTGATGTACAAAAACTGTTAATTAGGGTAAAGAATTTCTTTTTCTGCTAGTTCCTTCTAACTTGGCTCATTTCAGGCCGCACAATTTGGAAAATGTTTTGTTGCTGACATCAATCCAGCATCTTACGTGGAAATGTGTCGAATATTACGGGTTTTGAATAACGTGCGGGATAGAAAGATCGGAATTCCATTGACATTCACACAGTAAGTTACTTAAATCTTCGAGGTGGTTCTTTTTAATTTTTGAAATTTTAGATTGCATTATCAGGGGTACAGACTGCTACTTGATCGTTTGGTTAGCAGACGACAATATTATTTGGCCATTTGTATTGCTAAGTATCTGCAAATGCCCGATAAAGACGGCAGTAGTCGCATTTTAGTGCATTGGGCCAAGTACAAAGTAAGTTCTCAGCAGGTAAAGTTCTATGATTAGATCAAACTTTTTAATTTGTGTAGGTTACCCAACCCCATCTAGATGAAGAAACTGTAGCTAAAGAAATCGCTGGTAAGTTTGGCTACGCAAGCGGTATCTCTTTCAGCGATATCTCTAGTACAGCGGCCCAATCTGGACGTAAACAACTGGCTATCAAGGTATTTCTGCATTTCATCACTGTCCCGTATTTTTTAACGAAATTAATTTGAACATTGCTTTTCGTTTGGGGATCGGTAACATGAACTTATTTTCATTTTTTTTTTAAGTTATTAGACCACGAAAGCAAAGCTAGCGAGCAAGTGCAGCTTTTGTTAGAATTGGATGAAAATAAGCCGGCACTTTTAAAAGCCATCGAAAGCGGTGATACCGACTTAGTTTACATGGTTATTTTGCGATTACGGGATAACATGCCTCTTGCGGACTTTAAGGTTACATATTTTGTTTTATAATGGAGTCATTACTAAAATGTCTTTTTAATTAGATGGCCATCAGAAATTTTCCTGTCGCCTATGCTTTATACATCAAGTATTGCCGGGAACACAATTTCCAAGCTTTAAATGAAATGTTTATTCAGGATGATGATTTTAACTCGCAGGCTCAAATTTTTATCGAAGAAAGTGTGGATGAAAAGGTGAAATATTTTCATTTTGAGAACAAAACTGAACTTTTTTATTTTTAGAAAATCCATTCACGGGATTCTTCGTTAGTTTCGGCAATGGAAGCATATAAAAGAGCGCGTAACGAACAATGTGCCACCATTTGCGATGAATCTCTTAAACTATTGAAGTATCAAAGAACTTTAGAAGATAAGCATAAAGTAGGTTTTGTAGGAATGTCGGTTCATGACACCTGTAAAAAGTTGTTAGAACTATCGGATCTGAAAGAAGCGGAACGATTCAAATCTAACTATAAAATACCTGATAGAAGGTAATTCAAAGCTGTTTTTGTCTGTTCTTTATTAAAATTTGTTCTTTTGTCAGGTACTGGTGGTTAAGAATACAAAGTTTGGCGGATGCAAGTAATTGGTCGGAATTGGAAAAATTTTCCAAATCCAAAAAATCACCAATAGGGTATGCACCGTTTGTTGATGTGTGTCTACAAAAAAATAATCGCGAAGAGGCTATTAAATATCTCTCTAGAGTTAGCGAAGACGTGATCATTAAATATTACGTTAAAGCAGGGTAAGTCCAGAATTCTAGATCAATTTCCATGATTAAAACAACATAAATTTTAGGAAATTAGAAGAAGCTGCTCAACTAGCATTAGATCAAAGAGACATGCAAGGTCTCGTGTATGTACAAAGTAAATGCCCTCCTCAATCGAATCTAGTCGAAAAAATTAATGGTTTTATTTCCCAATTAGGGGCCAGAAAGTAAAGTTAAGTCGACGTTTTTTTTAAATATATTCAAAATGTAAATAAAATTTTATATAAGTTTTGTTATTAAATTATCAAAATATTCTTATCAATATTACTACTAAAAAATATCTTTTATCGTTTTATTAAAATTATAAGTAAGTAAACCTATGATTAATGGCTTTTTGTCTTGTTTGACTATGGATCAGCTATCTATATTTTACAAGTTTATAAAATTAAAGGTTACTGATTATTTAAAAGTTATTTCAACTAATACACTAGAAACAATGATGAGAATAATAGGTCCCAGTCATTCCGTCTTGGCATTATGCTGCAGGGGCTGGCACCTTCGATATATGTTTCACTAATTTTATCTTTTCGTGCGGAGTATTTATCAAATAAAATTCACTTATACCTTGTTTAAAAGGTAAAAGTTAATAATATTTATTTAATTAAAAAAAATAGTTGTATCATTGGAAAATTCAATTATTTTGAAATAATCTCAAGTATGCATTTATCTAGTATGTACCTTGGAATTTACATAACATGTTGAGTATGGCCAGATCTATAATCTTAGTCACAATCTTATTTTTAAAAGGGGGTGGCATAATAATGGATTATGATATTGGTTTTGAAAATAAATCAATATATGGAAGGTGTGTGATTTCGCGTGATACGCAAGTTGAATAGATAGATTTCATACAAAATTTTATCTTTCATCAATCGTTTTTTGAAATCAAAAAAGTTTTTCTGAATTTACATTTCATTTTTCAATCTTATTTACATAAAACAAATGAGAAACCTATTTGACTTGTTAGAGTTTAATTTGACATTATTACTTTTGTGTTATGTTGCATCTCTGATTGGTTGAATAGTGAACAAAGGAAAATAATTTCCAAAAATTTCAAACATAATAACTTCCTCTTTCGTGTGCCATGTTAGGCCTTCCCGATGTTGGCGATCACAATTTGACTGAAGCCAAGCTGACGTTAAGGAATTTTAATTAATTGGGTAGTTTTCCGTTGCCTTTCCGGTAGCCCACAGATCTATCTTGGGCTTTAGATCACAACAGTGTATATGCCGCGATCAGGATTTGAACCGAAGTTATCTGTTTCCCTATCGGCCGGTATAGGCTTTACACCGTACTGCTGGTATTAAATTATAAATATTAAACTGTATCCTTAAGATTTTAGATTATCACAGAAAGAAGAAAAAATAAATATCGAAGCAATGTGGAACCAATCAATCACCCAATTGTACCAGAAGAGATTGGAAGAAAAAATCAAAGCGAATCCATTGCAAAATGATGATGATGAGAGACTTGAAATAACTACAGCAGATGTTGAACAAGCAATAACAAAACTAAAAAACCGAAAATCGTCGGAAATTTTAGATATCTGGGTAAGGCAGTCCTGTAAGATTGAGAATATCAACGAATGGATAATTGGGAGGAAGACATAGTGGAATCAGCATATAAGTAGAATGGCAGAGGACAGGGTGGTGAGAATAGCAAATGTGGGAAGACCACGAAAGAGGTGGAGCGATAACATCGCTGAACAATGAAGAGGTGACTGAAGATAGAACAAGTGAAAGCCTGATTAGAAGAAAGAAGAACAGAAATACAATTTTTTAAGAAAACTATTACTATGTTACTATTAAAATTGCTATTACTTTTTGAGGCAAAGCGCACACAAAATTTGACCACATAAACACCGACATTGTTTGGAAACAATGATTTTCAGCTTCTGGGACCCCAAAAAGACTAGATTCACCAAAATTTCAACTTTTTTTCTAAACTATTACAATACTTGAAGCTGATAATAGATTATTCACAAAACCTCGCAAGTGGGTGTGTAGCCCAAATCATATTTCCAAAAATTAATTTATCACAAGTTCCTATGAAGCTTATCAATTTGTGTAATTATTTGAATCCGCTTAAACAACGAAAAATTTGATAAAGAGCCACATCATTTTATGAATTTATCAACTTGCTAATAAGGGGCGAACAATATTAAATTAAAAACCTTGACTTTTATTCTAATTTAAGCGCATTTAAAGAGATAAATTAGAAAACAAATTGATAAACTAATAATAGCTTTAAAAAAAGCCAGGGATAGTTAAAAATTTAGCATGATATTATAATCTCATTCAAAAGTATTTTTTCCTCAAATAGTGTTGCAAACTGGAAAAATTATTATCAGAGTATAGTTTGTTCAGTACAAAGTAACAGATAAGATAAAACAAAATTATATAAAGCGATACAAGGTGAAAATACTAATTTAGTAGCACCACACAATCGACATGGCCGGTAAGACGCAATTTTATTATTTTGTTTCTTTGCGCTACAGCGTTCGTTATTTCTAGACAATTTCGGTTTTAAACCAAGTCTTATAAATCCTACCGCTCCTTCATCCCCATACCCACCTTCCTCTGCTAGTAGTCCGTACCCACCCTCTGCCGGTAGTCCCTACCCACCCGCTCCTGCCAGTCCCTATTACCCACCCGGTTCAGCTCCTTTACCAGTATATGAGCCCCCCGTTAGTGGTTACCCTCCACCAACTTATTCACCTGGAACATATCCATCCGTGTCACAATATCCTTCAGGTATCTTTCGGCCTCCTCCTCTAAACAGCTATCCGACACCTCCGCCGCCACCATCGTATCCTCCCCCTTCCACTGGTCCAACATCCTGCTGTCCAAGCCCCGTTTATCCTCCACGCCCTTCACAATGGGGAAGCAATTTAGTAACTGGTGGGAACAAGGGTAAGAATTGTATTACGTAATAAGTACTCAATATTTTTTATCTTGCGGGATTAAAAAGATAAGAATGCAATTGTACAAACACTTAAAAAAGTTGTTTCTAACTAGAAAAATAATTTCAAGTTGATTTTTATCTCGAATACATTTTAGCATATTACTGGGTTGACTGGACAGCACACCGTATGGTACCACCTACCGCTGTACACGGTGGTGTCGATAAGGACGGAAGTCAAATATACGTTGGAAGAGCTTATCACGAAGGTGATTGGATCCCAGCTAAAGTTATTCCAGAGAAGCACATTGCATATGTAGCCTACGGTGGTGGAGAACATGGTAAAGACACTTTCCAGGTAGGTAAAATAGATTTTGTGTACAAACAGATTTGTACAGAAAAATTATAGGTTTTATGTGAACAACGTTTCGACTGGATACCGGCACATGGTGGAGAAATACCTGCGGGTGCGGTAGAAGGCGGTCGCACTTCTTCGGGAGAGGTTCTGTACATTGGCCGCGTTTGGCACGACGGCGCTCACACTGTAGGAAAGGTAAAGTTACAAAATTTTTTTTTGCCTTGTTTTAAGTTTTATTTTTTCAGGTTCAATCAAGTCACGGTTGTTGCTACATTCCTTATGACATGAGAGAAATGTCTTTCCCTACATACGAAATCTTAGTACTCCGTGTTTAAGTTTTCCGACTTTTCTGAATAAAATATTTGAAATTAAATTTTTTGTTTTATTTATTAAAAAAAATAACATTTGAAGTTTCCTAAGTGATCACGCTGCTATCTTCCTGCATACTAACGTCACTTTCGCGGGTGCTGTTCATTTCGATGTCTTCGTCGTCGTCCTCTTCAGCTTCCATTTCAAAAAGCTTTACTTTTTTCTTATTTTCCGCCAGCACCAAGGAAACCTTCCTAGATCCCGAAACAGCAATTTTATTGCAAATCATACCTTCGACTTGCTTCAACACTGCAGACCCTAACTGTAAACCGTTTATTTCCAACATAATTTGATTATTACCACCATTTTCGTTTTTTTGAATTTCTTCAATCAGGGCCACTACTGGTAGCTGATAAATAATTCCAAAGCGAGTCCCATGTTCTTGTAACAAAACCGACAATATATTTGAATTATAAAATTTCACATCGACAACTTGATAACCGTCACTCAAATTATCCAACTGCCTAAAGTAAACAAAACTGCAGTTCGTGTTTTCGTTGGTTACCTTCATGAAATAGATACCTTCTGCGGGTGGAATAGTAGTTAAAAATGCTATAAGAGTGGATTTGTCGTTTGAATGTACGTCATTGAAATTTGTGTTTGTAATCCGCACCGGTTCACTTTGAAATTCTAAACTTCCCACAATATTTTTAAAAGTACACTGCTGGGTAATTAACGTTCGTGGCGCCTCGAAAATGTTATCGATGGATGCAGTTAAGTGTTTGATTTGTTGAATTAGGGAATAACTTTTGTAACGTTTAATCGTACTGGGATGATCACGAATGCACTCATTACTTGCAAGAAACTGTTCCCACACGTTATCGTCGTTCTTTACCGCGATGGTAAGTGGATTATCTTCCAAATATTGACCTAAGCGTTCCATCGTAAACTGTGTTGTTTTCGTAGGATCTTCTTTCTTTGTGCCGATGTTATCAAAATTTAAAATAAAATTTGTAATGTGAATAATGTCTTGTTGCGTGTTTTTCGGTACGTCGGGTGGAACTGGGATTTCCATTAGGTTTGCAATAGCCATGTAAAGCCATCGAAAGAAAGCTTTGTAATTTATCATAAAATCGTCTATCACCTGATGCATTTCATCAACTTTAACCAAAAACGCCCCCGAAGCAGTAATGGAATCTGTTATTGTCTCTTCGCCCAATCCAACAACCTAACATTAGCCCAAATTAATAAATGGAAATTATGAAACCATTTTGCAAACCAGAAATTAGAATAGAAATTATATACCTTACCTTGTAACGATGCTTTAAGCGTGCCATGCCCCGCAACTCGGTCAGGTGGTAGGAAATACTCTGACTTGCTTTGGTGACATGCTTCAACAACATTTTTTGAATGTTTGCGTAGCACATTTCGATAACCTGTCCAAACTTTTTCAAACCTTTCTCGGTAAGGTCTTGTAAGAGAAAAGCCTGCATTTCATCTGAACAAATACCAAACAACAACAAATCCAAAAAGTCTGCACTCAAAGTGTTTTCTGGCACTTTCGAAGCGTAATTATGTAATTTAGCGTCCATTTCCATCAAAAAAGTCTCCCAAGTTTCCTTAATCGGCAAAATCGAGTCCGTTAAATACGTAACTAGGTTTGATAAGTAGCCATGTTTGACAGCGATAGCGTATAACTCCTTTGTGTGAGTTTTAAATACTTCTGTATTAACGGTAACAATATTAAGCTTACCCCATTGGTCTTTCACCGTTACATGCAACAAAGCCAGATCGTCCGAAAAGTGAGCACAAATTACACTACAGGAACAATTCAAATAAGCATTCATGTTAATATCGGCACATGGAAACTGCCCAAAAATGTAAACTTGTAAATAACCCTCTTCGGTGCCAACCACCAACAAATTTAATTCTTCTTGTTCCCGAATCAAATTAAAATTTAAGTTCGGATCCTGGGTGTTGGAAAGTGAAGGTCCCGCATTGGACAGTGGTGGAAGGTTGGGTAAAAATTTTTTCCAGGAATCCTTAAAACAATTATAAGAAAAGTTGTGAAAGCAATTATTATTATTCGTCTTACCAAGTGCTTCATCGCAACGTTTGTTTGCTCTTCGTCTCCAATTATTGAGGTTTTTGTTTCAACTTTTTCTTTAAACCAAAACACACACGTAATGTTGCCGTTCACGAGAAGTTTGTGAACTATATTTTTGTTCTCGATATGCACCAGTAAAACAGTGCCGTTGCTATAAGCAATGGCCAGGACTTTTCCATCGGGCCGCCAAGCCAAACCTTTTACTGTGACCCCTTCTTTAGGAGGTGCTAAACTCCAACACCTACTCCACGATAATCTATGTAAAGCAACTTCACCTGCAAGAAAATCAGGTTAAAGGCAAAATTTTGTTATCATTTAAAAACTGACCTTTATCATTGGAAAGTGCAATCAAATCCATCCGGTCGTTCCATAAGACGAATTCGATATCGTTGGCCACATTTCGCTCTTCTAATTGTTTAATTACTAAAGACATTTTATATTATTAAATGTAGAAATACCATTAAAACAAAATTTGAGGTTATATTTTATGTTTGACAACCGGGGGCCGCTGTTTTATGCACAAAACAGTTGGGTTAGGATTTTTTTAATTTAGTTTCAAAGTAGAATCGATTTATCAAAATAAATAAAACAAAATGAAAATGGACAACTTAGATGCAAGTATTATGGACAAGTCCATGCGATCGGTTTTTGGTAAGTCAAAAAAATTATAGTTGAGGCCCAACGTTTTTAATTTTCAAATTGTAGTGGGTAATATTCCATATGAAGCAACCGAAGAGAAGCTCAAAGACATATTCGGAGAGGTTGGACAAGTTTTGTCGTTCAAGTTAGTTTTGAGTTTACATTTTGCGTGTAGATTATGATGCGTTTTTTTAGATTAGTGTTTGATCGCGAAACAGGGAAGCCTAAGGGATATGGATTTTGTGAATACAGAGACAAGGAGACCGCTTTGAGTGCTATGCGCAATCTAAATGGCTACGAAATAGGCGGCAGAAATTTGAGAGTAGACAATGCCTGTACAGAAAAGTCTCGCATGGAAATGCAAAATCTGATGAACACAACTCCAATTGAAAGTCCTTATGGGGAAGCTCTCCCATCCGAGCAGGTTCCCGAAGCCATTAGCAAAGTAGTTGCTTCGATGCCACCCGAACAGATGTTCGAATTAATTAGACAAATGAAAGACTGCATGCAAGTTAGTATAATATTAGGTATCATAATATACCTAAATTAATTTTTATTTTTAACTTTTGCAGAATAATCCGTTGGAAGCACGAAACATGCTTTTAGAAAATCCACAATTGGCTTATGCACTATTGCAAGCTTTAGTTATTATGAAAATTTTGGATCCACTAACGGCCAGTGGTATGCTTCACCCTGAAACGGCAGTACCCATTTTAACGCCTCAGGTTCCAATTTCCACTAATTCAAGTTTCAACTCGAAGCCGATTCCTACTTTAACTAAACCAGATTTTCCTGTTGCATCACCCATGTGTCACAGTTTTATACCACATCAGCAGCAGCAACCAGTTTTTATAAATCATCAGGATGTTGATTTACGGTCACTCGATATGAAGGGTTTGGGTGATCCTAGGTTATCAGCAAGTCGTATACCAGGCGGTGACCAAGATATGCGCACAATAACAGGAATTGCGCCTAATTGTTTACCTCCATTAATGCCGGAAAAGTATGATATGATATTAACAATGGAACTGTAACTAATTTTTATTATATTTTAGTTTTGGAAGAGATCTTCGTACACCCATTTCTGCTTTTGGACCAGATCCACGCCAATCGCGTTTTCAAGATCCCAGACAAAAAAGTACAGATAAATTGTTACAACGGAATAATTATCTTATACCTGATTGCAATCTTCCTCTACCAAATCCAAAGCCGGTACCACATAACACAATAAATGTTAGTCGACCTCCACCCAACTTGTCTACGGGTATTGGAAATCCAACAGCTTGTGACAAAGAAAAGACTGAATTAATAATGCAAGTATTGCAATTGTCCGATGATCAAATTTCTATGCTACCACCAGAACAACGTAACAGTATTTTAGTGTTAAAAGATCAAATTGTCAAAACTTCCCGACGTTAAAATGGTGCACAGTTTGAAGACAAAAGTGTTTAGTTTGTTATAATTAATATTTGCTTAAATTTTGATTATTTTTATAATTGGTGTATTTGTTTATGATAAAAATCCGAAAAGAAATAAAGAATATTATATATTATACTTAAAAAAAAAATTTTATTTTTTAAACGATGAGGTGTACGTGAGACAAAATTTGGGGAAGTTAGAGGAAATACAAGAAATCCTGGGAAACCCAGAGAAATCTTAGGAAATCCAAAAAAAATCATATGATATATTTAAAATTTTAAGAATTCCAAAGTAATCTTAAGGAATCCAGGGAAATCTTAGGAAATGGAAAATTTTAGTAAATTTAAGAAATCAAAAAAAATCTTAGAAAATAGAAAATTCAAAAAAATGCAGAAAATCATAGAAAAAAAAGGAATCCAAGGAAATTTTAAAATATTCTAGGAATTTTGAAAATCTTCGGAAAAATCCGGAAAAATTTTTCAAAAATTTAATGTTGAGAGGAAAATGCTGCTTTACTTCCAAAAAGCTGGGTATACACTAGCCATATTACACCCGGAAAAACTTAGTTTTAAATTAAAAAAAAAAAATAACTTACGGCCACTGCGTGTCACCCTGTACAACACTGTATAGGCAACAATCAAGAGTGCGGCCGTTGACAGCGTTTGCTTGATTGTACATTTCTTGGTGTAAATATTAATTTTGCAGTAAATAAATCAAGTTCAACATGGATAGTTTAGATGCAAATATCATTGACAAGTCAATGCGGTCAGTTTTCGGTAAGTTTGTGATCAGGATATCAACCTAACCTAAAAATTGTTTAAACCGCAAATATTTTGTAAAAACTGTTGTAATTAACTTTCCAGGGTATTTTCTTAAATTTCAACAAAAAACGCATAAAGTACTATGCGCATTAAAGATTATTTAATATTTTATAGTTTTACGGAAAAATTCAAAAACCTTTTTTGATTTCAGTCGGTAATATTCCGTATGAAGCTACCGAAGAGAAACTTAAAGATATATTTGGAGAAGTTGGACAAGTATTATCATTCAAATTAGTTTTTGATCGTGAAACAGGTAAACCCAAAGGTTATGGGTTTTGTGAGTACAGAGATCAGGAAACCGCCTTGAGTGCCATGCGCAATCTTAATGGCTACGAAATAGGCGGCAGAAATTTGAGAGTGGACAATGCTTGTACCGAAAAGTCTCGCATGGAAATGCAAAACTTGTTGAATCAACCGCCAGTTGAAAATCCCTACGGGGAACCTCTTCCGGCTGAAAAAGTTCCTGAAGCTATTAGCAAAGCTGTTGCTTCCATGCCACCTGAACAGATGTTTGAACTAATTAAACAAATGAAGGCTTGCATGCAGGTAAGTCGGATTACATTGAATATTTTAAAATTTGTTTTTGTTGACTAATTTTTTTTTAAAGAATAATCCCTCGGAAGCAAAGACTATGCTGATACAAAATCCACAGTTAGCTTATGCTTTGTTGCAAGTTCTGGTGGTTATGAGAATTGTGGATCCGCAAACTGCTAGCAGTATGCTTCATCCCGACACGGCAATCCCCTTGTTGTTGCCATCCGAGAAACAACCTTCCGTTGCTATTAATTCTACCTTTAATGCTCAACCTATTCCACCTCCCTTAATTAAACCCGATTTTCCTGGTATACCATCTTTAATGCATACGTTGACTCAACCACCGCAGCAGCCGGTGTTCACAGGTAGATTTTCTCTTATGAAATTAAAATATAATTGTTTTAAAAGAGGTTTCTTTAGGACAAGATGTTGATTTGCGCTCACTTGATGTGAGGGGTGTAGGCGATCCTCGTCTATCGGGTCGTATTGGAGGTGACCAAGATATGCGCACCTTGCCAGTAGCTTTAGTTAATCCAGTACCGGCACCAGTGATTGAAAGGTAAGATATTTAAACTAATAGATTTATATTTAAAAAAAAAATGTTTTAATCTTTTTTTGCGGCTTCTCTAGCTTGCATAAGGGAGATACTAAGGGAGACAGGTATTTATTTTTATAGCATCATCAATTCTGTGGTCTCTGGGTAAAACAACTTAAGTCCAAAAATGAAGTTTTGAGATATAGCCACATGCCCCATTAACAACTGTACTAAATTTTTTTTACACTTCTCAATATTTTGTTATTTATTGGCCGAATGACTTAGTAATTTTACCAAAACATTGAGCTCAACTTTTTGCATCTGATGGTGCAATAAGTCCACAATCGCCAAAAAGTGACTTAAGTCGTTTTACACAGAGACCACAGAATTTTTGATTCATAATTTTTTATTTAAAATCCAACAATCAGAATAGAATCTAGGCTAATTAATTGTGTTACAGTTTTGGAAGAGATCCACGTGGACCCATTTCAAGTTTCGGATCAGATCCTCGTCGTCTGCAAGATCCAAGACAAAAAGGAATAGGTAAATGTTTTGTTTTCCCAAATGACAACGCTAAAATGATTCTTGTAGCTCCAGCAGTCAGTCAACTGCCAGTTCAGAATGTAAAGCTACCTGCGGTTGCTCCAGTTCCACCGGTTATTCCAAATGTCAGTCGAATTTCTTCAAATATGTCGCCCAATGTTGGAAATACAGGTGCTTCGGATCAAGAAAAGGTGATTATTTTAAAATTGAAGGTTTTTTTTACTGTAATTTTTAACTTTTCAGGCTGCTTTGATTATGCAAGTGTTGCAACTTTCAGATGAACAAATTGCTATGTTACCACCAGAACAGCGTACTAGTATTTTGGTACTAAAGGAACAGATCGCCAAGAGCACTCAGCGTTAAATTTATTTAGATGACACTGGTGTCTGCTTTATTTTTATCCTTGTAGAAACTTTTCTACAACATTTTTTAAACAATATTAGGTCTGTTCGTTTGCTTGCACTAACTTGAACCGAGCAAGCAAAGAACCAATCAACAAATGCTTTTATTTGTGCAAGTAAACGAACAGACTTATTGTAGAACTTTTATAACAATTTTTTGAATTTTACAGTATTCAAGTAAGTTTAAAGATTTAAACAATTTTTATATTATACCAGGAAGTTTTGTATGGATTCTTTTAGATTATTATAAAAGATTTTATTTATATTTGACTTCTATGTGAATTTAATCACAAGAACGATAAAATCAAAAAGTGCAAATATAATTAGCACAAATATGCTGTATTTAATGGGATAATTAGAAATAAATTATTTCCAAATTTGATGTAGGTATTTAGTGCTTTAATAAAAAAATTCTAAATTTCAAGCCTGATTACTCCTGACTGTTTAATATTTTCTTCTCATCAACCTTGCAGTTTGCCACGTGATTGTTATGAAATAAAGGCAATTATCTAATTTAACTATTTTTAATAAGGAATGTTGAATGCTACTTCACCATATTTTAGTTATACTTAAATAATACGTATTTACATCAAATACATTACAACAAATCAAAATTTTGCTAAAACTTTACACGTCACATTTATAACTTAAAATGCGTTTGATTCATACACCAACTAAATCTTACTAACTTTAACAATAAAAACAGACAAATTTACACTCGAATTGTTCAAATATTTACAATTTTCAAATGTATGAAAATTTTAAGTGTGAAAATGAAAAAAAAAAAAGATGTAAGCTTCGGTGTTGACTAAAGACATTCACTAACACTTGAAAAATTCCAGTTTAGTTGTCCTTCTTCATACGTGTGCTGGTCATACGATAAATGATAGAATCACGACCAGGGTCCATGTTACCGATAGCTAAACAAATTGCCAACAAAGCAAACACCATGATAACTCCAAACCAAAGAATCAGGTTAAATATAACAGGGTAGTCTCTTCCATAAGTGGGTGCAATGTTCAAATTTTTCTAAAACAACAATTATGCTTTAAATTGAAATTTCATTAATAATAAATACCAACCCAAAACAGGTTGGGGGTCTCCTCAGCCTTAACTGCTGGGGCTTCACGTGCACGTCTGGTGTGGCTAACATCACTAGTGACAACAGTGACCAAAACTTTTCCATCGTAAGCTTCATTAAATGCTCGACTTAAACGGTTGATCGAATCAATCAACAACTTTTTGCCTTCATTAGTTGCAGTTGAATTATCACCGTGCAAGTCTGAAAGGGCATGTAAACCACCACATCTGAATCTATAAAAGTCGGGTTGGAAATTTCTCTTGATCACTCCACTCTCAATCTAAAAGTAATCCATATTTTACATAAAATAAACATTAAAACAAAAATTTTATTTACCTCTTTCGAAATTGCATTCAAGAGGTTTATTTCGTGTAAAAATTTACGATCCTCTTCCACGTCATATTTCAAATTGAAATGACCATCTTTAGATTTTTTCAAATGTTGAATTCCATTGAGAAACTTGTAACTGTTAACCTAAAATTAAAACGTGAACCAACAACCAAATTATAACAAAACAAAACTTACAGATTTCAAACTGTCTGACAAGTCGATATTAATAACTTTGCTGTCTCCGATTGGATTGTGGTCACTAATCCGTTTCTGCATTTCACCAAAAGTTTCATCCTCATTGGAGTCAGTTTTCAGAGGAAAATTATGACCGACCCCTTCTAAGTTTGTAATACCGTCCACTGTTACGGTAATTACTGCTTCCGCTAAACCAAACGGACTCTTGAGGTACATTCCGCTCCAGGACGAACCCTGCATTAAGAATATTTAACGGTTAACACATAAAAATCCACAAATTTGAAGACTTACATGTTCGATTGAAAATCCGAGAGCAAGTGAATAAACCTCAGGAAGATCACTTTCGTACAAACGCTGATGTCCCTTAAATGTTATGCCACTTGGATGATTTAAAATGTACAATTCTCCCAGAGAATATACTAAAATGAAGAGGGTAGAAATGTGATTTATAAAAAAATCTAAGTTTGCTTACCATAACCGATGATTGTTGTATAGAATATTAATTTTAACATATTTGCTAAATTTAAAAGAACCTACACCTTGATGATCACTTGACTGCGATCATATGATTAAAATTTTTGGTGCTAGTGCTAACCAATAATTGACGTGAATGTCACCAAAACGATAGGCAACCCAACGTACATAGATTAAGGGTAAACCCACAGAACATTGCGTACATTGAGTTCAAACATTTTTTGTTTGTTTATGAAACTTTCGTAAATGCAATGAATAAATTCATAAGTACAACGAATTCAATTTCAAATTTTCAAAATCTCGGCGTAGAGTGTGCGGCCACTCCGACCCACCTTGTCTCTTCATGACCTTGAACTGGCAGCTGGGTTTACCATCGCGATCGCATTTCCACCCTTTTAATAAAAATTAATAATAAATTTCTAATTAAATTTCCCTCCAGGAAGGTGAGTTCTTATTCTTAATATGGTAAGCTGAAATTTGATTGGCTGTGTCTGTTGACATTTCGATGTGGTGGGGTTCAATTGACCACAAGAAATGGGTGTGTAATAATTTTTGACCTAAAGCCAATTTTGGTAGGTTTTTCAATATTTTTTATGTGTTTATGTAATACTTGTTCGATTTTGACAATTGTGTGTGCGTATGTGTGGTAGTTGAAATCGCCCACGGCTGTAAATAGTTGGCTTTTATTGTTGCTGTTTGCAGATGCTTACTTTGTAAATCTGGTTTGTTTTTGTCGCCCTCTTTTGCTACAGACATGTCTCCAACACCTATGCCTAGGTAAGTTGTGTAGCATTGCATAAAAATTATCTTTTTGAGTACACATCTGTAGTAGTGATAGCTCCCCGTTAAGTGATTGTAAACGAATTACGACTACTGGCACATCGAGGATTTAGCTATTGACTGATAAGGATTAAATTTGTTATTGTAGTTTATTAGCATTACTCGAAAGCTCTCAAAATAAATGAAGTTAGATTTATGACGGTCTGACGGTGATGGAGTAACTCTTTTGTAGAGGAAAGAAACCATTTCAATTTCATCTAATCCTTTTCTCCAACATAATTTCTAAGTATTGCAACAGATAAAAATTAACGAAAAGTCTTACCTCCCTTGAAGGCTAAACGACAAAACCGTAATGTTAAAATTTTCAACTGTTTGTTCTTATCAGTAACCAAATATTACTTCATAGATAAGGCGTGTACCGCTTAATATTAGGAGCAATTTTTTAAAAGTCAGCGTTGTTTTCACAAACATGTACAAAAGCTTTAATTTACCTCAAGATCAATCTCCAGATGTGCCGGATTTACAATCTCTACAACAAAGTATATTGTTTCGAAGACGAACAGAATCTAAAGATAGGATTTTCGATGAGCCTAATAGACGCGACAGTAACTACGATGATTTAAGTGATTTTTCTAGTGCAACGACTAATTCGCAAGAGTCGTTCAATAATATCATGCCTATTAAATCCAATGCTATTATTTACAACACTACAGGTGTTGTTACTGCTAGGTATTTTTAGTGTGCTTTTGGTTAGAAGTAACTGTTATTGTTTTGTTTTTAGTTTAACTGGAGGGATGTCGTTTGATACCATGGCTTGCTCCCGATGTGGGGAAGGGTTCGATCCTCATGAGAAAATCGTCAATTCCACTGGAGAATTGTGGCATCAGCAGTGTTTTGTGTATGTATAATATAACAATTTTATCATCTAGTGATTCATTTTTAAACTGGAAAATCCAAATAAAATTTTTAATATCAAACCAAATTTTTAAAGCAAAAGTGAAAAAAAATTTATCCAGATCCAATTGGTCTAATTTTAGAAAAAAAATTGATTTTTTACGATTTCCTACATTTCCTCAAATTTCTCTTCACATACATGGCAGATTTCCTCCTCATTCTAGACTAGAAACGATTGGTGTGATAAACAAGATTCAGGCTAATCTTGAGTTTAAATAATCATAATATTCGTTAAATTATTTAAAATACTAATGTTGATTGCAGTTGTGCGCAATGCTTCCGTCCATTCAAGGATGGCGTATTTTACGAATTTGAGGGTCGTAAATATTGCGAACATGATTTCCAAGTGTTATTTGCACCCTGCTGTGGAAAATGTGGTAAATTCGTAATAGGGAGAGTTATTAAAGCCATGAATGCCAACTGGCATCCAACTTGCTTCTGCTGCGAGATGTGTAACGTGGAGTTGGCTGACTCGGGTTTTATACGCAACGCAGGGCGTGCTTTATGTCACGAATGTAACGCTAAAGTGAAAGCTGTAGGGTTAGGCAAATATGTTTGTCACAAATGCCAGTAAGTTTTTAATTTTAGTCTTGGAATTGCATTTCAAATTGTCGATTTTTAGTGGTTTAATCGACGACCAACCGTTAAAGTTCAGAGGTGAAGTTTATCATCCTTATCATTTCAATTGTACTGCTTGTGGGGTAGAATTAGATAGCAGTGCTAGAGAGGTGCGTAGTCGACCGGGTTTTGCTAACAATGACATGAACGAATTGTATTGTTTACGTTGCCATGATAAAATGGGAATTCCAATCTGTGGTGCTTGTCGTAGACCAATCGAAGAGCGTGTGGTTACGGCACTAGGTAAACATTGGCACGTCGAGGTGAATATGTCCAAAACATTTTTTTTCATTTATTATAATTTATTACAAATTTTAGCATTTTGTCTGTGCTAAGTGTGAGAAGCCCTTTTTTGGGCATCGGCACTACGAAAAGAAAGGTTTGGCTTACTGTGAGACTCACTACCATCAACTGTTTGGAAATCTTTGTTTTGTTTGCAATCAAGTCATAGCCAGTGATGGTGAGTTATTCATCAAACACTTGATCCGAATTTTATCCTCGTTTTTTTAGTTTTTACGGCTTTAAATAAAGCGTGGTGTGTTCACCACTTTGCCTGTTCTTTGTGTGATCAAAAAATGAATCAGAAGACTAAATTTTACGAATTTGACTTGAAACCTGCTTGCAAGAAGTGTTACGAAAAGCTTCCTGTGGAGTTCCGTCGCAGATTGAGACGTCAACATGAAGCTACGCCGAAGAAAAATATACCAACTTAATTTATTTGTTATTATAGAAACTTAACTTTCTAACTTTTAAAATTTTTAACTTAGGTGCCTTACCAATGGTGAATTCAGGATTTGCCGCCTTGATCTATTTATATGTGAACTAAATCAAAAAAATATAATATACTTACATTTGCCTTACATTTAGGTGCTCTAATTTTGTATGCTTAAAATGTATAATTGCTTCATACCATTAAGAGCTTATTAGGTTTAAGTTTTGCTTATATTTTAATATTCGCAACAAGAATTGTGTGTTTACAATCATTTTAAAGTTAACGTTTGTTATGTAATTTTTGTATTTATTATTTATAATAAGCAAATTAATGCTTTACCGAGAGGCTTAATTTCCAGAATTTTAAATAATTATTTTTAATATTAATTTTATTAAGGGATCTAATAAGCAAATTTTAAATTAAAAACTTATAACATAGTTTTAATTGTTGATTTGTAACTTTCAAATTCATTAAATTTATTATTAATGTTTTTATGTTTTTTATTTTATAAAGTATGAACCGCGCAGTACTTTGGTTGTAAGTATTAATACAGCTATGGACAGTGCTGGAAGAAAAAATCACTGTGAGGAGGGAAAAATACTCTTAATATTGCCGATAGTTAATTATGCTGAAGACTTTAATGTCGACAAATAATTATGCCGATAATTAACATTTATAATAAGAAATATATAGCTGAATTTAACTTAAAAACAATAATCCTATCTTTCTAGATTTTGTAATTTTCGAGATCTGGCTATTACATATATACGGTTTTTTTTTAATGAGGGGCAATCTAAAATTTTTGCTGTTTTTTACCTGAAAAATTGAAAGTCTGAAATCGGAAACTGTTTTGGCTTAACGAAATAAATCGATGATTTGATAATGACGAGATAAATCGATTGGCGTTGGCAGATTTAAAAAAGTATGATATTTAAGGATTTACGTGGCTTTAAAGTTAAAGAAATGAAACTACTAAAATATTCCGTCTTAAGATCCATAAAACTCGAAGATTTCGTCTTTTACATCGGTAATTTTCTAGTTGGAGCCACTTCAGGGATGTTTTTAATGAGTGGAGAGACTCAAAAATCCCGTCTTTTTGGATCGGTAATTTTCGAGTTCTAGCCGCTTTAGGGATGTTTTTAATGAGCGAAGAGACTCAAAAATCCCGTTGTTTTAGATCGGTAATTTTCGAGTTGGAGCCGCTTTAGGGATATTTTAATAAGAGGAGAAATTCAAAGATTTCTCTTTTGTAAAAGCTTTTATTTAACCTGATGTGAGCGTTGTCAGTGGTCCGTATGCATGGATTTTTTTAAAGTAATTTTTAACCAACTTCCCTACGTCCTAGAGAGCTGAAATTTGGTACACAGCTTTCACTTGCGACGAAGTTTTATATTCTAATTTCGTTTGTCAAAAATTGCCAAAAATTAGCGAAAAATTGGAAAACACTGAAAATGATGCGTTTATGCGCTTTGAACATTTTCCATACAGAGCGAAAAGTAACGTAAATGATCTTTTCTCGATTCTCGTAATAGTATAAATTTATTGAGATATTTAAGTTTTTTTCTGCCCGTTTACTTCACCCCGAGATATCTATCGCAGTTTTTTAAATTTTAATTAAAAATGGTCTTTTTTATATTTTAGATTTTTGATTTAAATTTTTAGATCGGTAGATATCCGTACGAAAAAATAGGTCTGTTCTATGGGTTTAGAGTAGGTTTAATAAGTTTTGAATCAATTTCCGTTGTTGTTTTTCATGAACTATTTTTATCTTCAGATCTCCGTACTTTTGACGTTGCTATATAGAAATGACCGTCGTTAAACACCGGTTCAAGCAGATTTTTTTCTAACGTCCGTCCCTGAGCTTTGTCGATTGTCATGGAAAAGGTAAGTTTAATTAGAAACTGTTTGCCATCTTAAAACAAATGGCAAGTCTACTTGTTGGGGCTAAATCTATTATGATTCAGCATGAAATATTCGATTATCCGCTTATCCTGTTATCCGGTAATCCATTAAGACGTTGATACATCTTCAAATTTGTATCTTACATTTTCTCTGTTTTCTCTGTCTTTTTAATTTTTATATAGCATATATTGATATGTTTTTTTATAATTTTATCGGCACATTTTATAAATTTTTCACTTTTGTTTGCGGTTATGCATATATGTGACGCCCGCTTCACTATTAAAACACATTTATTGTTCTTATCTAACCTTCCAATCACTCTTTAATTCAAAATTAAACAACTTTTGCTCAAAAATTTTCTTTATTATGCACAAATCAAATAATTTTACCGGCGCTTAATGAAAACAACCTGGACTTTCCGCTATCTTAAATTCAATTCCATTTTCATCCAGGTCGACTGGCAAAGCCAAATTTGTTTTTGAAATACGTCCTGGTTCACTGGCGAAACCAAATTTGCGCGGTAAATCCAAATTCAAATAAAATTAATATAAAATAAAGTTTTCCGTTACAAATTAAATTAGAATTAAATTTTTGTTTTCTAAAGCGTTCATCTCAAAAACTTAAAAACACGACAATATATTATAACACTATGTTACGGTCAATGATATAAACTTGGCAATAACGCTCGTTAACGGTGGGCAACGACGTAAATATTTTTATCAGATTGTAATATTTACGTCTTTGGCCGGTCAATGACATTAATGGCCAAACTGGATTGGACAAAAAATGATGATATTATACAATATTATAGAATAAATACTATAAGCAACAGAAAAATAGCGATGCACTTTAACCTGGGACAATTGTTTGTCGTGCAGGCTTTCTTCCGTTAAATTTCTTATCAGAAAAAAAAAATTTTTTTTCAACATTTTTGTACTTACTTTAATTCATAACTCGAAAGCCGTTGATTTTAGACAATAAAAGGTTTGAATCTAGTTTGTAGATTCTTTCACGCTCTTTAAATAAGGACTAAACTATTTTTACTGAAAAATCAATATTTTCGGGGCTATGGGCATGCGAAGGTGAAAAAAAAACTTTAAAGTGGCCTAACTCTCGAGGGTTTGAATTTAGAAAAAAAAATTTTTTTAAATATTGTTTTTAGAAAAGTGTCCTCTATTACATAACCTAAGTTATGTAAAGTGTATCCGGGGAAACCCAGTATGATGCAACACCAGTGAACCGCACTTCGACACTGCAACCGGTCTAGCTCCTAAACGACTTTCGCGCCCATTATGAAACTTGGCAAGGAATCAGTACACTATTAGGTATTTTTAGAAAAAAAAAAAAAAAAAAAATTGAAAGTGTCCAACTTTGAAAAATTCAAGTTTCACAAATTAAAACGATTTTTTTTCCAAAAAAATTATTTTTTTTTCATATTCAAAAAATGCATTTAAAAAGTTCATTAAATGAAGTATAAATTTCGCTGATTTATTTACTTTATTGTACCTTTTTAACTGGGTATTGGGATTCGAAGTAGCGCATAACTGCCGGTTAGTCGAAACTTTAAAGTCCTGCAACTCGTTAACCAGACTTGATACTGTAAAAATATTTTGTATCTGGGTCGAAGACATATATAGGTATAAAATAATTAAATATTACTAAAATACTTATCTTTACATAGCTCTCTGACTTGGATTTGAATTAGATTTTATTCCTTTTTAACCCTTCAGTCAACGGGTGAAGCTTGTAAGGCTTTTTAATAATATAGACCCTTCTTTACTGTCTCTAAAGAAATTGTCAAAATAAGATTTTATTTAAGGAGGTTAATCTTAAAAGGACACTTTCCCCTAATTTTTGTAATTTTTGAGTTTTATTGCAATACGCAGCACTCATTCGCATCCATAAAATCTCCAATCGGTATTTCAATATCCGGTAATAAAATAAACAAACTTTCACGATTAATTTCGCTTTTTAAAAATCAAAATTTTTACAATTTTAAAATACGCGCACAATACCTAATATCGCTCGCGTTTCTAATTGTTGTAAGTCCGGACCTGCAAAAAAATTAGAATAATAAATATTCTAAGGTCAATAATTACATAAACGGTTATGAATTATTTTTTTGATCGATGAAGAATTGTTTAAAGTAAATGGGAAGATTATCAAAAAGAAAGTAAATTTCTCGCCTGCACATAAACTTTGTAGAAGTGGAAGTTGTATCTAATGTACACAGTTTGATGACAATATAACTTTTAGTACCTATTTGAATGTGTTCGTTTTATTATCAAAACCATGATAAAGATAAACCGACTTTACGTTCGAGTGTACAATTTCAAGTTTTAGTAAAAATAGCGCTTGTTGTGTACGAATGTGCGTTTTTAATTGTTTTGTGTTTTATTAAATTTTTATATTAGGTAAGAAAATTTTTATATTAATTTTAATTGTTGATTCATTGGTTTTAAAAATTTTTTTTTAAATTACCTGTTTGTTCGATTTTGAAGCTGCACACTCTTTTGCAGTGAAGATTATCAATTTGCATTTTGTAATAGTAAATTTGTAATGCAGTCGAGCGTATTAATATAATAATTATGTTACAATCGCGTGTTTTGTACTTCAAATAATTACTAATTATTTTACATCTTTGTTCTTAATGGGAGTCGAACCGGTAAGCGTCTTGAATCCGGTGAACTGAGGATAACGATTTTGTAAAACCTTGATTTTCAAAAAAAATCGCCCAAGGAGTTTTTTAAAAAATTCCATTAAAGTAAAGTATTTATTGTTTGTGAATTAATAAAATGCAAATCACTCACAATTTAAAATTAAAATTAATTAGGTACCCACGTAATCGAAGATATCATTGATAATATTGTACAATCGCTGATGACAACTTTTAAAATCAATAAAATATTAAATTAATAATTACGAGATAAAAAGACAAGGGACAAGTTAACTAAGTTGATTACATTTTCAAAAATCCTTATTATCAATTAGTTTAATTATTGAATTAAGTCAAGGTTAATTATTGCTTTCAAAGTCTACAAATTTTTAAATTTTGCTTTTTGTATTCTGTTACATATTGAATCATGTTATTACCAACATTAATTTAATTTTTAGCCGAAAAAAAAATTAATAAAATTTAAAAATGCAGTTTTTGAATTATTCATTCAAGTTGAAAAATTTTCGAAATTATTTAATGGTTTTAAAAATTCAAGGGGGTAAGCTAAACAATTTAGCCATAAAAAACTCTCTCTTTGTTTGAGCCATTACGCATTTTACTTCCTTAGAAATTGCGTACAATTAGATTATCAACAAATAAACTTATTATAGAATGTTAACAAATAACAAATTAATTCTTCCGCACTGTCAACTTTTTTGAAAGTCATGGTAACTCATTTTCAAAACATCAAAACAAATGAATATTTTTTAATAAAAATCGAAGAAAAATAGTTAATTTTTACAATACTTTTACGGTTTTTCATAATACACAGTAAAAACGTCTTCTTTGAATCAAAAAAATTATTTTGTTTGAATAATTTTTTTGAAGCAAATAAAAAAATTTGGTTTAATTTAAATAAAATATTTTTGTTCAAACAAAAATTTGTTTAAATCAAAACAAAATTTTATATATTTTATTATATTTTTAGTTTCTTTACTTAAAATTCTTTTTTGATTTAAATACATTT
Organism: Cantharis flavilabris; assembly: GCA_949152465.1. NCBI lineage: Eukaryota > Metazoa > Arthropoda > Insecta > Coleoptera > Cantharidae > Cantharis > Cantharis flavilabris. The sequence continues at coordinate 47,069,272 of OX424436.1, forward strand.
TTGTTTGACCAAAAATATTTTATTTAAATTAAACAAAATTTATTTTTTGTAATAATTTTTTATCATCTACTCAACGATTTATATCTAATTAAAAATTATTTTCTTAAAAAAAGTATTCAAACAAAATATTTTTATTGATACAAAAAGAAAACGTTTTTACTGCATACTAATTATTTTAGTAGCCATAATCAAAATTGTACTCACCAACTTTCAAATTGTAGTTTCGAGTAAATTGAGTTGAAATTTTCAGTTTATGATGTACAGTCTCTACTTGATAAAATTTCGGATTTTTTAAGTTCATCGACGATAGAATTTAATTGTCCTCTCAAATCCACAAAGTACACTTTCATTTATTTTGTAGTTTATGAACAGTGGCGGCTCGTGGGATTGGGAAATGTTGTACACAGAATTGGGAATTCCAAAGATTTTCAGGAATTTCTAATGAATTCCAATAATTTCCAAACAAGTTTCAATCTAAAGAATTTCATTGACTTTTAAAGGAACTTCAAGATTTCCAAGAGAATTTCAAATAAGAGTTCACAAAATTTTCAAAATATTTACTTCTTGGGCCAATCAGTATAATTTATCACCACCACAACATTTTTTGAATTAAATAAAATTATCTAGGATAGATTTACAAAGATTGTTGACACTTAGGTATATGCTATTTTCGAAATAAAATGAGGAATTGCATTCTTCTTATAGGTCCTGGTATATTGCAATCCAGCGTTATTTCGATAGCGCCATATATTTATGCGGAGGCTTCAATCGACCCATTGTCACTACGCGTTAATCTGTGCTTGATGGGAAATCTATTCGGAGTAATATCGAAGTCATCAGTCAACCGATAGTTCTCATTATTGATATCTACTTTTTACTATTTTTAAAATTTTAATAGTTTACAATTTTAGGGAAGACTAACTGCCCTGTCAGAATTATGTTAACGTTAAAGTAATGTTAACAAATCTTCCAATCAGAAGCCATGTTTTTGCTGATCTACCAATCCAAAGCTCCCGTTCGTTAACATTACGTTAACGTTAACATGATTCTGACTGGGCAGTTAGCCTCTCTTGTCTCCTCCGACGAGTCGCGACTGTTTTTGAGTAATTGAAGTTCAAGTTTCAAGTAAGGCAAAGTAGGTAACAATTTTTTGAAACTTACTGTAGTTTAAAAACATATTTTAAAAATACTTTACTACCAATTTACCGGATAATTTTTTTCCCGATTTTTTCAACCTGGCAACGTTAGAAAATTAGCATTTCAACTTCGAATTTCAGTTTGGAACTTCAGGAACATATTTTTGAGATGTTTTGCCAGTGATTTATGTACCTACTATAACTTTTTTTAAATTTATTCAACCTGCTATATGGACTGCCCCCCTAAGTTGAACTTAGCTTAAGGGAAGACACCACAGTCATAATTTAAAAAATCAAATTTTGGATTTTTATAATATTTTAAATACGTCAGTTGTTGAAAATTTACCGATAAAATATCAATATTATTAGAATTTATAGTAATCGATTGATACGTGGTTCAAGTAGTGTAACTCGATATTAATCATATCAGTATTTTAGAAAACCCAAAAAATGCACTAAACACTATTCAGAACTAAAATGTTTTTAAGTTAACACATGTAAAATACACTGTAAGTATAAATTCGCAAACGTTTTTACCATACTATGGCATCATCAGGCGATTAATTAGATGAATTAGATGATGAATGAATTAGATGAATTAGATGATGAATTAATTCATCGCCTGATGATGCCATAGTAAAAACGTTTGCGAATTTATACTTACAGTGTATTTTACATGTGTTAACTTAAAAACACTTTAGTTCTGAAAAGTGTTTAGTGCAATTTTTGGGGTTTCTAAAATATTAATATGAAGAATTTATAGTATTAACAAAATTCTAGCAGGTTTGTTTGCAAAACTGTAATTTTTTCTAAACTACATTTAACTAATTTTTTAACTCTAAATTCTTCGATAAAGTATAAAGCTTAAATCTATAGTCTACGAAGCGGAAAATCGTGGTACAATGCCTGGTTGCACCGACTACACTGCTGTGACCAAGTTCGATCTATGGGTTATGCATTCTATTAGAATATTATTCAAGTGCTCATAGAACCATGAAGGTCTGGTGTAAAACTTGGTAAATTAATAGTAATAACAGAACGGAGTCCTAAATTAACAGAAAGAAGAAAAAAAAAAGATATCCAATATTATATATTTTTTAAACCGGAGGGGTCGGGGGGGGGGGAGGATATTTGTAAACACAAGGAAAAAACTGAGGAGTTATTTAGTTTCAAACGATCTTCTCGTGGCGAAGGCTCGTAAGAAAAATGTATAAATATAACGGAAAAATTTGAAAATTAATTATTTAGCCGTCTAGTGACGTCAAATGCCGGACCATAATTTTAATTGCCCACTATAAGGTCAGGGTGACCTCGTAAAAAATCAATCACACCAGAATGAAACCGAACTGTTCTACTAATCTGGTAGATGGCATAAAGTGAAATTTTTTACCATTCGAGAAAATAAGGATATTATTTTGGTAGTGTAGTGTAAAGCATACGAAGTGAGCCACGATTGAAAATTTCTAAGTTTAGCTACATTGCTGCATTCTGAATGCTTAATATTAATTGTCAGATTTTATAGTCAGGTTAGCACCCTACTAGAATGAATAGAAATAACAAAATATAATTTGACAACTCAAAATAATTATGACATTCTAGATTGCCAATGTTGTGCGGCCTGAATGCCGCATTTATGGGTCCGGAAAATAATAAATACAACGTACGAAGTTCCAAATGAGATCATCGAAGTATTTAAAGTAGCAATTAAATCTAAATTGCTTTATTGGATTACCCCGGTTCCTAGACTTCTATACAGCTACCGGTTTAGTTTAACAGATAATCCCAACTGGTTTGAGTGCAATTGCCTAAATGTAAAATTTTCGCGAAGAAATTGGAATATTTTAAATAATTTTATTTTACTTTAGAGATCAATTTTGTAAGCTTACCTCGGAAGAATTTCATATTTCTTAGCTTTGGCAGAAGTTATTGACATTGAAAAATTAAAAAATTACTTTAAAATACCAGATTTATATCTATAATTAAAATATAAAATTAGTCATAATTAGGAAATTCCTTATCGTACGCACAACATGCATTTTTCGTTATTAATCATAATCTGATTGAAGTTCAAAGTCTTGGGTGCGCAATGTACCAGTTTAATTATTCTGATGGATTATCTTATACTCAGAACTCAGCTGATTTGCGGTTTTTTTAAACAAAAGTGCTGGTTGAACTTGAAAACTTCTGATGAATTCCCAAAACAGCGAAAGGTGAGTTCAAGAATGTCAGATATGCAATTTTAATATTTTACTTCCTCTGTTTCTTGTTTACATGTGAAGATAAGATGAATCACAGTATATTCATAACACCCAGATACAACACTAGTTTTTGATATGTGGGGGGCCAATAATTGTAGAATTTTTGTGATGTAAAAATTGCCCTGTTTTTCAAGCATTAAATTATTACAAAAATCCGATAAGATAACAGTTTACGCTTTTGTACACAATCGATTGTTCAAAACTCGATCCTAATTGTATTAAATAGAATTTAATCATCTCTTATTAGATCTACCGTGAATAATTGATCAATTAATGAGATTTTTATTTGATCAAATCCGTCTGCAATACAAATTTTATTCCATCGGACTTTCATTATTTATGGTACAGGACAAGATAAATTTTGTATACCTCAGATATAGTTCGATCAACCTTACTAATAGTCCACCAATCATTTTGCTGATTGGCTGGCTGGCCAAAAACTTAAATTATTGTTATGAATTTTTTCAGATGTTCCATTATGAAAGTATTATTTTTAATTGTTTTATTCGTTGCGTCGGCACTTACAATACTGTTCGAAATGACCGAGGACAAATTAATTTCAATAATCCAATTGCAAGATTATGAAATAAACGATAATTATGACGATGTGGCCAAAGCAACTAAGAAGACTCTTTATGGACATGATTTTAGTCAAAAGGTAACCTTTTTTCTTTCCGAAAAAATTAAATTACGTAGGAATTCCTTGCAGACTGATTTTGAATTGGAAAGAGGAGACAGCATTCGCGACTTTCATATACAAAATCTGCAATACGAAAGCATGGTCCCATACGATGCGATGAGAAACTGGACTTTACTTACCAAAACTGGAGATTTTCTGTTACCACCACTTGAGTTTCAATCGGTAAATTACCAAATAATGTTTGAATTTTGGATTAATAGTTTTCATTGTTTAGCTGATTAAATTTCATAACAGAAATTTGGCATTATCGGTGATGGCCAACTTGACTTGCGAGGGAGGAACTGAAAATTACTGCAATGTAACTCAGCAAGGTTCTCAGTCAATGGGAAAATTTTCAAAAATATTACATTTTCAATTTTAGAGTACCGGGATATTTTAGCGTCCAACAGAAGTTTGGATTATCTCAGTAAAACTTGGAATGCATGGCAAGAACATTACAATGACGAAGAACCCATATTTTCAGATAATCTACCGTTGGTCAATGACGCCACCACACCAAATAGTAAACACATTTCTTTTGTACAAAAACTTTTCTGATGCTTAAACTTTTAGTGGAGCATACGTCTAAAGCCTATTGGGAAATGTTGTCCGAATACGAAAATGGATACCAAGAAGCCGAAAAACTATGGGAAGCTGTTCGGCCGCTGTATAACAAATTAAATAACTTTGTAAAAGTTCGATTACATAATTATTATAATATTAGCGAGGAAGAGCCCATACCTGTGTATTTATTGGGTAAGTCAATTTTTTTCCGACAATAAGTAATTGCTTAAAAAAAGGATTGTTCCACCTCCTATTACATGAAGATAATTGCAAAGACGAATTGGGAATTTACGAAATACTCCGCACCAAAAGTGTCAAGATGAATTTTTTATTTATATATTCGCATTGTTAAGCAAATAACTCCCTTACTTATTATTAACTAATTACTCAGTACTTCTTATGTACCACGAAAATACACTTTTTATTTTGAGAAGGTTCATTAGGCAGATTACGCCTTGGTGGTTTGCCATTGAACCGGATTTCTTTTTTAAACTTTTTATATCATCTAAATTTTCTGTAGGAGATAATTTTGGAATTGATTGGACCAATATTGCCGATATAGTATTACCTCATCCTTATTTATACGACGAAATCCAAATCGAATTGAAATACTGGGTAGGTAATTATCATCCCGAACCACTGCTTTACCCAAACCATTCAAATCCAAATTTTCTAGACCGTACCAGAGATTTTCCAACTGGGCGAAAGTGTTACCAAAAATATTGGAGTAGGAAACCTTGGACACAAATTTTTTAGCAAAAGTCACTTCAGTCACTCCACCTGCGGTCCTCACATTTTCAGCAATTGCGCCCAACAACATACAGAGTAATTTTTTTTAAATCCTGTTTTACTGTATTTAACTTCAGTATCAAAATTTAAGCGTGGTGACATGTGATAAATTAGGATGGAAGGAATATTTGGATATACACGAGGCGTCGATGAATATAGCGATAAGAAACCAAGAGTATTTAAGTTTGCCAAGACAGGAAATGCATTTTTCCGCAGCGGATGAAGCTCTCATTAATTTAGCTTCGATTTTGGCAATCGAAAATCTACCATTATACAACTTTATTCCACGGGATGGCTTTCAGGAACAAGATAAATTCGATCGTAAGAACACCGCACTTTTGTTGACTGCACTCAGGGTTTTGCCAAAACTTGCTTATTATTTTGCTGCCGATCAATGGAGATTATTAGAGTTGGAGTTTAGTTCAGGGAATTCCACCGAAGCGTGGTGGCAAATACGGTAAGAATTAAAAATTCCAATTACCCCAAAATCGGTTAATTTAATTTTTTTAAAGCAATGATATTCAGGGCGTACGCTGTGATTCTAATTTGCAACCAGATTTTTTGGGCGATCCAATGATTACGTCCAATAAGCCATACTTGAGGTAAATGTTTCTTCGGATTGCGTTTGTCAAAATCTAATTCATCAACTTTTCAGTAAATTTTTAGGAATATTTTTAGAGTTTCAAGTGGCTGATTATTATAGGAAGTTCTTCTTAACGGAAAATGGAACGTTGATGGATTACATAATGCAAGATCCTGGTTTCAAGTAAGTTTTTACGATAAGTTTACTAAATCTCAAAATATGTCTCACTTTTAGGGATTTCATTCGGGATAGACCAAAAAACAGTTGGTTGGAGTTAACATCGTATCATGTGGGCATACATAGAATATCTTCAAAAGAACTTCTCGAATACTTTCGACCTTTGGAAAAATATTTGGATAGCGCACCAATAAAACAGATAAAATATTCAATCCCGCCTAAAGTGAGAACCACCACGACGCCTTTGCCTAAAAGGACTAAACCGGTGAAGAGGAAGAACAATACGGATAATAATACAATAATCAATAGCAATGGAACACAAATCGGCTCAAAATCTATAAACGAAATAAATTCCAAGAAACCCGAAGTTTCTAGTGCTTCCGGCCATGGTCTCACTATTTTCTTGTCGATTTTGGCGGTGCTCGTTGCAGGACTGATTGTATATGTAGCTCTCAATCGATTTCCGAGAACGCGTAAAATGATGAACAGAAGATTCAGGAGTTGAAAAACCCAACCGGGCTAGTTTTGGTGAAATGTAAATACTTATTTATAGAACGAATGCGGTGGAAAATTGAAGAATAATAAATTATTTTTACTAAGATATTTTATTTTATTTGGGAAGAAGAAAACTCCATTGATTCATAAAAAATATTTAAATATTTTTCTATACATAATCTAATCCTACATACAAATAATTTTTAAATCGAAAATTTGTCTATTTTTTACTATTTTTTAATATATCTTCGAAATCTATGCTTATTTTGGAAACATCTACCTCATCGTCCTCGATATTGTCTATCACAATATTACCAGTTTGTCTGGATGTGCCTGGCGCTCTAAATATTTCTTCATTACTATCTTCTTCGTCCGACGAAGCATCTGAAATATAAAGTATTCAAATTTTGCTCTAATCTTCCAAAATATATTTTACCCAATAATCTTTGCGAACGATGTCTCTTCTTCATTTTATAGAAAGCATATCCGGCTCCTGCAACAATTAAAAGTGACCCTACTACCACCACACCTCTAAAGTAATTTAACTAAAATTTGAAAAAAAATAATCAGAACCAATTGGAGAACATGTAGAAATAATTACCCCGGGATCATGTTCGTCCACTTCTTTCCAATCCTTCTTGACTATCATTCGAATAGATCGAACATTAATGTCGTCTCTTCTCACTCCTCTCGATACGCAATGGTATACGCCTTCCTCCGCACTAGAGACCGACTGAAAAGTTTTAAGTACATAAAAAACCTGGAATCCACGTCCAAATCAAATTTTTAAGTAAAATGAGTGTCTGGTGGTTTTAGTTTGGGCTTTGGGAAGATAACTGATGGTTCGACTCAAAGGATGCTCATACATTTGACACCAAAATTTGAAAACTCGGTTTGAGTATATTTAATTTTTCACCATCTTTCACTCTTATTTTATAGATATCTAGTGAGAAACTGACAAAAGCGAAGAAGAAAATAATGTAAGTATATGAGTTTACCCAGAAGGATTGACGGGAACTCTCCGGAATCTAACCGGAACTTGAGTGTTAGCAGTTGATCGCGCTACCTACTCGGCTAATAGCAGCCTGTTTTAATTGTTAGTTTATAACATTTTTTGAATATTGTGTAACAGCCCTAGAGATATGCTAATATTCAATATTTGCTCAGGTGCATTCTCTGAATATTGTTTTTTCAAAGACCTGGAGAAAATTGGTCTAGAAGACTGTTTCAAAGACAACTTCTCGACATGAACATCTATCTGTATGAGTGTGAGTAGTAAAAAAAGTAGAACACAAAAATCTTGGTTTAAAAAAATATGATTTTTGACAATTTGACAAATGATTTTTGAATCATTCCTTGAAATAGATTCTATGGACACCCATGCCTTTCAATATTTATCCCATCCAATAGAGGATCCAAGCAATTATCATAAAATGGGAGGGGGGAGCGACAAAATAAAAATTTATTAAATATGAGAAAAGAAACAAAAAAATTTATATTTTATTTTTTAACAAATTAAAACTTTTTGGAGTAAGAATTGATGTTTTTTGAGAGGGAGGGACACCTGGCCCCATCGCCCTCCCTTGAATGCGCCATTCGGAGTTCTGTTTGAAAACCACTATAATAAATAAATATTTAGAAACATTAGAAATTAAACTTAGACATTTCGCCGTCGCCGTTTTGCCATCGGAAATTGTGTATTTAACTTTTTTAATATTAACATAAGCATCAGTGGCGTAACAACTTTTATTGTAGCCCGGTTGTCATATATTGGGCACCAACCGTTTGGGAAAATACAAATTAATGAGCGCCAATTTGATAAATACAATATTATTATTATTCAAAAGGTCTTTCTTAATTTATTTTGTAATTACTTGAATTTTAATAATTTTATAATATAAACACCCGTAACACCCTCATGTTGATAAACAATGAAATCTGAATTATTTTTATTATTGCATCCAGAATAAGTTTATTTATGTTATACAATCAAAGATTCAAATGCGATGACTTTCAAAGTCTTTAGCTGCGTTAATTTTTGTTGTTGTTTTGTATTATATTTACAGCCAAGTTAGAACCGACAATTTATTATTCACAGTATGTTAATATTAATATATGAATATTATTTAAAAGATTTAAATTTCATTTAACGGTTTCTGAATTTCAATTGACGATTTCTGAATATCAACTGACGGTTTCTGAATTACAATTGACGATTTCTGAATAGCAGTTGACCTTTTCTGAATTACAACTGCAAAAGGTATATACATTTATGTGCAGTTACCATCCACTTGGTTTCCAGTTAATGAAATTAAAAAAAAAATTCTTAACTAACTAACCAATGAGAAATTCTCATACATTAAAAAAAAATTTTTTTTTTAAGTTTGCGTTGAAAGAATAAGATTGGCGCTTTGAATTTTTTTGTGCCATTAATATCAAGCCCAAATATGAATTTTTAAACACTCAACTACGTCACTAGGAGGTTTTGCAAAACGTGACAACCCCGAAAACAAAATGAGTAAGATATATATCGGACACCGTCAACTCGGCGATCGGTCAACTCGACGACAGGTCAACTTGGCGATGATTCCAAGAGTATTCCCCTTTGATCCCGTTATTAATCTTAGGCATTTATTCTGTATTATTTGGAGAGGTTTCAGGCTTGTGTTTGATATTCTACACCATACTGGTGAAGCGTATGTTATGGTAGGTCTAATAATTAACTTATACAACAGCATTTTGTTTGTTTGCGACATTTGTTCACTTTTGAGTAGAGGCATGATCGAAGCCATGTTGCCGTATGCAATTCGCTTTCGTTGTTGGATGTGTGCTTTGAAGTTTAATCGCGAATCTAATGTTACTCCCAGATATTTGACTTTATCGCTTGATGTTGTTTATGTTCATTAACTCGTAAGGGAGAGAATATTTTTGTATATTTTCCTTTTCTTGCAAATACTATGGGTTCCGTCTTTTCAGGGTTTATTGAGATTTTCCATTTCTTGTAATATTCTTCTAGAATGTTCATGTGGATCTGGATTTGTTTGTTGGCCACTTCGGCACTAAACGAATGTGCATAGATGGCTGTATCGTCGACGTAAAGGCCCACTTTGGTGTTTTGGAATAGCGGTAGATCGTTGATGTATAGCTTAAATAATTTCGGGGCCAATATGGAGCCCTGAGGAACTCCAGCTTCTATTATGTTGGCGGATGATTTTATCTTGTCGATACTGAGTTGTGGCGAAAAGTTATATTCGATTAGTTTCAACGTGAGGCCTTCGATCCATACTTTATCGAAGGCTTTCTGGATGTCAAGTAGTGCCATTACGGTTGTGTTGTCCTTGTTAAAATTTGTAATAATGTCGTTAGCTATTCTTGTGATTTGTAGTGTGGTATTGTGTCCTTTTTAAATCCGAATTGGTTTGGATTGTCGATTTTCAGTTAGATTTCTTCTTTCCCTAATCTAATTTGTATAATTGATTCGGTTAATTTTGCCAAGTTACACAATAGGCTGATTGGACGATAGCTGGTAGGATTTGAGGGATTCTTATTGGGTTTTGGTATCGGGATGACGATTGCTATTTTCCAGACGGTTGGGAAATATTGAATTTTGAATATTGCGTTAATTATGTAACATAATTGGACTATTGCCTTCTTGGATAAATTTTTGATGACGATGTTTTCGATTTGGTCTGGGCCGGGTGCTTTTTTATTCTGCAGTTTTTTAATAAGATTCTTGATTTCGGATGATGTGGTTAGGAATTTTTCTATCTGCTTGTTGTTATGCGCGAACGGTTGATTGAGGTAGTTACGAACGACATCTGTTATTTGCTGCTGTTGATTTGTGTATCTGTTGAAATTTGGCTAAGAGTTCTGCTTTTTCTTTATTTGTAGTTATTGTTTCGTTGTTGTTCTTGAGAACAGGTATTGGTTTGTATGGCTTGCGTAAGTTCTTGGTTAGCTTCCAGAGAGAGTTGTCGTATGGTTTCTTCTTGTTTCGATGCTGGGCTAGTTGTTGTTTTACCTCGTTATTGAGTTGATTCATCTGTTGAGCGAATACTGGATTTGCCCTGCTTTGCCACTTTTTACGGTAATCATTTCTTTCTTTTATTAGTTGGGCAATATATTCCGGGATTGGATATTTGCTAGGATCGATGGTAATTTTTTTGCTGTTTTGTTCTTTTGCTTTGTTGATGTTTTCGGTCAATAGTTTGATTTCGTGATCTAGTTCCGTTTCAGTAATTATTGTTTGATTTATCTGAATGAGCCGGTCCAGGTCTTGTCTATATTGATTCCAGTCTGTATTTTTGAACGAGGTAATTTTGCGTGCGTGAGTTTGTGTTGTTTCGGTGTTGATAAGGAACTCGATCGGATTGTGGTCGGATGATAGTTCGGGTAATGAAACAGGATGAGATATGTCAGTGACGAATTTGTTGAGGAGAATGTCTATTGTGGAAGGGGTGTTGCGGTTTGCGGGAGGATGTATTGGTGTGTCTGGATATAGGATTATTGTGTGGTTTCGGGTTGTGTAGTTGAGTAGATATGCTCCATTTCAGTTGTTACTTCTGCAGTTCCAACTTGAGTGTCTGCAGTTTATAGGACTTTATTTCCGATTTTAAATAAGTTGTCCAAATCCGTTCTTCGTATTGGGTGATCTGGTTTGTTGTAGGTCTCGATTACGTATTTGTCGTCCTGTAATTTAAGTCCGATGGCTTCGATGCTAGTGTCGTCCATTGTTGTAGGTGTATGTGGTATTCCTTGTTTGATTATTATTGCCACTCCGCCGGCTCCAATATATCGTTTGTTCGATCTTTTCGATAAACAACGTAGTACCCTGGAAATTCCAAACTGTTCTTACTTTTTAGCTTTGTTTAGTAAGTATGCTTTCCAGCGTAGCGGAGTGACTTATGAAGCATATATTGCCGGAGGCACTTTGATCTTCTTCATTTAGTGATTGAAGTTTTGACGTTGAAATTTTAGAAATTACGCTTGGGGTGGAAGAACCACGACGGTCTGGGAGAGTGTTTTGTTAATTATTAATAAACGTTTAACCGAGAGGGGAAGTATGCTTTCCAGCGTAGCGTAGCGTAGCATGATGGCTTGCGAAGCATGGAGTGTCGGAGGCACTTTAATCTTCTTCATCTGACGATTGAAGTTTTGGCATTGAGAATAAGTTCTTACGCTTGATGTGGGCGGACCACAACGATCTGGGTGGGTTGTTTTAGTTAGTTATTTAATCAAATTAAACGTTTAACCGAGGGGGGGGGGTTAATTTTGAATGAGGTCCTAAAAGATGAAAGCTAAAAAGAAATGGCCTTCAGTTTCGAAAAATTTTGTATGGCTCGTCGCCTGTACTCGTTTTTGATGTACTATCTACGTGTTTATATGCTTTCCAGCTGCCAAGTCATAACTTATGTGTACCCCATGCTAAAAGTTTTTCTATATCAGACAACTGCGGCGCCATCTATTCGTAATTATTTAAATGATAAATTTTTTTGTTTCTTATTCAAACAATAGTAGAAAAAATATTGTGTAAAACACGTATGAAAAGTTTCTTTTTCCGTACTCGGCTAAAGCCTCGATAAAAAATTTCACGCCTAGTACGGAAAAATGGCACTTTTCATTACTCGTTGCACAAATAGTTATTGCCGATTGTAATTTTAGTACCCTTACTTAATATAGAAAAAGGTACGTACAGTGGCGTATTTACGGGGGGGGGGGCGTATATAATTTTAAAGCGATTTCGGCGTACGTACGAATGTACGGTCAGACGCCACAACGAAAATAGTCAAAATAGATTCAGGGAAGGTCAAAACGGATATTTCCGTCAAAATCTGGAAACCGAAAAAAATCGGGATTACAATACTTCCTTGTTTTACAAGGAAGTAAAAACCTTTAGAACTTTGAAATTTTTTTAAATTTGTTGTAGTTAACATACTTTTAAACTTCAGATTATACTACAATTGGCCGCAAACATATTATGTATTGTATATAGTATTATTATTATAATAATAATTTAATTTCTTTATTTTTGTAGACTATAATTTTTATAAGTTAATAACATTAATAATTATATTAGTCTACAAAACTTAGGAAATTAAATTATTATAATCATAATATACAAAATATATCTTTACGTTTAAAAATATGTTATAAACTACAATAACTTTTAGAAAATTTCAAGTTTCTAAGTTTTTTTTTTGTCTTTGTCTTGCCACAATATACGGATCTTACTCATTTTGTTGTCAGGGTGGCCACGTTTTGCAAAACCTCCTATAGGAGGTCACTATACGTGGCGTCACTATAGTGACGTAGCTGGGTTTTTAAAAATTCAATTTTGGGTTTCATATTAATCAAAAACAAAAAATAAAAACATATAATAAATTGTAAGAGACGATCATTAGCCAACTATGTTAACTGAATAACTGCTGACACTAAGGTATCCGGTTCGAATCCGGCAAGAATCTAAAATTTCTTATGATCGTCTCCGGGCTTTGGAGGGCACGTATAGCCCGCGGTCCGCCTGGGTTGATGATTTGCCTTCATCAACAAAAAATCCAGTGTTACAGGCATATCTGAGACGAGCCCAGCAAGCTGCCTCAGATGTAAGCAATTAATATGCTCATAGAAGTCACAATACTTTGGCTCTGTCTTCGATAGAAGACAGCCCGAGGTCAAGGCATACGGGATTTATGCTAGCCTAAAAGTGGAAGAAGAAGGAGAATAAATTGTATTAGTAAACTTTTCGTATTCAAAAGTACTAATTCCAACTGTTGCAAATTCCTCATTAGATCTACAACTGACGCGCATGAACAGATTAACGAGAAGTATTTTAATAAAAAAATTACTACATAAGTAACATGTAACGTAAAAACCTCACATGATTTGAAGTGGAGAATCTTTAAAGTGAGTAAGTCTTTGAGCTCACGTACTTGGCAAAACATCTCTGAAATGCAAGCGAACTTGAAATTTACGTAGACGAGAATGTCGTTAATTTATTAGTATGCGTCAGTGTTAGACAGAAAATGGATGAAATCCCTAATTTGTACTAAAAATCTACATTTCATTACAAATATAAGAATTTAATTTGATAAAAATTTGTAAAAATTGAATAAATTTTGTTTCTTTTTTTATTGTGTAGTTAATTTAACAATTTCAAATTGATTGACAAGTTATGGCATTTTGATCACTTCAATTTAAAAATTTTTTTAACAGGAATAACAATAATTAGACTAAATTGTTGGAATCTTTACAACAATTATTAATACAAAAATTACGAAATTCAAAATGAGAGTCTATCTGTTGAAGGTAAAGCTTAAAAAAGCAGGATGTTTAAACTTTTACCAAATACGGTAAATGTTAATTCTAGTTCAACGGTAAATACAATACAAAATAACAATAAATAAAGCATCAGATACAACAATAAATACAGCAATACAGCATAAATGAACTTATTTTGGAAGTCAAAATTATAAAAATAATTCATTTTATCCGTTAATTTCAAAATTTTTAAAATTTAAAGTTAGTTTTAGAGTCTAGAAGTTTTGGGCTATAATTCACCAACAAACAAAAAAATCAACTTACTCTGATAATTAAATTTCCCGATAAAATTTCGTAATCGTATTTGTTAATGTTAAAATTATTTCCAGGTCCAACTATAGTATCGTTTTTAGCTAGCTGCCAAAAAAGAAATAAATGTTGTATGTCATTACTTCGACAGAATAGTATTGCAGTTTTTCCATCATCGACAAATTGAGTTTTCAACATTTCGAAATCTGGTGCGACAGTCGTTTCGACCATAAGTTGGCCATAACAAACTCCAAAATACAACAAAAATTCGAAGACCAAACTAACACTCGAAGCAATTTTCATTTTAAACTTCACAATAATTTATTTTAAAAAATTCACTCATTCACGAAAAAAGTGCAATTTATTTTGAATAAAAAAAAACGAAGTCGTACGATAACACTTTTTAAATTAAGAGAGGAAGTCTTATGACTTTGCAACATCCCTTACGTGCATCTTGACGTCCTGACGTCGAGCGTCACTTTATTTTTAAATATTTGTCGCCAATTGGTAAAACATTTTGCTTTTGTGCCAATGGAAACTAATAATAACTTGACGGAATTCTATGTGCACATATTCTTCTCCTATTAAATAAGTGGCCTTTTTACATTGTTTACGAGTTAATCATTTTTTTTATATTTACTTTTTTTAAATTTTTAATTGTAATTAATGTTCAAATTTAAAATAAATTTTACTCAAATAAAAATTAGAGTAGGTAATAAATAATAATTAACTATTAATTAATTACAATAATTTTAAATAAAAAAAAATTTGGAGGTGCCGGGCATCGATCCCGGTACCTCTCGCATGCTAAGCGAGCGCTCTACCATCTGAGCTACACCCCCATTATATCTGAAATTGAAAATTTTATTTACTTTAATTTATCTTTGCAATATTAAATTATTGTTGTAATATTTTATTAAATTTAATTGGTAAAACGATTTTATTTTTAGTTTAAGTAAAATCGCTTTTAAAATAGTAATTTAAATTTTCATAATAATAACTCAAAATCAACCAAGTACACACTCAGCAAAATAATTTGCTACAGTAATAAAACAAATTTTTTTGGTTACTACAAAACATTGATTAAAAGAGTTAATTTTACGATAATTTATTTCGTACCACCTTGTCCGCGGCTGCTTATTCAATATATTCGCAGCTGGCCAAGTACAGCAATTTGCACTTGGTCGTTCCCCTATCCGCAACCCGGGGACGCGCCACGTTGCTGGTGAGGCACGTGGAATTTTTTTTTTTTTATTATTTGATAGTATATTTTTATTTTTGAATGTTAATAAATGCATGACACATTACAGTGTCACAACTGTTGTTTCCTGAAAAGCTTTAAGCTGAAGGGATCGGTGGTAGCTCCACTTCAAATTTAAAGTTTTTAGGGAATATTCGATCACGAAGGGGATAGAGTATCTTGTAGAGTCCAAGAATAGTTCTTTCTGCCACCGCCGTAACTTCATGAACTTCGAAGCAGCTTTTCTTGTTGGGCGATGCCTGTGATGTCATATAAATTGCTGTGGCAGCAATAGAAAGTATTGATCTTGCGCCAACTTCTTTGAGATCTTGCGATTTTTTTGCAACATGAGTTGCTGTTTTGATTAAACCGAATGGCAAATTTAGTAAGCCGCAAAAGCGAGACATATAGTCGGAGGTGTCCACCAGTGTAGCGTTCACCCCGACCGTTTGCTTAATTTTCAGACGGCACTTGTTGATTTTTTTTGAACACAGACCAGTAGCGCCGACAATTTCTGCCATCGTTCGTGGACTGTGTGCATCTGCACAAGCCAGGTATATGCATGCAGCTGCAACGTTTTCAGCGTTACGCAATGTAAGGTTATTTTTCAGAGCCTTAGAGAAGAGCACAATAGCTTCATTGATAATACTCTGGCTGCAGTGTAATCGTCCGGCATATGCTGCAATATTAGCTTTGCCTGTGGTCAAAATCTTATCGGATTTACTCATAGAATTTTTGATTCTATATTTCGTTCCATCTCGAGCAGTAGTTTGCTCAATCGACGTTGTCGAGTGGAACTGTTCCATTAATACATCTTCTCGTCCACCAATACGTGAAGGATCACCATTTGCGCCATGGGAGTTTTCGTCGTTATTGAAAGTGCGCCATTCGGCACCCACATCAACACAGCGATCTCCCACAACCAAGCCACATTCGGAACAAATTAGATCACCTGCATGGCTATCTTCAATAAGAATTGCCGTTGGATGTCTCGGGCAGCAAATTTTATTATTGAACATATTATTCATGATAAATATTTGCGTTGACACAGATAAATATTTCAATCTTGAAGTAAATATCCTAATTACCTATAACTAGGTATATGCCTGCCTATATAACTTCTTAAGCAGTTGATCCGACGATCCGATGAGCACTTGATCCGATGAGCCGGTGAGTAGATGAGTAGATGAGTAGATGAGTAGATGAGTAGATGATCCGCTGAGCAGATGATCCGATGAGCGGCTGATCCGCTGAGTAGATATTATAGTAGATTACCATTTCAATTTATGTATTTTATAGGCCGTAACCGTAATTTAAAAATTAATAGATGTAAACATTTACGTTGGCATTTACAAAACCTACAATCCTTAAATATGACCAACTTAAAATTTTATTTTTATCAAAGTTACTAGGATAAACAAAATTTTTGCTTTTCTTACCTATAAAAAAATGTATTGAAGTTGCCAGTTTTGAAAAAATTTCGAAACTTCAATTTTCTCTTGCGACTTGACCCTTATTTTTAACCTTTAAATCTACTGAACTGTCATCAACTGACAGTTACCGAATTTAACCTTAAAATAAGAAACCGAAACAAAATGAACGAAAAATTGAAACACTGGGGCGAATTTGAAGAAGACTACGACAATGTAAACAATGCGGACGACTTGGTAATTTCTAATGTAATGGCCGATATCGAACGATCGATGGATAAATTCTGTTTAGCAGAATTTGATGTCGAAAGTGACGATAGCAATGCAAATGAAGAAACTGTTACGTAGGTAAAAATCAAGTTAATTTACAATTTTTTTAATATTAATCTTTTAGTTTGGAACCCATGGATCCACGAATGCTTTACGCCATCACTTTACACAAACACTTAAATGATATGAACGATATGATAAGAGTTGCCGAATTAGCTATAGAATCCCATCTAATACCTCCTGCAGATGCCGCACCACCTGTACCCGAACTGCCCTCAATTACAATGAAACACACACGGAATAATTTAAATTTTATTCCAAAAGAATTTACGTATGTACCCGTAATCTAAAATTTATACAAAATGTTTATATCCTGTTTACTGATTTAGTCCGTTCACCGAAGGTGAAGAAATTGATGTGCCCGAATTAAGTTTTGCAATAGTTAAACAAATTTTATCCAAATGCGTTGCTACCATGTTGGCTCATATTGGTTACGAAAGTAATTTACAATTTTAAAATAATAACATTCAATTTTAAGTTTTTGATTTTTAGCTACACATCAAAGTGTTTTGGATTTGTTAACCGACGTTCTGATAGAATTTTACAGAAAAATTACGTACAATTTGAAAATTGCAGCAGAAGATGAATTGAATGGACAAATGTGTGGCTTTCCAGTAAGAAAACCAATTAGTGAAATTTTCCAATTGCTTAATTTAATTTGCAGAATCCAATTGAAAGAGTTTTGGTGGAAATTGGATTTGGAGGTGTAAGTGGTTTGCACGATTATTATCAAAGTAGAGTTGTAAAATATAATCAGGTGTTACAAAAGCGTTGTCACAATCTTAACAAACAATATAACTTATTACTTCAAAGTAATCCGGATGTGTCCGAGTTGAAAAGTACAGAGGCAAAGTAAATTGAAAAATTTTTTTGTTACAAAATTTTAATTTGAATTTTTTAGTATTATACGAGTGAAAGAAGAGTGTGATGATACAATTGACGTAGATAACTCACAATTGCACTTGGCACTTGATGGTGAATTGAGTTTTTCATCTCTCGATGCAGGTTTTCAACTTTTAAGTAGTCTTGAAGCTGGTGCTAGGTAAACTTTGGTTTTATTTTGATTTCTTTAACCTATAGGTACATTTTCAGTTCTCAAAGTTTGAGTCAACATGATGAAGATAGTAGCATTACTATCTCGCCTAGCGTAAATATATCGGAATCTGATTTACCATCAATATTGCCTTACGCAAAACGGAAACGAACAAAGTGAGAATTAAACGCCGAAAGTGTGTTGGTTACTTTTGCCAGAGGTCTTCATTAGGTTCAAATTAATCTGAATCTGAACTGATGGAAAAATTCTAGCATTATAATTTTTTTAATAAATTTAGTTTAATTAAATTACCCTTATAAATTGGTTGAAAAACTCTTTTTCCCTCGAGCAGGAAGATGAGAATCTTGAAAAAGATTCGGTTTCACTCGCTAAGCTCACCCCCTACCTTGTAGGGGGGGATTGTAGATCTCCTGACTCGAGAGCTTGGCCGTGTGGTCCAGGAGGCAGATGGGCCTGTAGGACGCCGGGTAAGTAAAGGGAAACCTGAGGAAATCTAGTGCACAAAAATTTGCATTGTGATTCGTCCCTCGTACTAAGTGTTAAATCAACCCGAGTGTCATTCTTCTAATTGATAACCCAATTTTTTTCTTCTTTTCTTGAATAATTTAAAAGAAATCTAGCTTTAGTCGCAAATTATAGTGTATCCCTGTCAAGTACAAAAAATAAGCTAATACTGTGGGTAAGTACAGACTTTCTGTTATGATTACTTAACTCAACTAGTTTTGTTTTAATAAAAGTTTTATTCAACTTCTTCAATAATTACTAAGAAATTATAAAGAACGAGGCTAGTAAAAATAAGTGAACAGAACAAACAAAGTGTATGTGTAACAAGTAACAAAAACTTAAATAACAAATTCGATACGAAAAAAAATATTTACAAAGCATCACCTCCGTTCTGAACTCTTGTAATCTCTGCTTCTACCGTGATAAGTTTTACGGTAATGGTTTCTGTAGTCATCTTTAAACCTTTTATGACCACTTCTGTCACTGCTTCGGTTCCTGTCTTCTCTTTCATCCTTATAACGTTTTCCGTCTCTTCTTTCGCTTGCAGTTTTAGATCTATTGGAACTCACACTATGCCGACTAATCCCAGAATGACTGTGCTCGCTGTAACGCTCGATAGAACTCCTATTACTCTTTGATTTATCACAACTTTCATAGCCAAGCTTAGTGTTACCTTCTTCGGTACCTAGTAACCAATCTTTGTACATTTCCATTTGTCCATTAATAACTTCGCGAATCACTTCTGTATGATTTTTACGATCAGTATGAACAGATTTGTACTTGAGACGTCGTCTTTTAGCATCCCGTTCTTGTATTAGCATTTCCTCGTACGTTAAAGGTTTGTTATTTGACGACACTATTTGAGTACTAAATTGTTTTGCTTAGAAAATTATTGACATATAAAAGTAAAATTACTTACGTATTAAATTCTGGAACACTTTGTGGACCAACAGTATTTTTATTTGCATACGAATATAAAGCCAGCCGTTCATCCGAACTGTATGTGCACATAACACGATCTGACGTTTTTGGATCTGGATGTAGACCATTCCATTCTACCAAAAAAGTATGTTAGAGCCTTAAATGTAGACATGTGTAAATAGTTAAAACAAAATGTGAACATAAAAGCGGCACCGAAGTACACTCTGATGTAGCCCCTCTCCTCAAAAACTTTGAAGATAGATGAACTTAGACGACTTCTGATCCAAAAATTGATATTACATTATATATTTTTTGTTATTTAATATTTATTCAGTTACTTCTTTTCTGTACGTAACTCTAGCGCCCCAATTTCAGGTTTACAACCGATCCCTAACATTTTTCATGTCAGCTCTGTGTACAAATATTTAAGCAAAATGATGCAATTTGAATTAGATTTATCTCTTCGAAACTAAATAATATGTTGATGGGCAACCAAATAGAAAAAGTGAGGTTATGTCACAAAATAAGAATATTCTAAAAGTAATCACCTTTACGTGCACAAAAAGGATATTAAAAAAAGGATATCTCTTTTATCTTTTTGTATAAATTCACTGCACGAAAGAACACAAGATTACAATAATTTTTGAGACAGAATTCCTATCTGAAACAAATTGCGATCGTCTGTGTTCTCATTTCGTATAATATATGCAAATTCAGTTGCTTACCTGTTCTAAAGCCTGGATTATTTTTTTGGGCCTCCGATAAAATTTCAATCTTTTTGTGGTGATCTGAAAGTAAATTACAAGTTAAGAATGGAGAAATGAATATAGAAGAATTTAACCATCTACCTATATAAATTGAACTGTCGGAAGGTTTCAAAGGTTCTGAAAGAAAAGATTCGTTTAAATCGTAACCTTCTTTCTTCAATGAACATTTCGCTACGTGATCTTCGAGGGTTTTTACTGGCACCCTATGATTTTGATCAAGCGAACAAGTAGTTAAGCGGTTCTCCTTAAAATAAAAGATATAATTTTAAGTAAATAGTTTGTAGTTAATTTACCTCGGAAACATCACGCTTATTCCATTGGAGACTGTCGAGTATTGCTTGAATTTTGTCTTTCGAAGAAGATACGTAGTTATCTAAACTTTCCAACTGTTTTAAACGAATTTCTAAATTAATACTCATGTTTTTTAATCGCAAGAAGTGCAAACCAATTTTTCTTAAATAAATAAATCGAAAGAATAACAAACACGAAAACTTAAAAGCGGCTGTGGTTCTGCATAATATAAAATGACATTTGACATTTGGTGGTTGTTATGCCAACGCCAATTATTTTCCAATCCCGGCAAAATTTGATTTTTTTTGTTTTATTATTCTAATCAGGAGTGTATTTGAGCATCTAAAAATTAATATTCTATGTCAAATTAAAATCTGATCAGATGACAAAAAAATTTCAAGCAAGTTACCATATTCAATTCTTATTAAATCCGGGTATTCGCAAAAAAATTACAATTATTGCTTTACATTAAATTCTATTTTATTAAATATTAAAAGTGGCCAGGGCCTCTACAAAATTTGTCTAAAGTAAGGTTTACAACTTCTTTCTCTTTAATATCGTGAGTATCAAATTTTCGAATTGGCGGGCGTTTATGAATTTTTCTACCAAACCGGCCAGTCTTTTTTTGCTTTAAACCCGATCGTGGACGATTTCCCATCGCCCTCATATTTTGGGCTGATCCTACAGGCGTGGAAGAGTGTTCCTTATTGCTAAGTCTCCCCACAGTGCACATACAACTTTGATGTAACGAAAATTCTACCTTACTAGGCATCTGTACTATTACACGATCGTCGGGTGTTTTTCGAACAATAGTAGCAAAAGTACCAGCAGCGTGAACTAAAAATCCGCCTATTCCGGGATATTTTTCTACACAGTGTATTTGAGTTCCTGCAGGTAAAGCTCCAAGCGGATATGCATCACCTTCGTTAGGACGAACTAAAAATTTAAATTATTAGTCTTTTTTAAGAATGATAAATAAAAATTCTTACTGGTAATTCGGGGAATATAACCCGAAGTGTGGATAATATCTCCAGGTTTCATATTTTCCGTTGCCAAGATGTACTTCAATTTATCACCGACTCCTACTAAGGCAACATGTGCTGTCCGGCAACCGTCCTTAAGAATTTTTAAAACTTTCTCCGCTTGCGGTGGTCCTTCTTTAGGACCTTCACGTTTCCATTCGATCCAGTGATATTTGTGTTTAATACCACCTCCGATACCTTTAACCACCAATCGCCCAGTTAGAGGATCACGTCCACCTAAATTGGTTACATTTAAGGGTTCGATGGTGTACTTTTCAGGAAAGTGTACAATCCTTCTATATGCTGTACCAGGAACACCGGGCACTGGTTTCTCTACATGCTTAATTTTATAGCGAACACTGACCGCGTATTTTGGCGCCGAAGTCACTTCGGAAATTGCCAATTTTTTAACTAGATTTAAAAATTGAGACGATAAAGCCGACATTATATTAAAATTATTTCAATTTTAGATATTTTGATAGTTAAAATTCGACATAACCTCAAATTTAATCAATGGTGGCGGTATGATGACAACTGAAACGCAGTGGCGGTCCATATTGTAGAATTTGCAAAAAGTAAACAATCTGTTTAAAAAATATGCTCGTTTATTCGATAAACAATTGCAAATAAAAATTACAATAAAATATAAATAAAATTCAGTATCCGTATTTCTCATTTAAACTAGTTCGACCGTCACCCGTTTGATTGTTGGGTGGTACCCATACATAATCATCATCTTCATCATATCCCTTTTGTTGTTCAAATTCTGACTGGTCTCGTCTTCGATTTCTTCTCTTTTGATTCTTCTTTTTCCGTTTTTCTATTTCTTCCACCGATAAGTGTTCGTCACTTTCTTCATCTGTCAGTTTTGAATTGAGCAAACTTTCATTTTTGTTTTTAACTTTAGACGTTTTATTATCTGTATCTTCAATTTCTTCTTCATCATCATCAACTTCTTTGTCATCAGCTGGTTTAGTAGGAAGTTGCACTTTAACTTTGCGTCTTTTTCCAAACAAAGGCAAACCTTTAGCTTTGGTTCCACTAGAGCTTGGTTGTTCATCTGAATTTGTATCTTCTATTACCAGTGGCGGTAAATCCGTAGGTTTCACCAAGTTGATCAATTTCACTACACCAATACGTTCGGCTTTAAGACCCACAAGTTCAGCTTTGATTTTACTTATCGCTTGCTTATCAGGTTTCGATTGTTTCAACTGTGACATGAAAGAATCTAAAGGATCTTCTTCTTCGTTGGATGATTTACCCGAAACGGCATGTTTGGCACTATAAAGTTGCTTCTCCAATTGACGTACTCTTTGAGCGATGGAGCGTTCTTTGTCCAGCTAAAAAATATTTTAAAAATTAATTTTTCTTGCTAATTTTTCACGTGATTTATCTTACCAAACTTTGATAAGTTTCAGGTTGTGTTGGGACTTTGGATTGCATACGTTTTTCACGCTTCTTTTCTATGGTTCCAGTTCTATCCAGAAAGGTGTCGTCATCGCTGTCGTAGAAGTCGTTTTCTTCCCAATTTTTAGCTTTGCGTTTGCGAGACTCTGTAAGAAGAACGTTAACAACAAGAAATAAGGCATAAGTATATAATTACCATGCGTTGCTTGCCTAAGAACACCATATCTGTCAAGTATTTTGCACGCCTCTAAAGCACACTGAACCACGGCCTCCTTCTTTTTACCTTTGTGCAAAACCTCAGCCACAATTGGACGTCCCAAATCATCGTCCAAAGGTAACTCAACCTTACAGAGAAACTGTCCAAAACCTTGTTCCGTGCAGTCGTAATCCAAAGAGTGTCCTTCGCGTTCCATAAAACCACGAAGCGCTTTTTTGGGATCGTCGATATAAAACTCTTCGTTATTTGTTTGTGCAAATGGATTTTCTCTCAAATCTGTTTCTTCGTCTGCATCATCTCCTAGACCCCAATCGACGCCTCGTTCTTCGTCGCGTTTGATCTTGTCTTCTTTTTCTTTCTCTAATTTAATTAAAGCCTCTTTTTCAGCTAATTCCTTCTGCATTATTTTTTCAGCTCTTTGTTGTCTTAATTCAGTAACTGTAAATTTTGATTCCTCTTCTGAATCTTCTTCGGGACCAGCCAATATATAACTGCGCGTACTGCAACCCAATTTCAACATGTGACCGACCTGCAATAAAATAAAAAAATATCGATTTAACATGAAACTCACTGAAAAGTGTTTAGTTAGCTAGTTCTATCTATCTATTTTATAAAATTGATTGGCTATTTGAGTAGAAATTGAATAGATTAATGAGATCCCCACTTCTGCCTTGAGAAATAATCCCAGAAAATCTTAGGCAATCCAGGTAAATCTTAGAAATTCAAAAAATGCATACAATTCTAGAAAAATCAAAGAAATGCGGAATTCGAAAAAATGTAGAAAATCCCAGGAAAACTTAAGAGATCCGAAGATATCTTAGGAAATCCAAGGAAACCTTTAGAAAACCATAGAAAAATCGAGAAAAAGTAGAAAATCCCCCAGTAAATTTTAGGAAATAGGTGATTTTAAGGAGGTTTTAAATAGATTGAATCAAAAATACGAACTTATATAAAAATAAAACAAAACTTTTGATCAACCTTGTTTATTTAAATATTGATCAAACAAAAATCAAGTGAGAAAAAAATAAACAATTTATTATCGCCAGATTTCAACCATTTGAATCAACATGGATTTAAATAATTCAAAATCTCCCAATAGTAAACGTAAATCCATAAATATTTCGGTACCGGTAGTTTCCGATGATCCATCTCTGACAAAAGAAGTGGAAGAAAATGATATGGAAGATAATTTACTGGATAACGAAGACCAAGATTACAGTAAATCGAGCAAAAAAATTCAAGGTTTGGTGAAGAAGATGCTGGATATGAGAAAAGATGAAAAAGATAAAGATGAATGCATGGAGGAAAAATTCAAAGATTTACGTCAACGCATAAACAACAGCGTTTCGTTTTTGGAAAACACAAAAAACCAAATTGAAAATATCAAGTTTTTGTATCAACAGGACAAATTAAACGTCATGAATAAACAGAATTTTGATAGCAGTTTGAATACTTCAAACCAAAGTATCGAAGAGTTAAATATGCAAATTAACGAAATACAAAAGAAGCTGAATGCTGCAAAGGAACGTGCTAGAATATCAAAGGAAGAGCGCATCAACATCAGTCAAAATTTTGAAACGACTGTTGCCGAAACAGTCGGCATTCTGAAAGATATCGGGAAAGGAGTGTACAAGAAAGAATAAACATATATTTTCACATTGAAATAAAATTTTTATGAGGATTCTATAAAAGGTTTTTGATTTTTAAAACTTACCTTCACAGGTGCATAACATCGCGTTTTAAGCCGCCCCTTATTTAAAAATGTGCCATAGGTACTGTTTAAATCGTAGATGTAAAATCCAGGGGGTTCCTTTTCCGTTCCATCTTTTCTGTATTGTAACACAGCATGAAACCTAAAAAATCAATTTTTTATGTCAATCAAGACAAGGTATTTGTGCCTGGGCTACTCTAATTGCTTACCTCGAAATTGTTGGGTGAGCCATGTAAATATCAGTTTTGGCTGCCCTACCAAAAACCCAGCACGATTTTGACATTAAATTAATTCTGTCGATAATGACACCAGATTTCAATACTTCGAAAAAGTAGTCATCTCCACCAGAAATAGGTACACCGGACCACCCAGGTTCGACATAATCTAAAACCTTCTCGAGCAATTTCTCATTTTGCGACTTGACTTCATTTTTTGATTCTTCTTCGCCTAAAAACGAAGCGTCTGTGGTGACTTTATCTTCATCCAAGGACTTTTCTTCCTGGACGCTTTTATCCTGCACCAAAACGTTGGTTTTCGTTATCACCTTCCTGGGAAACTTTCCAATCTTACCGATTAAAATTGGTTTTTTAAAGCAACCGGGAGTGCTTTCCGATTTGGTTTCGATTTTTTCGGCTTCTTTATTTTCTTGTTCCATCTTCACAATTTACTTTTAAAATAATAACCTCACTTTTGGTTTGTTTTGACATTTGAAGAAATTTACATAACCTTGATTTCGAAAGCCTTCGTCATAGTTTCCAGAGACTTCCTGGTATTAAAAAGCTTTTAAAAATAGGTTTACACGATCGTAATGGATCAAAACGACGAGAAATTTATCGAAGATAGGTCTTTTTTTAAATTTTCAGGTAATAAACGTAATATTTGATGTTTCTCAATTATTGGAATAATTTTTTAGTGTTGTCGATAATCGAGGATTATGGCTGGTATTTGTTGTTAGTTGCAATTGCGTTGGTTTATGTGTATAAAATAATTCAACCTACAATAGATAATTATTTACTTAAACGCTCCGAGGAAGCTTATGCTGCAAAGTATCATAAAGGTAAGCAAATAGAAAACGGCAGAACAAAACTTAATTTTTGAGTGTTAAGATCCAGATGTGGCAGAGAAAACAATAGCAGCCCAACTTACCGTGGTTCAAAAGTTACAACAGAAGTACGACCAGGATGCTGCCAAGTATAAGGAAAAAATGGAAGAGGTAAGTTTTATTAAATTTGCAATGTGCTTTCTTAAAACGACAATGCTTTTAGAGAGAGGCTAAGAAACGAGAAGAATGGTTAGAAAAAAATGGCTTACCTGGACAAAAGTTGGGCAATGGTAACAAGAAGAATGAATCGCTGAGGCCAGGTAAATAATATAATTATTACGTTTGTTGTTTCAAGTTCTTACAAAATCAAATTGCAGAATACAATCCTCTTATGGGAAATTCAAGCACCGGAAATTCCTACAGACCACAAAGAAAATCGCCATGTTCCGGAGGAGGTTGTGGAAAATGATTTAAATAACATTCCAAATTCATTCCAGTTTAATTCTATCAAAACTTTTACTCTCATTTAATCTCCATTTAATTTTTAATTATAAAAATTAAATAATCGTAACTACCTACATTCAATTTTGCATTTATATGAAAAAATGATGTACAAATTTAAATATTGTTAATCTTATTGATAAAATAATTATAGAAGTCCTTGACGTTTTAAATCTTCATATGTTTTACGATTGACGACGTTGCCTTGAGAATCTTCATATTCCTCCTCTGTTTCCGGCTGCCATCTCTCGGCCTGTTTTTGGACTTTCAATTTTTCCCAAACTGGAACAAAAAACACTATAAATGTATCGAGTTACAAAAATCAAGGGGTAAATATACATAAAAATGTACAGAGGATTCGAAATTCTCACATAAGTGCACACAAATATTCGAGATTTGGTAAAATAATTAAAAATGCAACTCACGTGCCAAAGCATCTTCAATCTGCGTAACATTTGCAAAATGTGCAGTGTTTGGTATTCCCAAGCAACGCATTCCATGAGCGTGTCTCCATTCAGCAAAATGTCGTTGAAACGCCTTTGGTCCCTTGTAAATATAATTACCACATATTTCGCAATTATAATTGATATTTAATCCATGCAGTTTGTACAACCAATATGGTATGGGCTAAAAATTAATAATAATTATATTATGAAATTGCAACTTAAAAGAAATTTAACCTTGCCATCCCAACCCAGGGGCAAGTTTTTAGGATTGTATGGAACATCGTCACTGTCATCTTCCAAACTTTCCTCGTCGCTCTCTTCGTCTTCGGTATCATCTCGTTCACCGTCTGTCCTGGCTTGTTTACGTTGAACGTTTTCTTTAGTTGCAGCACGTTGAACCGACACCAAATCGGCTAACCTGAACAAGATTAATTTTAAAATTAGAAGAACAAGCTTTTTTAAAATTACAGAAAAGGTTTTCTGTTATACCTGTAAATCTGCGTTTCCAGACAGGCCAGATCCCTGTGCCTCAATTGTTCTTTTTCTTTACTTGCTTTCCCGCTTTTGTTTTTTGCCATTAAAGAAGGATCAAGTGAAGTAGTTCCTTTGGTCGCCCATAGCCTTTGAGCTCTCTCCTCCAGAGTCCTTAAAAATTTAAAATAAAACACTTAAACTAAAAAAAATGTGGTAACTTACCCCCCGCATTTTAAACCAAGAGCTAATAGAGCAGATTTCAAACGATCCAAACCTAAAGAAGCCAGCTCTTCCCAACTGTTGAAAGCAGACAATTCCAGATGTGCACCTACGTTTGCCAACACCGACCCAGTTTCTTTCTAAACAATAAAAATTAAGTATTTTTTTTTAAATCAATAGGAAAGTGAACTTACCGGCCACCCCAGTACGTTACCAGAATCCCACTGCTCCAAAACAAGATCTACTACAATCTGTAAGTCAACATCTAAATTCATAAGCGGTTTTATTCGTTGAACAAACCAACTGAGGTACTCAAGAATCGTAACTAAGTATCGCCTGTATTCGCCAGTCTTACGTTCCTTGGGAATATCATACAACTGATCAAACATACTCAAGTATGTAATGTAATCAACTTTCTATAAAAACAAATATACAGTTTTATCTAAAAGTAAAATATTGTATAATTTTACCTCAATTCCTTTCAAATTAAC
Organism: Cantharis flavilabris; assembly: GCA_949152465.1. NCBI lineage: Eukaryota > Metazoa > Arthropoda > Insecta > Coleoptera > Cantharidae > Cantharis > Cantharis flavilabris. The sequence goes on from OX424436.1 coordinate 47,097,586, forward strand.
AAACTTCTCATAGCATTCGTGTAAATCCAAAAACTTTCCATAGCCTTCCTCGTCGGAAAATTCAACCAAATCTAAAAATACCAAATTATAAATAATATTGCAGTAACATTTTAAGAGCTTACTTGATAATTCTTCGGTTGGGTTCTCCCTGGCTTTGGCAAACTCGTCAAATTCAACCGACATGGGAACACTAATCTAAAAATTAAAAATGTTTCACTACTTTTCAAGTTTAATTCTATAAATTTAATTACCTCATTAGGATGTTTGCGATAAAAATCTTTAATCTGCTTAAGCCTGGTGTAAAATTCTTGAAATTCATTCGGGCCGGTTAAAGAAGCTACTTCAGCTTTTCGGTGACCGTCTCGGTCGTCGTATAAGTCAACCAAACGTTCAGTGCTGGTTAAATATCGATCGAGCAAGTATTTTTGTCGATAATCGGAATTTATAACTTCGCGATGCTAAAACACAAGAGGTTAATCTGAAATGAAACTTGACAAGAGATACTTACACTTGTTTTCTTGTGGAGAGTTTCCTTCACCATTGCGTCCACCAAACGTTCTCTTTCTTCATGATATCGTCGTTGTTGTTCCAGTATCGTTTCCATTTTTACGATTTATGAGAGTTAGGGTTTATTTGTATACGTTTGTTTGAGTCCTTATCGTCCTTATAACCGCATTCAACTTCATAACCTCACTTATGCAGTGACATCGCCGACACTGACTTAAGGGTTGTTTCACACAAAATTACAGAAAATATTTCAAAAATCAAACTGCCTGGACTTGGAGCCTGCAAATCCTTAGAATAGAAAGAGTCACAAAACTTCTCAAAGATTGACAAAATCACAAAATTACATTTTTTTATTATTTTAAAATTCGTCAGTCCGGCTCTGTTTATTATGGACCTGAACGGACCTGAAATACATTCGTCGCGCCATCTCGAGTCGGAATTAGCGTTTACGCAAACGCAAAGTTTGCAAAATTTGTGAAAAAGAATAAAAATCGAGAATGTGCGTCCAGTATTGATCGGTATTGATTGTGATAAAAGGAACTAAAAAGATAGCAAGGTCATAAAATTTATTGATTATTCATTTAAAATTTCAAGGCAAAGTTGTGCGGAAGTCTTTGTGTACGTTATCGTATTTGTTTAAAAATTAATTGTCGACATGGAGTAAGTAGCATTGCAATTGTTTAGTTGAATTTTATTTCATTGTTTTTATAGTGATCCACAAAAATTAGTGCAATGCCCTTATTGCGTTAGTCAAGTAAAAGGCAATCGATTGAGTCTCCATATCAGCAGGGTTCATAAAAACATAAGTGGCAAACAGCAATGTCTTCTACATATCGACCACAAAGTGGACGATATGTATCAACATTTGGCCGAGGAATGTCCAGCCATGGCCGAGTTGGAGAAACATGCCTACGATGGAGGTGGCATCTCTACTGTTCCTCCACCAGCTCCCTGTTTTATCGATTTCGGCCCAGATGCAGAGAATTGGGATGGCGTATGTTTCTTTTTTATCACAAATTGTAAACTTAAAATTATAAAACATTTTGTTTTTCAGTCAGATCATCCGACGTACAGCCCTTTAGAGAGCACTCAAAATAAAGATATTATACGAGGACACTATATTTCAGGATTCAAACCTGCAGAAAAAAAAAGAGCCCACGAAGAGGAACGAGCAAGAAGGGCTGCTCTCAACGAAAAGGTAATATTTTAAATTATTAAAATTTTGTTTATTAGATAAGCAATCTGGACAACACAACTTGGGGCCATAAATTTAAAAATATTTTATGTTGACCTTGATTTCTTAAAATTCTAAAACTGATTATTTTTATCAGTAAAATATTTTTGTGATTCTTTTTGCAGGAAAATGCTGACAAATTAAATAGGATCAGTTATAGTCAGGGCAATAGTTTCAACAATTTTCCACAAAGGAGTGGGTCGAATAATCGACCAGTTGGCAATTTTAGACAACCTAACTCGAATAATTTTCGAGCAATTGATTCCGATTCCGACTTCTCCTCTATATCGGCACAACCTTTGCGTAATGTAACTGGAGGAAGGAGTATCGATCCGACAACAGACAGTGATGGATTCATTTCAGTGAATCACAACAGGTGGGTTTTAGTTAATTTAGTGGGTTCAATTTTTTTTTCTCTTTGAATCTTACAGGCGAAACAATTCAACAATAAGTGTAACTCGAGGTCGAGGTCGTGGAAGGTATAATCAGAAGTAATTATCGACAATTTGATTTTTAAAGTGTTTGTAATAATGTGTTTATGTTCTGAATTGTATTACTTTTTTTAAGTAATTTTTTATGCATTCACTGCCTAGTTTATTCATGATTATTTTATATTACTACATATATTTTATTCTTAAGACTGTAAAATCTTTTGTTTTACTCATTTTTGTGTTTTTCGAATGTTGTAGGAAAAGTTGCCTGTTTTAAGAACTTACTTAATTTAATTATTTTTGTAAATGAATATTGATAGATAATATCTAAGATTTGAGAAAATAAATGTATTTTCGTTTATTTTTTCTTTTATTTTGTTTTTCATTCGAAAGCAATTTTTATTGAAAGGGATCGAAACAGGGGTAGTGAAAATTTAATTATATTCTGATGGGCATGGCTCCTACTAAACAGTGGCGTAGGTAGCGGAAGTAATAAAAAATCTAAAGTAAATTTTGTAACAAATCTTTAACATCAAATTCGATTAAATAACACTTAGGCTAGGATAAAAGACAACAAAATTAATTTTTTACGTTTTTATCAGCGAAAGTTAATGCGAGGCCCTTAAAATTATGAGGCCTTCGGCAGTCATCCCGTTGCAGCCTCCCTTCAGCACCGGCATTGATTACATTTTTTATATCTTAATTTTTAAAATAATTCAATATTATTAATTATATTAAATATCTTAAAAAAATTTTGTACACAGAACCCAGAATTCCAACACTTTCATGGATTCCACGAATTTCTGAACAAGTTCTAATCTTTAGAATTTCAATGATTTCCAAGGAATTCCAGATAATTCCACGGAATTCCAAGAATTCCAAATCATGTGAAACCTCAATCCAAATTTTGAAATACATAAAATAAAATTTTTATATCAATAACTTACAAACAGTTTATCGTAGTTCAGAAGGCAAAATATTTTTAAGCAAAATTAATTGGCCTGCCAAGCATAACGGATGTACACAATAATAATTAACTAAATCTTGGAGTCTCTTAAAATCAGGCTGTTCAACATCCATAACACTACCCAATGTGATGATTCCTGAAACTGGATCGCGTTGGACTCCAACGTTAAACATCTTTTTACTGTGGGCTATTGAAATTGTGCAGATGTAGTCATCATCTCTACTTGGTCTGACCAAAAACGTACCGACTTCCAAATTTTTCAATATCATTCGGGCACCTTTTCGGTCTATTTCTCTATAATAGACTTCCTTATCAAAGTCATCTGAAAAAAGTATACAAAATTGGACTTTTTGTTTATAAAAAAAAAATATCTAAGTACTTACCTTTTGACGTCGATATATTATTAATTGCTAAATTCAATCTATCAAATTGGGGTGGATTCGAAAGCAAGGAAGGAGGTTTGGGCAAATTAACTGGCGATCTCGATTTTTCAATAGTTCTAACAGGCAATTTTGAGCTATCAGTTTTGGACATCTTCTTTAATTCACTCAAAACGCTCTCTTCGTCAGAATCACTTTCAGCTTTTTCTTTAACTTTTTGATTAGGCCGATTAGATACAATTAATTTAGGAGGTAACGAACGTTCCTCTTTTGCCCATTGACTTTGCCAAATTGATGTAATAGGCGGAGGAGGTAATGGACGTGATTTTAAATTATTGCTAGTCTTTAAAAGCTTTTCTTTTTTTTCTATCACATCTGGAATTGGTTCGTATACTAAGTCTTCTTCTTCTTCTTCTTCTTCAACGACAATCGGTTTAGGTTTTGGACATGTAGCCAACTTTAGTTGTGATAAGAAATCCTGATTTGGATTTATGGGTTTGAATTGATGCTTGACGGGCATTGGAGGTAAATCTTCTTCTTCAGAAATTGTTCCGTACTCTGCTAAGTCTTCGTCATGTTCAACTGGAATTGCCGGTAAAGGCCTCTTAGAAGGGACCGATTCTTCCTCAATTACCGATGTGTATTCATCTAGCTCTTCTTCTGCTTCGTTCGTCATTGGTAATATTGGTCTCTTAAAAATGGAAGCAGTTTTAGGTGCTGGCCTTTGCGGAACTAAATTTGGTCGTTCCGGTTTATTTTGAAATTTGGGCAACTCAAGTTTTGTTGTCATTTCATGTGGAATTGCAGGTAAGGGCCTTTTAGGAAGTGCTTTATAATTTGGTACAGGTGGCAGGCGTTGTTCCGTGTCGAGATCGTGGTTTTCATATGTTTTTCGTGTTTTATTCAAAAATGTGTTTGTATTTTCCACAGGCGGTGATTTTAAATTTATCGGCGGCTCTATGCTGATTGGAGGTAAATAGCCATCATTATCATCATCATCAATATCATCATGATTATTAGTCTCTTCCATGTAATTGTTAATTGGAGGTTTCTGAGGCAACGATGACTTTATGTTGTGCAAAAATGTACTGTTTTGATTTAAATCTCCTTTAAATAAACTTTCTAATTTACCTTTCACTGATTTGCTATCTTCTTTTGATAAACTCGAAAATGTGCGGTTTTCGGTTGTCGATGCGAAACTTTCGATTTTACTTTTTTCGAGATATTGCGGCTTTTGTTTCAAAGGGGGCCGACCTAGAGAATGAATTTGGAAATTATTTTGCACATTGTTGAAATTTGGAATTGGTGGCGTGGGTATTTTGATGGTCTTTTTGGGAACCAAAGCAAAATTTGACGGATTTTGCCTTACGTGTTCGATGAAACTCCATAGCCGACGCGTTTGCAGAGGTGCTAGGCGCCACAAGGAAATTTGAACTTCGGTTAGTTTCTAAAATGCATATTTACAATTAAATTAATTTTTGAAATTTTAAGAGATACCCACCAAAAATGCTTGTCCATCTATAGATTTACATCGAATTCGTTCCACGCAATCGCCATATCCGTTCTAAAATAAAATAATTAAAAATTATTCAAATACAAAATATTTACTTACGTATTCCAAAGCTTCACATAGTTGATCGACGTTCAAACTTTCAATTTGAGTAATTAATTTTCGGATTACCGACATTTTGATAATTTTTTTGTCGAATTTGTTTGATACACATTAGCATAATGAGAAAAACCAGAGAACGAATGAAACAGGACGCAGTTTCCATATCTTATCGTTACGTACAGGAAAACCTCATTGTGACGAATATTTTAGCGAACATAGGGTTTGCACAATTATCGGTTTCCTAATTTATAATTCGAATATTACGTACGGCTGTATGGGATTCCCGTCCGAAGGGAATCGAAGTCCGAAAAAAAATACGAAAAATTTACTCCAATATATTTATTCTCATCATTATAAAATTAAATACAGAATTTCCGTCGGCAAAATGTCCTAGACCGGGAACGGGTAGCGTACTTCAGAAGTAAGAATAAGACATTTCGCCGTCGTCATTTTGCCGTCGTCGTTTAGCAGTCGACCATTGCACCGTCGACCCATTTTCGCCGTCGTAAAATTAGTATTTAATTTTTTATATTCAAAATGAGTACCTGGAGTATTTTTTTCAAGAGGTAAGCAATTTTTGGTTTTCTAAGATAACGAGGTAGGTACCTGTTGGACCTACATATTTCGTTCAGGGCTTACATTAAAGCTAAATAACTACTCTAAAACTTCATATCCGATGAATTTTCTCGTAATAGTATATTGTTTGGCTAGGGATGAAACAAAACAATTTCAGACCAGGGTGAGGATTGCCTGTCCGAGCGATAGCGAAGGCTGGCAATACCCTGGTCTGAAATCGTGTTTCATCCCGTGCCATGGCATACCTGCAAGGAATCTGAGAGTTTCTTTAACTAACCTAACCTTCATAAAATATAAAAACTGTCATTGTCAGATCAGTTGACGGTTAAAACGATTGATTTATAACTGAGTAAGCGGGAAGAAACTTGACGGTTTCTGTCCTAGGGAATAAGAAACCAATTAGTTTCTGACCAACAGTCGCGGTGATCTGCAATTGTTGTGTTTCGACTGTCTCAACATGCAATGAAACTCGCAGTTTCATAGTAGGTAATATGTAAAATAAGTATTACAGGATTACAGCCAATATTTATCCCGCCAGATATAACAAAAACTAAAGTTTTGAACTTTTTGCGAAAAAATTTCCATTTTTGAGACCCTGTATCTTGGGATTTATTAGACCTAAAAAATTGGAAGTGGGTTTAAATTGTAGGAAATTATCACAGCTTCAAAAAAGGACAGAATAACTTTTTCCGTAGGAAGCACTCTTTTAGGAGTTTCGGACCAAAAACTGAAGTCAGTCGAAAAATGTCGAGGTTTTTCAAGAACCACAAAGTTAGCACAGGTCTTTCGAAACTGCAAACTTTGTTACACTATTGCACAACACTATTGGTAGGTACCCTAACAAAGTAACAACATATCACAAAATCAAAAACATGTGATTTTTTCCGATGTTGAATGCCGAAGGTCAGTGGTCTATTCGGTAAACAATATTTAAAACTTGCGCGAAAATAAATTCTCTGTATTTTTAGTATAAATTGAATTATTAATGATTTAAAAAAAAATGCCGAATAAAAAATATTACAATATTAGTAATTAACAATCATTTTCATAAAAATAATCTTTTCAAATTTGAATTTTGGCCATTTTGACATTTATGTCAAATCGTCAGCTGATCGAATTGTCAAAATAGGTTGACGTTTAATATATAAAATTAATTTGTCCTTTAGGACAATTATGTACCGAAACGTATTTGTGTTATAAATAGTCTAGTCAAATAATAACAATAATAGTTAATATTAAAATGCGTATAAATATTTATTGAATATGAATTTACATCAAATTGTGAGCGGTGCGTGCAATGCGGGCGACAAGTGCTTTGCAGTGGGCAGTGTTGAAGGAGTTGCTTTTACTGTAAGTTCTGTTAACTCTAAATTTCTCACGCTAATGCGTCTCATTTCTAGGCGTATGCAGCAGGCTGTAATATAGTTATTTTGGCTTCGACGTTTGAAAGAGTGCAAATTATACCGGGGGCTACGCACGACTACATTCGCATCAGCTCGTTGGATTGTTCAAGCGACACGGGTAAAATTGCAGCTGCATACGACACAACAGTATGTATTTATGAACCCACTCCTCTGATACATAACAATTCGTGTCACGTAAGTTAAACGATTCGTAGATTTTTGTGGTTCAATCCATTTTTTTAGGGCTTGGACTATAGATGGGTTCAAACTGGAACTTTAAAAACTGAGACTCCGGTTAGTGCTTTAAGTTGGAATTTAGAAGGTACACGCTTGTTAACTGCTGGTGCCACCGTTCAATTGTGGCATTTAAGATCTCAACCAGTCGAGGAAGATACTCCCGTAACTTTTACTTTAGGTGGGGGTGAAAGTGTAACAGATGGGAGTGAAGCAGATGAAAAGGAAAGACAAGGTAAATTTTATCTCATCTTCAAAATAAACTAATATTACTATTCTTTTTCGAAAATTTCAGATCAGGACCAAGCAAGCTGGCAATGCATTTGGTATGTTAATACTGCGATTCCGGTGCAACATCTTGCATTTAGTCCAGACGGAACCCTTTTTGCCACCTCGGGAGAAAATGACAGGTTGGTCAAAATATGGTACGAAAACAAGCACTGTAAGTTATCTTGACAAGTGTTGGCGTTGTTTTTAAGGCAATTTTTCACAGTTCTTTTTACATCGAGAAGTACAGAAGGTCCCGCAGAGTTGGAATACAATTTTGTGTACGTCGCACATCCCCGTGCTGTTACGCACCTGTCCTGGAGAACTACAAGCAAATATATGCCAAAGTAAGCTTTCTTTAATTTTTAAAATCAACTTTGACTTAATACATTTTAGGGGCTCCGTTTCTAACATGTTGGTAACCTCGTGCAAAGACAATATATGTAGATTATGGGTAGAAACTGTTTTACCGGAAGACGGTTTGGTTAATTTGTCCCAATTGGATCCACAAGCTAATCATCCCAAATTTAGGACTCATCGTCACAAACATCGATTTATGCAACGCTTGAAGCATATGAAGTAAGTTTTTTTTAGTGTTAACTGTGGTTTGTACTAGAAAGTTATTTTTTTGAAAGAACTTGCTTTCATATACGTCGGCATGCAAAACAACACACTCAGGGCCTTGGGAATACATCAACCCCAATACCAACACTTCCTTCTACCTACAGTGTTCACGATTTTCATTCTTATGGTTATCGTGGAACTGGTAAGATGAAGGCCATACAAAAATGAAAACTTGTGACCGAAATTTATTTTTAGGTGTCACACCAGGAATGCATTTTCATTTGGCCGCATCGGTTAATGCAGAAACCGATATTCCATTAGTTCCAAGCATTTCGTTTTGTAACCCTCGACCCGCTTTTGTTTTACATTGGTTGAATAATAAGGAGATGCATTTTAGTCTTCAAGCCGAATCGCTTTTAGAAGATTTGACAAGGTATTTTTTTTTGTAAAAATATACAATTCATTATAATATTGCTTTTATTAGACGTGTGGTTGAACATCCCGAATCGGAGTATGGATCAGAAGAACCACCCATGGAAACAGGTGGACCGGACGGTTTAGACGCTCGGATTGAAGGCCTCTTAAGAGATTGGCATCATAGTCCAGATTTATTGTTCAGTATTCATCCGGTAGATGGCAGTTTTTTGATTTGGTTTGTAGTGTTTGCTAATAGGCAAATTTATTCGATATCTAATTAATTCTTCTATAGGGTAATTGACTGGCTCGACGAGTATCATCCCGGTTCTTTCAGACAAGCACAAGTGTCGTTTTCGACCCGAATCCCATCTGCATTTCCTTTGGGAGATTCTTTAAGTATGTCAACGACTGTTAGTTTGTATAGCATTGCAACCTGTCTGAAGCATTTAGTAAAAGAAGTATTAAAAGAAAAGGAATTGAAGGAGGCCAATTTACCGATACTTAAAGAAGAAGATGAAACTAAGGATACTTCACCGGTAAATTAAAAAAAAAATGTTTATACGGATTTGATTGTATATTTATAATTTTAGTTAAATAATACATCCGAAGAGCCGAAAGAAGCTTCTCCGGTTATATTTCTTGTTACTAAGCACGACAATGGAACTTTAAATTTATGGCAGCTTACCTTTCAAGATAAAAGCAAATTTAGTCAAGTATTAAGTATTGGACATAGAAGTCGAGCTTCCGGGCATCGCTACAGAGTAAATGATATTACTTGCCATCCAGTTTTACCTTTATTACTCACCACTAGTCATCATAACATTGTTGATCAAAATAAAGATCACAATACAAAGGTAATTCTAATGTTACAAGCAGTTTTGTTGAAATAATCTTTTTTTTCCTCGATAGGGCTATTGCAGCGAATTAATTTTATGGCGCGTCGATGCGGTGGGCCCCCTATCAAAATCTGGTGGAATTTGCGAATTAGCACGTATAACATCGCCGGAGCCGTCCGCATTTAGCGTAGTCGCATGGATTCCCACACTTTTACCTTCTAGTACTTTGGGTAATTTATCTAATTCTCCAAGTGCTTGCTTTGTCGCATCCGACGGTCACTGTCTGCGCGTTTATCAAGCTGTAATAGACGCTCGCACGCTTTTAGCTGACATATCTTGTAAAGAAAATAGGTTTAAAGGCTCTGCCGAAAGTTTAATTTCTGATTTATCTTCCTTGAACGAGGCAAGTTTGCTAGACAAGATCAATATTGTTTCACAACAAAGCACTTCAAGACCTGGCTGTATTATACAACTTGAAACCATTTCCGAAGCAATCAAGTGGCAAAACACTACATTTTTGCACGTTTATCAAGAACAGTTAATTAGCGGACAACGCAGCAGTCCTGTTAATTTGGTAGGAGACGACGCCATGGTTGATTTGCAACAAAATTACGTTTTTGAGCAACCTTTCTTTATTGTATTATTAGATTGTACCGACCAGAACACCATTATACACATGTGGAAGTTGGTGATTGCATCAAACGAGGCGGAATTGTCTTTGACTGGAAGTCAAATGTATGTTCCAGATTGTAATTTAGTTCAGGAAGGTACCGATTTATCCAGAAAGAACAGCCTCGAATCTTTGCACCTGAAACAAGCAAAATTAAGTCCACATATCACGATCACCACAAATAAAGAAATTAAACAAATATTACCACTACCAGATGGTGTCGAAATTGTTCACGCTACCCCAGCAGCTGGCCACTTGAGTTCTGCTTCCATTTATCCTGCATGTTTGGCCCCGTACTGTTTTGCAACCGCATGCAACGATGGAACTATTAGATTTTGGACTGTCACCGATAATCCGGCAGATGTGAAAGCCGCCAAGCATACGCTACTGGAAGAAGATGGTGAGATTATAAATACTGGAAAAATATGGACGGAATGGAATATGGTAAAAGAATCGGCGATCGAAATTGACGGGCAGTTGTTGCATATGAGTGTGGCTTATTCAGGTCGTTTGGCTTGCGCCTACAAATATGGTAAAAGCTTTACTAGACCCAGTAAAAATGACCACGACTCTAGGTAAGTTAAAATAAGTTTTCTTTTTCTAGGCTATTTTATTCCCCCTAATTTACTTTAGGTATATTAATTTATGCGTGGCGATTTACGAATGTGAATCAACTGGTGGAACCGAATGGGTCTTGGAAGATATAATACACTTGAAAAATATTCATTTACCGCGAATCACCGTCGACAGACACCTTGATTTGAGTTACTTGTACGACTCAAAAACGTTGAAGAAAAAGCAACGCATCAACGAGGTGATGCACACATTTTCCAACGACGATCGTCAAACATTAACAGTCGAAAACAACATGAAACCAACCCTCCTTGCCGTGCCTAGCTTCAGTACGTTACAAACTTTACGAAAATCGATTTCAGAAATTGGAAATATTTGTCCAATTACACAGAAACACATTGTACAATTAGATTGGGTTTCTAACGAAGACGGATCTCACATATTGACCGTCGCTTGTGGCAATAAAATAATGCTGTACACTCCTCTCTCGTCCGATTTAGCACAAGCAAACGTGAAGGCAATGAAAGAATCCATTAATACAAATCGACCGATTCTAAGAAAGGCGAGTTCTTTGGCCCAACCAATGTTTGTCGATGACTTCAAATGGATGACCTTGCGCAAAATTGAATTACAAACTGCTGATGGTTTACCTGCATTACCCATGCAAATAAGTTGGGTACGAGATGGATTGTTAATAGTGGGCATGGATTCAGAAATGCATGTATACACTCAATGGAGACCACAGAATTGCTCCATTCATTCTGCCGTCGATACGATAGAAACGGAAGGAAAAAATATTCGCGATCTCGACATTCGCACTTTAACGCAAGAAAATCAACGTAAACTTGCATCAGTTCCAACGTTAGGACGCATCAGTTCGGTAAATTTACAAATTTTGGATCGAAAACGCACTACTAAAGAAAACGATCCTGATTATATGCCCGATTATGGTTTATTCGAGGCTTCTCGAATTGCTTGCCCCGTTTTACCACAATATCATCCAAAACAGCTAATGGAGTTGCTAAATTCTGGAAAAATTCGTTGGGTGAAAGCAATTTTAACCCACTTGGTTAAATGTATTGGTGGTAATCAAGATAACATAGAAGATGTGCAAGGTTGGGCTAGAGCGCGAACTTTATCTGTAAGTTATCCACCCGGAAGTCCAGAACATAGGGCAAGTATTAGCGAAATCACTTTGGATTATGCCGAAATTACCAACATACCTCCTCTACCTTTGTGGACTCTGTTAGAAGCTGATAAAGAAAATGCAGGTTAGTTTAGTTTAATTTTATTATTTTTTAACTGCTCACTTTTTGTGTTTTGTGTTTTAGTAACTAAAGAGGAAAAGAAAGATTATAACGAATTGTTCGATAGTAGTATGATAATAGAAGAGTCTTTGGATACATTGCTTGAAGATGAGGAAGTTAGGAGACACGAACGTAGACCTTCAGAACGCGCAACAGGACTAGCTCATTTTACTCCAAAACAAGGTAAGCTAAATTTTCTTCTTTTTTTTAATTAAATTTTTAAATGTTAAATTAAATTTTAATTTAAATTTAAAACTTGAACTTAAATTTTTCTTAATTTTTTAATCCAAATTCGATTAATCAAATTTGAACTTAGAAAAAAAGTGAGTTAGAATCAGTATATTACCACTACTGGTACTAGCAGCAATAATATCCTAAGAATCTCTTCATACCGGATTTTCCACAACATATGACCTAGTACTAATTCATTGCAACAAATGGGAATTCCCTGAGACATTTTCAAACAATTATTTTCTTATTCTCGTACAACTGAGTAGGAATTGCTCGCAAGGATCAAATTGATTTTCCTTCAGTTTAGACCGAGGGGAAAGTCAGAAGGAAAATTTTTGTGCACAAGATTTCCTTTTACAAGAATTTTTAGACTCCCGGAATGCCTAAATATTTCTTTTCGAAAATATTCCTAAGAAAAAGCAAAAAAATTAGTATATTGTTTACTAAGGGAGCAAATGCACTTTGCTGGAAAAGAGCCGCTTTGGTCAACGAAATTAGGGCGCAAAGACGAATTTTATTCTCCAGTGGAGGAAAAAAGGTTATCTATTTTAAAGTATTCTTAAGATTTTCTGATTTCTTAAAACTTCTTTTGATTTCCGTTTCCAGCAGTTTCCCTCTCGTTGGGTCTGTCATCTACTCTATACCTTGCTGCTGGGTGACCAGGCATCTATTGCACCTTTTCTCGGAAATTTTTTTCTAGTTCTGTATGACTAGATTTTTTTTTCTGATGGTACTCATTTGGTTCAAATAATCTGTCACTATAGATGTTCTGAATGAGTTGGCCTTTCTCGAGTTCTACGAGTACGTGAGACCCTGCATGGTTCAATATTCTTCCTCTGCTTTGATTTAGATCTGAGATATAGTAACTAACACCGAACCATCGCTGTTATCTGAAATTTTAAATGAACTTTTACAGGACGAATGCTGTCACGAATGCTGACCCACACGCACTTACCAGGATTATCTAGTTTAGATCAAATGCACTTGCTCGCTCTTGCCGATACAGTTTCGACATGCAACACGGATCTTGCCGAACGCTTTGCCATAGACGCTGCAAAATCGGCCATGGCAAAAGAAAATTTGGTAGGTCAATCGGACGAAGTTATAGTCGATTCGCTCGACGATTGCGGTTTACGATTCTTACTTGCAATGAAACACTACGGTTATTTATTAAGGTAAATCTGTTTGTTATGTTTTTAGCTGTCTTATAACAAGTGTCTTTCAAGGTGTTTATCGTTGCTTCAACGAGCGCAATTTCAAAAGCAAGGTGTTGGTACAAACAATTTAGCGTGGGCTTATCACTCGGAAACCCAAGAAGAGCTACTAAATCTTATTCCGAGTTACGCTAAAGGGGAACCAACTTGGCCGGTTTTACGTGAACTTGGAGTGGGTTGGTGGATCAGAGGATTGGCTTTATTAAGGCAGTGCGTTCAGGTGCTGGCCAAATCTGCGTATAAGGTTAAGCAGGATCCAATGGACGCTGCTCTGTATTATCTTGCAATGAATAAAAAAAGTTTATTATGGGGCTTATATAGGTTAGTAAATAGAATTACGGTTGAGGTGCAGCAATTAACATGAGTTTTTTAGGTCTAAAGGCGATCAAAAGATGACGAAATTTTTTGCCAACGATTTTAGCGAAGACAGATGGAGGAAGGCAGCTTTAAAAAATGCTTACGCTTTGTTGGGCAAGCAAAGATTTGATCATGCAGCTGCGTTCTTTCTACTAGCTGGAAATTTAAGGGATGCAGTCGAAGTAAGTCTTTTGTATTGTGCTACTACGTGAGTACTATATGGAAATTTTAGGTGGTTTTGAATAAACTGGGTGATCTTCAATTGGCAATCCTCATTGTGCGCTTATACGAGGGCGACGGTTCGAGTTTGAAAAGATTATTGCACGAGGAAATTTTAGGTTGCGATGCCGAAGGCAACGATCAGGATATGACCAGAGCACATCCAGATCCATTTTTACGTTCCATGGCACTTTGGACGCTAAAGGAACACCAAGCTGCTTTAAGTACACTTTTGGTTGGCAATGCTGGTACTCAACATCAAGCGCATGATGACGACACTCGAGAAACTAATCAAGCCGATCCTAATGTTTTTAACTTTTACGTTTATTTAAGGACGCATCCGCTTCTCGTAAGGCAACATCTTGCTAGCACCGGCAAGAAACGGAAAATGTGGTTGGCTAATGGCAAACAAGTAAGTCGGCTAACTTTTGAAGTGCACTTTCTTGAAAATAAAATTTTAGGTTGTAATAGAAGACTCAATTACGCCATTGGAGCGTCAACTTTATTTTACAACTGCACATGGGCACTTCAGAGCGGGATGTCCAGCTTTAGCACTCGAAGTGTTATCTAAATTACCATACGTTGTTGCAGATACCACAAAACCTGTAGCCGCCACTCCAGGTATGTTTAAAATTGAAAAAAAGCAATTTTGAGTAATTTTCTTTTAGTTATTTCTCCAAGCGAAACAAAGTCTGAAGCTCAAATCCATACGGGAATTTTATCCTGGGACTCGAAAACACAAATTAATTCAAATAATTTTGATCTGGATTGGGGCGCACCTGCAGACGTTGCAGTCGTCAAAACAGACGATTTTGAGTTGAAGTGGTCAGATGACGAAAAAGATTCAGAGGAATCTGAAGATGGCTTAAATATGAAGGCTACAAAGAATGACGAAGAAGAAGTTGACGAAGTGGATGGAGACGAAAATGAAGTCAATGAACAAATTGATATCATGGCCCAGCAGTTGAAATTCGTTGCTTGCTTGAAAATTTTGATGGAAGAATTATCTACCTTGGCTACCGGCTTTGAAGTCGATGGTAAGCTCTTGTCAGAATATCAAGTTAATTATTTCAATTTTTTTCAATCGTCCAAAATGACGAAGCATGTATTTTTTTCAGAATTAAAAAGTTTAAAGCACATTGCAAAATATAATCGGCTTTCAACAAATTGTAAGCATAAGAGTGTACCTATGCTTACCACTAAAATATTAAAATTAACTGTTTAATTGTGTTCTTAAGTTACAAATGTAATTTGGCAGGTTCATGTCAGTCCCCACCCGCTCCAAAAGAATATTTTAATTTGCATTTTTGCATTGCCATCTTTTAGTTTTCTAGCATAGGTATCAGAAACCATCATATAGACACTATAACTTAATACTGACGCTGTCAAGTTGATTAGTGAGATTTAAATGTTTGCTTTAATTTTTTTGCATTGTTGTTTTTTAAAAATTAAAAGAAAATTATGCTAAGAGCATGAAATGGTTGGCTTTTGTTGTTACAATGTAAAATTACTAGTGACTTCTAAGTCAAACTTTAATAGAGCTTTATTTAACTCTCACGGCGACGAGTTATGTTCAACATAGCGCGAGTTATATTTGTCTCGCTTTGAAGTCAACGTGGTAAATTCTCGTTAATCTACTCACGCGCTAATCTCAAGGTGATCTATTTCATTCTTACATGTTGACACTGAAATCAGTGAGGTATAAACAGTGAGGATGGAAGGATTAAAAAATTTGCAAGGTGGGGGCGATGTCACGGACCTGAATTTAACTACTAAATGTTTTCGTGTCACAAATATAATTTGTCTTTCTAAAATTTGTGTAAATTTAGGGGGTCAGTTGCGTTATCAACTTTACATATGGTTGGAAAAAGAGGTGGAAGCTTTAAGAGAACTGTGTAATTACACACCATCCGATCAACATCCTGATGCCGATTTAGACCTTACAAATGATTTAGATGCTCCCGATCATGTAAATATCCGACCTACGCTACACGAAATTTTGATACAAGAAAAATTAGACTTTGAAGCAAAAGTTTGGAGAGCTGCCAACAGAAAACGCTGGTTAAGAGCCAACGAAACTTTACTTAGGACACTTCTGAGTTACTGTTCCCTTCATGGCGCGACCGGTGGGTTAGCATCAGTTCGAATGGAATTGGTGCTTTTATTACAAGAGTTGCAACAAGAAAAAACTCAACAACAATTGTTGAGTCCTTTGCCATTCCCTACAAGTTTACCATTGCTAGCTGCTAGTGTGGCAAGCAGTAAGACTGTTATCGCTGATCCCGTTCGTTATTTGCAAAGTCTTACTCACGATATGCTAAACACTGTAAGTATTTAGATCGCTTTTGATATAATACAGCTTCTGTAATACAAAATACCTTTTAGATTGTCGATTTACCTCAACCTAATACTTCTCAAACGCAACTGATAGTCTTAAGGGATCTCGCAGTTGCTTTATCTGCTTGCATTTATCAGTCCCTTTGTGATTCCGACACTTTCAAAAGTAACCTTGAAGATGCAGAAGAAAAAGGTGTAACTCATTTAGTTGGACGACGACGCCACGCTTCGACAAGCGAAAGTCATCAAGTTACGACGCTTCCGTCGAAATGGCCTGGCGTTACCAGCTTACGCGCCTTATTAGCAAGAGAAAAAGACGAAGATACTCCCAGACTTACTGTTGTTTTATGCGAAGCTTTTAGCGCCACCTATCTTGCTCTGCTTCTCTACGGATTGTGTACTTTAGACTGCGTTATCCTTTTTCACGTTACAGGCCATAACTTTACGCACGATACTTGGGCAAGGTATAACTGCATCATTTGTACGAAGTTTTGTTTTGCTAATTTTGTATTTTGTAGGCTATTTGGAGGTGGAACTAAAAAGTTATTGCGAACTGCGAGCATAACAAGCTCGACAACTCACGCGAGTGCTCAAAACACACCATCCGAAGAAAGTAGTGGTCCAGCGATGTGGTTAAACAAGCAACGAGTGAAACTGAATGTCAAGCTTTTGGGTCAACAACCATCCACCATGAAAGAAGACAAGGCCACCTATCGTGAGCAATTTGTACCCCCAGAAATGAGCATGTTGGCTTATCTTCTCACAAAGGTTTGTCTGGTTTTGAGTAGTAATTTAATTTATTTCCCTGCTAGTTGATAAGTCAGGAATCTGTATTGTCTACATATTTATGAGTTACGGTTGACTATAGAAAATACTTACCACCTGATGAGAAAATAAATTTGAATAGTTTATATTTTATTTGTAAATTTGTAGCCTAATGCTGGACCCGATTGTGATGACGTTTCGAGCGATTCCGAAAGTGAAGAGGAAGACGTATTTGACGCGCCGCCAATAGAAGTACCCAATAATAATGAACATTCCGACCCAAATTCTTATTCGTGGGTTGTGCTGAAGTTATCAATTATACGAATCGTTCAGCTAAGATTGAACGATTTTCTTGCCGTAAGTTAATGTTTTAAATGATATAAATTAACACCTATGCTTATTAACATTTAATTTAGGTGGCAGGATTAGAATTATCTGAATTACCTGTTGCTAGTCCGTTAATTCATAGTATTTTAAGACGTCTTAACAAATGGCAAGATACTTTGAAAAAAGAAATCGATAGTAGGCAGTCTCCGCCTGAATACATTCCAGGTTGCTTTGTTGAAACCACGACCGGACCACCGATACATAAATATAGGTAGGATTTTTGTTTTGCTTCAAATGAGCGTTGTAATTAAATTTTATATTTTAGACAACTTTTGGAACCACATAATACGCCTTTCATTAATAAGAGTGCCGCCAGTGCTGTACGTCGTTTATGGACATACCTAGTCCATCAGGAAAGTGTACAAGATATTTTTATACGTGCTGTTTTTGGTAAGAGGCGTTCTATCACTGCAATTGATGAACTTCTACCTCATCCGGAGCCGGTGGTGGAACCTGTTCGTATTATTCACAAAGAGCAAGATTCGATTGCCGCTTTCAGCTTAAATCAAGTAAACCACATTGCTCTTTAATTTAAATTACTAATATTGATGTTTTAAAGGTTAACGGAGGCTTGATAGTGATAGCCACACCTCGAGAGCTTCAAGAAATGGACATATCTTTACTTTTAGAACTACCAGCTTGGCTCGAAGACGAATGTGAATTGGATATTTTAAATTTGAAACAGGAAGCTCCAGATTCTTCGGTTCCACCGTTTTTGGTTATACAAAGCACAGGTGACAAAACTAAGGATACTCAACCTGGTAGTCCACAATCTGCAGCTGCAGGACAAAGTGGTAGAGGAACTAGCGTGGTAAGTTTCATATTTGATTTAATTTTTAAGCCTTAATAATAATTTTTAACATTACTATTTAAATTCAATCTTCATTGTCCCATGCACAGGATCACTACTAGTTTTTGACGTTATTTTTCCAATACATAAGAAAACGACTCTGTGCGCTTTGAGTTAGTACAATTTTTTCCGAATTTCAGTAATTTTAAGTTTTTATTTTTCAAAAATTATATAAATGTATATAAATGCAGCGCCAAATTGTGGTTACAAAATAAATAATATTATTCGCCAATTCAATAGTTAAACAAATATAAAAATTGTTTTTTCATTGAAGGTTGATGAGACAAACAAGAACGCTGACAGTCCCTTTGATGAATTATATTACATATATCTTCGCCGCCGACGGCGGCTGATGAGCGACGTCTCAACTGATTCAATGGTACACAAAATACATTTTACAATTCAATTTAAACTGAAACAAGTAAATTGGTTTACACATTTTGAAAAAATTGTGGAGGACAACACCGCACACGACACACATAAAACACACACACATACACGCACATCCGGATATAATGATGAAATATATAGGATACATATACACCCGTGACTAAGTCCTTTGATGAATATTCACTTCACTATTGTAGTAATTTATTTACATTACATAATTTAACTATCAAATTATGGTTAGCTACCTGAGAGTTGATTGTCCTGGTTATGATTGGATTAATTTTACTTTTGCCACAAAATATTAGTTTTAATGAATACTGAGATATTGAAAAACTAATTTTTGAAAAATTTCAGCTATAATTCAGCCTGTTAGTTCAGTAAAAACAAAAAAAATTCGAAAAATGTTGGAATCACTTGCAAAACAGATTTTTGGAAAATCAAAATGAAAATTTTTGTGTTGGTGTTGCTTTCTTACTTGAAATTCGGAAAATCTTGTAGCAACTTTAAGGTCACCTAGAACGGACTTGTGATCACTCAAAACTTGTTTAAAGAATCTCAGAGTTGTATTTTGAAAATTGTGAAAATGAAATCGGGATTGCTAAAAATATAAAAAAGATTATTTGGTTACACTAAATTTGAAAAGTGACATTCTAGGCGACTTTAAACGCAATTCAACTGTTAAAACATGACTATTAAAGTGTGTACGTATATGTGTGTCTGTAGATGAAGGGATTAAGTTTCCCAGGCTGTCATGATTCCAACTTTGTGCGCCTCGTGCTACTACGGTCGGCTCACATGCTTCGACCGGTTCGTCTCTTACCACAGCTCTTGTTTTTGCTTGCCGACTTATATTTTATACTATGTCATAGTGCCTTAGTTGCCCATTATTTTATTTACGTTGATTTTTATATTTGTGCTTTGTAAAAGTGTATTGACAGTTTTTAATTTTTTTTCGAAAGTAAATATTTTCGTTTTTTTTGTATTCCTAGTGCAACATTGATTTAACAACATGATAATTTATCGGTAAAAATAGATCATATTCGTTTGAGCAAGTTGTTAAATTTTTGTTACACTCAGTAAATAACGTAGAAAATTGGTTTAAGTTTCATTTATTAGGTTTTTATAAAAGTAAGTTGCTGATTATCCCGCAAATATGTGTACTTTTATTATTTAAGCATGTTGTTTTTCAAATTAATTTACTACGGCGATTAAAAGAATTTTATTCAAAGGTATTGAAACACAAAATCGATGGAATTCGAAGAATATGTTCGCATCCTTTGCTGCCATTATGTAAGCTGATTTTTCAATTTTTAGGTTTAAAATTTATAACATTTGAACCTTTTCTACTCAGATTTAACCGGCGGACAGGATGGTTCGGTGCAGTTGTGGGAATGGAGTCATTCGCAGCCTGTAGCAACACCAAGACCTCCCGGAACTTATGCTAAGGTTACCCGAGTCAGATTTTCTCAACATGGAAATAAGTTTGGGGTTGCCGATTCTGATGGTAACTTGAGCTTGTGGCAGGTCGGTTTAACAGCAAATGCAACCAGACCATTCTTTGTAAGTCAATTTTGTTATTAAGGCTTAGTTTTTTACTTAATTATATTTTCTGCCACAGACTCATCAGTGTCATAGCAAGGGTATCAGCGATTTTGTGTTTTTGGGGTCGTGCAGTCTCTTGGCTACTGGTAAGTCTTAAAAATTTCTTTCTAATTGAGCTCATATAGATAACGAAATGTGATATGAAATTTTCTTACGTTAGAGTAGAAAGTCGGTAAAAAGGTACTAGATCTAAGGGGTCTTTTCTACAGCTTTTCACTCCTTGGTTGGGTTTATTCATGGGGGAAACACCTAAAAAGTAAAAATGTAATAAGTATTCTACCATTTAAAATCAAAAAACTGTATGTTTTACTTTTTAATTGGAGAGAGGTAATAATATGAAATTACATTAACAGTATTTTTTGTGAGCTGACAACTAAGCTCCATTCGAAAACAAAAATGAACTTAACGATACTCCAAACAGTATTTATGATAAAACAGCAGATATCCTTCGGATTGAAGTACTTCATCTATTCCAGCTTCAGAAATAATCAAATCGTCACACTTATACCAAAACTGTGCGTGAAATCGAATGTAAGAAATGTAATGTCCAGCATTAATGGTGTTTCCTATGTGGTTGATCACCGCAAACAACAAATATTTATTATCGTAAGGTAACTGAAGTTGAAAAGTCTTCTGTTTGGTCATGAAGGGCGTCATGTCTAAAAGTTCAGGAAATTTAATTTTTGTCGAGACCTTCTCTAGATCATTTAAATGCTGGAAGCGTTTCAAGTGAAAACACAGCACGATTGGAAGTGTTTTCATTGTAAATTGTTTGGTGGATTCTTCATAAGCTTGGCAACCGTTGCAAAAAATTTTTGAATTTGAACCCAATATTTCTGCACCTGTGAAACGCTCCAAGCAGTTTTCTAAAGAAGCTGGAAGTGAACCATTGGTAGCAGACGAAGTTAAGTCCAAAGAGTAGTCCCACATGGGATCGATGGTTGTCGAAACGCCATTACACTTTTGACAAACAACGTCGCTTTGTAAACTTCCAGTAAACACTTGGTCGATGATACAGGAGCACCCCTGAACTTCACCAACAGAAGAAGGCTGTTGGGAATTTAAAGCTGCAAAGCAGTGTCGATGAAGAACGTCCAGAGTGGCTATAAAGAATTCGTGAGCGTCCTGTTGTTCGTAACCAGATAAGTGTTTAGCTTGTGTCCAAATTAGGTGCAGAAATTCGTTCAAAACTAGAGGGGTCTTTTCCCCGGTGTAAAATTCACGAAACAAATTAGTGATGAGACAATTTTTTGGCTTATCCACACACTGATGATGTTCTGTGAAAAAATAATCTCTTAACACCGGAGTGTGCGTCATCGCTTGAACGACACAATTCATGAAACAAGTCGATCCTAAATTCAGAAGCCCTCGTAACCCAATACGTGTCGTTTTGTGTATGATCATTTTTTCTGTTTTCTTGCACCAATCTTGATCGTCCAAGTGTAAACTTGGCCAGACCAATTCGATCACATATTTTTTTACACTGTCACCTTTTAATGCGTTAACAGTTGCGATGTTATCCAATTTTTCGTCATAAACATAATCGCTACATTCGCTACAATGAACTTGGCCATACAAAATGTCCATCGAAAAGACGTGCTTCTTACTTTTGGTGTGCTCTCGTATATGTTTTGCACACCCGAAAAACGTACAATGCATACAAACGTGCAAAAACGCATTTTTGTTGCAAATATAACAGTACGCGTTTAGTATTTTGGATTGACGTCTTTCTTCTGAACCGCTTATTACGAAAATTCCGTGCAACATATTAAATATTTTTAAACCGTCATCGTTTATGAAACCTTCTAAATGAAGGCAGGGATTGTCTCCCATTTTTTATTTATTTAAAAGGGAGTCGTAATATTACAGACTTGATTCCGTTGTACGGTGTCATTCAATAATTTCATAAAGTTAGGTTACAAAATCTTGACAGCTAGTCATAGGCGTCCTTGTAGTGTCAGAGGAAGGGCAGTTGCTCCTTGATAAAATTTAATTTTACGATAAAAATAGAAATAACATAAAAATTAATGAACTTTATTCTACAGCTGGACATAGTTCGGAAAGCAAAAATGTTTGCATTTGGGATTCGATATTACCACATGGCAAATCACTGGTGGTATCATTTTCGTGTCATGAACAAGGGGCAAGCAGTATTGTTTATGCACCTCAACATCAGGTGCTTGTGTCGACAGGAAAGAAAGGAGACGTTTGTTTAATCGATGTTAGATCAAGAAACATAAGGCATCGTTTTCAGGCTCACGAGAGTGCTGTTAAATGTGTCGCGATGGATCCTCACGAGGAATATTTTGCTACGGGATCAGCAGATGGAGATATTAAGGTAGGACGTGATACTTTTATTTTTTACGATTTTCTAAATAATTTCATTTAGATCTGGGGCGTGACGGTTCCTACGATATTGTTAGCGCTTCCCGCTGAGCATGCACGTAGCAGTTTCTTCAAAAATATTGGTCAAGGAGTTACACAGTTGCATTTAGATTCTTGTGCAAGATTGTTTTCCTGCGGTGCTGATGGTAGTATGAAAGTCAGACAGTTGCCAGATAGGGAAACTTTACTGCTTAATCATTATAATTCCAAAGCTTAAAAAATTAGGTAAGTCATCTTAGTGCCTAGCCCGTAGACTTACCCGAATGGATTGCCAAGTTATTACGAGGTATTTGTTTGTTTTTATGTTATATATTTTTTATTGTTACAGTTGAAACAAAATTTTCTGCAAGTATAACAAATTCCATTTTTTTTATAAACTGGAAACAATAAAAGTATTCATGTTTAAGTTTCAAATAGTGATTCGTCTATATACATAATATACATATAATATAATAGTTACAGTATTTAACTATTGTTTTAGTTTTAAATTTTACTGTTATCTTACATGTGATGTTGTTTTTAAGAGTATAATGCAAATATGTTTAACAATTTTGGTGGACTACTAATAAAGCATTATAGTGTTTATATTTGTAACTTTATTTTACCTTACCGGTTCTTTCAGGCAAGAGAATCTCAAACATATTCAGAGTGAGCAATAATAATAATAATTATGTATTTAAAATATAGTAATGACCTAATGACTGATTACTAAGTTTTGGGAGAGCAGTGCTTCAATACTCTTTCGTCTTTTGTTCTTCTGTTACATCAAAACGCTAGAAGAGCACTCATTATCTAGATGAAACCAGATTGTATTCTGGTACAGAAGAGAATTTAATTTTTTACAAAAAAGTTTGCGACAGCATACATTTATAAAGTCAAATAGGCAAGGTTTTTAAAAATGAAAGTATTGTCATAAAATTAACAGGTAAAAATGATAAATTAAAACCGAAAATAGCATAAAGACGTCTAACCTGACGTTAGAGACGCCTATGTTTTGGAATTCTTTGGTTATTCTAAAAATCAATTTGGGCAGTCGCAATTTGGTAAATTGAAAATTTAAAATGACATTGTAGAACGTAAGCCAAAAATCAATAGTACTTTTTCAGGTGAATATGTAACTTAATTCTATACAATCAATAACTAGCTGCAGTGTGAATAAGAATTCATACAGTTCAAACATTTTTATTCCTCGAACTTGTTTTTTGCAATGTAAAGGAATTTAATAGGGTATATTCGTTCAAATAAAACGATTTAGACTAATCCACTAGTTTCGGTATATTTTACCATCTGGATTCAATGTCAAAAAATTATTAACAGCAAACTGTTTAGTTTGCAATGCCTAATTCAGAAGTCAATTTAAAGATATTATGGTGTCCCTAACTGTGTATTCGGTTCAAGAAGCTTTTAATGGTTCTTGAGATTTATGGAGATTTCTTCAGTATGGTGACATCATATGACCAAAGAAATTACGTGCCTGAGACGTAAAGGTTACAGGTTAATGCCATAGCCCAGAGGCGTCATTTTAGGACGACTATGCGACTTCTTAAAGACGTCCCTTGCACGTCTCACGAAACAGTTAAAAACGTCATAAATGTGTAACTTCATACGTCCTGCAGACGTTACGTTAAATACTTTCATGTGATATAGTTTTATCCACATTGAAAAAAAATATTGAGGAAAAATTCATCATTTGTGAGCCGATGAACAAAATTCATCAATACAATGATTTTTCATCAATACTATGAATTTTTCATCAATATGAATTTTTTTCATCGGTGTGTAGGAAGTGGATATCATCAAATTATTAAATTTTTTAATTAATTGACGTTTAAATTACGTAGCGTTAATTGGATGAGAATTCCACTTAATACTGTTACTATAAAGTTAATGTATTTTGCTAGTTTTTTTTTGAAAATTTACAATTATTACTTTTGTAATAATAATAACAATCAGTGGCGTAACTACACCTGAGGAGTACTTAAAAAAGGCACTTTTTTTATTAATGTAATTTAAATTTTAAAGTTTGAATGCCGTTTGGAGGGCCTTACCTAAAAGAAGCCCGAGGCGGCCCCTCGGGCCCTTCCCCTAGTTATGCGAACGATAACAATAGTTTAAAAGCCTTCAATTTTACATAGCAGCAAAATTACCCGTTTTAAAGGTGGTTTTAATGCTTTCAATAAAAAATTTTGTTTTATAAAATTTTTCAATAAAAAAAAGCAATTTCTCATTATAACTGTAACATCAATATGACTTTATCCTTAGCAAAAATCCATACTTTTTATAAAAAACCATAAATATTTTACCAAATTTATTTTGTCTTCTATTTAAATAGATAATAACAAAAAACTTTAAATAATGAAAATAATTACAAAAATAAACCAATAACTGAATGAATGACTGGGGATTCCCCCCACTTTGTACATTGTAACAATTAAATATTTGTTAGAAAACAATGCGTATACATAGAAATATAAAAAGCTTACCAAATTATTCGCAATAATTTATTTTTGGTTCTAATAACAAAATATAAAAATGCCTAAACTTGAAATAAGGCCGAGCATTACACACGTCACAGACGTAACTACACGAGAACATACAAACTACTATACTACACGAACCATTATCACCACCTTTATAGGGAGAAAAAGTAATGAATTTTGACGAGTATAAAATTTTAACTGTAACTACAACATTATTTTTATTTGCTTGACCTTGGAATAAGCACCTTTGGCCTAGTACTACATAAACAAAAATTAATTTTCTAAAATTCATTTTCAGTTTTTAAACATAGCATGTTAGGATTACACTAAAATTTACCATTAAAATTTGTTCATTTCGTGATGTTAGATATTAAAATAAATTGACGTCAAAATGACATTGAAATGACGTTAGTTTTCTGACATCCAAAGTAAGTGATAAAACAACGTTAAATTAACGTCAGTATTTAGTAATTTGACGTCTTCGACGAAACATGACCAAAAATAAACGTGATTTTAACGTGTGCTCATGTAACCACGCCAACTGAAATTTTGAGTTCTTGGTAAACTCAGTAAGAAGTTGTTGTTTTTCAATTTTTTATAAACTGTTTTCTAAAATTATAAAAATAAAATTAAAAAATTAAAAAAAAAATTTTCAAGAAAAATCTAAATTGCCTATAGATAGGCAAATTGGGAGTTACTTTTAATAATTCGGAGTTATGCTATGGTCACATCAGATTTTTCTTACTCATCTCCAGTTAGAATACTCCACAAAGCTTTTATCAATAAAGCAGTTATTTATAAATAGGTACCTAGCTTAGATTTAAGAATAGATAGCTATATATAGGCATAAAATAGCTATACATAGCATTCTGTTCCAGAAATTTAATTTCATAATGTCAAATTGCTAGAAGTGACCGTATTAAAAGTGTTTGCTAAAAGTTTTAATTATCAAGAAAACTAATAGTCAGAATTGGTTGATCGGTCTTCTGCCTCACCGAAGGTTACGGTCCCTCTTAGACGATAGCAATTTCTTTTTTGAATTTTAGGCTTTGATTATGAAGGACAGTGAAGATTGTTTATCATATTGAATTTTTAATAAAAAAATGCTATAAGTAGTTAAATTTGGATGCTCGGCATTCGGCCTCGTTTCTGAATTTTAAATGCAAACTATAATAAATACGCAAGTGTTTGCTTTTTGTAATTGGTATCTAATTTTAGATATTATATCGAGTAATATTAATAATGACATTGAAAGTATGTACATACTAATAGACAAACTGGCATATTTGCGCTGAATAATAAGTTGCATTAAAAAAAAAATACTTTTTGAATTTTGATCATAAGCAATATTTTGATTTTAAATTCGAAATTCGTAAAATTTTATATTATGGTAACTAACTTGATGTTTTAGTATGCAAGTATGCAATAAATTTAATTTGCAATTAATTTTCATAAGTTCAAAATTTACGTATCAACGAGTGGGGATATATCAGTCGAGCATTGCGTCGCGCCTTAATATTTATATTGCATAAGTAGTGGTAATGAATTTGTTTTACATTTCTGGTTTTAGTTGAGTTTTATCATTTATTAGTGATGGCTGGAATACAGAGTGATAACCTTACAGCCGTATTGTACGGAATAAATGATTTGAGATTGGTAAGCGCACCTTTTACTCACAAAAATGTTTCTTAACATATTTTGAATTTTTATAATCAGGAACAAAGACCAATTCCCACACCCAATGATGATGGTAAGCATTTTCTTCCAGGATTTGAAAAGGTCAAATAAATATTTTCTTTTAGACGTTTTATTGCAAATGGAAGTTGTTGGAATATGTGGATCCGATGTGCATTATTTGGTGAACGGTCGGATTGGAGACTTCGTTGTGGAGAAACCTATGGTCATCGGTAATTCTTTATTTATTTATTGTTCAATCAAATGACTTGGTGATACAAAAATGTTGATGTTTACATAAACAAGTCGTTTATCTGTTATTAACGTAATAATTTATCAATCGCAGGTCACGAAGCTTCAGGAACTGTCGTTCAAGTTGGAAAGAACGTAAAAAATTTGAAGAAGGGTAAGTCTTTTTAACAAATTTATTTTTTGCCCAACCTCTGGTGAAGCACAAGGGTCAAAATAATTAGAAATAAGTAGATATAACTCAGAGGAGACAAATTCAAGACTATTAAATCATTAAAACTTTAAAAAAATTAATTTTTTTAGAATTTCAAAATTGAAAGATAGATACTTCTTCCACAATACTTATCCAAAAAGTAACTCGAGCCAATTACGTTTATGATTAGCCTCCTCAAATAAAAAGAAACCATGAATCGCCACTGATCCCAAAAATATCTAAAGTGCAGGGCCGTATTGTGAATTAACGCCGAATGCAAAAAAGTCCTAATTTTCAACTATAATTTTATGTTATTATCTGTTGAAGGTCTACCAAAACTGTATAAAAATGTCGAATATCTGGAAATTAAAAATTTTGAAAAAAAAACAGTTATCTTAGTACGTACATACTCGTATTTTTAAAATAGTATCTATAATAATATAATATAGGATTAATTGATTTTGTAATTTAACATTGCTCAATTATCTGCAATTAATACGTATATAGTATCTACTTCAGTTATTTTTATGTGAGCAATGTGATAAAGCTATTAGATAGATGATTAGGTGATAATTGGTAAATAAATTATAACTAAAGCTAGGATATTTATCAAGTGCACTGCAAACAGTGCAGTAAAAATTATAAAATATGCAGTTAAAAATGTAAATTAGCAAATTTAATAGCTTAATTTTATTGGAACTAAACCAAAAATCTTAAAATTTATTTTATTAGTTATTACTGTAGTCGCTTTCAATTCAAGTTACTCAAAAAATGTTTGAAATAAAATTAAAAAAAAAAGGCGTGGAAATGTTTATGTAAGTTTACAATATAAGTGTAACCATGTTTGAAATTGATGAAATTAAATTTAATTAAATCATAATAATTATACAACTTCGAGCTGTCATTGTGCATTTTTAATTGTTAAACTAAAATTATTATTATATAAATAATAATAAATTATTATTGAATTATTTTAAATGCGATTATAAAATAAGTGTGAGGTGAGGCTTTTTTTTAAATTTTAAATGGAAATTGAATCATTAAATTATTTAATTTTCTTCTAAAAGTAGATATGATAAAATCATGTGGTCGACCACGGTATCACGTCAAAACTCTGAAACAAAAACACCAAAAACAAAAACACCGAAAACAAAAACAGTGAAAACAAAATCACCGAAAAACAACAATATCAAAAACAAAAACACTGAAACCAAGAACGGCGAAAACAAAAACAACGAAAAACACTGACCTAGTGTTTGAGTAACGTGGAAACTCCTTTTGCGCGAGATCATTGATTACTTAAGTCTTAATTAAATTTGATTCATAGTTAAGTTAATTTGATACACCTAGATTATACTGGAACTGTCAGTTAATTTATACCACGAATTTCACTTTTTCCTATATACCATTGGAAAGAGGACAATTTTTTATATCATAATAGTATAAAAAAAATATATTAAAAAAATAAAAATTTCTTGGATTTATCTATCACTAAGACTATAAGACTAGTTCAGAGTACACGTACCGTGAACAGAAAACCCATTACTTGCAATTTCTATGTCCTCCCATGTTAAACATATGGAAAATTTTGATTTTCAAATGCTGTTTATAATCCAAGAAATTTTTTTTTTAATATAGTAGCATCGACAGAAGTTGGCCACACTTTGGTTTTCATGCTATAGGATGTTCAAAAATTGATATTTTTGAGCACTATTTGCGTCTATTTGTAGGAAAAGGGATTACCTAACTTTCGGCAAAAACATATTTAAAAAATTTTAATGTTAACATATTTTTTTACACCGTTAAGTAAAAAAAGAAAAAATTGCGATTTCACGATTTTGCTGACAGAAGTGGGCCACCCAAGTTTTTCATCTAAAACAAGTACAAGGATCAAGCACTATGACTTTTTTATGTTAAATGATTTATTTTTATAATAAATTGTATTGTAAAAATCAATTTTCAAGTGTGATATTTTTTATTATGCTGCTTTAAAAATACACAAAAAAAATATTAACATAAAAAACTTCAAAAATGTGATTGCACTTAATTCAGGGAAGCAAGACCTTTCAAATGAGGTATCACTTGCTGTATCATCCCTATTAACATTTCAGGGGTTGTCATCACAGCGCGAAGGGATGAAACAATACGCGAGAGACATTGGCCTCAAAATTTGTTTCCCTCGATGATAAAATTGACGTGTTTTAGCATTTCTTGAAAAAATAATTCTGCTGGCCATAATCCCGCCTGTTTCGTTTTCAGACGACCACCCTGTATACAGGGTTTCTAAAAAAAATTATTTGCTAGTAAATATAATTTGATAATTAGTTAAAATAATCCATGGATACGTATCTTTATCGAATTATATTTACTAACAATACCTTTTTTTGAGACACCCTGTGTATATATTTATACAGGGTGTAGATATACATTACCCTAAGCTGGTTTTTCCGTGCAGCCACTCAATTAGTGTAAACAAAAACACTAAATGTCGAAACATAACGTTACTGAAGTGGCCCACTTCTATCTGCAAAAAATGGCCCACTTCTGTCCACAAGCATAATTTGACGCGAAATAACGTGGCGAGAACACCACGTGACAATATGCTAAAAACTGTACACATTTTTGTCAGTTAGGTCTAATACTATAATAAAGGCTATTATCCCAATTAAATTCGACGAATAACTTATGCAAATCACAATAACTTTCACAATAAAAAAAAGGAAAATAGTAAATATTTTTAGCACTAATTGTTTGAGAACACAAATGCACGTCTGCAAACTTCAATGACCTATTGAAAACTGAGTTCATGTCGATAAGAAACAAAATAAAATATTTGTTGACAAATATATCATTTGTGTAAACAAAAATGGGGCGTGGCCCACTTCTCACGGTGGCCCACTTCTGTCCATGCTACTCTACTTAAAAAATTGTCTTCTTTCCAATGGTAGGTATATAGGAAAAAGTGAAATTCGTGGTATAAATTAACTGGCAGTAACCGATTATACATACTAACTAATTCTTCTTTAAAAGCAACAATTATTGCTTGCGATGCAGTGGTGTGTTTAGAGGGGGGCAAAGAGGCAAATGCCCTCCCCCAAGGATGACTCGGATTGTACCCCTAAAGCCCCCCTTCATAAAAATGATGTTTTCCACGAAGTTTTAAAATTTAAATCACTTTAAATTATTTTTATTTATTTGTTTATTTATTTATTTACTAGCTGGAAAGCCCGTCCACGGACGGGCAGCTAAACGATGGATATCTTTTTTTAGCGGTATAATATTTAAACATTTTTTTCGTTTCCCGCTACTGGGTAATTCCCGTTTTTCTATATTTTCAAAGTAACGCAAAAAGTTGCTGCTAAACTTGAATGCCGTGGGGCAATTAAAATTTTTTTTTTATCCCAGGTTTTTTCGACGAAATTTGTATAATTATTCTGTCTTCTCTGTATAGGTATTCTAGAAGGGTGGGAATTTGATTATATGTACTGGAAGGTGTTCACCCCAGACCACCCGGTTTACACCTTTGACTATAATTTTGACAGTTAACTTTCAAAATAACGTAAAAGTTGCTACGAAACTCTTGTTTTCCAAGCTTTAATAAATATTCTGTAAGCCAAGGTTTAAATTTCTCTGATTTTTGCTTAAAAATTCAAATTTCTCGGTTCTTCCTGGCGAAACTTGTAAAATTATAAATCCGCTATCTTCTCCAAGTATTCTAAAAGAGTGGAAATCCTGCTAAATGTATACTGGAGGGTGTTCCACACCCACCAGACCCCCCCCCCGTTTAGAATTCTGACTTTATATTATTTTTATAATTAACTTTAAAAATAACACGGAAAGTTTCTGCTAAACTCCGTGAGCAATAAGGTAATTAAATAAATATGCTTTCCAATAAGTTTTAATTTTTTCTAGCCGAAGGTTAAACTTCCCTAATTTATGATTAAAAATTCAAAATACCCGGTTTGGATTATAGTCCAGTCAATGGGGATTAAAAAAGGTCTTTTGCTTATAAAAGGTGGTGCAAACGTGAATTTTATATATGTTATTTAGTACCGGGCCCTGATGAAAAATCCAAGTTTTCGACCTCGGGGGAGGTCGCGTCGGCGCGGTCCGCCATCTTGGATTAAAGGTACAAAAACTTGGTTTTTTCAAAATAATTCCTCAACAGCTGATCTTTCACAAAAATGTCTTCAAATTTTTTGTAACAAGTTACAGTTACAGCGCACATAGGAGTTTATTTAAAACTAAAATCCGGACAAAATTCTGAAACACATAAAATATGTTTAAAAATTGCTCTAGATTACAGGAAAAATAATGTAAAAATGTATTTTTTACACGCCCGGGAGTAGAAGTCGATTTCTAGGTGATCAAAATTGTGACAGAATAATTATTCTCGTACCGATAATCGGTGCAAGAATAAAAAAAGAAAGAATGTATATATTCTGTATTTAAAAATAGAATCAGAATGCCCACATTCTATGATAGTCGTATAGAAATAGCTCATTTTACCCTAGGGAGTATAATATAAACAAAACTCCCCAAGGGAGTTTTCATTATACACATATTAATAAAACGAATAACGCAGAAAAATTTAAGAACTTATTTATTAATATTAGTAGAAAATGATACATTATTACAGTTTTCAAATTTAATATTGGAACGAATATCAATATCAGTATTTTTTAATGTTTTGATCGTACTTGCAGATTCTAATAGTATTCGATTTGTTATTTCCGTCTTATTTTCGTGAGAAATTAGGCATAATCCCTTGTTTTGACTCATTCCTGCCGGTTGTAGTAATTGGTTTGCAATATTTCTTTTATTTTCTACCTAATCTTCCAACCTCCGGCTCCGTGACGTTTTATTGTTGTAATATCAGCACCTACGGCTTTTATCAATTCTTCTGAGCGACATGCGCCTGCAATACCCAGAATCAATGCTACCTACAATGTATAAATAATGCAGTATTTGCACCTTAATCATTAAATATCATTTGCTTTTGATTACTTTTGCAACATAATTTTTTTTCGTGACAGGACTTTTGACGTTTTCGGAATATGTTATTACTTCTTTTTCCGTGCACCACTCTCTTAAAAGATTATATGCAATATCGTACAATTTTTTCGATTTCGGTGGTAATCATTCGGAGAATGCAACACTTGCAGCATCAATAATTTCTTGTGGTTCTTGCATTTTGAAACTGAGTTTGTTTACACAATTTTTGTTGTTGTCATAGTATTCGTTATATTACAATTCAAAGGCTACTGAATAAAATAATTGCAATTCTCTGTCATGATTTAAAAATTAGTTTTTTATTTACTTCTTGGTTTCGGGCGTGTAAAAAATAGTATATACACTACAGGAGAGAACACCATTATTCCCTCGGTGCATTGTAGCCCTCGGGCTTCGCCCTCTGGCGACAAACTTGCACCTAGTGAATAATATTGTGTTTCTCTCCCTTAATGTATAATATACTATTTTATGTAATGTAAAATTTTTTTTACGTTTTCGAGATCACGTTTCCGCCGCTGTAACTCGTTAAACATCAGGCTTACAAAACAAGGGTTTAGACAAGAAATGTAGAGAATTTGGCCTTTAATTTATTTATTTAAGACATTTTTGTTGTAGGATCAACTGTAGGGAAATTATTTAAAAAAAAACAACTTTTAGTACCTTAAAATAACATACAGCCGCATGCAACTGAATTAGGACCACTGAAAATATATGTTATTTCGATTTTTAGGTAAAATTAAAAGACACACACAAACTCGAACTTCAACTTTTATTACTTTTACACATTTTCATTCATATTTTGTGTTTCCACCCTTTGCTTTAATCACAGGAGGTACCATTTTTGGCATTAGGTTTATCTCATCTTTATTTTCCCAAATAGTATCTTGAATTTTATTCTTCACATCGAATCTAATTTCGCTTTGGTTTACTTTAAAAAAATTACAG
Organism: Cantharis flavilabris; assembly: GCA_949152465.1. Taxonomy (NCBI): domain Eukaryota; kingdom Metazoa; phylum Arthropoda; class Insecta; order Coleoptera; family Cantharidae; genus Cantharis; species Cantharis flavilabris. The sequence goes on from OX424436.1 coordinate 47,130,855, forward strand.
CAAGACTAATTCCAACACAAGTAAATAATTTGTTCGATTAAGCATTATTTTTGTATTTGTCTTCAAGGGTTGATGGTAGGGTAGTAGGGTATAATACCGTGGCGTTCAAGTCTGGAGGTACTTTACTATGCATTCCTGACTTACTATATAGTAAAAATTTAGGTAGTCAGATAAAATTTGTAACTTAAAACTTAGAAAAATAAAATATTTTTACACGTGGTCCTAATTCGGTTGCATGCGACTGTATATAAAATTCACGTTTGCACCCCACCTGTTGTAAGCAAAAATCCATTATTGATGACTGGGCTATTAATATTGGACAAATATTTTTAGTCCTAATCTTAGTTTAATGTATTTTTTGATTGGTAAAAAAATCGACCAACCAGAGTATTTTTTTCACCGAAAAATGACACGTTGTAGAAGGAGCAGCAGAAGAGTGCTGGGATTTTATGTAATGGGATTAGTTACAACTGACGCGCATGAATGGATTAACGAGATTCTGAAACATCTTTAATCTGCCCCCCCCCTCCCCCAAAAGCATATTCTAAATACGCCACTGTTGTGATGTAATACAAAAAGTTTTATTATACTTTTGATTAAATTAAATACAGCAAAAGCCAAATATTACGAATAAATCGCCATCTTTTTAGTTGCCTTGAAGTTCCAAGTTGTAAGCGATGTCAGTTAGATAATCCTCCAGGTTACGCTCACCATACGACTGTATGACTTTAGAGTTCATCCTGTTTCAACGTCGCGTCGCGGTACTTTTTCTTTCTTTGAGTTCATTCATGCCTTGTTCTTTCTTCAGAACATCAATAAAGAGTTTGGTGTTTTTGTTTTCGGTGTTTTGACGTGGAATCGGATGACCGCATCAGATTTTTTATTAGTTAAATGATTTTTTCTTAAATTTTAAAGCATAAAAGAAACATGGCGGCTGTGTTACGTACACTTGATGTTGTTTTCACTTTGATTCTGAATTATTTTATCGCAAAACAGCGGTGAAATGATAATTAACACAATAAGTAGAACACCAAGAGCCTGAAACGTTTCGTTTATAAATGAAACTTTCTATACCAACTATATGTATTAGATCAACTTAATATTTGTCCGCTTGGTGGAGTTTGCCTAATGTAAATCGCGAATTGACTGTAGCTCACGCAGGGGGCTAGGTATAGGATACATCACACTACCATTACGTTAATAAAAAGTGAAGAGGTCCATTTGATCCATTTTACTAAATTTTCAGAAATACTACAGTAGAATCCGCTTAATGTGATCATTTCGGGCCAAGGACATTTTAATAATATTAACTGATAACTGATAACAAAAGGCGAATTTTAGAAGACTTGGATTAGAACAAAATAGAAGAAAAAAAAGAAAGAAAAAGTGGCCTGTTTCCAAAAAAAAAAAGATCACAATTACCGACTGATAACATTATCCGAGATCACATTAAGCGGATTCTACTGTACTTGAAAAACTGTTTGTAAAACATTTTGAAAACCTTCCTGGAATTGTTTAATTACGACTCTCAAGTGTAACTCTAGGATCTGGACACTCTTTGATAGATTGCAAGAGACCTAAATATGAGCGAACACCTGTTTTTTAAGTGCTATGAGTAACGGTTTTTGAGATAATAGCTTTAAATTTTTTTAAATTGTAGTACTTCAGCTATTTTATGCAACAATAATTCAATAGTTTTCCAGCTGATGAGATAGATTAACTTTTAAATGTGATTTTCTCAGAAACGGTTGCTCGTAGCACTTAAAAAAACAAGTGTTGCTTAATTTTTGTGCTCTTTCAACCTACCAAAGCTTGTCCCGGTCCTAGAGTAAAGCCCGCCTCACACGACGCTTGTTTTGCTGATGGATTGCTTGCTTGCTTCGCTGCTGGCTACGGTGCTGGCTGCCCTGCTGGAAAATGACGTCACTGCTGGCTTGCTTGCTTGTTTTCGTGCTGGATTTCTGTGATAGAACTCGTGCTATTTTTGCTGCTGGTTTTTGTGATGGATTTCAGCGCTAACCAATGAAAAAGTCGCGCCATATTCGTAAACACGAGTGGTATCGAGATATGTCGAGTTTCGGGATACCTACTCTACTACCTGTCACCAAATACTATAGATAAGTTATAATCCTTTCTATAGTATTTGCAATCACTACCTGCGTGCGGATTGAAACCACGAAGTGCGTGTGAAGCCAATTAAGCACAGAAACCATCACACCACCCAGCTGCTAGAAACCCAGCAGCCGAACAAGCAAGCAATCCATCAGCAAAACAATCGTCGTCTGAGGTGGGCTTTACCCTGACCACGGGACCCATTCAAAGAAAATCGAATTTGATTGTTGCAGATGTTTTATTTAAACTTTAATTAAACTCCATTTAATTTTAAACGAATTCTAATAAAGTAATAGCATCTCAAACATTTAAAAATGATCAATTTATAACTTTTTAATTTAAAATTAAAATTAAATTGTTATGTAGATACTATAATACTTAACAGAAGTAATTAAATACAAATCTCCGTTAAGGCCTTAATTATTTAGAATTAGGAAATCTTGATACTTAAAATCGATATGATTGTGGACACATTTTTTTTGGAGATCATCGATGGAAGGTACAGATCGGCTAGGTTTGCTATTGATAGCCATCACATAATAAATTGATTTCCTTAAACTTAAATTGATTTCATGACTTAGGTACCTTTTCCAGCAATAATTCAGAAAATGCCAATCGGTATTCAGAAAACGTCAATTGTAGTTCAGATTTGTCAACTGATTAAATTACCCAGAATATTAATTTAATTGTAAAAGCGGTGAATTCTCACCATTTAACCAAAAAATGTTTTAGGCGATCGTGTAGCAATTGAACCCGGATATGGATGTAGAAAATGTACTTACTGCAAGGAAGGTCGTTATAATTTATGTCCCGATATGAAATTTTGTGCTACGCCACCATACGATGGAAATTTAGCAAGATACTACGCTCATCCAGCAGATTTTTGTTTCAAGTTGCCCAGCAATGTTTCGCTTGAGGAAGGTGCTCTGCTGGAACCTCTATCGGTAGGCGTGCATGCTTGCAAAAAGGGCGGAGTGAAGGTTGGTTCAGTTGTTCTAATTTTGGGAGCAGGACCAATTGGTTTGGTTACTTTAATTTCTGCTAAAGCTTTCGGAGCTACCCAAGTCATCATCGCAGGTTTGTTTTAAAAGGTAAAAAATTTTTAAAACTCAAAGTAAAATTTTAGACTTGGTGGAATCTCGCTTGCAAGTAGCCAAAAGTCTTGGTGCAGATCACATTTTGCAGATTAACCTTGGTGACGACGAACAGAAAATTATTAAGAATATTAAGGATACTTTAGGTTGTGAACCTGTAATAAGCATGGATTGCAGTGGTGCAGAATCGTCAACACGAGTGGCGCTTTTGGTGAGTTTTACGAAAAAAAGAGCCGTAAGCAGCTTTTAATTTTTGTGTGTTTGGTTGATAGGCTACAAAATCAGGCGGAACAGTGGTTCTTATAGGAATGGGAAAACCCGAAATGAACATTCCAATCACAAGCATTTTAATACGCGAAGTGGACGTTAAAGGAGTTTTCCGTTACGTTAACGAGTATTAAGATCGATTACATGTTAAAACACTTTTAATTTTGTATTTTTAGTTATCAAACATCGTTGGATTTAGTAGCAGCTGGAAAAATTGACGTTAAACCACTAATAACGCATCAATACAAGTTGGAAGAAACTTTGGACGCCTTCGAGACTTCAAGGACAGGAAGGGGTAATGCCATCAAAGTGTTGATCTATCCCAAAAAGGATTGGACGCCGAAGTAATCACTTCTAAAAGTTAGAAAGATATAATTGAATAAAGAAACAGTTCAACCTTTATTGTGTATACTAGTTAATTTACATTTGCACGAATCATAACTTTAATTGCATTTTCCTTATTATTGAGTGCCGTATCGAAAGCTTGAAGTGATTCCTCTAGTTTATATCGGTGAGTTATCAACGCTCTCAAGTTTGTTTTTCCAGCGGCAACGATTTTCAGTGCAGTTGGGTAACTAGAATTCAAGTACATATTTCTAAATGGTTAAGTTTGTCCAGAGGAAACTTACTCGTTGCAGTATCGAAAACATCCACGGATATCAACTTCTTTGCATTGAGCTTCAAAAAGGGGCAATTTCATTTCAGGTTTTCCCATTCCCACAACAACCATCACGCCATTTTTCTTGGTAGCCAACATTCCAAGTCGAACGCATGCTTCAGTTCCCGTACAATCGAAACTAACGTTCGGTTCTTCCCCTAGCTCTGCGATAATTTGTTTCACAATTTCTTTTTCGTCCGCTTTCGGATCAATTTTAACAGTGTAGTGGGCGCCGAATTGTTGGGCTTGCTGTAATCTGAAGTCAACCAGATCTAGAAAAACAGTATTGTTGGTTATGATGTCTAAAGTTTTGGTTGGATATTTATACCGACTATAACGATTTTAGTGGCACCATAGGCTAAAGCTGCTAGAATGGTGCACAATCCAATCGGACCAGCACCTAAAATTAAAACAACAGAATCTGCTGATACTTGACCTCTTTTGCAAGCGTGTACAGCTACTGAAAATGGTTCGAGAAGACATCCTTCCTCTAATGAAACGTTGTCTGGTAACCTAAAATTGTGGTCAAATCAGATGAGTGGTGGAAGAAGTGGTGACATTATACTTATGAAGATAATTTGCCGATTGGCAATAATATTGGGCTAAATCACCATCGTATGGTGGACAAGCACAAAAAACCATTTCATCGCAAAGATGGTAATTGCCTTCTTTACAGAAACTACACGAGTTGCACGCAACACCTGGTTCTATGGCGACTCTATCTCCTGGTTTTAAATGTTTTACATCAGATCCCACTTTGACGACTGTTCCAGAAGCTTCGTGACCTATTAAAAACTTGCAACCTCTGGTTATATAACAAAATTGAATTTATTTACCGATAACTATTGGCTTTTCAACGATGTAGGAACCTATACTGCCATGAACCCAAAAATGTAAGTCTGATCCGCATATTCCAACATATTCCACTTGTAATAAAGCTTCTACAAGATATTAAAAAATAAAGAAAAAATGTAAAATGAAAAAATTAAAAGTTACCATTGCTTTTAGGTTTTGGTATGTCGCGTTGTTCCTAAAATTTTAAATAAGAATAAAAAATAAAAAATTATGATTTGGTTTACCAAACGCAAATCATTTTTCCCGTATAGGACCACTGATAAATTCTTCTTTGGAGAAGCCATTGTGCACTAATGATCTTTACAAACTGATTTTCAAATACTTAAAGTTTTATCCGAGATATTATAGTAAAACAAATACAGATAAGAAAATTTAAAAATAATAAATTGTAACTCAAAATGGATTAGACATTCAAAAGATTATACACAAGGTCACAACCACGCAATAACAATGCTGTAGGTCAGCGGTATCAGATGTCAACCATGTTGTTTTGAGTTTGATTCTGAATTATTTAGAAAATAGAACACCAAAATAATGCAAACGTTTGGTTTATAAACAAAACTTTCTATACCAACTATACGTATTGGATTAACTTAATATTTTGCCGCACGGTGGCGTTTACTTAATCTAAATCGCGAATAAGTGATATGGAACTCCATTAATTACGAGAAGCGTTTAGGGAGGGGAGGGGGTTGAGCAAACTCTTACGACTGCTCACCAGGGGGAGGGGGTCAAAAAATTGCCAAAATCGCCTCAGGTAATTAAAGGACGTCCCCTCAGCAGGAAAGGACTGACAATGTCTGATGATGCCTTTGACAGATTTCTCTGAGAAGAAATTATATAAAAAATACTGACCAAATATAAAACTAGTTGCATTTTTATATTTTTTCCTTCTGTGCTGAGTGTTTTTTTTCTCTTAAAATAAATACTTAAAATAAATACAAATATAGGTTGGTATAAAGGAAAGCATATATTAAAGCTACAAATATTTACATTTAATATAATTTACTGCTTCTGAATGCAACAGAAATAAATATAATAAATATAATTTTTTATCACAATAAAATAAATAAAACCGTAAACATTTCAAAAGGTTTGTCTTTCATTGCTTACAGAAGTTTAAAAAATTAAATATCAGTAAAATTTTTCATTTGTCTTCTAGGTCATCACGAATGGTTTTGGGGGTTAATATGCCCCCATTGGGGCATGGCAGTTTTTGTTAAAGGTTCTTTCTTCCTCAGAATTTTCACCAGGTATTAGTTGTCGAATATCATAGAAGCAGGGCCGGACAAATCATGGGTGCACCCAGCGCCAAAATTTAGGAGGCTCCAAAATTGTGCGTTTTTAATTTAATTTTAAAACGAGTTTTTCGTTACATATCTGGACCTAAAGAAATAGGGATTACGTATGGGCGTAAATCCAACATTTTCAAACTTGAATGCTTCAGTGATGCAGATTTCGGAGGTTGTCTGAAAACAGGGAGATCAACTTCTGGAGTAGTTGCGAAATATGCTGGAGGTGCTATTTCATGGTTAAGTCAACGTCAAACAAAGGTTTCTACGTCAACAACAGAAGCAGAGATTGTGGCTGCTAATGAGGCAACCAAGGAACTTATTTGGTTGAACAGATTGTTTTCCGAAATAGTCCTCTTGAAAGAAAATCCAATATTGTTTGTTGATAACACAGCTGCATTATGGCTGGCACAGAATCCTGAATTCCATCGAAGGTCCAAGCATATTAAAATCAAGCATTTCTTTATTAGAGAAAAAGTTATGGAGGGATCAATTGACATTGATTACATTTCAACAGAAAATCAATTAGTTAACTCCGATTTCTCTGCATAACATAGTTAATCTGCTAACGGTTGTTGAACATCTTTCAATGGCAATGATACTAAGTTGTCTTGTTGAACACAGCTTGATGTAGACTTTTCACATTCTCTAGTTTCCTCTTGAAAATAAACATCTCAGGATACTATAACCCGATTATTCTCTGGAACATAGATTCTATAGCGTTCATCACCATCGTAACCAACAAGATAACCCTTAACTGCTTTTGAATCCATTTTCTTTCTCTTCTGCTTCGGAATATGAACATAGCAGGTGGATCCGATGATACGAAGATGTTTGATTCTAGGCTTCTTACCTAACCAAAGCTCATAGGGAGTCTTTCCCTCTTCTGATGACTTCGCTGTTCTGTTGAGAATGTAAACTACTGTAGTGACAAACTCTGCCCACAAAGTTTGAGGAAACGTAACTCTTTTAGTCGAATACATGAAGGTTCTAGCCATCTCTACGATTGTTCGGTTCTCACGTTCACGCTCCCCATTTTGCTCTGGAGTGTGGGGACAGGAAAATCTCGGAGTAATACCGTTTTCTTTAAGAATTGCGTGAACTTCGTTATTGTCAAACTCACCTCCGTTGTCGCTGAACATCTCCTTGAGGGTATGACCATGAACTTTAGCGTGATCGATCATGTCTTTCAAAACGTCTTTCACTTCCGACTTCCCATACCTAAACTTGGTGTAACTATTCTTGAAAACAACTAGATACTTCTTCTTGGCAAATGAATCAAAAAACGGTCCACATACATCTGTAGAAATTAACTCTCCTGGTTGTGTAGCCTTCACGTTTGTGCCAAACGATAAACGATGAGCTTTACCATACATGCATGGTTCACAAATGACCTTTTCAAGTTTCACCTTCACACCTAAATATTTTTCAAGTTTTTCTTTGACATACCTTTTATCTTGATGACCCCATCTTTCGTGATGAAGCTGTAATACTGATCTTCCTGCTGCAGCTAAATTGACTTCAGAAACATCTTCAGGGCTTATTGCCTTGATCATAGCTTTGATTAAAGATCCGTGCTCTTGGCGAACTCCACGAACTAATGTGGTTGATCCAACTTTGAGATGACATCTTGTGACTGTTGACACAAACTGGCTATCAGGATTTCTGTCTTGAGTAACAAGGACGGAAAACAAATTTCTTGAAACCTCAGGCGCATACCAAACATCCTTTAAATCGAACATCTTGAACTCACCATCAACATCCGAATAAATCTGAATATCTCCTTGTCCATAAGCTAAGATTGATTGTTTTCCAGCTGTCTTGATTGTTCTTGGACTTTGAAACTCTCTGTATTTTATGAAGTTTGTAGAACAATTTGTGAGATGACGCGTAGCACCATTGTCGATCCACCAATCGTTTGATTCTGATTCTGCTATCATAACTTCATCACTAATAGACACAAGACCAATTCGAGAATCAACAGCGTTACCTTCAGCAACTTTAGACTTGATTGGCTTAGGAGGCTTCCCGTCTGCGATCCATTTCTGACAGTCTTTAATCCAATGGCCTTTTTGTTAGCAATAATAACCATCAACTGCCCCCGGAAAATCTAGGAAGAGAATGTCAAATGCTGTAACTGCGGTGATAATCATCCCGCAAATTTCCAGAACTGCCCCTCCTACATCACTTACCAGGAAGGGGTAAGTGCAAAGAACCAACGCCATGTGCAAACTTTCAATAATACCCCGAAGCTAAACAACCCCAGTAATAAATTTCACAACAGTCAAAATTACAATACCCAAAACGCCATCAACCAAAACTTTCAAATCGACCCGATAAACTACCCACAGCTCCCCAGACCCACGCAACAAATCAAAAACTTTACTACCCCTACCGCACAAAAACAAATCTATTCTCAAAATTTAACCCAAACTGACAGTACCGACTCGACTAACAGCTCCAACGACCCGACAACTTTATTCAAGGAGCTCAAAGAACTAAAAGAGACAATCAACATCGCGCAAATGATTCAAATCATCCGCGAAATAAAAGTCAGGTTGGCTGGGGTGACAGACGCCCTAGAAAAAATTCACATCCTTGCTGAAATTTCTGTAAAATACAATGTTTAACAAGACAAAAGACGGACTAAAAATCATTACCTGCAACGCTAACTGACTACGAACAAAAACAAACGAACTACAATTACTAATACAACAAAACAAACCTGACGTAATACTCATGCAAGAAACCAAACTAAACAAATACGTACCGACCAAAATTCCAAACTACACGGCTATCAACAAACCACATAACACACAAGGAGGACTACTGACTTACCACTCTAACATGATAAACTTAACCCCAATTGACACAAACATTACTCAAGCCGACGTACAAGTACTACGAAACAATGACCTGGCTATAGTAAATTATTACCTATCCCCCGGAAAAACTCACGACAATTCCAAACTTGACGAATTACTACAACTATCAGACAAGGTTATTATTGCAGGTGCCATGAACTCCCAGCATGTCACCTGGAATAATACACAAAACAACAGAAACGGAGCCGACCTTTACAACTACATTTCAAACGACGACGTTCAAATATCCTATCCAACAAATGATTACTCCCACTATAGTTACAACTCTGCCCAAAACCCATCTTCAATTGACCTAGCAATGACAAAAAAACTTAGACGGCTTAAAAGCTGCAAGTACGGACAAAGCAAACGCCATTGCAAACACTTATTTCGAACATCATAATTTAACAAATCATCCTTCAAATACATACACAGAAAACTTAGTAAATTACACCACAAATAACTTTAAACAAACTTCTTATCCTACCCCACCTGAAGACCTCACCTCTCCACTTGAAATCCGTAACACTATCCGAAATCTCAGAAACAAAGCTGCCGGAAACGACAGTATAGGAGCATCACTCATTAAAAAATTCCCGAAAAATAAATCATTGTACAAATTTACTATATTCTCAATGCATGCCTCAATAACCAGTACTTTCCCACTTCATGGAAAAGTGCTACCGTAATCCCCATCTCAAAACCAGGAAAATCCAAAAATCTCCCTTCCAGCTACAGACCTATCAGCCTCCTTCCCACCCTATCCAAAATCTTGGAAAAACTCATACTTACCCGCCTCCAAACACATCTCGACACTCACAACACCATCATCCCTGAACAATTTTGGTTCAGGGCTAAACACAGTACCATACTGCAGCTTGCCATACTCACTAACAAAATAACAACAAACTATAACTTCAACAAAACCACAACAGTAGCGACATTGGGCTTAGAAAAAGCATTTGATACTATTTTGGCACGACGGATTTATACATAAACTCATAACCATTAACACCCCCCCCTCACCTAATCAAAATAATTTTAAATTTCCTGACTGACAGAACCTATAAAGTTAAAATCCAAGACTGTTACTCCGACCCTTATCCTATTCCTGCTGGAGTCCTACAAGGCCCAATTCTTGCCCCAAAACTCTTCACCATTTACATAAACGATATACCTATATACCTAAACATCCAAATACAGACATCTCGCTTTATGCTGACGACACGGCCGTGATTTCAGAATCGTATAAGAAAAACAAGACAATAAATAACTTACAAAGACACACCGACCTGCTACAGGACTATTACACCAAATGGAAACTAAAACTAAACGAGAACAAGACTACGCTGACTTCCTTCTCCAACAAAAAAGACAAAATCATCACAACTTTAAAAATCAACAATACCGACATAACAACCACAAAAGACGTTAAATATCTAGGAGTCCCCCTCGACTAACGACTAACCTACAAAACTCATATTAAACAAACAGCTGAAAAAGCAAATGCTGCGCTTCACGCCATTTACCCTCTTCTGACGCACAAAAACAAACTGAACATAAAACTTCAACTACTATTATACAAATCTATGATTAGACCCATCCTACTCTACACTTCTCCAATTTGGAGCAATGCAGCTAAATCAAACATCAAAATTCTTCAGACAGTACAAAATAAAGCTTTACGAATTCTAACTGGAATACCAAAACACACTGAAACTTACTACCTTCATGAACTAACAGACACTCCCATTCTCTCTCATATAATTCATAACCACGCTTTTAACTTTTTCACGACAACTACCCAACAAAACCCTACGACAGCACATATTGCCCGACTGACAGCAAAGACCATGCCCTTCAGGCAAAAATTCAAACTTCTTCATCAAAACATTTTTATAACATCTTAATTAGCAGCATCCCCCTCCGCAGTAGCTGCTGCGCCTCACGCCCTAAAATTGTCTTAATTATTTTTATTTGATCGGCCACCTGACACTTTCCTCCTTCCTCTTCAAGTTCAAGTTCAAAGACATACTTGCCAGTTTGTTCGACATTGGTAATCGGTAAGTCTGATATGGGTTATAAACATGTGGTCTTAGATTTTCCGATCGATTTGAATAAAATTTTTTTGTTCGCCTTAATACTGATACTAGTATTAATAATTAATACTATAAATAAATTTAAAAAAATATAATAATTAATATATCTCTTAATAAAAACGAAGAACGTAGTAAATATTATGAATATATTTGTCAATATTACTTGTACTACCACATTAATATGAACGAAAAACATAGTAAATAATACGAATATAATCGTAAATATTACTACTACTACCGCAGTAATATTAATGAAGAACGTTCTAACTATTACGAATATATTCGTAAATATTACTATTATTACTGTAGTAATATTAACAAAATGCTTGTTGTAAAATTAACGAAAAGTTTCATAGATTCAAAATATAGTTGTATTAACGACGAATTTCGTTAAATACACACCACTTTTGTTTTCTGTGCTGTTTCGATGTGGATTAATGGATGAAAACCCCAAAAATAAGTTCAAAATACATTTTTCTGCAAAAAATATATACCCAAAATCTAGTAGGGTTCAGCTCGCACAAATTAAATGTCAAATTATTTTGAAGTGAAATTTATAGTGTTAGCTCTGTTACATGGCTTTATTTGAATTGCGATTAATTTCAAGTAAAATGATTCATTTCTTAACCACAACAAAATTACCAATTACTTTAAACATATCAAAAAATATTCAAACGGAAATTTCACAAAAACTCAAAGAAAACTTGGGAGTATCTTCTAATGAAGAACAACAGGAAGTAATCATATTAAAAGAAAGAGAAGTTCCAAAACCTGTTGAAGTCAGAGGTATCGGTAAACCAAAACCTGTTGTCCAAAGTTAACATGAATTTTATTTCAGATAAGCTAAGTGTAAAAATTAAGTTAGAAAATGGAGTACTGAAAACTCTCGATTTGGTGCAGGTACCAGATTTAAATAAGAAGCCATCTACTGAGACACTGCAGTTACGTAGAGAAACACGTTTCAAAGGTAAGTCTAAGTAAACCGCTATCAAAATACTAAATATGTCAAATTAAAATGGTAGGAAATGACGAAATTGTAACAAATTCCAAAGAAGAAGTTAAATTTGAAACCCCTGAGATAGCAGAAAATAGTAACCCAACTAAATCTAAGACAATCCTTTCCAATCGAAGTCATTGTTATGGAATCCCAAATTCATTTGGAACTTGGTTTAGAACTTTCAACACTTCAAAGCAAGTTGTAAACAAAAATTATGCTTCAAGTCAGGATTATTCTTCCAGTACAAGTCAAGATTCAGCTGCATCTGACGTACCTACCATGATTGATATAATGAAGGAGTTCAAATCGGTAATCAGTTTTAAGTTCATTTGTACAATTTTTTCATAATTTGTTTTCAGGTCGAATATAATTCCAATTCTAACAGTAACAGTAACAGTAAGAATTTATTTGCAACATTTCTACAGTAAGTTTATTAAATACATTTTAGAAAGCTACGTTAAATTAGAATCAACAGATGGTTTTCAAAATTGCAAATGCCAATTACCATGAATGGCCCCATGTTAAGTGTTGGTGTATATTGTGTAAGTTGTGGTTACAAGTTTTGTTCTAAATTGAATGTTTTAAAAATCAACACAGAAATAAATATTTAAAATATGAATTTAATATTTTCAATTTCATCTGGAGGTACTGGCGAATAACAATCAAGTGTGGAAACAACATTTAATTAATTTTAGAGACATTTAACGATAAAGTTACATTTTTAAAGTTGTTTTGGAAATCGGTTACGTCAACCAAATCAAATTGTATAGCAATGATAATGTAAGTCGTAATGGCAGCAACAATCTAAAAACAGCATAAGACTAAAAACCTCAAACCTTTATAATGGAACCTTGTTACAGAGAACAGTAGGGACTCGTCAATTTCGAATACTTTGCATGCTGTAAACGAAACGTTGTACTCTAATAGTTGCAGAGAAAAAGAAGTCATCTGAAAAATCAAATAATGAAGAAAGTCCCTTTCAAGTGCACAAAAGTCACCTCTGTTTCAAAATCCTCATTGAAATTTGTTATCAACTTATGCGATAGAAAGTTATGTATTATGATCGCCATTTTGTGAGCCTGCAAATTTATTTGTTACAAACCAACCGTGACAATTTCTATGGTACTTACTTCACTTACAGCACTCGAACAGACAACCACCATTGTTATGACTTGTCCAAAACATAACCCTAGTTGTAGTGCTACGTACACTACGTATTCTCCATTAATATAATTATCAATAATCAAATGCTTCCCAGTGTACAGCAATCCCTCAATTATGGTTATAAATGAATGGCTTACAATTAACAAAATTTGAAACGCGAAAATTCTGTTTATTTCTTTACTTATTGTACATAATTCGTAATGTTTTAGTCGGATTGTACGTATTAATTTCAAAAACTTGTTTTGGAGGTTTGAAAGAGAAGCTCTACTGAAAACGTTTAATTTAAATTATTTTACATAGACCGAAGGGGTTGTTTTTTCCCCAAATTTCCGACAGTGTGGCTCTCTCCGCCCGCCAGATTTAAATAAAGACAAAACATACCGTTTTGTTAGGATTCCTTGTACGTCGATTGCGAACAGGCTAACATGTCCTTGTAAAGCTTCATCCAGTTTTGATGAAAATTTTTCCATATTGCTATTCAGCCAACCAAATCGTTGGTATAAACAATAGACGATTAGAAAAAGAACTCAAAATAAAAAATTTTAAGTAAATTTGTGGTTTTTAGTATGTATTTATGGTTAAATTCAAAAAATATAAGAATAATACAATACGTACGAAATCCTTCGGATTTCAAACTAGCAGTGCTAGGTAAACGAATTTCTTAGTTCAAATCATTTTTAAATTATTCATACCTCGTGTAACAAGTTCAGTTTTGATAATCTTTGGAGGTTATGGTAAGTCAATTTTGTACAATTTAGTCGATAATTTTGTTTAGTTTGAAAAATTTTTTCTTCTTATTTTACAATGTAATCGTAATCGATGCGTACAACTGATGAATGGCAATAACCATGAAATAACGTTATATTGTACTTCGTATTACGAAATTTTCATTTTTTCAAATTTTCTTAATCCAGACCTGTTATGTGTTAATTGTCTCCTTTTTAAATTTTTTGAATTTTGATTTTCTACGTATTGTATTATTCTTATATTTTTTGAATAGACGATTATACAAAACTGTATATCGATGATGGTATTGACGAGTTGAGGTAAAAAGTATAATAATAATTTTCCGGCAAGTTCAAATGTAACATTTTCGATTGTCCAAATTATGGTGAAAATGAAACATAACATTAAGTACAATATAGAAATCAAAAATGCTGTCAATAAACGGAAATTGCTGGTTTTGTAGGTTTTGGCCAAATTTATCTTTAAAATTTCTTGCATTGTTAAATCAAATGTATTAATCTTTTCAATATTTTTTAAAATCTACAAAAAAAAATTTCAAGTCTGCTTCGTAGAAGAAAACTTACGTTCCTGGCAAAAAAGCAATTAGCCAAAATTCCTATAAAAATTTCCATGTGACTTAAAATATTGTCGACATTACGAAGAACGACGGTAATAAATCCCATAGTTGTTGGGTTGGCTTCATGGTTATTGGACATCAAAATCGCAGCTAAAATCAAGACTGCCAACGTTACACTCCATACCAAATTAATTTTGGAATTTTGAAAACGGGTTTTCGTAATACTGAATGGTGCCAAACCAATTATTTTTGAAGTTAAAAATATTGGAAATAATAACGAATGGAATGTTGTTTGGGGCACATGTTTTACCATTTTTCAGAGCTTCCAAGTTGGTATGCTGTTCATTTACTATCAAGTTCTTGTTTGATTAATAAGAATATTGATTAAAATTTTTATCAAGATTTAATTTTGTCAATTATTATTATTACTTTGTCTGATTGACACACATGATAATATTTAAAATGATAAATTAATATTTCTTACAATATTTTTCTATACACTGTGCCGCAAAAGAAGTGGTTTTTATTGTGTAGGTATTGATATAATAAGTATTCAAGTTTAATAACTACATGAAGGTATTACACCAGGTAACAACTATTGCAACCGAACTGGGATAACTTTTATCAAAACATTTCTGTTTATAAACAATATGAGTTGTCTTACAAAAATAATTACCTAAAAATTAAATTTTGTTTCGTCAAAGAGAGAGATAAAAAGAAAATAGTTATTAAAGGAAAACCAGAAATCTAAAAATTTGATTTTGCTTTGAGTATTGAAAAACCTATACTATATATTTATGCTGTGTGTAATATACTATTTTGCTTCACACTGTATTATATATTCGGAAAGAATTAATTTAGAGTAAACTGAACGACAATAACTAAATATGTCGTGACAGCACCGGCAATCTGAAATAAAGAAAAACTATTAAAAATAAATAAAAAAATAAAAATAATAATAAAAATAATATAAAAAAAATAATAAAAAAATAATAATAAAAATAAAAAAACAATAAATAAATAATATCAATAAATATAATTTGTAATAAATAAATCAGATCCTTATAATTTTTTAGCTTATGAAAAAATTTGATTCTTAATGTTTACTTTTCTTGTTAATTTTTTAATTTTAATTTAATATTAATTTAAAAAAAAATAACTTACCGACAATAACATAGAATAATCAATTTCAAACATATTACAAACTTTGAATTGTAAATTTCGTTGACGCAGTTGCATAGAGAATAGAGTTATCTGCAAATTTTAGTTTTTAAATTTTTAAAAATAATGCAATTTTACATTGTGACGTAATGTAAGATTTAATTTCTAAAATTTTATGTCGGATATCCAAAAATGTATTTTTAGTTTTTCATATTTTTTTTTATTTTTAAATCTGTTTAATTTTGATGAGCAACGCAAAACAAAGATAGAGGAAGAAATTTTTAATTTAAAAAAAATTATGGGCATATGGTGGCAGACAATTAAAAAACTTGCCTAAGAAAAAACCGAAAGAACAAAAACAAAAAAGAAGACAAAGAAATAAAAAATGTAATAAAAAATAAATAAAACAAAATTTATAGTAATAAGAAAGAAAATCAATGAATCTATAGAAAAATTGGAAAAACTGGAAAAGACCGAAGGAACCAAAACAGAAAATAGAAGACAATGTAATAAAAAATGAAATATAAAATAAATAAAACAAAATTTATAGTAATAAGGAAGAAAATCGATGAATCGAAAGAAAAATTCAAATAAATAATTTAGAACAAAAATTAGAAAACATAACGAAAACTAAGTAAAAAGGGGGGTAAAACGATAAGCTTGACCTGGAATTTAAAAGTATTTAAAAAAGTTATGGTAATTTTAAAGTTAGCCCGCCCCTGCCTGGCGTATTTTTTATATTTTACAAGTATTTTTGAGAATGCATTACAATAGGTAGACAGTGAATCTCTGAGCCGCTCCACCCATTAAAAACATCCCCGAAGCTGCTTCAACTCGAAAATTACGGAATTAAAAATACGGAATATTCCTTTTTAAATTATATTCGGCTGTAATTAACGAAATGCAATTTAAAATAATTTTATTAATTGATGTTCTCATCTCTAGAAAACAATTGCCACCAGTGTTGCCAATACTTCAGTATAATACAATGTTGTCAAAATTCTTCAACTTTCCTAAACTTGGCTTAAATTTAATAAATAAATTAAAAAATATTATTTTGTCTGGAAAATGCTAAAATTTTTTGCTACTTTTTCTACTTTTGTTTTAAAAATTTTGTATGTAGTTTCCTGCCAACTTATTAAAAATACCCAGATAAATTTAAAATTTATAACTAAATTTTTGTATTACTTTTCTTAAAATTTTAGTTCATTATTCTTTATTATATGTATTATAAAAAAATACAATCAAGTACTACTACGAATATTACTCACATTGACAACACTAGTGCTGTATTTACGTCGAGTACACATACCGTCAACAGAATATGACGAGCACCGATTCTTATGCAACAAAATATCGCTACCTTAATATTGATTATTTTCTAAAGTAATTGATATTAGAAGTTAGCTCATAAATTTATTTACGTCATTTTATTGTTATCTACCTCAAAGGAATCTAAAGAGCATCTAAAAGATGCAGAATTTACAATATTATAATGACATGGAAGAAAACAGCATTGGATAATTCAATAAAAACATAATCAAAGCAATTATTGAGAAAATTTGTTGAATAAGCCATGAAATAATTTAAGAAAATTCTGTAAAAATAAACAATGAATATTATATTACAGAAAAGCGCTGAAGGCCTAGTCGGCCCAGGGCTGAATAATATTTCGGCATTTAATACCTTAAAGATGTAGCTAACATTTTGTGAGAGAGACACAGTTGAAATATCCTGGTGTACTAAGTCGGTAATCGAAACCACGACTCCGACATTATGAAAATGACATTAGTCACGTTAAAAATAAAACAAAAAAATGGGAGATTCAAAAGAGATAAAAACATTAAAAAGTTTCCGAGGAAATTTTTTTCCCATTTTTCAGTATTTTTGATTTTCTCGAAAACGCATTGACTTAGAGATCTGAAACTTTCAGGATCTTAGTATTTCATCAGTACCTATACCTATATCCTACAAGTGGCGATTAAATATTCTCCGGGGGCAATTTCACTATGCTTATCCTTTTATGCTCATTTTTTTCTTTAGAAATTAATATTTTTATTTAATGATAATTCAAAATTTTCACGACTGATTGGTATAGATATATAAAGGGTTGGGTAAATTGTCTACATTTTTGCATTTGATTTTTTATTATTTATTAAAAATTGTATTCGGAAATTTTGGACGTAAAAAAATGCAGTTCAATATTGACGTGTTTTTTAATATGAGCCAAAAATGTTGTATTTTGGTATGTTATGAATATTATTAGTTTATTGTTTTGTTAGTTTTATCAATTTATTGTACATGTTAAAATTAGAAAACGTTAAATCTTGTTATTACGTCACAGAAATAGTTTATCACCTCAATTTCAAGATTTTCGTCGTGATTACGAAGTTGTGCAGCTGCAAGTTGATGGATTAAGTGACCCATTCTAGTAAACTAAACAAATTTTTAATTATAAATATTGCTATGCTATGCAATGTATTTCGGGTTTAGCGAAATTATACTTCAAATGTAATCGATCTCACCTCATTTTTTGTATTGGAACAAATTGACGATAAAATAAACAATTGAAGAATACACAAGGACAACTCAAACCAATAATACCATAAATATTGAGGCAAAATGGCATCGTCCTTTGAAAAATCTTGTATTAAATAATACAACAAAACAGTTGAGGTTACAAAAGATTGAGCAATAATAAATAAAAGTTGAATGGAAAATGCCCCATTTAACTCTTGGCACATCTTGCATATATTATCATGCTTCGTCCTAATTTGTTCAATAATTTTTAAGGGTTCTTTATCGAGCAATCTAGAACTATTTATATTATTAACTACAACCAAAAAATTACAAAATTACCTAGTCCTTTCTGTGTTTTTCGAAATAGTTGTATAAAACACCATACCCGAAAATTTTTTGAGTTTCTGTTGTGATTTATAAATTAAATCCGTAACAATTTCGTTTAACCACTTATAGCGACATTGCATGCAATTTAAAAATACAAAAAATTGAAAAGAATTTAATAGGTTCACTACATTGGAGCAGAAGTATGTCAAAATTTCAAGAAGAAGATTTACAGATGAAGTTATGATTGCCCAAACAGTTATCAACGACAAGCTAATCGATAAATAAAATATAATTGCTATTATCTTCTTCAATAAATCATGTTTAAGTTTTGTATGTTTTTCTGTTAATGAAATAGCAAAGTCTATTTGCAGCGATCTATCAAACTTGTCAGTTTCCTTTATAAATTTTATTATCTGTAACGTAATAGTATTTTACACTACTAGTAGGAAAAGAAGTAGATTGCTGAACGAATGGACATATGTACGAGCGGTACTTACATTATTTCTAAATATTATTCCAAATAATATACCGAAAGACATAGACACTTCATTGAGAAACAAATCAACATTGTCGACGATGCCATGCTTGGGATTAACAGCCTGACGAATGAATAAAAGTACAATTGCTAAAATGTTGAAAAAAATTAACAGGAAGATACTCAGAACTAAACTCAGTTTAGAATTTTCAACCCGCGTTGATGTTATTCGAAATGGCCCCAAACCAAAGCATTTAAAAATTTTACACGGTGTTAATAAAACTTCAAAATTATTGTTGAGGTTTGACATCGTGAATGAACTATGTTTGAGATTACTTTACCGAGTTTGAAAGGGTAATACAGACGTAAAAGGTTTTATTGTTATTACACCACTTATATTTTATTATGTAGATATCTTTTAATTTAAAATTACTAAGTGGTCTCCTAATGATGATGGTTTCTCGTAAAATAATGTTAATAGAACGCAATCAAAAATTGAAACAAACTGTAAACTGATAGGCTGAAATCAATGCAAGAATAATCTAAATGAAACTACCAAAGTAACTTAATTTAACAATTTTGTATTTTGATTGGAATATTGTAATTCAAATTCAAATTTCCCGCGAAATTTTTTATTTCAATCTTAACATTTGAATCGGGTACGCCCATGAAATTATTTCGTTTCTTTCATTTGGGGAACGGCCCCAATCGGCGCAGCCGTTTTGGCGTAGCCGTTTCACCGCAGCCGTTTCGGCGAGGGTCTAGTTCGGAGCAGCCGTTTTAGTGCAGGCCCGATTCGGCGCGAGTTACGTTTGGCGCAAGTACAGTTCGACGCGAGAACAGATCGGCGTGAGTACAGATCGGCGCGAGTACAGTTCGACGCGAGTGCAGTTCGACGCGAGTACAGATCGGCGTGAGTACAGATCGGCGCGAGTTCAGTTCGGCAGGAGTACAGTTCAGCGCGAGTCTTTTATATTTTATCTTTTTTATTTCGTTTTTCTATTTTACTTTTAACACCTGCCTTTTAATTATAGTTAATTTTTTACTATATATGTTAGCATTAGTAGTAGGGGATACGGTCCTGACTATGAACAAACCAATGGACCAACGGGTTTGCGCCGAACTGTACTTGCGCCGAACCGGTTTTGCGTCGAAACGGCTGCGGCGAAACGGTTGCGTCGAAACGGCTGCGTCGAAACGGCTGCGCCGAATAGTACCCGACCCTTCATTTGTTTTGAGTTCAGTTGCTACCTAAGAAAATTTTACATAAAAATAATTAATAGCTATTTATTAACTAGTTGTGTAATGTGACAGATACTGCAAAAAATTGCAGAAATTAAATCTTGACATTATGTTAAAGACATTACTTTCGCACCTCAATTTCAAAATTTTCGTCATGATTATGAAGTTGTTTAGTTGCGAGTTGATGGATTAAAAGTCCCATTTGAGCAAACTAAAAACAATGTTTTTAACGCAGTAATCCTACTGTATATTTAATCTGCTTCACCTTATCTTTTGTATCGGAACAAATTGACGACAAAATAAACAATTGAAGAATACACAAGGACAACTCAAACCAATAATACCATATATATTGAGGCGAAAGAACGTATCCCAATGTGAATTCTTTTATTAAATCGTACAATAAAACAGTTGTAGTGTCAAAAGATTGAGCAATGATCAATAAAAGTTGTATGGAAAATTTCCTATTTAGCTCTTGACACATCGTGCATAAATTATCATGTTTCGTTCTAATTTGTTCGATAATTATTAATGGATCATCATTAAACAATCTAAAAGTTTTCTTATTAGAAATTAAATTAAAATTAAATTATTCCAAAATTTACCCGTTAATTTCCTTGTTTTCCAAAATACTTGTATAAAATACCATTTCGGGAATTTTTTTGAGTTGCTTCCGCGACTTGAAAATTAAATCTTCCACAATTTTATTTAACCAAGTATATCGGCATTGTATGCATTTTATGAATACAAAAAATTGAAAAGAATTCATTAAATTCACTACATTGGAAAAAAAGTATGTGCAGATTTCAAACAAAAGAGCATTTGACGAAGTTATGATTGACCAAAACGTTATCAACGTAAAACAAATTAACAAATAAAGTAGAATTGCCACTATTTTCTTCAATAACTCATGTTTTAGTTTTGTATATTCTTCAGCTAATGAAATTCCAAAGTCTTTTTGCAGTGCCTCATCAAACTTGCTAATTTCATTCATAAATTTTATTATCTGCAATATGATTGGATTTCATTGTCTAGATGAGTGAATTTGGATCTACTTACATTGTTTCTGAAAATGATTCCAAAAAAGATTCCAAAACACATTGACACTTGGTTGAGAAACAAATCCACATTATTCACGGGGTTATATTTGAATTTACCAGACTGCTGAATGAGAAAAATCACAATTACTGACCAGCTAAAAAGAATTAGCCAGCAGATAACTAGATTCAGTTTAGAATTTTGAACTTGCGTTGGTGTTATTCGAAACGGTACCAAACCAAAAAAAATAAAAATTCCATACAGCGGTGATAAAACTTGAAGATTTCCGTTAGGCTTTCGCATTGAACTTGTATTATTTTAAATTAACGGCTGTTAAGTAGATTGGAAAAGTTCAAGACATTTGATTATTACCTAGTGTTGTAAATAGTTACAGAACAAACAGCATTTTTCATTTTAAAATGACTAAGTGCTCTTTTAATGCTAATGGCTTTAAATAAAAAAAATGTTGAACTGTAATAATATAGGTTCTGTAACTAAAAAAATTAAAGTTAGAATTTATTGAAATAACACTATAATAGAAACTATTGACTTGATTTTTTACAGGAAATATCAAACTGTGTTAATTTAAGTTGAAAACAGAATTATCGTGCGGTTAAGTTGTAGATAAAGATATATTCTTTTGAAAATATTTTTATGAAAGTTCAAACTGGATAACTATCACCAAGTACGTGGTGATCACCCCAACCATCTGAAAAAAATTGATTTTATTAAAATTTAAATTGCCAGTGAGATTTTGAATTTGTCAAATTGTCAAATTGTCAAATTTTCAAATTGTCAAATTGTCAATTTTACAATTTATTTAAGTTTTTGTATATCTTACGGAAAAAATTAAAGTTTCATCAATAGGATATATTCTGCAAACAGTAAATTCGACCTTTTGATGTAAAAGTTGCAAAGAAAAGAAAGAAACCTAGAAATGAAACACCAAAATAAAACTTTTGTCGCACAGTGTACTCTCTCACCTCCAATTGAAGGCTTTCCTTATTTTTATCTTTAATTGCAATATTGGAACTTAATAATTTGTGAATCAGTGGTCCAGTATTTTGAGCCTAAAATGGTAAACAATTTTTTAAATTTAGAAATAAATTTTTTGGAAAACATACTTCGGCAGCTGTGTTGGAACAAGACATAACCAAAACCAATGTGCGCAAAATTGCCAAAATAAAGGTAATCACGGAATATATAATAAATTCGACTGCCATAATTTTTGCAACAATTGCAGTTTTGCTGCTGTAATACAGCGAAGTAATTATTGTCATAAAATCTTGTAAAACAATAAAAAAAATCTGCATGTAGAAAGCTTTGTTGAGAAGATAACAGCTTTCGCATAACTCGTAGTGCTTTACTCTTATATCTTCAATGTAATTTATCACGCGATGCTGAAAGATTTCTGAAACTCCCCTGTAAAAACAAAAGCCTTAGCAGCAGTTTAATTTTTGAAGCTGAACTTACAACAAAGTCGAGGGACCAACTTTCGTTAATTGCTGGGAAAATACCAGAATGTTTTCATATTCTGGCAAATTTGTTTCAAGTTCTGACGAAAGTTTTTCAATTTTTTTGTTTAACCAACCGAATCTTTGCTTGAAACATAACACCAACGTGCAAAATTGTAAAATCACCAAAGTGTTTAGTAAAGGTGGTATTGCTAAAATAATGAGCTCGCCATAGCGTTCCAAAGAATTAAAAATTGTGTTTAAAAGTATTGTTATTAAAAAACCAATGATGAAAACTACGACTGCAAGAACACAAACCGTGAAATAAATTTTGCTTTTGCGGTATTCAGCTTCCAAGTCGATATTTAAAATATCTCTTATGTTTTTGTCAAATACTTCGATCGACTTAAGCAGTTCGACCACCTAAAATATAACAGTACATTCAGTAGGTCACATCGGGGTCACCAATTCCGGTTAAGGCACATACATTGTTAACGTAAACGATTCCGAAAAAAACTTCGAAAAATACACCAAATTTGCTAAAGATGGCCGAAAAGAACTGAGTTACTCCAGCAATGAATCCTGTTGATATTTCTTCGGGTTTATGGAGAGCTAGCAGACATACCGTCAGCACTAATAGGATAGCAATACTCAGTATAAGCTTCAACAATGAAAGTTTACATCGATTTTTGCTGAAACTGAAAGGAACCAAACCAAAAAATTGTGTAACGAAGAACACAGGCTGCAGTATTGAATAAAATGATGTCGGTTTAAACATTTCGCAAATCAAAATGAGAATGAAATAATTTTTTAAATTATTTCGACAATAATAACAAGAAATCGTTATTACATTGAATAAACAAAGGTTCTAGAGATAGTAATGGTTTTCAAGATTTTACAAATACAAACAAAACTATCTGTATAATTACGAATTGTACCACTAATATTACTGCGATTACATTGTAATATTCTGTGTGATTAACTAATACGTCCTTATTATTTAAATTATCGCCACTACATCATTAACTCACATGTTTTTTTATGATTATCAATATTATTATAATATACAGAACAAGCTGAAATTATAAATAAATTAAGGACACACACTTTATTCAGTTTTTTAAATATATATTTATCAATGACTACATGCTAATCACAAACAATTTTATCAACAGCATTGTCAATATTAATGTCCTGAAGCAAATAGGCAATATAAATTATTGGAGTTGGAAAAAAAAACAGTATAAATTTGTACTCTCCAAAATTGATGTGGATTTAACATTTTTTTGCTGAGAGAAAGCTTTGAATTTAAAATAATTTACAAAAACTCTGAAAATAATCAATTGATGCGTGGTTTAGGTAGTGTAACTCGATATTAACCATATCAATATTTTAGAAAACCCAAAAAATGCACTAAACACTTTTCAGAAATAAAATGTTTAAAAGTTAGCACATGTAAAATACACTGTAAGTATTCGCAAACGTTTTCACCATACTATGGTGAAAACGTTTGCAAATATGTCACGCCTATAATTTTTATTGTGTTGAAAATTAAATTATTTTTAATTCATGCTTAATAAGTACCGTCCCGATAGCGTGAAATCTGCGCCTTCAGGTAATACATCAACACAATTTGTTATGCTTACTAGGTTCCCGTCGAGATCGTGTGGAATTCAACATTTCAGCACTCGATAAATATTATTATGCTTTACCGGCTCCGCCGTAACCGTGGGATTATTTACAATTCAGCATCCTGTATTACAGACAGGAAGCGACCGAGGTATCGAGAGGGGTAATAGAAATGCCATATAAGTAACTCAGACGGGTGGGGAAGAGTAGTCCCAGATAAACCCTGAAAATGGTAGCAAGCCTTCGCGAATCCAATTTATAATTTGAAATTGTTTAAACAAGTGCTTGGTTAATTACGGTTTCGGGATTCAATGAACTCCGTTTGTGAATTAGGTGGTTGTGGGCTGATCAAGCCTCCCATGGAATATCGGCAAATTAAATAGGATTAAGGATTGTAACTTAAGGTCAGATTTATTTGTAATATTTAATAGTGTTCCAGCCAGGGCCGACTATAAATTGTAAATTAGAATAAGTTTATTTTAGTCCAGCCACGGCCGTGGTGATCACTTGGATTTCAATGATTTTGATTGATAATTTAGCATTTGAGTTAATGTTAGGTATTGTACAATAAAATTGTGTAAATTATATTAAAATTCATTATATCATCGTTATGTTACAAGGTGTGTGTTTTTTTTGAATCTTTCGGAAGCTTGTTAATTAATCGCCACTCACGCCCGTCTCATCTCTTTGGATTAAGAAAGTTTGAATTAAAAGTAAAGTAAGTATTCAGTAAGTAACAAATACTTACAGTGTATTTTACATGTGCTAACTTTTAAACATTTGAGTTCTGAAAAGTGTTTAGTGCATTTTTTGGGTTTTCTAAAATATTGATATGGTTAAAATTCTGAAAGTTAAAAATTGGTGACTACCCCATTTTAGCGGTGAAGCATTGCAATATATTTGGGAATTATACAGATCAATTCTATAAATTAAAATAATCTTTTAATTTGCTACTTTTTTTATGTATGAATTTTTGATGTAATTGAAATTTTCTACAATTGAATTTTTTATTATGTATGTAACCGCATTTAAATCTTATCAGTCTGATAGTTGTCACACACATAACTACTCCTCTACTGAAAAGAATCAATTAAATTGACAAGACCAAGTTTTCATCAAAAATGTTCAATATAATATACACAATTACTAAACCTTTATTTTATTTTACAAAATTTTTTGGTTTAGCGCCGTTGATTTTGAAAACCGACGGTTACAAAAAATCACTTTTTCTGATATTTTTAAACGTATTTACTGCTGTGGGGTATTTTTTATGTACCATGATAATTTTTGAAAAAAATCACATACCAACTTCATCGGATTTTACAAAAATTCCCGAAACTGTAAACAGTTTTTTCAGTCCCGTAAGCGTAGTTATTATTATCATTTGCGAAAGCTGCATCACCGATAAGGTAAATCAAAATTTTCCAAAATATACTATTTTTTTTCAAATTAACAATTTCAGATTTTACTGCTGCTTGATGGTATAAACACATTAGATTCCAAATTGCTTCAATCCGGAAAAGGAAATAAAAAAAATCAAATGTTTATTTCAATCGTTATTGTTGTTATATCTACCCATATCATTTTGTTATTGTATGCAACGGTGGCGAGTTTGGATGAAATTACATTTCTGGAATTTATGGATTTGTATTTGATTTACATCGTTCCTATTATGGTCAACAATGCGGTCGTATTTCAGTTTTGTGTTCTAATTGTAATTGTGAGGCAAAAATATAAATGCATAAATGAAAATTTGCATGATATAATTAACAGTTTATCATTGAAATTGGAAATTCACAAACAAAAGTCCAAAAATATCTTCGGGGAATTTAAGCACAATTGGTTTATACAGAAAAGGTAAGCGATCCCATCTGTAGGATAGGGTACAATTCGTCGTGGCACGATTACTCCATGTACTTGTTGCTTGGTTCAATCCACGTATAGGGCATTGAAAAGCTAAAAATAAAAAATCAATTTTGAAAAAGATCTAATGCGGATAAATCGTGCAACCGGCGGCCATTCGTCAGCTCTGATCTTCTAGTGAGTGATTGGTTGGAACTCGATTGGCTGCAATCACTTTCAGCAAAGTCGGATTCTGACCTAATTGAGATTCCATCCTATACGTTTTTTTTAATTTTAGGATTTTTCTTGAAAACTGTTGCTTACAGTTGCAACTTTCAAGAATTAACCACTATAGGTTGGGATTATTGACCTGTCAACTGAACCAGAGCTATTCGTTACAAATACTAATAACAATAATAAAGAATTTTATAGACATAATGGAATTATTTATTTGGTTTGGTAACCAGTACGTGTATGGAAATAACTTTAGAACCGAAACATTTGTATTTTTGATGTTCAGACTCAGTTTTTCGGTAGTTCAAGTTACCGCCGTTGTTTTGATATGCTCAATTTTGGCCGAGGAGGTAGTTTTGTCTAATTTTTTTTCTATAAAGATTATTGTGTATTTTAGGTGAACAAAACGAAATTTTATGTTCATTACGTTGTAATCCTTGATGAATTCAGTGGCCGTGATATAAAGGAACAGGTGAATACAGTTACAATTAGAGTGTTTCTACTGCATTGCTGTTATTTACAGATAAATTTGTTTTCAATTCAACTTTTACATCAGAAAATTGAATGTACTGCTATGAATTTGTTTATTCTTGATGAGAGTTTACTTCTCACAGTAAGTACTGATTTCTAGCGTCACGCAAATCTCAAAAATGTGTTTTACAGATTGTGGGTGCTGTTTCAACCTATTTAGTGATTGTGATTCAATATCAGATGGGAGACATAAAAAGTCACAAATCTATATTAACTTCTTAGGTTATCTACTTTATTGTAAATATTCTGTGTTGTTAATAAATTACTCTATCGAGGGAGTAAACAAGATAATCTATTGCGAGTGAAAATCGTATGTCACGAGACGTTCAGTCGAGTACTATATTTTCAAAAGTTTACTCACGATTGGAATATATTATTTTATTTACTGTCGAAATAAAAACATATTAAGTAGAGAATTTTTTTGGAATATTAAATTCCAATAGACTAGATAATATATAGTATTTGAGTAAGCGACACATTATATATGTTACGGTCAATGACGTAAATTGGGCATTGACGTCAATGACCGGACAATGACGTCAATGCCCATTTACGTTTACTATTAACGTCATTGACCGGCCATTGACGTCAACGCCCGTTAACGGTGGGCAATGATGTAAATATTTTTATTTGATTGTAATATTTACGTCTTTGGCCGGTCAATGACGTTAATGGCCAAAATGGATTGGATAATGATGATATTATAGAATAACTACTATAAAGAACAGCAAAATGGCAATTTAAATTTGACAGCCAACTGGCAAGTGATAATTATATACATAATATACTATGTTGTATTCAATGTATTATAATATAATATACCTAATCATTGATTAACAAAAATAATAAAAATTAAAAAATAATGAAATAAATTTTTTTTTTAAATTAATTATTTTTATCTGGCACGGCAGTGACCCATGGTACTTAGAATTGCAAATTTGTTTGCTGGCGCGACACGCACATTTATTATTTTTACATCCATCCTTGCAATGACAATGCTTGTAACCGTCGCCTCCTAAAACACTGCTTTCATCTGCTTCTTGTCTAAGAGTAATCTCATTTCTTTAATCGTATTTGTTATGTTGATGGTACGTGAATGGCTAAAATTAATAAAAATTAACTGGAACGAAATCAATGCTCTAAAATTCGACTCAACTTCAATTCCAATTGAAAACAAAATTACTCAATTACAAGAAAAATTCAAGGACGTACTATCAGGTGAGCTAGGGGAAATTCCTAATTATACTTATTCTTATAAATTGAAGGATCAAAATACTGCACCATGTTACTTAAAAGCAAGAAAAATACCATACGCTCTTAAAGCCAAGGTGGAGGAAGAGCTGGATCGTTTAGAAAGATTGGGAATACTGGAGAAGATGGTTCACTCTCAATGGGGGACACCTATAGTTCCAATTTTACGCAAGGATGACCGGATTCGATTATGTGCAGCTTACAATGCAACAATAAATAAATTTATTTTAGATGATTGTTATCCTATTCCGGTAATTGAAGAGATATTCAACGAAATGAACGGAGGGGTTTACTTTTGTACACTTGATATTACAAATGCATATTTACACATGAAGGTTGATGAAGAAAGTGCCCAAATGCAAGCTATTTCTACTCACAGAGGAGTCTACAAAGTAAAACGTTTAATGTTTGGAGTCAAAACGGCTCCGGGAGCATGGCAAAGATTTATGGATCAAACGTTACGTGATCTTAAAGAAGTTAGATGTTTCTTTGATGATATTGCAGTTTAAGGTAAAACTCAGGAAGAATTACTAACACGTTTAGAAGCAGTTTTGGAAAGATTGAAGAAATACAACTTACATCGCAATAAAGAGAAATGCAAATTTTTTCAAAGCGAAATTACATATCTAGGACACAAAATTGATGCTAAGGGATTACATACCCTTAAAGATAAAGTGGAAGCTATTAACAAAAGTCCTCAACCGAAAAATTTGACAGAACTACGCATATTCCTAGGATTAATACATTACTACCAACGATTCTTGCCAAAGTTATCGTCTAAATTAAATCCATTATACAAACTTTTAAAAAAAGGCACAACTTATCAATGGACATCCCAATGCGAAAAAGCTTTTATAAACATCAAAGCTGAATTAACAAGTACTGAAGTTCTTACACCATTTGATATGGAGAATTGCCTCTGGTCCTGGCTACCGACACGTCACCAATGGGATTAGGAGCTGTAATTTCACATATCATGCCGAATGGGACAGAAAGACCAATTGCATTCGCATCACGTTCGTTAAATAAAGCAGAGCAAAACTACAGTCAAATTGACAAAGAGGCTACGGCAATAGTATGGGGTATGAAGAAATTTTTTCAATACTGCTATGGTCAGAAATTTACCTTGATAACTGACAATCAAGCCTTTAGTAGAATTTTTCATCCCGAAAAGGAGTTACCAGCTATATCAGCCGTAAGACTGTTACATTATGCTAATTATCTTTCAGGATTCAATTATAATATTCAGTATCGAAAAGCAATTCATAACGTCAATGCAGATCATTTATCGAGAGCACCACTTCCCGTTACAGTAAATGAGTACGATAAAAATGAAATTTTCCAAATTAATCAAATAGAGAGTTTAACAATCACAAGAAAAGAAATCAAGATAGAAACAGTAAAAGATCCGGAATTAAGAAACATTTATTTAGCAGTAGAAACTGGCGAGAAATTACCATATGGTTTAAACTAAACAGAATTTTCAATTCAAGATGGATATTTATTAAGAGGTATTCGAGTGGCAATTCCAAAAACGTTACGAAAACAAATATTAGCAGAATTAGACAGTGCACATACCTTAGGATGTCCATCTCGCTACCAATGGACAAGCTGAACGTTACATTCAAACAATTAAAAGAAGCTTAAGAAGTCTCCTATCCGAAGGTGGTGAATTTAAGTTGAGTTTATTTAGATTCTTGATGCACTATCGCAAGACGCCAAATATAACTACCAATGCAAGCCCAGCCGAACTCATGTTTGGTCGGAACATCCGCACCAGACTTGATTTAATTAGAACAGACGTCAGAAGTGACGTCCGCGAAAAATCAATTCCGGCAGAAGCCAAGATTAGAAATTATGAAATTGGTGATAAAGTTCAAGTTAGAAATTACTCATCTCATTCCGATAAATGGAAATGGGGTACCATAGTTGGGTGAGAGGGGTCTTTACATTATGTAATTGATGATGGCCATTCAGGATTGAAACGACATGTGGATCAAATACTTCCATATTCAGGTGAAATACCATCGCAGAAATCTCAAAATTTTGTTTCAGATAATATAGAAGATGTACCGTTAAGCCAGGATCCAGTAGTTCCTATTTCACCCATTACACCACGAAGATCATTACCATCGCAAGATCCCAATTTAGGAATAGAAATGGTTTCTCCCCATCGACAGGAAATTTCAGCTGCTCGAACAGGATCACCATCAACAATTACAAACGTGCAACCGACGCTTCGAAGATCGGAGAGAATTCGAAATCGCCTCAACCTTTAAGATGAGGGGGGGGGATAATGTTATGTTGATGGTACGCCACTGCCCAGCCCACATGCGCACTCGCAAAACCAGCAAGCAATTGGCACCACTGGTTCCAACCGCCATTCGATACAACGCACATGTTCGTACATTATGAATTGCAATTACATTATTTACATTAATTATTATTTGAATAGAAATAAAGTATTAGTTAATTTAAGAGTGGTTTACATTAGAAGCTACATACATAACAGTATTACTAATATTTTTTAACAAAATTAACTTTTCAGTATCCCATAATAACTAGTATTAATTGCAACGGTACATTTAATACATTACTTACAGATGGAATCTACAGATTAATAATTTCATCATTGCCCACCCTGTATTGGGCATTAACGTCATTGCCCGGACAATGATGTAAAAATCACACATAAAATTTTAAATATCGACATCGCCCAAAATGGTTGGTCATTGACGTCAATGGTAGGTCAATGACGTCAATGCCCAACTAAGCTAGGCATTGACGTTATTGTCCGGCCATTAACGTTAATGGCCGAATTATCATCATTGACCGTAACATATACATACAATTATTACAAGTATAAAAGAAAAATTGTAAACAAATTAACTCACCCAGGGAGTTAATGTGACTTTACGTCATCGAAGCAAAAAATGACAATTATATTATCAAAATTCAAAATTTACAACAAATATTTTTTATAATTTTTTATCAAGCTGTTACAAAATTTGATTTATCTATGTAATATTTTATTTTTTCTTTGTGATTAATGATTAATAATTAATTTAACAGTAAACTGTGTCAACAACCCCCTTACAGAGTAAATAACAAAAATTATGAGTTTTTAAATAAAACACGAAAACGACATAAATTTCATCAGGCGTTTAGTACGGTTTGTGTATTTTATAAAAATGTTTGTATTTTTAGTTTATTTTTTAAATTACAGTTATTAGCATATCCAACAAATAAAGAAAACTTCATATAAAGCGGATAATTATATTGAATTAATGCGAAAAATATCTAAAAATTGATTAGGTACTTAAAATAGTTAACCACTTAGCAAATAATGTTGAATTTTTAATCAATTGGTGTTTTGTTAACTATTCGATTTCACTTCTTTTTCAATCATGTGTTTTACGTTATTTTACAAAAAGCTTATTAAAAATGCCGATACTTTGTATTCGATTCTATTACCACTGTTCTTTATTTCTAAATGTTGTGGCTTAACTCCGTTCGGCTTACATAAAAATTGTTTTGCCAAGTCAAAATTTTACATGGCGCTTTGCTTGATTTTCATGTGTGCCGCCAGTATTTTTTTGTTTGTCATTCCAAGAGAAAAAATTTCTGCTGGAGGATATATGGGCGACGTAACAAAAAGTTTTTCAGATCAGCTTCACCAATACGGAATATTTATTAATATTCTCTGCGGTTGTATATTTTCTAATAATGTGAGAATTCCATCAAATTCCAATTTCCAATTTCGTAATTTTTTCATTATAGATATTGAAGGTTTTGGAATTCTTAGAAGAATTTGACAACAATTACTACGAATTTAAAAGTGACGTAAAAACTTATTACAAAAAATTTAAAGTGAATTCCGCTATCTCAATTCTTGCAGCAATAATCAGCTACGCCGTTTTTGGATTGGCATCTTTATATGTTTCTTACAACGATAATTTGTTTATATATAATTTTATTTATCAATTTCTATTGAGTCTAGTGAATATGTTCGTCATTTTACAGTTTTGTACTTTAGTATTGATTTTTAAGCAACGATTTACCTGGTTAAACGAAACAATAACAGATATTTCCAATAAATTAGAAAGTAGCGAATTTGGAATATTAAATTCTACTTCAATAATAAATAAGGAAGCAATGCCGTAAGTGTAAATTTCCCCCTCTGAATAGTATTTAATTGAATTACCAGTTGTTTCAGGATAGATTCTGAAATTTTTCATAACCAAGTTTTATTTAATTTGGAGGGAATAAGGAAACACCATTATGAGTTGTGCAACAACACCAAATTACTTAATATGTCGTACTATGCACAACTTTTAATTATTTTGCTTCAAAGTTTTATAATAATCATCAATACTCTTTACTATGGAATTAAAATTACAAAGGGCAATGTAGCAATAAACCATTTTTATAATTTCTCCATTGTGTGTATCTTGATCGTTCCAATTCTGCAAATTCTTGTAATTGTACGATGTTGTTCTGTTACTTCAACAGAAGTAATGCGAATGCTTTTTTTTAGTTCTACCTTTTTAAATAAAATTCTTTTAGGCAAAATTAACAGCATCTCTAATTCACAAACTACTGAATGGAAATGCAGCAATCACAGATCAAAATCGAGAAGAACTTCAACTCGAGGTATATTTCTGGTTGATCACGAATAAAGGCATAAATACAATTTTCTGTTTAGGTCTTTTTTTTCTCTTTACAAATTTTTCACCAAAACGTGCAATTCACTGTTTGCAAATTTCACATTATAGACGAAACGTTAATATTATCGGTAAGAATGTGAGTTTTGGAAAATTATTTTCTAAATAGATTATTGTTTTAGATCATCGTCACAGTTGTAACTTACTTGGTAATTGTGATTCAATTCGAAATTCAATAAATGCAAAAATGTTTTTGAAAAGTTTTCGATGTTCTAAATAGCTACAATAATGAACAAAAATATTTCATTATGTTTTGAAGCAAAAGAAACATTGTCTGAACCAATTTTAACCATAAACAAATTTTCTAAGTCGATGTTAAAATTAATATCAACGTACAAGAAATTAAACAATAGCTAATTGTCACTATGGTACTCCAGAAAGATAATATTCCATGTTGGTTCATAACAATAGTAAATACCTATTCTACTATGTACTATACAATACAAACTACAAAAGCCATGTTAACTGATTATTATCTATATTAAACAAGAATAACTTCATTTGGACAGAAAATGTCTGAAATAAATTGGAAAATTGTAAAAGTTTTAAACCAAAAACGGGTTTTACAAGAAACAGTCTTGTAAACTATGAACCGGACTATATCAGTTGTGGATAGATTTTCTAAATGTTATTTAACTTTTCAGCAGGCGCATATGCACATTTTGTACAACAATTACATTTTTGTTATAAATATAAATAATAAAAATAATAAAAATGTCTAATTAAATATTAATTAATGTAAGGGCTTTTGATATTATGATCTATTTATTATTATTAAATTTATAATAAAATAATTTTTATATTGTACTAAGTACGACACGCGCCTACTCATGTAATACGTAAAAAGCAAAGCACGACATTCGATCTTTTAGTTTTCTAGTTGAAGGGATTGCCATCAAAAAGATAAGGGATTGCCGATACAAATCTACTTGTATTCTGAATTATAAAATTATGTCTATATGACAAACCTGATGTAAATAATATCAAACTATGAATTTTATTGACAAATCGAATTATGTATTTTGATCATTTTATAAATTTAAACCTGTATGTGATTTGACCGATCACGTGACGAAACAATAAACAAATAACCTGTATTTTGCATTAGATATTGTTAATTCCTAATAAAAAATTTACTGCTAAGCCGAAACTGACAAATATAACAAATAATTAAAAATTATAAAACATCAAAACTATTTTTGTGTTTAATTATGTTTATGTTTGGACTCATCAACTTTTTTCATGTACTTGGTATACCCTTCTGTATGGAAAGTTGTTAAGACTGGAATTTGTGTATATGCACAATGTAGGGTTCTTTGATATCTCCAAGCCTTGTAAACGACAAAATTGCTTGTCAAACAAAGTTTAACTCTTATATAATAGTAGACTATTATTAAAATAGGTACCTATTTACTTAATAGAAAATCATACTACTGTAAGTAGGAGTAAGCTTTTAAGCAGACAATTAATAATTATCACGATTAGCATGCAATGCTTTTTATTTATAATCACAATACTTTCTAAATGGATCTTAATCGATTTACGTTAATATCATACTTTACAAATGTACATCATTGGGTGTGTGATTGAGTTGACAATATGTCCAAGTCGAAGAGTTTTTATTCAATTTTATTACCCATGTATTATGTAACTAACAGTTTAGGCTTTAAACCTTTTCATTTAAGTAGGAAGAAATGCAAATTTTCAAAATTTTGCTTACTTTGGAGTATCATGGTAATGCTTTTCGTTAACATCTACATACTCACTTCTATTCAACAGAGCATGTCCGTTGATCCAGGTTTTATTGCTAGAATTACCGATCTTTTCGATAGATATTTCAGTCAGCTTGGAATATTGTCTGCATTTTTATTTCAGTTCATTCATTTACGTCAAGTAAGTTTTTAAAAGAAAAAAGAACTGACTTTAGTATTAAGTATTTTTTTCCAGATGATAGTAGTTTTGCAAAAACTGTCAGATTTCGATAAATCAGCAAAATACTCTTTGCATGTGGATCTGCAATCGGAATACAAAATTTTCCAAATTCACTTGATTATCAGTTTACTCGTAATTTTAACAATAGCTTCTACGTGTTTCGTAATATCTTCTCTTCAGCTGAAAGAATATTTAACCATCGAGTTGTTAGGAAAATACATTAATTTTGTATTCTCAATACCTGTGAATACTTTTGTTCATTTACAATTCTGCACTTTAATTTCTTGTTTGACACAAAGGTTCAATTGGATTAATAGAAGATTATCCAAAGCAACAGAAGAGCCTGATAATAATTTTAAAATATTTCAAGTTACTCGTAGAAAAACGAAGCGAAGCTTGAAGCAAAATTCCCTGTAAGTAAAAATTTCCATATTGTTCCAAAGTTTAGGAAGGCTAAAGCCTCTTACCAAAAACAACAAACTGTATAACAATGTTGTTCACTGACTTAAACAACTTGCACGTTTCTTCGGCAATTTTGTAATAATAATATTTGTATTTATGGTTTAGAATTATGTTCGACTTAAACGAAAAAGTGTTAAGTCTTATCGACAAAATAAGAGTTCGGCATTATGAACTGACAACCGTTAGTAGTTTGCTGAATAAGTCATATTCCGTTCAAATTCTCTTTGTCTTCTTACAAGATTGTATGATAATAATTGCCTGCATTTACTATTCTGGAAGATACATAATTTTGGAAAACAGAGTGGAACTGCAATTTTTATTATATTTTGGTATACATTTGACCTTTTCAAGTATCCGCCTATCTTCGTTGATCTTCATCTGCTCTGGAGTTTCCAATGAGGTACACAGTTTACATTAAAATGTATAATATACATTTTAATCATTTTTGCAGGCGCAAAAGACAGGAATTCTAGTTTCTAGTTTGATCAAAGCAAATCAAGCTATGAACTATAATAAATACAATAAGGTTGTGAAAATTGAGGTATGTAATGCAGTTTTTTTTTGACAAATTAAATTCAAAATTATTATACTTTTTGAATGATGCGGTAATAAAGGGAAAAGTCTCAAAAAATTCTTATTCGGGTGGGCTAATTTGAAAAAAACATTTAAATAAGGATAAGAATATTGATTTGTTTTGTCTTAAAATCGTTTTTGAATAAAATTTTCTTTTAAAAATTGTAGGTATGGGGACGCCTGGACCAGACAGATAGGAAACAGAGTTCCCTTTGTCTGTCATCATATGAATCATATAAATCAACAGGTATAATCATATGAATCAACAGGTATGATTATTTGAATCAACAGATCTGATCATGTAAATCAACAGGTATGATTATATGAATCAACAGCTATGGTCATATGAATCAACAGGTATGATCATATGATTCATATGATCATCTTTTGAACAGACCTGTTGATTCATATGATCATATCTGTTGAATCATATGATTTATATGATGACAGACAAAGAGATTTCTGTGAGCGTTTGGGTGACAGACAAAGGGAACTCTGTTTCCTGTCTGTCTGAGCCAAGCTTACTAAAAATCACAATAAAATTTGTTAATGAAAAAAAAATTAATTTTAATAATCACCAATCTGATCGTTATAATAGTATTTTTGTGTAAATTTCATAGGTTTATAATTTTGTTTTACAATTAAAACATCACCAAGTCGATATTACTGCTTGTGGGCTTTTTCCAATCACTACATCATTACTTCTTTCGGTAAGTTTTCATCAGTCAAGAGGATCGCCAAATTCTAGCAAGTATGGTTAATTAATTATTATCATAAACAAAAGTAATTTTTAGGTATTTAGTACAATACTAAAGTATTTAGTTATAATTGGGCAATTTGAAGTAATGCAACAGCAACAAAATCAATCTTTGAAATAATAATGGTCTGAAGTGTTTAATAATTCTGTTTGTCAGGGTTGAAATACCACGATTATTTATTGCGATTTGCTTTTGATCATATTCCACAAGTAAGTATCCAATTGAAGAATGATAATGAAATACGAAACCAAAGTGCTAAACATCTACAAAATCAATATGAATTAAAATTTTAAATATATTATTAACTTACGCTGTATAAAAACGAGTAATTTATTTTAAACAGCCCCCCGACTGTAAATTCTATTTTTTCATGAAACAATTGCAAAGAAAGCAACATAACCTATAAAGTTATAAGATATAAGATATACAGTATTCATAAATCTTTGCAATTTTAGGTAAAATGTAGGTACGTACTTCTGTGCTGAATTGTCCTTTGTATAATATTATATCTCGAATTTTTTCCGCCTGATAAAATGCAAATTAAAAAAAAATTAATTAATTGTTACAAA
The DNA here is from genome assembly GCA_949152465.1 of Cantharis flavilabris. NCBI lineage: Eukaryota > Metazoa > Arthropoda > Insecta > Coleoptera > Cantharidae > Cantharis > Cantharis flavilabris. Next base: position 47,168,282 of record OX424436.1, read on the forward strand.
TACAAAACAATATTACTTCTTTACAAGTACTTGAACAAGTCACGATCAAAATAAGTATTCCTGCCAAGTAAAATGAACACATATTTACGTATATTACAATCTCTGAAAACGGTAAGAACGTTTCCCTCATTGTTGTGGTTGATACATAAAATAAACAATACATTAAAAGTATAAATACTTGTAATATATACATTAGTATTTGAAGCGAGAATGCCGAATTTGCTTCTTTGCATATGACGTGTACATCGCAATAAAGTTTGCTAATTTGACGTAGTGTAATGCAATTTCTCCAATCGATTCTGAAACATATGACAGTAAAACTTGTATACATAATAGGTAATAGGTAATGTATTGTAGTGTTCTGTATTATAATGTATTGTCATGTATTGTAGTGTATTGTATTGTACTGTATTGTATTGCATTGTGTTGTACTGTACTGTATTGTATTGTATTGAATTGCATTGCATTGAATTGATTTGCATTGCATTGCATTGTATTGCATTATTTCGTTTAACCTAGCAAGAACAATAAAACTGTTCTTTCTGTTTCCACTATATTGTATTATATCTTGTACGGTCTATAATTCAATACAAGTGACACTTTGTACCTAGTTGACGTGGTTGAAAAGTTTGATGTATTGCATAATAAATATTTAATCCATAATATCCGTTGTCTTATAAGATGCACTAAAGAACAAAACTGTAAAATGATTAATATCGAAAAGAGAGTAAGAGCTTCTATAGCTAATTGTAAAATAAATCCCATATTGTAATCACCGCTGAAATAGCTAATCAGGTGATAATTTACGCCTAAAGCGTAAAAAAACACGAAGAAATTCAGAGTGGTTAGGTATAATTTACTGATTTTATTTTGTTTTTCCACGTCTAGCAAATCCAACCGTACGATTTCTTTATCTAAAGTTGCCAATTTGCCTAAAATTCTTATAACCTGAAACATAGTTTTCTGTATTTCAGTTTTGAAAAAAATTATGTGGCGAGTACCTTTTTGGAAAATATTATATTAAATATTATTCCACTACCATAACACATAAAATCCATTACGTAAAGCAGATTGTCCATGGATGCGATTACAACAGTGGTGTAATTATTATCATGTACCTTATATCGGAAGCTTGTAATTCCGTGGAAAAGTACCAAAGTGATTCCCCATATTATGCTAATTTTGGATATTTCATTAAAATAATGCTTACTTAGATTGAAATGTGTTAATCCTATTAGTTTAGTTAAGTAAAACTGCGGTTTCAAAATCGAAAAGACATTTGTATGTGAAATCATTGTTTAACAATGAATATTGGTAAATTGTGAAAAGAATGTTAAGTAAATATTATAAGGTAAAATAAAATAATGTTCGTACTACACGCTATGTTGATTTAATTTAAATTTAATTTCTTATAAATATTTAGGTACATAATGATTTCTAAAATATGCTTATCTACTACATTAAATTTCTAAGTCTCTAATTATCTAACTATCAAACTTGGTAAAACAAACTTATTGCTATTATCAGCGGCGGCTTATGAGAAATCGAATAAAAAGAATAATAAAAATTTAATAAAAACCAAAATGACTATAAGTTTCTAATGGAACTACAATATTTTAAAAATTGCAATTTATAAGAAGTAAATGTGTGATAACTGATAAGTTGTTTTCCTAAATATTCGAATTATGTTATAAAACTTGACATCCTAAAATTAAAAAAATTTCAATACATTTTTAGAGGCTATTAAAAAACAGTTTAATATATTGACATAAATTTGACCTTGTCCGTATTTTTGAAATATTACCGAACTTGAACATTGTACAAGATATATATAATTTATTTAAACCAAAATTGTAAAATGTTATTTTTACAAGACATAAACTTATCAAATTTTTATCTTAAAGCTTCAATATTGACATAAATGCATAAATTGTTCAGCAACTGTTTTGCTGTAAGATAAGCAACAAACAGCTTTCCATTCGCCACTTTCGAATTAAAATTTGACCAAATCACATTGTTGCAAGTAAGTAAAATATTCGTAACACGTCAGTTAAAGCTATTTTTTAATAAAAAAAAGTACCTATAAAATAATTATATTTTAGGTAAAACTCCGTACAATTACTTCCGCTAATTGTTTTTCAAAGGTTCCTTTGATCTACGTTTGCCTTATAAATGATTTATATGAGATTTGAGCTTATTTTAAGAGAAAATATAAATGTTTGGTCGATACCGATGACCGTACGTTCTGATGTTGGTTTTATGTGCGCCATTCCATTGAATGATATGGAGAACTTAATTAGCAGATTACAATGATATATCATTTAAGATTTTGTTTATCAGATTCAAAAATTAATTATAACTGCGCGAATATTGACAATTTTGTCAAGTGTAATTTGTTAAAGTCATTGATTAAATGCATTTTTGTAACTTTGGAACTGGCTACCTCGAAAACTATTAATCCGTCAAGAAAAATAAAGGTTGCCACTTAAGAAATTTATAATGACGTCACAGATCAAAAACAAAATACGATAAGGAATGGTAATGATAGAATAAAGTGACATTAAAAAAAAAGAATTTTCTTTTATTAAATTGGTTTGAAACTTGACGATCTTATTGTCTAGTGCAAAGATGGAAAATGCTATATTAATCATTTTATTAAATTTGTTTTAATTTTATTAAATTTTTTTATGTTATTCAATAGTGGAACATCAGAATTTGTATTAAATATTTGATCAAATAAAGTGACAACTTTTCGTCTTGTAAGTTGGGAAGTAAAATAAAATAGCTATTATGTATTTCATTATTCACAAAACTTTTAACAAACCGTTTAATTTAACGGATGCTTTTTATTGGCGCATATGTTAAATTTATTATTGTTAAATTGTTTAATAAATTTTGTTTGCCGAAAATCGTCATCAAAACAACACTTCCCTGCTTATATACGCGCAGGGAAATTGAATTTTAATGACTAGTCCGGTAATAATTAGTAATTGTAACAAAATTAAAGAGACGTCGTTCTTTTCGTTATTACTTATTATTGTTTGACAGTAACTATCTATGGTAACTATGTAGTCAACAAATTGACAAACTTGATTTTTGCTCATTTTAAAAATGTTGTTCAATAATGTTTTAAAATTTCGATTTTTTTACGATTTTCGGTAAAATTTAATACCACACTTGTCAGGAAAATGTCTCATTTTACTCGGAGCTTTAAAATACTCGGCACAGAGTGCCTCGTATTTCAACGTTGCTCCTCGTCAGTAATGTATCATTTTCCGGACTTTTAGGTAAATAACTATTTATTAAATAATTTAATAAGTTTTGTAATATGATTATAATAGTCATTAAGTCCGACCCTGCTTTTGGTCGAATGTGTGGTAGATTTCGGAAGCAGTTTTTAGTAAAAAGTGAAGCTAAACAGTGCTTATTAGTGCTTGATACAGTGATTGCTAACTGATAAAAAGAATACGTACATTGTTGTGTAGTATTATCTTTGGAAACCGTGGGATAATGTATAAACTATGTTATTAGTGATACCAATTACCTAAAGTGAGGTTTGAAGTAAAGTGTGATAGCATAAATGCAACGCACACCACCACACAAAAACGCCAATACACCCCAATTACACGGGGTTATTTCGCAGTCAAATTGTATAGAACCAAGAATCTTGCTAAACGATTCTGTTTCTTATAATCAGAATGCAGCTATGGCGCAACAGCAGTCAGGACCGTACTTGCCACCACCGCAGCAATTAATCCCGCACGTAAATTACAATCACAATTATCCATCATCTGAACAACTTCACCCTCAGGGGATAATCAACACTAACTTTATACCCCAACCACAACAAACAAATTCTAATTATATTCTTCCCGCTACAATTTATCAATTGCAAGATTTACCTAATGCGGAACAAACGATAAAAAATCGTGAAACTGAATGGATCACCTCAACGAATAGAAAAAGACAACGTCAAAGCGACAGTCCAGAGCATAGGAAAATAACGCGTAAACAAACCACCCTTACCAATTACTGGCTTAGCAAACCAACACCAACCTCAAATCAATTCCAGGTCTTGACAGAAGGAGCGGAAGGCAATAAAGATAATCTGGAGGAAGAACGCGAGGAAACACAAGAAACCATCGCAAAACCAAAGAAACCACCGCCAATATTCGTAGAGGGCGTCGAAGACATAAATCCTCTTGTGGAGGTACTTAATTCTGCTGCACCAAACGGTTATACAATCAAAAACCTTTATAATGATCAGGTAAAAATCCAATCAAATAGAACCTCCCCACCCCAAACGTGAGGTTCCCCAGTGTTCTCGATGTCAATCTTTTGGTCATACAAAAAAATATTGTCAACATAGACCAAGGTGCGTTAAATGTACTGGTGATCACGCAACTTCGGCCTGCCCTCGTAAAGAGAGGAACGACGGGGTCCAGTGCGTGAACTGTAACAGAAACCATCCGGCCAACTATAAAGGTTGCTCTGTATACAAGGAGTTACAAAAAAAACGATACCCAACACTTTGAAAAAGACAAATTAACGATGCACCTGAAATTACCACTAACAATAATTTTGATATTAATAGAAATTCTTTTCCGCCGCTCCCAAATAATAGTACAAGAAACCAATTACAACATATCGATAATCAAACCCAATATTATGGTAATCAAATTCAACAAAGCACCTCTTACGCTCAAGCGACAACAAACGACACCCAACAGTACCATCACCAACTTTTCAGTGCCCTACCACAAAATCAGGTGCAAACGGTTACGACACAACAAATTCAAAATAACCTCGAGAAAATACTTACCAAAATGATGGAGAAGATGGACAAAATGCTTGATCACCTAATAGCCATGATCGGAAAAATGTAATGTGCAAACACTACACTAAAAATCTCCGTATGGAATCTAGTCAACCATGGACTAGAATTAAAATCCTTCATAATAAATCAAAAATTGGATGTCTTGCTTATCTCCGAAACACACATAACAAGCAAAAGTTTCATAAGGATCCCTGACTTTAATATCTACCATACTCAACACCCGAATGGTACAGCACGAGGAGGTACAGCAATCATAATTAAAAAAAAATTAAACACCAGGAAATAGCAAAAGTAAGTCTAAAAAACATACAAGCCACATCAGTTATAATCGATGATAGACATGCACCACTCACCCTTTCTGCAGTATATTGTCCGCCAAACCTCTCAATCAAAAAAGAACAATTCGAGGAATTTTTTAACTCGCTTGGGCATCGCTTTATTGTAGGAGGAGATTACAATGCAAAGCACACCTATTGGGGTTCGAGACTCATAACACCTAGAGGAAGACAACTATATCAGTCGTTGCAGAGTTGTGGCCTACGGCAACTATCATCAGGGGATCCTACATACTGGCCTACGGATCCAAACAAAGTTCCGGATGTGATCGACTTCTGTATAACTAAAGGTATTTCTCACAATTATCTAAAAATTGATTCATGTCTAGATTTATCATCTGATCACACTCCTCTCCTAGTCACCCTTAATAGTGTTATATCAAAAACTACTAAACCACCCTCGCTGTTTAATAAATACACAAATTGGGAAATTTTTAAAACTAACCTTTCTGAGCAACTAAACCTTCATACTAAACCTGCAGCTGAAAACAGAAAGTGAAATAGACGAAGCGGTAGAACACCTTACAGTAGAGATTCAACAAGCAGCGTGGAACGCCACCCCACAAATGTCAAACATCGATAAACCTGGATACTGCCCTGAAAACATAAAAAAGAAAATTGAAATAAAACGAAAGCTTCGAAAACACTGGCAATCAACCCATGCTCCAAGTGACAAAACGAACTTAAATAAAGCCACAAAAAAGATCAAAAAATTACTTGAAGACCAGAAAAATGTAGGAATAAGAAACTTTCTGGAAAATCTATCAGCCAGTGAGGCAACCGACTACTCTCTGTGGAAGGTCGCAAAAAAAGCAAAGGAACCACAAAAAGTAAACCAGCCGATTAAAAAAAGCGATGGAACCTGGGCAAGGAATGATGAGGAGAAGGCCGGCGCTTTTGTAGAACATCTCGTCAAGGTGTTTCAACCTCCACCAAGGCAAATTTCCCCTGAAGACGATCATCAACATGATGACGAACAACAAATTATTCAGCTGCTTGAAGCTCCATACCAAATGAGCCTACCAATAAAAAAATTTAAGATGCATGAAATCAAACACATCATTTTCAAAAAGATCAATGCCAAAAAAGCCCCTGGATATGATCTAATAACCGGAAAAGTCCTGCAAAACCTACCAGAAAAGAGTTTTAAACTAATCAGAATAATTTTTAATGCAATCCTTACAATAGGTTACTTTACATCTCAGTGGAAGATCGTACAAGTTATCATGATCCAGAAGCCTGGAAAGGACCCAACTGATGCCTCATCTTACAGACCTATTAGTCTGCTGCCCATTCTGTCTAAAACATTCGAAAAGCTTCTAGTGAAAAGATTGCTGACTATTATTGAGGAAAGAAATTTAATCCCGGATCACCAATTTGGTTTTCTACAAGGACACGGAACGGTGGAACAGGTTCATCGGGTTGTGAAGAAAATCAGAACTGCCCTAGAATGTAAAAAATACTGCTCTGCTACCTTCCTTGATATTTCACCAGCCTTCGATAAGGTGTGGCACCTTGGATTGCTATACAAAATCAAGAAAACCTGCCTCATTCATTCAGTCTTCTATTGGGTTCTTATCTGACAGACAGGTATTTTCTGGTCAAAAACGGAGAAACCTATACGACCTTACATCCCATCTTATCTGGGGTTCCGCAAGGTAGCGTCCTTGGACCACTTCTCTATCTTCTATATACATCGGACCTACCGGTAACTGAAAATACTGAATCAGCTACTTATGCAGATGATACAGGCATACTGGCATCCGATGAAGATCCAAATCAAGCATCTCGCCTTTTGCAGACCCACTTAAACAAAATTGAAATCTGGTTGAAGACTTGGTGAGTTACAGCTAACACCACTAAGTCTGTACACATCACCTTCACCTTCAGAAGAGGAACCTGTCCAAGTGTCACCTTATATGGCAAAACCCTTCCTGTACAGGAATCAGTAAAGTACTTAGGATTTCACCTCGATAGACGCTTAACGTGGGCCAAGCATATTTGGAGTAAACGTCTGCAGCTTGGACTAACACATAGAAAGATGTACTGGCTCATGGGCCATAAATCGCCTCTCTCTATTGAAAATAAAGTTTTACTTTATAAAACCATTTTAAAACCCATATGGACATATGGCATACAGCTGTGGGGTGCTGCCTGCGATTCCAGCATTGCAAAAATTCAACTCTTCCAAAACAAAGTGCTACGCAACATTTGTAATGCCCTATGGTATGTTACAAATCATAATATTGCTGCTGATCTGCAGGTAGTCAGCATAAAGGAAGCAATATCATCTCTGAGCAAAAATTACCAACTAACACTAAGTGACCATCCCAACGTATTAGTACCCGACCTACTACTTGGACTCCAGACGAGGAGACTGAAGAGGTACGACCCGACGGACCTGCCCCAAAGAACTTGAGCGTCGTGCTGACAATTTTATTATGTAGTTAGATTATGTAATAATTTCTAAAAGAGGCTAGCCAGTGGGCTGTCTCTCTACTGTGCCTTGTATTTAATCAAGTCAAACAATGTTGCTTATCGCCCACGGACTGATTGTAATCACTCATGGTGTCAATAAAAAAAAATTATAATAGTTTATAATTTGCTTTTAATTAACTTATTATTACGATTAATTAATATTAGTAACTTTATAAACCTCTAATACAAACTCACCAAACTCTTATAAAACTTATAGTTACTTGAAGTGATAAAATTTGTTTATTTGGTATATTTTTTCTTTATGATAATCAATATTGATTTTTCATAGGTTTTTGGTACATTTCGACATTTAACTACTTACCATAATTTATGTTTTCGTACCTTTGACATATTATAATCATTCGATGCATATTATTTACCTTGACAAATTCAATTTTGTACCTTTTTACATTTCATACAATAATGTAAATGTTTGCTTTACGATAAAGATTTGATTAAATAACATAATAATAACTGCCATAATTCTGCGTCAAGTTGGTGATTTCAGAAGTTTTCTGAAATCGTTCGAGAATGTTCAAGCCAAAAACATTTTACTCTGTTTTAACACCCATGTTTCGAACAACAAAATTTCTGGGTTTGACAGCTTTTAGCATAAACGAAAATGACTGTAAAAAATCTAAAATTCATCTTGCTTGGTGTATATTTTTGTTACTTTTTATAAACTCTTACACGTTGACTATACTTAATAGAATCAGATATGGAGATGAAGGATTGATTGCTTCAGCAACAGATATAATTGACGCTTATTTTAGTCAATCTGGAATGTTCTGCAGTATGTTCTTTGGCTGCTTTTATGTAGACGAAGTAAGGTCTTAATTACTTTGATTAAGGAAATACTTAAAGTTTTTAACATTGCAGATTTTGAAAATGTTGCATGAAATCACGAGTTTTGATAATAAAATGGAAAAAATATTTTACATCAATTTAAAGAAAAAATATAAAGAATGTAAAATTAATGTTATCGCAGCTTTACTTATAGCATCGTTGATAGCTGTTCCATGTTCGATTCTTACAGTCATACGAAGCATCGATTTCATAAGTTTTGAGTTAATGGGAGAATTTTTATCGTACGTGGTTCCAATACTTACTCTTACTTTCATAACTTTGCAATTTTGTGTTTTGGTGATGTGCTTGTATCAGCGATTTGCATGGATAAACGAAAAAATAACTGACATATCTTCTAGAAATTTAACAAAATCATCTTCATGCTTGTAAGTAGGTAAAGTCTTGGAGAGAACTGAACTGTTTTTTTCTTTTCTTCTTTGTAGATTTAATACAGAGATTTTCACGAATAGAGTTTTGCAATTGCTTGAAAAACTAAGATTACAGCATTACGACTTGTGTTCAATAAGCAAGATTCTCAACAAAGCATATTCCGGACAACTTCTTTTAATACTATTTCAAGATTGTATGACAATAATCAATTCATTTTATTATCCTGGTCGGTTAATAATTGTCACTAACATACTACCTTGGAGGTTTTTTGTCTACGCTGGAATTCAAATGGTTCTCTCTATTGGAAGAATTTTGGCCATTGTTATATGTTGCGCCTTTGCTGTTATGGAAGTAAGAAATTTACCACTTGAAGCTACTTTTACACTTTGGACTATTTGCAGGCTAACAGAACTAAAATTCTAATTCAAGAAATTCTTCTAATTGATTCAGACATGCCGAAAAAAGAATTACAAAACGAGGTAATTACAAAAAACTAAATTTTGTTATAATGGGGTAGGACATAAACCATTCCGAAAATATCCTTATACAATATTATTCTGTCTATTATTATTTTTCACCAAAAAGATTGTGCGCAATAAATGATAAAATGTGCAATGATAAACATCCCTGAAGAGGCTTCAACTCAAAAATTACAGATCTTGAAAGATGGAATCATTGTTTTTAAATTAAATTTGGTTATAATGAATTAATGGACAGGAAAATACTGTGTAAGGATATTATTGAACAGGGTCTATAGCGTTGCTCTCGTTATATTTTAGATAATGTACTTTTCGGTACAATTGCTAATACAGGATGTCACCTTCACTGCATGCAGAGCTTTGATCATTAACGAAGCTTTAATATTTTCGGTAAGAATTGAGAACTTGACTAAAAACCTTTCGTAATGTAACAACAATACCTATACTATTATTGTTATCTTACTTTTTTATATTTACGAAGTTTTTAGATTGTAGGTGCTGTTACAACTTACTTGGTGGTGGTGATACAATTTGAGATTCAACAAGCTTCATCAGGTGGGTTTGAAGACCTGAACTTGAAACAATTCAATAATTCAAATAATTCCAGTAATGATAACTTTAATTTTGAAAAAAATATGGAACGATTATTTAAGTTTTAATATAAATATTTATTAGTTTTATCTATCCCAATATTATTATACCGGGTAACCTATCTTGCACCCGATCATAGGGAAATGATTATCATGAGAAACTAATTTTATGAAATATGCAATATGTAATATGTAATATGTGATATGTAATATGTAATATGTAATATGTAATATGTAATATGTAATATGTAATATGTAATATGTAATATGTAATATGTAATATGTAATATGTAATATGTAATATGTAATATGTAATATGTAATATGTAATATGTAATATGTAATATGTAATATGTAATATGTAATATGTAATATGTAATATGTAATATGTAATATGTAATATGTAATATGTAATATGTAATATGTAATATGTAATATGTAATATGTAATATGTAATATGTAATATGTAATATGTAATATGTAATATGTAATATGTAATATGTAATATGTAATATGTAATATGTAATATGTAATATGTAATATGTAATATGTAATATGTAATATGTAATATGTAATATGTAATATGTAATATGTAATATGTAATATGAAATATGTAATATGTAATATGTAATATGTAATATGTAAAGTGATATGGCGGGATCAAGTGATAAACGACCTGATAGTTATGGATGTGAAAGAATGGATGACAAAGGTTCAAGATAGACAACACTGGAAGGAAATTGTCAATGGTGCCGCTACTCACAAAAAATTGTAATGCAGAAAATAGAAATGAATGTATATATTGTTTTAACGTAACTGTAACATGGGGCTTAATCCTCTCTGACAATCGGATTTGTAAATCCTTGAACAATAGGATAGCTATATTCAATTAATATGTAAAGCTGATAATAATAAAATAATAATAATATGTAATATGTAATATGTAATATGTAATATGTAATATGTAATATGTAATATGTAATATGTAATATGTAATATGTAATATGTAATATGTAATATGTAATATGTAATATGTAATATGTAATATGTAATATGTAATATGTAATATGTAATATGTAATATGTAATATGTAATATGTAATATGTAATATGTAATATGTAATATGTAATATGTAATATGTAATATGTAATATGTAATATGTAATATGTAATATGTAATATGTAATATGTAATATGTAATATGTAATATGTAATATGTAATATGTAATATGCACTATGTAAATAAATAGAAATCAGTAGTATGGTGTAAAACCTACGCCGACCGACTGCAAAATGGGTAACCGCGGTTCATGTCCTGGCTTAAGATACATCTGTGGGCTTTGGGAAAGGCAACGGGAAACAATTTCATTAATTAAATTCTCTAGCCAAGAAGAATAAATATACTAAACACATATTATGTAGTACACACACACAAGCAAAATCATGGCCGAACAAAAAATTGACGAACATTTCTTATTCAATTAGTAATTTCGGTTACTGAGTATTGTAGATATATCCAATTGAAGCAGTACAATTGAATATGTCGTTATAATACCAAATATCTACAAAGAACATATTTTCATTACAAATATTACAATTCCATTGTTAAGTTACCTTGTAAAGAAGTGATTTATTCACTTTAAATAATCCACAAACAGTAAACTCAACTTTTTCGTGGTGAAGTTGCAATGCAAATAACATGACCTAAGAAATTAAGAATACAGAATAATGTTAGACATCTCCTTTAGGTCCACTTACATCCAAGTGAAATAAGTGTCCCTCTGTATGAATCGGTAAAAAATTATGTATTATCAATTTTCTGATCTTTTCTACCTGATAAAATATAATAAAATATAAATTAAATATACATAATATATTATCTAAATTGACTTACTTCCTTTGAAACATAGAAACATGTTATGACTACACCAGAAATTCCTATTGCGCAAACGATATTTATAACTAAATACACTCCAATTTCAAAAATGTGCAAAGAACTTTCATTCATTATAGTGGTTACTACGTAAAATAAATTATGCATGGAAATCACTATTAATTTCACGATGTAGGCTAGTATTTGAAATGAAAATGCCAAATTTGTTTCTTTAACAATATTATATAAATTGTAATATAATTTGCTGATTTGATTAAATGTAATAATATAGTTTTCCGTATCTCTGAAAAACACAATTTTTAGGTAGTATCTACTTACGGTAAACAAATAATATAAAATTGAAATTTGGAAATCAAAATTAAAAAAAAAAGATCTAGATACACTGTAGCCTTTCTACTGCTGACGCCTCAAAACAAAAACATTTGGAACTTTTTAGTAATGACTGGTGTAAAACCCGATTTACGAATTCACTTGGTGTGTGACCCCATTAATAAGCAACTCGATTTTAGATGGAGGATTTTCTCTTTTAAGTGTTATGTTTAATATATTGCTGTGCTTTTTTCTGTTAAAATTTAAGATAAATTAAATTTTTAAAATAACATTTTTAATTTTTTAAATTTGTAATTTATTCACTGAAATTATATTTTTTGAAATCTTATATTTTGATTTAGATAGTTTAATGATTATCAGTTATCAGAATCAAAAATAATTGTTTATTGCACATTTTATAATGATAAAACTTACCTAGTTAATGCCACTGCAGACTTTGTTGATAATAAAAAATATACCAATAAGAACCTTTCTTTTAGCAGATATACGAAAGAGCAAAACTGGAAAATAATTAAAATTGAAAATAGTAGAAAACTACCGTTTAAAATCTGAAGAATAGTATATCTGCTAAATACATTTGTATAATGAACGATCATAATGCAACTTGACGATATTCCAAAAATAAAAGTAAAATAATTAATTAAAGTTATATAGAATTTAACATTTTTATTTAATATGTTAATATCGATGAAATTCATATTATGTCGAATTTCTTTGTCAAAAATTGATATTTTGTGTAAAATTTCGATGACCTAAAAATATAACTTTTATCATAAAATTTTTTTTTTGCAAAAACTTACATTATTTGAAAATATGATATTTAATATTATTCCACCACTGTAACACACAATACACATAACACGAAGCAAACCGATGGTTACATTTGTTATGAAGCTGTTGTATGTATGTATACTTATCCAATAAGTAATATTCATGTAGAGCTGAAAAACTATTATACTGATATTCCACATTACACTAATTATGGACATACGACCAAAATAACGCTGTTCTAAATCCAAAGGTGTTAATCCTAAAAGTTTTGCTAAGTAAAATTGCGGTTTTAATATCGAAAATACACTATTTGCAGATTTAGCCATTTAGGCATAGGTAGAAATACTACAATGGTGAACAATATATCTGTGAATTGGTTGCGTAGATTAACTAAATTTTATATTTTACAATTAATTAATAATTATACTTAATAATAATTTTTTATATTAATTATATAGAACACTAAAAAGTGAGTAGTGCGCTTCCAAATAAAATGCTACAAATAAAATTCATCGTTTATCAATTTATAACACGTATCTATTGATTTATTATTTGATGTACGATATGTACTATATAATAATAAGGTGAATAATTGGTTTTAATTTTTTCTCTACAAAAACTTATTTACAGTTAATCATTGAAGGTAATGTGGGACGAAAATAATTTAATAGTATTGGCAATTTACATTAAGCGAACGCCACCACGCGGAAAAGTATTAAGTTAATCTAATACGTATAGTTGGTATAGAAAGTTTTATATACTATAAACCATACGTTACATTCTTTTAATGTTCTAGTTGGTACACAGTACCAACTATATGTAATACAGCCGTCATGTTGTTGACATGTCATGAGCGCCACTATAACGGTAAGGTACATCGCGAATTGTAATCTCTATGCTGCGTGAATTTACATACACGATATAAGCGTTTGTTTTTAATAATGCAATAATAATAATTAGCAATCATAATAATAGTGTTAATGATAAAGCTGTAATAGTTCAAACTTGAGCATATTAACGGTCATTAGCCTATAGGATGTCAGCCGAATGAATGCTGAGACAAATGAACCTGGTGATAGTTTAAACTTTTTTTTATGATCCGTGCTTTGGAGAACACGCAAAGTTGATGACCTACCTGGGTGATGATTTGCTTTCATCAATAATAAAAATTCACAAGCACATCTATGACGGTGAAAACAAAAATATCTGCTAACTTTTCAGGACCACTTCTCAAAATATCCAGAAGCAATATCTATCCTTAACCAATCGGCTCAGACTATTGCAAAAATTTTTACAACTCAAAATATTGCTCGGCATAACCTAAACAGTAAATTACTAATCGAGGTGCAAACTTTGTGTCAAAACTATTTAAGCAAACCTATAAACTCTTACACATTGATAAGATACAGACTACGGCTTACCATCCTTAATCCAGCGAAGTAATCGAACGCAACCACCGAGTATTTAAAGATAAAATATTGTGTTATTCTTCCGACTTTCAGAAGGATCGGGACAAATGGATTTCCTATCTTTTCAAAAAAGGACAGGTACTTCCTATGTTGTGTGAATCACCAAGTTCCCGGGCTGTAAGGTCTTCTTAAATTGCAAAAAACAGGTCATCATCAAACTGGACCAGTTGTCAGTTATATTAATGCACCTTGTAGAAATTTAGCTTCTAAACTGATAGACATCATTAAAACCCGGCGTATGCCTGGTGGACTTGAGTCACATTAGTGGGCTGGTGGGGTATGAGTTAAAATAAACAAACGAATTATATTTTTGTGTTGATTTTAGAAGGATATATGTTCAATGTTATTTAAAATCAATTTTTCAAGTCTTCTTAAACTTCTGAACCCGAATTTAAGTCTTAAACAGGCATATTCTCTTCTTCAAACTCTTTCCAAAGCTATAATAACCGTGCTTCCTCTTTCTCATATACATAATACATAACTGTAATATTTTATATAAAACTAATAAATGTAAGAAATGATTTACTTTGGAGTAAACGCAATTAAAATTAAAATTTAAAAAATCTGTCACATAAAGAGTCTGGTGGACTATTAGGAGTATTAATCTTATAAGGTCTGGTGATGGGGTATGAGCACGTATTTACTAAATTAGATAAATATTGCATATACAATTGCTGATCTACGACTGACTTTTCGATCTATTTATGCTTAGTAAGATTCAACTTGAAGATACACAAAATTTGGCAAAAATATTAATTATTTTAAATGACTTAAATACGTTTTAAAGTGCGTTGGGGTATAATATACCCCACCAGGCAAATGGCGGGTTAAGCATTATACAAAATTCGGGTCTAGGACTTTTCGTCGCGAGCGTTTCGTCGCGGCCGTTTCGCCGCAGCCGTTTCGACGCGCACCCGTTTTGACGCAAGCGTTTCGACGCAAGGATTATTAGACGCAAGACCCATTAACCGCGATCTCTTTCGACGCAAGACCCATTAGCCGCGGCTTTTTTCGTGGCAGAACCTATTAGCCGCGGCTCTTATCGTCGCAGAACCTATTCACCGCGACATTTTTCGACGCAAGACTTATTAGCCGCGAGAACTAATTTTAATCTAAATAGGTGTATTGAATAAGTCCGATAAGTTGGCATAATATTGACGGTGTTAGGACATTTTGCTCCCAGACATTTCACTACTAGGACATTTTGCTCCTAGGACATTTCGCTACCACTTTTACTTTCTTACTAAACTTACATAATTCATTCATTTTACGGCGGATCTGTGCTTTGCCGTAGTTGCGCCAACCAAAACTGACCCTACGCTACCCTGCGTTCCGCTCCGCTCCGCTCCGGACGCTCCGGACCGTTATGACTGGCGCTTACCTTATTAAAAACATGCCTGAAGCCAATCCACCTTGACTGGGAGGCTCCACTTCGACTGGGAAGCCCCACCTTGACTGGGTAGCCCGCAATATTGTATAAATTATTTATTTACATTTAGTTACAGCGTAGGAATGATCCGGTATCGAAATGTCCTAGTAGCGAAATATCCTAGTAGCTAAATTTCCGGGAGCAAAATGTCCGGGAGCGAAATGTCCGGTCACGCAGAAGCAGCTAATAAAAGAATACAGTGTGAACTGGGTATGCTCCATCCGACAATTTGGAAATTTATAGATGGGTTAAGAAAAGTCCAAAAAAGTCGTGATATTTATTATTAAAGTCTTATTGCTAGAAACTCTCCACTTCATAAATTAAAAAAGTACAGAGATGCTGATGAGAGAATTCAAAAAATTGTGCAAGATTTTCATAATAGAAATATTACTGATTATTTACGAGGACTTGCACATAACTTTGAAATGCACAATTAAAACCTTAATTTTTTAAAGGTTTTGTTTTTAGTTTGAAGTTTCTTAAGTTTTTATTTTTAAGTTTTTAAATAATAAATTTATTATTAACAAATCTAATATTAATTAATTTTGTCAAGTTGTTTTTAAAGTTCTAAATAATAAATTCCTATTTTTGCAATTTTTGGGGCCAATAGTCCTGCGTTGAAGTGATTTTGCGGCCAACAGTCCTGCGGCGAATTAATTTTGCGGCCATCAGTCCTGCGGCAAATTGTCCATGCGACCAATAAATTTTGCGTCAAAATAGTTTTGCGACGAACCGGCTGCGGCGAAACGGCTGCGGCAAAACGGCCGCGACGAAACGCTCGCGACGAACTGTCCCATTCCCACAAAATTCAAACCATAATATACAGTAAAAAGTTCATTAGACCTAAGATAGACCTGTAGGATATGGGAACGTAACGAGAAACCATTTCATTAATTAAATTCTCTAGTACGTCATCTTGGCTTCAGCCAAGAAGAATAATTATATTAAACACGTATAATATGTATATATATGTAGTTACACAATAGCACAAAATCTTTATAAATTAGAAATTTATAAAACGAAATAAAATGACCAAACAGCATTTCTTATTTAATTAGTAATTTTGATTACTGAGTATTGTAGATACATCTAATTGAAGAAGTATAATGGAATATGTCGTTATAATGCCAAATATCAACAAAAAAAATATTTATATTATAAATCTCAGACTAACTATTTACTAGACAGAGCATAGCTATGCTAACACACAGGTTTGTTTTGAAGCAAATTTTAAGCATCACTGTTGGTAAACATTACATGTTATTAAACAACGTCCAGTGGTTACGCCTATGAATTTTTATAGGTTAAATTTTACTTACTTATGTTTTAAAGATTTTTGATACACTCGACCACACACAATGCATTGCTTGACCATTTTTTAAAATATAAATTCCACATACGACTCAACAACTATAATAATTAATTCACAATGTCTAAAAAAATATTTCGTATTTTAACCACAACAAGTGGCGCGTTTTCTTGACCAATTACAACTCGCGACTCGGTAAACACCAGATATGTAAACAAATAGAAAAATTTGCTTCAAGTTACGTTTGTATATGTTCTGTCTAGGTATATTTACACCCCTATTCACTAACTTTTCTTTTCGATCGATCGAATCGTTCAGTTCTCGATCGATCGAGAAGTGCCAAAATCGGTATTCAGTATGCATTGATAATGAGATATGAAGCTAAATATGTGTAAAAATGCAAAAATAGTCACATTCAGGTATGCAATTTGTATTGCCGCATTTTTCTCTCTTCCTACTGCTCAAACGGCAATGACACCTAAATAATTATGATTTTATAAATAAATACCCTTTCAAAAAAGCCCAGTTTGGTTTTCGTACACCTACCCGTTCTCGAGATACGAAAAATAAGTTTTGGTCAAAACATACTACATCTGTTTGAACGCTGTTATCTCGCTCTCTTTGGTGACTCACACAAAAATGAAACAAGTTATCACTGTTAGATCATCAAATTATTTAACCAAAAGGCTTCATACACTTTTCCCATACACTTTACCATTTTCGAGATATGATGCGGCGAAGTTTGCGGAAGCATTCATTTCCACACCACTTTTGAGGTAGAATGCGCGGCGCGTATATTTTTAAAAATTAAAGTACCTATCCTATTTTGAAATAAACCGTATGCAGGTGGTCCAAGAAAGTGTGGCATAGGGAAAACAAATTGAATATTAACCAATATAAAATGATAACTGATGTGAGTAGTGAAAATATGTAGAGGGGGCCTCAAAATTGAATTGCGCCTAGGGCCTTTCAAGTGCTAAATCCGCCACTGTTACTGAGACTAATGAATCTGGTGACAGTTCAAACTTTTTTTTTATGATCCTTTCTTCGGAGAACACGTAAAGTCGGTGACCTACCTGGGTGATGATTTGCCTTCAACAATAATAAAAATCCAAGGACACATCTCAGACGATAGATAAAAATCAATTTATATGCTCACAGAGCTAATAGTGACTTCGGAACACCATCGGAGGTCTAACAGCTTTTAGCATAAATGAAAATGACTGTAAAAAATCTAAAATTCGTCTTGCTTGATTTTTACATTAGATATGGCGGCGTCGAAGGATTAATTTCTTCAGGAACTGAAATGTTTTTCAATACGCTTTACCCTTCTTATGTAGTCGAGGGAAGTTCTCTACACTAAAGATTATTTTGTTTAGCAGAATACCTATAGTTTAAGTTTGTACATTGCAGATTCAGAGTGGTGTAATGATTAAAAAAACAAAAATGATAAAGCTGATAAAATAAACTAGAAATATGATAATATTTTAATAAAATTAACTAATTTTGATATTGTTTACCTTTCCAAATATTATCTTAAGTTTATCTACAACTTTATATATGAACTTTTAGGCCGTAATTTAAAAATAAATAAATGTTAACTATGACTTTGACATTTACATAACCTCAAATCCTTAAATATTACCAACTTAAAATTTATTTTTTACCAAATAAAGAAAGAATTAATTAATAAATAAGAATTAAACTTGATTAAACTTACAAGTACTTTTTTGAAAACACTGTTTTACAATTTAAACTTTTTGTAAAATGAATACAGAGCTTTTCACGGACATTATTATTTAATCAACTTCTCTTAATATTATTTCAAGATTGCATGACAATAATGAATTCATTTTTATTATATTTATTTATATTTATTTTATTATACTATATTTATAATAATTGTCAATAAAATATACCACCCGCAATTTTAGCGGGATTTTAGTTCTTTTGTAACAAAATGTTGTTAGAATTTTATTATTAATTAAATTGTCTATTCCTAATAAGAATTTTACTATCTAAGTGGTCCACATATTCGTTTTTTGTTTTAAAAATGAAGAACTTAGTTATATTTATATTTATTCGTTTTTTGTTTTCAAAATAACGTACATATTGTGATTTTGAAGCGGCTATTAGTAATTTTAAAGTTTTGTTGTTGTAGTATGGCATTTATTACGACAGATACTCTGGTAAGACTTTTATCCACTTTCTTATCTGCTTTTTTATTTTCGATCTTGGTTTAATTTTATAAAATTATTTATAAATATATAAGATAGATAGATTTATAAATAAATAATTAAAAAAAATATTAAATAAATGGTTTTTGATGGTCTAATCGCTTTAAAAAATTAAAAAGAAAATAATTTTCGAATATTCATATAGCACAAAGATTTTTGCAATTCCCCTTTCCTCTATTTCAATGATTTTCTACGGGTAGGTTGTATATGTGCGTGAAGTTCTCTTCTGTCGTCTCTTCTTGTCGCCTCTTTTGTCGAAAACTAAAATATTTTTTTTTGTATTGTGTTGTATTCAGTTTGTATTGTTTGTATTGTAAATCTTTTTTTCATTTCGCTAAGCATAAAATTATAAATCGCAAAAAACCATTTTATGCGCTGGCCCCCCTTTTTTGAAAATTTTGAAATTTTTTGTTTGTATTGTGTTGTATTCAATTTGTACTGTTTGTATTGTTAAAAATTAAAGTTTTAAGTTTAATATTAACCGCGCAAATCACAAAACAAAATTTAGCTCTGGCCCACTGCCTAAGCTGACTCAAAGTTTCTAAATTATTTTTGTATTTGTATGCAATTTGTTTTGTGTTGCAATGCAATTTGTATCGTAAAAATTAAATCTTCCTCTCTGGCCGTACAATCATTATTTTGTTAAATTAGATATTTCAAAACAAATTTTATTTGTACAGTAATAAAATTATGTAGGTACACTACTTATCTTTATCAAAAATTATATTTTCGTGCCGAAACGGCTTGCGGTCAAACCGTTTTTGCTTCGAACCGTCCTTGCACCGAACCGGCTTGCGCCGAAACGTTCGCGTCGAAACGACCGTCCCGAGAAGTCCCTATACCCAAGAATTTCAAATTAGTGGGACAATACAGCAACATTTCTTCTTTTTCAAGTGCCATACACTATGCAGTGCGTAGACCAGCAGTTCCCAATTAGTTTTGGTCGCGGAACCCTTGGGCGAAGTAAAAATTTGGCAAAATTTATTTTTCACCATTTTGAAATTCTTTTTGGCGGAAGCCTTGGATTTTTTCGCGGACCCCTAAGGGTTCCGTGGAACCCCATTTAGGAACCGCTGCCTTAGAGTCCCCTGCAAAATTCGCATTCTAACGAAACACTCCCTTAAGAAAACATGAAGAGCAGTCACTGCAACTTCAGTCGCAGTGACTGCTCTCTACACTTCCTTATGATACAATCGCATAAGAAAGCATTGTTGATATAAAAATATAAAAGATATGAATCTTTAGCTGCGGCCGGGACTCTGCGACTGAAGTCGCAGAGGATGCTCTCCATGCTTTTTTATGAGACTGTTACCTTAGAGTCCCCTGCAAAGATCGCATTCTTAGAAAACATTCTTATAAGAAAGCATGGAAAGCAGTCACTGCGACTTCAGTCGCAGAGCTCCAGCCGCAGCTGAGGAATCACACCTTTAGCTGGGCGAAATTTTCTTCACCAACACTACGGGCTAGTTAAATGTTATGTAAAAGCCGCAGTTAAAAAATCACACCTTAAGCTGGTCATCTTAAGGTTCCTTAGCTACGGCTGGAGCTCTGAAACTGCAGTCGCAGGGACTGCTCTCTACGCTTTCTTAAAATGATACAATCACATTCTAAGGAAACGCTCTCATACGAAAGCATGATTGATATAAAAGAATGAAAGATATGAATCTTTAGCTGCGGCTGGGGCTCTGCGACTAAAGTCGCAGTGGATGCTCTCCATGCTTTTATATAAGACAGTTACCTTAGAGTAGCGGTTCCCAATTAGTTTTGGCCGAGGAACCTTTGGGCGAAGTAAAAATTTTTGCAAAATTTATTTTTCGCCATTTTGAAATTCTTTTTGGCGGAACCCTTGGATTTTTTCGCGAAACCCGATTTGGGAACCGCTGACGTAGCTTTATTGTTGTAATAGTCAACAATTTAATTTTTACGATACAAGTTACATTGCAACACACGAAAATAATTTTGAAATTTTGAGTCAGCTAAGCAGCGGGTCAGAACAAAACTTTTGTTTTGCGATTTACGCGGTTAATATTAAACTTAAAACTTTAATTTTAACCAATACAAACAGTACAAATTGAATACAACACAATACAAAAAAATTTTCAAAATTTTCGAAAATGGGGGGCCAGCTCGAAATTTTGTTGCGCAATTTACGCGACTAATGTTAAATTTAGGACTTTAAATTTTAGCAATACAAACAATACAAATTGAATACAACACAATACAAACAAAAAATTTTAAAATTTTCAAAAAAGGGGGGCCAGCGCATAAAATGGTTTTTCGCAATTTATAACTTTATGCTTCGCGAAATGAAAAAAAACTTACAATACAAACAATACAAACTGAATACAACACAATACAGAAAAACAATTTTTAGTTTTCGACAAAAGGGGGGCTAACTTCACGCACATAGGTTTTATTAAGTTTTATTAATATCCACGAGTATTAATAATAATTTATTGATTGGCTAAATTTTATTATGTTGCTGAATCAATACGGCAATTCTATTCTTACAGTTGCTATCAACTATAATGCTATTTATAATCTTGACAATACCTTACAAATCATTTTAATGCAAAAATTATTAGACAAAAGCAAATTAGAAGATATGAAAAGCAATTTAAAATAATTATATTATCACAATTGTCTATCCTTGTAATGATAGTACTTATATAATTTTATATAAAAATGTATAAATTTATGGAAATATAAACAACAATTTATATGGTATACAATTTAAATTTAAATTGTTGTAAAACCATTAAAAACTATTAGATTTTATTCTAACATCCGAAATTTCTATTTTTAATTTTTATTAATTTATTATAATATTGGATTTGAAAATTAAAACTTTTTTTAAAAGCCTAATGATTGCTGAAAAATTATGAAAAAATTCACAAAAATGCATTTTATAAGGTTTCTTACACAGTATAGTAAGAAGCCTTATGTTCTGCTCCCGCGTCCGTCTTTACGTCTTATTCGTTAAGCTAATCATAATTCGTACGGTCACCCGAATAATAATAATATGAGTAAGAGATTAAAATTTGCGTGGAAATGGTACTTTTTGATGCTCTAGTTAAGACAAAAAAATTACGTGATATTTGCCGAGACCGCCCCCTCTCCCCCCACGTGAGATTTGGTGAGATTCGGCTCGATCCCCCCCCCCCCTAATCGCCTCACGTAATAAAATAAATTATTCTAATGATACACTCGTTTTTAAAAAAAATATATAAAAAGTTCTGAAAACAACCCAACAGAATTATAATATCGTTACAGTTTATGTACCTCATGACGTGGTACCTAAATAAAGTAGTATATAAGTGAATTTGTAAGCTAAAACTTAGTTTTATTTTGTTCAATTTTTAAACTTGACAAAAATTCTTAAAGCATTAAAATGCAACTTATAGATGCATTTTTGCTTTCTCTTGTTGTTTTAATTGAACAAATTTTATGTGATATGAGCTTGTTATCTAAGGTATATATGCATTTTAATAATAATAAAATAGTGTAATTAATAAATAAATAAAATAAGAGCAACTTATTCTGTTTAGCTATGTATTTTCTATTAATTAAAAAAATTCAAGTTAGTAGATAAAATTGATTTTTATGTAAAATTCACATTAGATTCAAATATTTTATTTAAATTTTATATTAAAATTTATTTCCGCCGCTTTTCGGTTTTATTTAGTTCGAAATTTCTTTCGTTATTTTATAGGTGTATTGTTATTTATTTTAATTTTTCTAAATTGTTGAGTAGTTTCAAATTAAAAATAAAAAAAAAATATTAGAGATATTTATAACATTTTCACTTCTAATATTTTTAATAATATAATTCATAATTTCATAATCAGTTTTTATAATAAATTTATTACGATAAGCAATAATAATTGCTCGCTGGAGGAATTGGTTTATTCTGAGATACATAACTGGGTTTATTATAATAAATTAACGAATATTGCACTTTTGCTAATTTTCAGTTTCATCAGAAAGATTATAAAGTGAGAAATATTAGAGCAGAGCTAGTCGAATACAATAAAGATTTAATAAATTTTCTTGAGATTAAAACATTCAAGCATAATCGTACTGCAACAGCTTTCAATGGAACTGTAAATACTAAAGTAGACTTGTCAACTGAAGTAGAGGTAAGTCACGTTGATTTCTTTTTGCATAGCTTTGATTATGTGTAAAATACGAAATCAAAATTTGACCCAGATTTTCAACCCAACAGTCTCGGCTATCCTCTGGTGTTAATAGTTATTTATAGGGGTTGCGGGGGGGGGGGGTAGTTTAAAGTAAAATTTAATTTAATTTTAAAAATAATGTATTTTACAACAATTTTCTTTTCAGGTAGTTATCCAGGTGTATAAATTTCTTAGCAATGAATACCGTCATTTTCCTATTCGAATTCAACTTAATGCATGTCAAACATTTCATGCTGATGTCATTGGTATATTGTCTATACTAAAACTATGTGGAAATGTAACAAGCTGCTATTTTATCAAGGTTTATTAAATATTTAATAGAAATTCAGATGTTATTTTTATAACTACTAATTTTATAGAAAACTACATATCACGTATGCAATTTTACACCCGATTTTGAACATCTACCTCCAAACATTCCAACTGGTGAATTTATGGCTGAATGTAACCTGTTTTACTTAAACGTTAGTTTAGGAAAAGTTCATGCTTTTGCAGAAGTTTATCGTCCAATATATCCCAAAGACAAAAAAGGTTAATTTATATTATAAAATTTAAAGAAGCAAAATTGAAATAATAAAGCAAACATTTAATAATAAATGAAATTTAAATAATAAAAATTGAAGAACGTTATGTTGTCTTCTTTATTTAAAGCCACAGTTTTGGCCACTTTTTGGATCAATTAGATCAGTCCCTCAATGGTATGCTCTTGTACATCTATTTTAATTTTCACCTTTTTGGTTTTTTAAAATTTATTTGGTAGAAAATTTAAATTCAAACAGAGAGGATTTGGGATTTCTGATTGCTAAATGTGGTTCCAGTACCCAAGTACCATTGCAATTTACAATATTGGTATAGCAACTAATTGATCATATTATTATGTTTTGTTTTTTATTAATTGGGATGCCTTGCACCTAAATAGAAGTCGGATATTTTGGCGACGGATATTTGTAGCTGATGTACACTCTAGAACTCCAATTTCAGACATTTTTTAAAATTTTTTATTTATTGCTGGCCAAAAATAATTTTCTTGGTCCCCTACTGGAAATTTTATTGTATAAAATGTATCAACTAGATGACACGTAATTGTTTATAAAAAATAATGTACAAAATAATCCATTATATTGCTAATGTTTTCTGCAATAATAATGAAAAATTGTTCGACTAGAAAAAGACAATGATAGTAAAAATTATATTAGGAACTGTAGGTGAATAATTTTTATGAAAACCTCATCGTTATAAGTAATGATCATTATTACTTTACATTAAAAACAGCAAACAATAACAATATATTTAAAAATGAAAAATTATATAATATATAAATTCAAAGTATAAAAATCAATTCGCAAACTAAAAAGTAGTTTAAACTTTCTATTCGGTCAGAGTAAAATGAAAATAAAAATTATTGTAATACTTGTTTACATCTGGTTTGCAAAAGAAATCATTTGTGTTAATATTCTATCTAAGGTATTTCTTCTAATAATTTCCGATTTACAATAAGCTATATTTTATATTTGCTTTATTATTCTATTGCAGTTTTATTTCAGTTTCATCAAAATGATTACAAAGTTAGAAATATTAGAGTGGAATTACTTGACTACAATAAAGATCTAATCAACTTTCTCGAGGTTAAAACATTTAAGTTTAATCGTACAACAACAGCTATTAATGCAACAGGAAATTCTAAGGTGAACTTATCAACTGAAGTACAGGTATGTCACATGCCAGATAGGCATGGGGAATTGATTTTTTTTCAAATATTCAAATAAAAAAAAATTAAAATTCTCAAATCAATATATATATATATGCGATTTTTTTTTACAGCTCAGGCCGTTTCTCGCATCCTAAACGCCATTCTTTTCTATTTTGCCAATCGTTCTCGTTAAGTTTTCTCCTACTCATGGCTTCTTGCACTTCTTGAATCCAATTTCGCACAGGTCGCCTTCTTTTTCTTCTCTGTGGTGGAGTCCATTCCCAAATCTTTAAAGGCCACCTGTGAGGTTGCATACGTCTTAAATGCCCATACCATCTTAACCGATTCTTTTCTATATCGTCTATTATTGTTTCATGTGCATTAATTCTGTTTCTAATCTCCTCATTTCTTATGCTCTAATTTTGATATTCGACAGCTTCTTCGTAATGCATCCATTTCAATTGCTTTTAGTTTTTCTTTGTATTTCATTGTGATTTCCCACGTTTCTGACCCATAAGTCAATATGGTTTTTATTATTGACTCGTATATTCTTTTTTTTGTATGTTTGTGGATTTGTTCTGACCACCAAATTGTATTTAGCTGTCTCACAGCTTGCCGACCTTTTACCATTCTATTTTCAATATCTTTTTTACTGCTGGCTTCTTCTGATATTATAGATCCCAAATATTTATATTCCGTGCAGTTTTCGATCGTTTCACCCTCTATATCCAAATTGTTTGCTTCTCCTACAACTCCTCCTACAACTAAATATTTAGTTTTATCAATATTAATTTTAAGACCCCAGTTCTTATAAGTATCTGTCAATTTTCTCATCATGTAAGATATATCTTCCTCATCTTCTGCAATAACCACTTGATCGTCAGCAAAAAGGAGAGTATGTAAACAGTCATCATTTATGCATACACCCATTGGTTTGCATTTTGCATGCCATTCTTTAAGAACCTTGTTAATATATATTTTGAATAATAATGGGGATAAAGTACATCCCTGGCGCAAATCTTTTGTTGTTAGAAAGATATCTGAGATATTATTGCCAATTTTAATAACGTTCTTTTGTCCCATATATAAATGTTTAATGGCGTCAATATATTTCTGGTGTATATTGGATTCATTTAAAACTTCAAATAATTTTTGCCTAGGCACGGTGTCATACGCCTTTTCTAGATCTACAAATACCAGATGTGTTTCTCTATTTCTTGCTGCTCTCTTCTGAGTAAGTTGTCGTAGAGTGAATATGTTATCAGTACATGATCTTCCAATGGTGAAACCGCATTGCTCTTCCCCTATAAGAATTTGTTTTTCTATTCTATTTTTAAGTATGCGTCCATACAATCTTCCAATCAATACGAAACATAAAAATTGATTGAAAGAACAGGTCCGATGGCGATTTTTTCTCAAAACCCCGAGATCCCAACAGGTCTGCTGTCGAACCAAAAGTAAGAGCAATGTCAATTTTTTAAAGCAATATTCATTTTCAGGCAGTTGGCCAAGTATATAAATTTCTAAGCAATGAATATCGCAATTTTCCCATTCGAATGCGGCTTAGTATTTGTGAAATGTATGATGCAAATGTTGTTGGTTTAATGGCCAAATTAAGTCTATGTGGAAACGTAACACGTTGTTTTGCTGCTAAAGTATGGTGAGTATTTAGATGACACAACAAAGAAAATATTGAATTTTATAGGATACAACCTACCACGTATGCAATTTTGTCCCGGATATAGAACATCTACCTCCAAATATTCCAACTGGTGAATTCATGATTGAAGGTGAATTCTATTACCACAATACTATATTATGTAGAGCTCGCGCTTATGGAGAAGTCTTTCGTCCAATATATCCAAAAGATTGAAACTGTTAAAAAATGTTAAAAGTTAAATAAATTTTAATCTGGTTTTCCATATACTTGGATTGCACAAATATGAATAATAAAATTTACTTAAACATTAAAGCATTTAATTTGGTTTCATTAATTTCATTACTACTTCGTTGTAGATGCATTCTTGGCTGCTGTAAGTTTGTTTTATTTATTATTATATTTTATTTTATTTAAGTTTAACTTTATTTGAGTAATTTATAATTTACTAGATGGAAAGCCCCGCCGCCGACGGGCAGCTAGACGGTCGATCCTTTTTTTAGCGGTATAATATTTAATAATAAATTATAATAAATTATATAATAAAAGGAAAAATCGTCAACGTTGGTACAGTAAACACGGCTGCGTTACGATAGAATCAATTAGTGGTGATTTAAAAGAGAAAACGAGTGAAAACTCTAAAAATATTGATTAGGAGAGTGAGCGAAAGAGGGCGAAGACACCGATACGAAGGATTTGATTTGAACCCGTGAGGGAAAGAGTATTTTCACTATTATTGAAGTACTTAATTTTTAGAAAGGTTAGAAAGATAACACAAAGGTATTTGGGCTGCATAGTCTTGAGGCGTTAATAATACAACTTTTATTACAAACTAAACCGTCCACTACTAAATAGGTTTTTCACTTCCGAGGGGTTGACCCGAGTGGCTAACTTATACGTGTCTAAAGGAGAAAGAGAGTAGAGAACAGCAATACGATAGCGAGAGCTCAACTGCTGGAAGAGGTTCAAACAAACGATAGGGTGACTTTGATATTTTCCGTAGAAGCAAAAAGTTCATTAGAACCCCAGTTAAAAGCTCAGGTAGTACTGACGGTGAGATGGAAGTTTTAAAGAATATGATGAAGCAATTGCTAACCGAAGTTAAGGAGATTAAGACGGGGCAACAAATGTATGAAAGAGATATTAAGATTTTGAAAGAGGAAAATAAGATTCTCAAAGAAAGAGTTTTAACCCTTGAAAATAGGATAAACCAAATGGAGAAAAGGGAGAAGAAGAATAATATAGTTGTAAAAGGCGTGTATATGAACGAAGTGATGATAGGGAAAAAGGTGGAAACATTTTTGAAGACAGAACTGGACCTTAACATAACAATAAGAACAGCGGAGGTAATAAAACCGAAATACGCCAAACCTTTTGTGCTGGTGAAACTTGATTCGTGGCAAGATAAAGTCACGGTAATGAAAGCAAAAACTAAGGTAAGGGGTACGAATAAGTACACCGACGACGATTTGACCCAGGAAGAACAAAAAATACAAACCAATTTGAGAGAAATTGCAAAACTTGAAAGGGGAAAGGGGAGAGATGCAAAAGTGGGTTACGGTAGGGTTTATATAGTTCGTGAGCGCTGGGATTGGGATCAACAATCGGGGGATATAGTCAAAAATAAGGTAGCTCCCGCACCAAAAAACTAGCAAAGCATCCACCAGGATCTAAATCAATTCTGACAAAAAAATCGAAAAGAATGCAATGGGAATACTGTGGGTAGCAAAATGGAATGTTAGAGGAACGTTTTCAGAAGGTGCAATAAAGGTTTTGGTAGAACAATTGAAAAAATATAATATCGATGTAATAGCATTACAAGAAACTAAACAAAGAGGAACCGAGATAATCGATATAGAAGAGTATACTTTTTTTGGAAGTGGGGGAGAAAATAGAAGATTTAGAACGGGTTTTATGATCCACAGCAGAATTAAGCAAGCGGTAATACAGTTCAGGGCAATAACAGACAGAATGTGCTACATACGAGTAAGAGGCAAACATCGAAAGCTTAGTTTTATAAACGTACATGCGCCTACAGAAGAGGAAGACGAAGAGGAGAAAAATGAATTTTAGGAAAACCTAGAAAAGCTATATGAGGAAATACCAAGGTATGATATTAAAATGGTTCTGGGAGACTTTAATGCCAAGTTAGGAAGGGAATAAATATATAGGCCGACCATAGGACGATTCAGTAAACACACCGAGAGTAATGATAATGGTACCAAATTAATCGCTTTTGCAATAGAAAAGAACATGAAAATTAGCAGCACTCATTTCCAACAGAAAGATATCCATAAGGGAACGTGGAGGACGCCAAATGGGGAAATATCGAATCAAATAGACCACTGCTTAATAGAAACACAATAAGCTAAACAAATTAAAAATGTACGAAGTTACAGAGGAGCTGACGCAGACTCGGACCATTTTCTATTAAGAATTAAGCTGAAACAAGAAGTAACAAAACGCAAAATAACAAAAGAAAGACATATAAGTATGCAGTTGAACAATTACAGGAAGAAAGCACACAAAACAAGTATAAAAAGATGATAGAAGATAATTTGAGTAATTCAAAACGAATAAATAACATAAACGAAAGATGGAAAACAATAGAAACAATAATACAAGAAGATTCTAAAGGAACCATGACGTTTAAAGTAGCTACAAAAAGAAAAGACTGGTTTAACGAAATATGTACAAGAGCAATTAGAGAAAGAATGAAAAGCAGAAAGAACATGATAAAAAATAACACCGAAGAGAACAAAGAACTTTATAAAGGTATGCGCAGGGCAGCAAAGCGAATATGCAAGAAAGAAAAACGCAAATACAATGAGAATAGAATAAAGCTTTTGGAGGACAAGCTAAAAAATAAAGAAATTAGAAACTTCTACCAAGAAATGAAGAAAATAAGACTAGGCTACAAAAGTACTACGACAGTATATAGAAACAAAGAAGGCAAACTAATATGCGGAGAAAAGGATATTATGGAGGGATGGAGAGAATTTTTCAAGGAGCTGCTGAATAAAGAATATAGAAGAGACGACGAGGAAGACGAGGATGAAAGCGGAATGGTACAAAACCTAGTTGTCGAACCACCAACTGCTACAGAAATTTTAAAAACAATCAATAATATGAAAAACAACAGAAGCCCTGGGGAAAATGGAATTAGATCAGAATTGATCAAATATGGAGGAGAAAGTTTACAACTCGAAATAGCAAATCTGATACAAAAAATATGGGACGAAGAAAAAATGCCAGAAAGCTGATCAAACGCAGTACTATGTCCAGAGATAGTACAATAAACACAAACGGAACGATATACAACACAAACTACCAGTTTTTGGCCTACGCGGACGATGGTGTGATAATTTCCAAAAGTCGACATGAACTGCAGAAAATGATAAGAAACCTCATTAAAGAAGCGCAGAACATGGGATTGCTGATAAATGAAGCAAAAACAAAAAATATGGTTATGGGCGCAAAGGATAAAGGATCTACAATTGAGAGAGGACTTGCGGTTAGAGTAGGAATGAAAGAATATAATTTTGAAAAGGTGGAAAGTTTCATCTATTTGGGAACTTTAATAACGAGTAAACTCAACAACAGCAAAGAGATCGACGCAAGAATAACGAGAGGAAATAAAAGTGCTGCAAGCCTAGGTACAATGTTGCGTAACAAACAAATATCACAAAGAACAAAAATACGAATCTACAAGACAGTGATAAGACCGGCAGTACTATGTATATGGTAGTGAAACATGGAAGCTAAATAAAAACGATAGCGAAAAGGTAGCAGGGTGGGAGCGAAAGATTCTAAGAAGAATTTATGCCGGTCGACAAATAGATGATGTATGGCGAAGACTGGATAACGTAGAGGTAATGAGTCGTTATGGAGAGACGGATATAATTGGAATAGTTAGAGTCCAAAGGATTAGGTGATTGGGACATGTTGAAAGACTACCGAAAGAGAGAACAACCCACAATATCCTACGACAAGGTGCGATAGGTACCAGAAGAAGAGGAAGACCGAGAAGAAGATGGAGGAGGATCTAAGGACAATGGGTGTAGAGAACTGGACAGCTCTGGTGAGAGATCGGAAGAGATGGAAAAAGATTGTTCAAGCCATGGGCCTACAAGGCCTGTAGAGCAATACTATTATTATAATATTTAAACATTTAATTTCGTTTCCCGCTACTAGGGGATTCTCCGTTTTTTATATGTAATTTTATTTTATTATATGTACTGAAGGGTATTCACCCCCAGACCCCCCGGTTTACACTTTTGACTATAATTTTGACAGTTAACTTTCAAAGTAGCCAAAGGTTTAAATTTTCCTCACTTTTGCTTAAAAATTCAAATTTTCCGGTTTTTCCTAGCGAAATCTGCGAAATTATAAATTCTCTCTTCTCCAAGTATTCTAAAAGAGTGGAAATCCTGCGATATGTACTGGAGGGTGTTCCACACCCCCCAGTTTACAATTTTGACTTTATAGTTTTATTATAATTAACTTTCAAAGTAACATAGAAAATTGATGCTAAACTACCTGAGCAGTACGGTAATTAAATAAATATGCTTACCAAGTTTTAATGTTTTCTTAAATTTCCCATTTTTGCTTAAAAATTTTTATTTCCCGGTTTTGATCAAAAATCGACCAATCAGAGTGATTTTTTCCACCAAAAAATGACACGTTGTAGCAGGAGCAGCTGCGTGCTGGGATTTTATATATCAGGATAGTATCATTTATGTAAATGATGTAAGCATCAAGTACCATACACCTTTTTTAATTTAATTAATTAATTAACTTAATTAATGGGGTGGTCTCCCGTTGCTATCCCCATAGCCTACAGATCTATCTTAGACTTTAGATCACAGCAGTCTATTCGACACGAATTCCAACATTCAACTTATGATTTCAGTAAGCGGACATTTAGGTATCATGAAGAAATTTAATATAAATTAAATAAAAATTTATTTTTTAAATATTTTTTGAAGACACAACTTCAAAATTTACTCCATTTTCTTGTAATTGCTTAATATAAGAAGTTTTCCCGAATGCTGCGGCAGTAGAATACACTCCACCCCTGCAAAAATAATCAATAATTACCCTTTTTAAATTATATTACCTGCTAGATTCCTATTACATTTTAGGCAGTTTTTCCTTTTCCGTTAGTAATACAATTGCACTTAGTGCAAGTGCAATGCATGTAAAATCGTATGCCGAAATTTTTCCTCCAACCGTAGTTATTACAGATTTGTTAGGCGGCGAATCAAATACTTCGGGAAAATCTTCAAATTTTTCCTTCCATCCCAAACCGTAAAATTTAAAGGAAGCTGTAGCATTTTTAAGAACTTTTTCATCTGGATCTCCCTTGGTAAAGTAGCCAGCAGTAAAAAACTCGGGATACTGAAAATAAAAAATTTTAATTTGTTATACCTACTTATATAAAGTAGGTAGTAATCTCTTACTTTAATTAGTAGTTTTCGCCCACAGTTGCATTGAGCCAACACCATGGTAACCACTGTTACGAATGATATGAGTAAAAACTTGAGAAATGAATCGATGGTAATATAACATTTTGTTTGAATTGGCCTCTTCTTCTCATTTATATAAAAGTAATGTTGAGAACGTCTAATTATTTTGTCATCTGAACTGGGGAAAGGAAAAGCCCATTTATTCGTATCTTCTCTTCTATGGTAAGCGCACCACCTCAGTGGTAGTTTTGGTAATACTTTAGGAAATGTTTCTGAATTTGATTGGTTCTCTAAATGAGTAGAAAGCCAGTGTCTTGGATTTCTTGAAATTGCAACGAAAGAGTTCCAAGTACCGGAGTTAGCAACCGGTTTCCAAGAGTAATCGAATGTCACGTACACTTCCACCGAGTTCACCGTTCCTAGTTAGTAAATATAATTATAATATTTGAATATTGGAATTGATTTTAAATTTACCGTTAAAATTATTTTCCAAAAATGTTATTCCAAGATCAGTAGGAACGCAATCCACACCACAAGCACCAACCATGTATATGTCTTTTGCTCGAAAATCTTCATCGTATTTTTTTACCATACCTTCGGTAAACTGTTCCTCGGCACTTACGTCAATTAAATGAGTTTTACTTTCTATACAAGCCTTAACAATAACTTCTCCATGTAATTGATAAGGTCCGGAACAATTAATAATAAGTTTGGCTTGGCGAGTCATTTGCTTTATGGATTCTTCGTTATCGGCATCCGCAATTATAACAGGTACCCAACTTAAATCAGGTACTTCTACAAGAAACCAAAACTGATGATAGAGTAAAAGAAAAATAAATGACTTACCAATGCGTTTAGCCGTTTCTTCCAAAATCAAATTTAGTTTTTCTGGCGAACGACCAGCTATACCCCACGATAAATTATTGCCATTACTTTTTGTGAATTTGTAAATATAAGGCAGAGTGTATTTGCCAGTAAAGCCTGTGGCACCAAAAACTATGATGTCTAATAGTTCGGTCATTTTTTTAAAGAAAAATTAGCACAAACTATTGTTTTATCACAAAATAATACTTTTAATTAAACAAAACTGTTAACTGATATTAAATTTCTGTCAAGATTTTATTTAACGAAGAACATGAGAGATTAAAGTCAACTGTAAATAAATTAACATAAATAATTACAGCAATATAACTGCTTTTTATTTGTATATTAATAATATTGTCAAGGCTATCGGTCAAGTTTATTCAAAAACAAGCAACAATAATAAATTATAATATTTATTATTTTATCTTAAAGGACAATTTGAGATTATTTAAAATTAAACAACTAATAAAAATTACAATTCTAATTAAAATTCTACATTAATTCTTAATGGTTACCAGTGGCGGCTCGCCGTTTGCTACACAAGAGTTACAAATATAGATTTCTATTTCCTTCTTCAAAGTCTTCAAAGTTAACAATATTGCCGGTATGTGGTACGTGACTATAGCAAGATAATAACAATCTTCTTTTAATGCCACGAAGAGGTCGGTAACTATAGCGATGACTGCATTTAATAACTCGAATATTTGAAATAGAAAATAAACGAATATTATTTTGATTTAGAAGTTTTGTAAAAATTTTTATTATTAAAAATTAAAAATTTAAGAAAATGTAAATTAAATTTGATGCGGAGGCATATGGATAAATTATTTCGAAAACCTTGCATTCAAAATATTGAAAATTTATTTAAAAACGAGAAAAAAATACATAAATGGAAAATACTTTTACAGTTTGGCAGTAAAAATAACAACAATAACAACTATTATTATTATTATTATTGCAATAAGTACCTGAAAAATTCAAAATTTTAAAACTAAATTAAAAAATAACTAAATAATAAAACTAAATTCAAATTCAAATATACAGTACAGCTTCGCTTATCCGGACACACTTTATTCTGGACACTCCAGTAATCCGGACATTCAAGCTCTTCGAACATTTTATATTTTTTATCTCTGCAATCCGGACGAATTTCTAAATGCAATTTCAAATTAATGCAATTCATAAGTACTCTTTTATAAGACTAAACTATGACATCACTCAGGGCCGCACCCAGCGCCAAAATTCAGAAGGCTCTAAAATTGAGCGTTTTTAATTTAATTTTCTATAAAATATTAAATTTTGAATAAAAAGAAGAAAACGCTAAACGAGAAGTCACGAATTGTGATTTAATTCATATTTTCTTTGATTTAATTGGTAAAGTTAAATAAGTAGGGGGTGGCCATTAATCACGTGAGGCGATTTTTCGACCCCCTCTCCCCCTTGTGAGATATCGCAAAATTTGTTTTTTTTAATTACATGATATTTACCGAGACTCCTTGATCTCCTCCTCCCTTAAACGCCCACGTAATTAACGAACGTCCCCTAATGATAACACAGGTCTGCAAATAAAATTTTTTTTTCGAGTCCTGATACCATTCCTCCTGATTCTTATGTAAATTAACCTCCTGAATTGGAATATGACCTTCGTTTTCCTCCATCATCCACCGCTATCGGGGGATGCTTCCCTCCTATCTATTTTATTATTTTTTTTAACAATTATTTTTTCTGATAGACTAGAAAGGTGAAAAGTTAATATTTATAGCAAGAAAGTTGATTTGGAAGTAGATCTGTCCCCCGAAATTGTAAAAAAAATCATTAAAGATGATCGAATTTTCCGTTTTTCTGCTTAATTTTTTCACTTATTTTTGCTGTTTATTTCAGCAAAAATATAGCAATCACACAGAACATGTACATATATGCAAGTTTTCAGTTTTTACAACCGGGGGGTCTGGGGGGTGTGGAACACCCTCCAGTATACCTGGACACTTACACCTGTAAGTGTGTTAAAAAACACAAATAGCAAACAAATTTTGATTCCAGTTTTAAAGTTGTGATTCCACTGGGCATTACTGGATCTAGGTTACAAAATACATTTGGAAAAATCTATATAAAGCTAGATTTTGGGACCAATTATGTTTAGGTGTACTGGAGGGTGTTCCACACCCCGCAGACCCCCCGGTTTCAAAAACTGAAAACTTGTTTATGTTTTCTGTCAAACTTTCAAAAACAAAATCCCTAACTTTTCCAAGTCTTCCCCTAGAACAGGCGTCGGCAACCTGCAGCTCTTTTGATGTCGAGATGCAGCTCTCCAGGTCCACGCACAAATATTACCTAATAATTTTATTATTTTATTTTCAAAACCAAAACATTTTCAAAATCCTGCTTAAACATTTGGTCTAATTTTTAATTTTTCGCCCCCCCCCTGGCCCCTTAATATGACAAACTACAAGTCGCTGCTTAATCCATATTGCGATCAGGGGTGGTTCCAGAATTTTTTCTGGAAGGAGCAAAAAGATCAGACGGGCAAAAAGTGTTTTCAGATTTGGGATTGTTCCCTTATCTATTTTTAAACGTCTGAGGGATGGGTGCCCCCCCGCCCCATAAATCCGCCTAAGCTCGCGATTGATATGCGGCAGTTTATTTAATATCTTTCATTTTCTTATCTTGTACTTCGAAACCATGCAATAATTGTGATAAATTTGTTTTTCAATTATCAGTAACAATAAACAAAATTGGCAATTCATGCTTACGATACATTGTCAATTTGCCTAGTTGACACTGACAATATTGTCAATTTGTTTACAATCCGAACTTAAGCCAGTTCTTCAATTATTATAAGATGATACTAAAAATTTTCTATCGGAAATTTAATATATTCAACATTAATAAGAATTACGTTACACCTTTCATGATTTAGGAAGTAAGTTAGATACTTCCACAGACCTTAATTTGATTCGATACCCAGGTCAAATAGGAATTTTATGAAATAAATTAAACAAAAAAAATCATAATAATAAGTATCGGCGTTTTTCCACTTGCCTGTTTAGAATTGGTTAATTTTAAGTTACCAGCCTAAAAATATTAAGTGATTACGGTGGAGTGATGGATCAGTGCGGCCTTCAGGCCGCACATCCTAAGCAAACAGACATCGTCAACTTTAATATAGATTTGTCAACTGATATATTTAGAAATTGTCAACTGCAATTCAGATTTGTAAACTGCTATTCAAAGATCGACAACTGTAAATGCAGCTTTGTTCTGAACACCCCCCAAACCCCCCGCCCGGTTTCAAAAACTGGAAACTTTTTGAGAGTAAGTGTGCATTTGTAGGTTTAGGCTATACGCACTGAGTAGTACCGAGCACCCCAGTGTCCAACTGATTGTATAAAATTATTTCCACAGCATATAAATGAACCTATTGGTTTTTTTTTTAAGTTTTATTTTGACTTTTTTATTATTTGTTAATTTTGTTTAGTTTAGTTATATTAATGTAAACTATATAAAATAAAATAATTGAATAATATATACGTATCAACGGTTTTTAATCAATAAAATAAGTTAAAAAAAAATCTCGTTAATCCGGAAAACTTGGTTATCCGAACAAACTCAAAACTATATCTGTCCGGAATAACGAGGCTGTACTGTACTTTTTAATACTATTTATTTCGAAATCCGACACATCCGACGATAAAATTTAAAACCAAAGTACATTTTAAATAAAAAGCTGTAACATTATAATCGATATTGCGTGCTTTCTTGTACTTAATTTTTAATTATTTATTGCACTGACACTAATATCAAATTGCAGAACTATGATTGAATATGTTACAACACCACTAAAAAGCTAAGAAAATGTTAAAACTCAATTAAAAATTAAAAAATTGTATGCATAACTTACCAAATATAATAACGAATTATCGATATGAAATAATCCACTTGCTGTAAATTTAACTTTTGTGTGTAATATTTGTAATAAAATACAGAAAACCTGAAAGGATATTTAATTAATATTTCAAACATTAGATGAATCGAAGAAACGCAATTACATCTAAATCTGCACCGTCATTATGTAAACTTGGGGAATTCAGATTAAGGAGTATATTTCCAAATTCTTGAGCCTGAAGTTTAAGAAAAATAATTACTAAAACTGAATTGCAATTAAGTTACCTCAGTGGAAACTTGAGAAGATCCAAGTGTAAGCATTAAAGTTCCCAAAACATGATGTAAAAGTGAATTAAAATACATTCCAAATTCCTTAGAAGATGGATGATCAGAGTTAAAGATTTTCATTGCAATGAAAAATATAGCATTCATGATACTAATAAATGAACATAAAATTAAAATGGTCATTTCAAACGAATATCTTTTGTTAATTTTGTGGCTAATTATCCATAATTTATAATGTAGATTTCCTAACATTTTTATGTCTTGCAGATCAAAATTATTTTTCTCGGTGAACCTGAAAATAAATTAAAGTGTAGGCTAATAATAAACAATATTGCTTTTAATTATGTTCTATTGAACTTTTAATAAAATAATTGATTTATTATGTGCGGATTGAACGACTGAAATGACTTGAGTTGTTATGGAAAGTTAAAGCTTAAAAATTTTACTACTTGTTTCTTATTTGTGAATGATGGTAAAAGTGGTGTAGCTATAATTAAATACCTAAATATAATATAATATAATAATACCTAATAGAATTTTGAGACATAGTAGAATATTTTAATTTCATATTCAACCATTTAAATCGCTGCTTTAATAAATGCATAAATTCCCAGATCTGAAATACTATAAAAATTCCAGCAATAATATAAAAGTTCCAAACAAAGTGGATAATAGCAGGAATAATTTTAATATCTACAGAAATGTATTGCTGTGTACAAATTACAGTTCCTGCTTGGTAAAGCACCAGAATCAAAGTAATTGTGATAAATTTTACTCGAGTTCTCTTATGTTCCTTGTGTAAATTTAAAATTTCTAAATTTTTTTCCAAACTTGCATTATCAAAATCCGATAAACTGAAGATTATTTCTAAAAACTAATTTATTCATTTTGATGTATTATTAAATAAATAAATGTGTAGAATTGTTTACATTTTTGTAGAATATCCAACTCAGTGTTACACCGCAGAATAAACTAAGAAAATGAAGAAAAAGAGTTAAATAATCAGTAATTGATACAACTAAAGATAATTGGAGAGAGCCTCTTAGTCGTAAAGTAAACTGGAGAGTAACTATCAAGTTAAAAATCATTAAAAGAAAGCCCCATAGCACGCATTCTATTGATAACTGTTTTACTGGAAGCGTTATAGAATTAAACCCAAGACATTTTGTTACCAAAAGTAATGGTTTTAAAGCCGAAGTTACGTAGTTCACTTTAGACATTTTAAAATCAACTGCATAATGACATAGCACAAACTTAATTGTTATTGAATTTCGATAAGCAATGCAGACCGCGGCAGTACAATAAATAATGTTAAAAACGTCAACATATGTTTTAATATAAAATTTATATAAAATAAAAAACACCTCTAATAATAACCAATGGTGGCATTATTGAACATGCAAGAGCAATTAGAGAGTTTTAAATAAAAAATTAAATTACTTTTAGCTCAGTTTTGGATAATGCCATATGATACTAATTTGCCATTATTGAAATATTTCGTAAAATTTTGGAATTTTGGTAATAATTTTGATAAAACTTGACATGCTCAAGATCAACATGTTGATCAAAATTTTGTTAAAAACAATGATGAAAATTTTGACCCAGGGACAGGGGCATTCCAAATTCCAAAATAATGATTACAGTTAGCAAAAAATAAATAATGCTGAAAAGCCCGATTATCTTCCTTTCTATTAGAAATATTTCTGAATTTCTGAATATCTTCGTTGAAGATGTGACACCTCGTATCTGCATATTTGACGAAAATAACTTTATTAATAGAAAATATGCAGAAAAATTTATAGTGTTTCGCTGACTGAAATTATATTGCGACTTAATCCAACGAGTTTACTAAAATATAAGAGTTAAAATTCCAAGATATTATCCAACATTGTGCAATCCCAGGTCGATTGCGTTTCACTTGAAAATTTGAAGGAAAACCATTTGAACATGGGATCTCAGAAAAATCAATATCAACCTTTGTCGACTACTCGAAATAACATCCAGAAACCTTGTTGGTTACCACCATTTGCAACCCAGTGAGGCGAAGATTGCAGATTTCATTATTCAACCACGTTGTTCAGCGTCCATCTTGTTTAGTTTTCAACGTTAATCCGCTCTTACTCTACACAACTGTAAGTGACTACGATTCTTTTAATTAACATTTCTCGAAATTTGATTTTACCAACAATTAACGGTCCACCTTCAGGCCAATAAGTCTTACCTCATTCTTTTTAAAGACACTGGAAAGACTATGCGTTAGAGAAATTCGTGATGGTGTCCTGGTGCATAACCCACTTCATCCGAATCAGCATGCATATACTCCAGGGTGATCTACTGAATCCGCACTTCATGAAGTGGTGGAATGTATCTAGAAATCGTTACAGTCTCAGGAATGAACCCTAAGAGCAAAAGCTACTTTTGAGAGTATTACGACATCCTTACAAAATCATGGCGTTCCTGTCACCATCGTAAGATGGATCAGCTCCATGCTGAGCACCAGGGCTGTTATGATCGGTGTGGGAGATGTGAATATAA
This sequence comes from Cantharis flavilabris, assembly GCA_949152465.1. Classification (NCBI taxonomy): domain Eukaryota; kingdom Metazoa; phylum Arthropoda; class Insecta; order Coleoptera; family Cantharidae; genus Cantharis; species Cantharis flavilabris. The sequence continues at coordinate 47,208,254 of OX424436.1, forward strand.
AAGGTGTTGTCACCAAGGGCTGCCTGCAAGGAGGCGTACTATCCCCAGTCTTGTGGGACTTTGTGGTGAACAGCCTTCTGCGACGCCTTAATGAAAGTGGTTATTATACCATTGTATATTATACCATATACAAAATTCGAGAATGTCCTGTGCAATCTGATGCAGGATGCTCTCCGAATCTTAGAGAAATAGTGCACGGAACAATCTATCTTGGTCAATCCGACTAAGACGGAGCTTGTTCTGTTCACTAAAAAAAGGAAGCTGAGGAACATGAAAATGACTAGCCTAAAAGGAACCCTCTTAAAATGGTATCCGAGGTCAAGTATCTGAGAATTATACTGGAGAGGAAGCTAAATTGGGGCAATCATATCACCTCTAAAATAACCAAGGCTGGCATGGTTCTCTGATAGTGTCGAAGAGCAATGGGAAGATGGTGGGGTTTTCCCCAAAGATTGCCCTCTGGCTCTACACTGCCATAATATGACCAATGCTATGCTATGGTGGACGAGTCTGGTGGCCCGGGACCAAACTGGTAACAACAGCGTCCCCTCTATATTGGCTGCAGAGATCGGTCTGCTCACTGACAGTGAGCTTGTGTGCATGCACGGATCCTTGAGGAATTCTCAAAAAGGGCGCTTCTTTTGAGTCTAGATGCCAACAGAATTTCTCCCAAAATGTGTTTGATAGGAAGTTTAACATCTTGCCAGACCCAGCAGGAACCGATGGATCTGACATTTGTCTGTATACGGATAGTTCCAAAAGCAATACCAAGGCCGGGGATTTTCTGCTCTGAACTTCAGCTAGATATAAGTCTAAAGCTAGGTAGATATGCCTCCGTCTTCCAAACGGAGCTCATGGGTATACTACACTGTGCAGAAATAGTCCATGAAAGGAATATCCAAGACAAAACAATTCAAATATTCACAGACAGCAGAGCTGCTCTTACGGCACTTGGTTGTCATAAGATCACCTCGGGCCTGATGCTATCAACACACAATGCTCTAACCCTTAGCTGGGTAAAAGGGCACAAAAGTAATGACAGGTTGGCGAGGCTGGGCTCGGGTGATCCACCTTGTGGTCCCGAGCCTTTCATCACGTCGGCCGTTAGAAAATTAGATGCCATCATAAAGAAATAAACACATAAACGCCATGTGGAAAGATGGGCGAATGTGATTGGATACCGGCAGGCGCGGGCGACAATACGTTCTCCCTCTGAAAAACATGCAAAATACTACCTACAGCTGTCCCGGGACAGCCTACGTACTATTGCTGGCTTTCTCACGGAACACTGCAAGCTAAATCAACACCTGCACACAATGGGACTAGTTGATAGCCCAATTTGTAAGGGATGTAATGAAGCAGACGAAACATTGGAGCATGTGCTCTGTAACTGCCCATCGTTAGCGTCAAGAAGAGGATCCATGTTGAGGGACTTCTGGCCTAGCATGGTCAGTATTAGCGGCACACCGCTCTCTAAAATACTCGAGTTTATCTTAAGTGTGGGATTGCACGAGGAATAGATGAGAAGGTGGGCTGCTACAACATTCGGAGGTAGTATAATGGGCCCCTTTTGTGGCCTGAGTGCATGCAAACTTTGGTTTGCCATCCACATCCAATCTAGAATCCAGTGTTTCGCTGGCTGATCTAATCCAACGAGTGTACTAAAATATAAGAGTATTGCAGATAATCCCGTTTTTAAGCTTCAATATTTTTTATTTATTTTTATCTGTGCAAATTTTATTGAATATAGATAAAATCTAAAATCTTTGATCACATTTAAACTTGATTTTGAAATGTAAATATATTTTGTTGCAATAAATAATTTTATTTTGTGACGGGCTTAAATTGCCCTAAGTCTCAAAATTGATAGCGGGGAATGGCTAGCCGCTCAGACACACAGGATTGCCGCTGGCTCGAATCGGCGAAGTCGTGGGTCGCTGAAAAACAAGAAAATCCTGGGTCCAAGTAAACGATGTTCCTAAGAGAATCTTCAAGAATTGTAAAAATCGAGAGGGCGCCACTCGAGCAAATGTCACAAAATCTTACCTTGAGTTGAGTTTGGCTCGAGATGGAATCTTCAACTAAATATATGATTTTGGGCAGGTAGATTCAATAGAAAGATATGTCAATGAAAAATGAATACAATTTTAATAAAAGGTTAATTAATGACAAAAACAAATTATAAAAAATATAGTTGGTGAATAATTTGCAAAAGTACCACAAACGAAATCTTAAAAGTTGATCATAATTTTGGTTACCGGACAAGTTATAATGCTTAAAATTAAATGAATGATGAAATGAAGTTTAACATAAATTTTCAATACCTGTAAATAATATAATTTTTCACATAATATGTTGTCGTAACATTAAAAATTTAATACAATAAAATGTTGCCTTAGGTATAGACAACCCAATTAACACGAATAGAGTTTTTGAAATAATATCTTGAAGATAATCAAATAATTAAAATAGCAAGCATACAAAATAATACTTTGTATCCCCGACTCGTAGAGGTGTCGTCAAGAGTCTGAACACAAAATAATTGCAACGATGATCTCCAACGAATCAAGTCAAAGTATTGCAGTGTTAGTCAAAAGCAATTAAGATTAACTAAAAATAAGTTTTCATGGAGCACTTCAATTTATTTCGGTAGTGAAATCAAAATTATTGTCAAGTGAATGAGAATTAAAATTCCAATAGAAATTAACGAAGCAATGTATCGGTGGCACTAAACTAAATAACATGAAAGCTAAAAGTTGATTTCTTAAAATTTTGAAAGTTACTTAGGTCGGTTAAAAAAGTGCAAAAACCGGTAATCACAATTGCTGGGGATGGTTCAAACCAGCAAGGTCACTGGATGACGTCACAACGGAAATTTTTGAGAAATTCAATACAAGGTGGACCGTTAATTGTTGGTAAAATCAAATTTCGAGGAATGTTAATTAAAAGAATCGTAGTCACTTACAGTTGTGTAGAGTAAGAGCGGATTAACGTTGAAAACTAAACAAGATGGACGCTGAACAACGTGGTTGAATGATGAAATCTGCAATCATCGCCTCACTGGGTTGCAAATGGTGGTAACCTGTTGTTGGAAACAAGGTTTCTGGATGTTATTTCGAGTAGTCGACAAAGGTTGATATTGATTTTTCTGCGATCCTTATGTTCAAATGGTTTTCCTTCAAATTTTCAAGTGAAACGCAATTGACCTGGGATTGCACAATTTTGGATAATATCTTGGAATTTGTGAATTAAATTTGCAACAAGTGCAGAATAGTTCTTGATCTGCCTAGACCATAAAGAACCCCAAAACTTAAACGGCAAAACTAAAATTTTCCAAGTTTTTCAACAAAAAGGAAACCATTTCCCAACACACAACCTTCTGGGAGTGATGTTAAGACAGAACTGCTTGCTGCGGTCGATGCGCAGTTAATCGTCAAAATGGGGAAGGGGGTTTTGCAGGTAACTGCCTTTAATAATGAATCTGTAATTACTTAAAATTGAGCTTAATTATACTATTAACCGATAGAGGGCATAAAAATGTTTTTTTACCAAATTAAAAGTGACAAAATTGAATTTAAATTAAATAAAACGGAATTAACAAAACTAAAAATTTCAAACGAAGGTTACAATAACAAATCTGAGCGATGTCACGAGTAATAATGACTCTTTTTTGACTAATTTTTTGAACTAGAACTGCCAGGGGGCTAGGGCATAAACAGAATACTCTGTCCTCTATGTTGGGTTCATTTTCTAAAGAAACGAATACTTCACTGCAAACGTTTTTGCGGTTGCTACAGGTTTCTTTTACCTAATTTTTATTTTAGTTTCATCAAACGGATTACAAAGTTAGAAATAGTAGAGTACAAGTGCTTGACTACAATAAAGATTTATTAAATTATTTTGAAATTAAAACATTCAAATATAATCGTACTACCACTGCTTACTTTTTTATTAATATTCTACCCAAAAGACGAAAAAAATCAGTACTAAACACTTAATATAAATTATTTTTAATTAATTACAGTAGAATCCGCTTAATGTGATCTCGGATAATGTTATCAGTCGGTTATTGTGATCATTTTTATTGGAAACCGACCACTTTTTCTCTCTTTTTTGTTCTATCTTGTGCTAATCGAAGTCGTCTAAAATTTGCATTTTTCTAAATTTCGCTAATTGTTATCAGTTAATATTATTAAAATGACCTTGGCCAGAAGTGATCACATTAAGCGGATTCTACTGTAGTTATAATGATTTGTAATTATCAGATTCCAAAGTACATTTCCAAAGTAGAATCCTGCCTTAGGTTAATCAGTGAATGTGTAAAATCACTAGTAAATACATACAAGAACTAAATTCACAACACTACATCGGCATCTGAAAATATAAATCGCATAATTTAGTAATCAACTGCAATTTCTAACATCAGACTTGCTATTGTAACATTTTACAATGATCCCAAAGCTAAAATTACAATGCTATCGGATGCTGCAATTCTGTAGAGAAAATAATTTGCTTGTTTATTCACTTGATTATCGAATATCGAATTTTTTTTAAAAAAGTTCAATTTAAATAAAAAATTGTAATTTTATAATCTATAATGTGTGCTTTCTTGTACTTAATTCTTAATTATTTATTGCACTAACTTTAATATCAAATTGTAGAACTATGATTGAATATGTTACAATACTACTAAAAAGCTGAAAAAGTTAAAATTCAATTCAAAATCAAAAATTTAATGCACAACATACCAAATACAATAACGAATTATCAACTTTAAATAATCCACTAGCTGTAAATTTAACTTGTGTGTGTAATATTTGTAATAATATACATAAAACCTGAAATGATATTTAATTAATATTTCAAACATTAGATGAATCGAAGAAACGCAATTACATCTAAATCTGCACCCGCATTATTTAAACTTGGAGAATTGAGATTAAGCAGTAAATTTCCAAATTTTTGAGCCTACAGTTGATGAAAAATAATTACTAAAACTGAATTACAATTAAGTTACCTCAGCGGAGACTTGAGACGATCCAAGCGTAAGCACTAGAGTTCCCAAAACATGAATAAAAATTGTATTAAAATAAATTACAAATTCCTTAGCAGATAAAATATTTGAGTTAAAGGTCTTCATTGCAATGAAAAATGTAGTATTCATGATACTAAAAAATGAACATAAAGTTAAAATGGTCATTTGAAACGAATATGTTTTGTTAATTTTGGTGCTAATCATCCATAATTTGTAATGTAGATTTCCTAACATTTTTATGCTATGCAGATCAAAATTATTTTTCTCGGTGAATCTGAAAATAAATTATATTATAGTGTGGACTAATAATAAACGAAATTGTTTTTAATTTTGTTCCATTGAACATTAATTTATTAAAATAATTGATTTATATTATATATGTTACGGTCAATGACGTAAATTGGACATTAACATCAATGGCCGGACAATGACGTCAATGCCCATTTACGTTGGCCATTAACGTCATTGACCGGTCATTGACGTCAACGCCCGTTAATGGTGGGCAATGATGTAAATATTTTCATATGATTGTAATATTTACGTCTTTGGCCGGTCAATGACGTTAATGGCCAACATGGATTGAACAATGATGACAATATAGAATAATTACTATAAGGAACAGCAAAATGGAGATGCACTTCAACCCGAGACAATTATTTGTCGTGCACGCATTTTTCCGTGTAAATGACAGCAACTCGGCCCTTTTCAAGGCCTCATAAGTGTACAGAGATTTTTATTTAATTTAGACAAACGATCATTGTAGGGTGGATTCATGATTTGTCTTGTTTACGTCAGCCATAGCAGCCCGGCGGAAAAATTAATTAAATTTAATTAATTCATTTTACGGTGGATCCGATATTTGCTGTAGTTGCGCCAGCCAAAACTGAAAGAGTGATAGAATATAGCATCTGTAGAGTAGTAATTTCATCATTGTCCACTTTGTATTGGACATTAACGTCATCGCCCGGGCAATGATGTAAAAATCACATATGCAATTTTAAATGTCAACATTGCCCAAAATGTATGGTCATTGATGTCATTGGCCGGCCAATGACGTCAATGCCCAACTAAGTTGGACATTGACGTTATTGTCCGGCCATTGACGTTAATGGCCGAATTGTCAAGATTGACCGTAACATATATATGAGTTGAACGACTGAAATGAGTATGAATTGATATGAAAACTGAAAGTACTTAGCTTAAAATTTTTACTATTTTTTGTTTTGTATTAAATACGAAATTTTGTGAACGACGGAAAAAGTGGTGTAGCTGATATATTATAATTTATAACACCTACCTAATAATAGAATTTTGAGCCGTATTAGAATATTTTAATTTCCCAATTGTTATCAATTTCATATTCAACCATTTAAATCGCTGCTTTAATAAGTGCATAAATCCCCAGATCTGTAATTCAATATAAACTCCAGCAACCATACAAATGTTCCAATAGAAGTAGATAATAACAGAAATAATTTTTCTATGTCTCGAAAAGTACAGCATTGAATCAATTACATGTCCTAGTAGGTAAAGAAACAGAAGCAAAGTAATTGTGATAAATTTTACTCGAAATCTCTTATGCTCCTTGTTTAAATTTAAAAATTTTAAATTTGTTTTCAAACTTTCATTATCAAAATCTGATAAACTGAGAATTATTTCTAAAAACTAATGAATTCATATTGATATTATATCATTACACAAATTTTGTAGAATTGTTTACATTTTTGTAGAATATCCAACTCAGTGTTACGCCGAAGAATAAACTGAGAAAATGAAGAAAAACAGTTAAGTACTCGTTAATCGATACAACTAAAGATAATTTAAAAATGGTTCTTAGTCGTAAAGTAAAATGGATAGTAACAATCAAGTTAAAGATTATTAAAAGAATGCCCCATAGCACACATTTTATTGATAACTGTTTTGCTGGCAACGTTAGAGAATTGAACCCAAAACATTTTGTTACCAAAAGTAAAGGTTGTAAAGCCGAAATTACGTAGTTCTCTTTAGACATTTAAAAATCAACTGTATAATGACATAGCAATAGCACAAACTTAATTGTTATATTGAATATTATAGATAAGCAATGCAAACCATAACATTTTTCGATAATTAATATAGTATTTGAACAGTAAATAATGTATTTAATAAAAAATGGATGTGGCCATGCCCACAACTATATCATACTTTCAAATAAAAAAAATATAAATAAAATATTTACACCATTATTGATTAATACTTGATTTATTATTATTATGGAGCAGAATACGGTTATTTTTTTATACTTAATATAAAATAATATTAATAATATTTTTTTATTAAAAAAAATAAAATTTAATAAAAAAAAAAAAAATTCCCAAATTCCCAAATTTTAGGTCCCAAATTCAGCATTGTCCCTTCATTAAGGGAGTTTCCAATGCACACTTTTCTATCCAAAGTTAACTACATTATCAATAGTTTAAAAACTACGGAAAAAGAAAGAAACGAACTACGTAGTAGAGTTCTTAATGTTACACAGAATTTCTGTGACAAAGGAAACAATAAAAGGAAAACTAACATCATGAGACAGATCCTTACCACAAAAAAGTTCCTTAAAGATAACCCGGAGGTTTGTGTGCTCAGAGCTGACAAGGGTAACACTACTGTTATCTTGAACAAGCTTGACTACAAGAATAAAATGCTTGAACTTCTTGAGGACACCGATACTTATAAAAAATTGGATGTTGATCCTACCACTTCCATCCAGAGAAAGTTTAATAGTATGGTTAGGAGGTAGTTTGACTAGGGTTATATCGACGAATTTACTAAGAAGAAACTAACTATTTATAATGCTCAGCCTCTTCGAACTTACGGTTTACCAAAGGCCCACAAATCTGGTATCCCTTTGAGACCGGTTATTAGTTGTGTGCAGGCCTTAACTCCATTTTGATAAATGTGACGCCTTTTTTCCCTATAATGTTAAAAACTACGTTAATGATATAGAAATTATAAGCCGTTCTACCCTGCCTGATGGTTACGTCTTGGTTTCGTTCGACGCCACGTCACTTTTCACTAATGTGTCCAAAGAGAGTGTGATTGCTTCTCTTACCAATAATTGGGACCTGATTGCAGATTTTACCGATATACCTATGGAAACCTTTATGAAAGTGGTGGAAACTATTTTCGATAATAGCTACTTTCAATTTGATGATAGCTTTTACTCACAACAGATAGGGGCAGCAATGGGGGATCCTGAGAGCCCTGCTTTTGATAATTTCGTCATGCAGGACCTTTTGATGAATTTTATGGGTAGCATTGATTTTCAGATCCCATTTCTGATTCTATACGTCGATGACGTATAAGAGATGGAAGTTGAAGGGGTTATTCCTTTCTTGGATATGTCGGTGTGCAGAAGATCAGATGGTACGCTCTTCACTGATCTCTACAAGAAACCATCTTCTAGCGACAGATTATTAAATTATAACACTGCACACCCCTTCAACCAAAAGATGAGTGTTATAAACACCCTGCTTCTACAAATAGAGACAGTGGTGAGTCCGGACATGAGGACCTCTCGTGTGTTACAACTTAAGGAACAACTTTTAAAAAACTCATACCCACATAAATTAGTCCACATGACTTTGTTTCGTCCAAAAAGAAAAAGGGCGATCCAGATGAATATAACTGTTGATTTGTACGAGACAAAACCACGTTACCAGAAGATGACTTTTCACCCGTTGTTATCTGAGAGAATTAAAGACATCCTGAAAGAATTTATCCTCAGTGGTCATATTTGCCTGACCTTCTACAACAATTTTAAACTTGGTAACTTGGTGTACTCCAACGTTAAGGATCCTCTCCCAATAAAATACAAGAGTAACGTGGTTTACAAAATTAAATGTGAATGTGGATCATCTTACATTGGACAAACGAAACAGCTGCTATCAGAAAGACTGAAGCAGCACAGATACGATGCACGGGTGGGTTCTAACAAGACTGGCTTATCAGAACATCTAAGCCGAAGCAACCACTCCCCCCAAACTACTGTTTCCTGAATCTTCGTATGTGATTACCACCGATAACAACGTTAATAAAATCACAGATTTCGAACAAATGGACAATGCGTTTAAATCCGTACTGAACATTTACCACAGGAAGATCAAACAAGATGGGTTGACTTAATTCTTTCGCTTTGTTATTGGTGTACGTTTTTATAACTTGTTTATCTTTTGTGACTCCCTGTATTGTTTTGAGAGTACCTCCTTTATTATTTTTTTCTCGCTATTGTGATTTCTCTATATTACTGTTTTGGTTTGGATGCCATTCAAAATATTGCGGTATTTGAATAGTTCTCAAAGAATAGTTCTCTTTGGTAATTATAGTGAATTTTAGTTTGAATAATTTTAAGTTTCACATTTGGTTTTTGATAACGTTTATTTACATTTTTCATTTTGACGGTTTTATTTTTACAATTCTATGTTTAATAATTTGTTAGTTGTTTGTATATTTTTATATTTGACCACTACCTGTAACAGTGGATATCGTTCTTACCTACATTTCACCCGATTGTTGACTTTTGTATGTACTTTAAATCACGCACAACACCTGCACTAAGAAGTAATCACGGTACATTATGTATATCGACATGTATCTAACTTATATTTTATCTTTTTGTAGTCCTGAAGATGGTCAAAAAGTTTGACCGAAACATGTTGATTTAGTGTAAATTGTGTTTTATTGAGTACGTCCCATTTCCCAAGATATTTGATTCCTATTATTCTAGTGGTTGAGAATTTCGATTATTATTAAGAAAAAAATTATTTTTTCAATTTACAAAATATTATATTTTTTTGCGTTTCCGTGTACCGATTTTAACCAAAACCTAATCAGCTCTAAAGCGTCGTTCTTGGCCAATTAACGTGACACAACATAGCATAGTATAACTTAACACCATGGTTAAAATAGATTGAAACATATATTATTATGTGTGTGCTTAAAGAGACATTTGACAAGACACGACAAAACATGACAAAACAGAGAACACACACATAATGTTTCAATGTAATTTAACTGTTGTGTTAAGTTATGCTATTCTATGTTGTGTTATGTTAATTTGCTGAAAACGACGCTTAAGTCTCAATATGTATGTACAAAATACGAAATTTTGTTAAAAACATCTTACTACTTTTTGAGGTAGTAGTCCAGGGAAATTAGACTTTTTCTAGGAAATAAGTGGCGGAAAGCTGAATTTTTGTAGAAACGTTACTTTTGTGGTTCCAAATAAGATCTGAAAGTTCCCCATGATTCCGAGTGCGGCTAATTATTCCACGCGGGGTCAAAGGTCACAAAAATCAGTTTTTTATGAATATCTTGTTGACCGTTACTTTTACGAGAAAAGTACAAGAGATCAAATTTGTAGGTCCTAAAATTGTATATAAAAAACATTTGTATAATTTTTATGTGCAATCAATCGTTTTGACAATAATTTAATTCGTACAATTAGAATTTCAAAATTTTCATTGTGTACTTCTTTTCTCGATTTTTGTGAATATCTTGTTGGCAGTTACTTTTACGGAAAAAATACAAGAGATCAAATTTGTAGCAATTAAAATTTTCTACAAAAAACATTAGTACTTTTTTGTGCAATCAACCGTTTCGACAATAATTCAATTCGTAGAGTTCCAATTTCAACATTTCCAATGTGTACTTCTTTCCTCACCACCTTTGAGGTATATATGTATGTATATTGCCACGATTCGATGAAGGACCTTAAATTCGTGTGTTTGTCTTTATTTTGAGCTCCGTAAAGTATGATAGTAAATTATAGAATGGATGTGATTTAATTTGTTTAATTCAAAAAAAATATCCTACTTTTGAATGAATACAAATTTTATTTTAGTTAAATAAAACAATTGATTTACAAACTTAAATTTTGGTTTTTAAATATTGGCAGTGACGCATTAAGATCCCGGCCCGAATAAATTCCGCATTGTTATGCAAACCTGGTCTTCTGCCTTTCTTTTGGTTTTAAATGGGTTGTGAGCACCTCTTCTGTTCTCCCACGTTAAGGACAACTGTCCGTTCCAATTTCAAAATAAACTTTCTATCCAGGTTCCAAAAATGGTTGTTTCAGATTTATGAGACACTGGTTCTCGTCCAAAAAATTTAAATTATTATTCTTGATCGAAATATTTTATATTTTAATTTTGTTGGTTATTAACTTTGGTTATTAACTTTGATTACTAACTCTGCACGATTTTCCCTCTTTGGGGTTCAATCACTAACTCAAAAATTAACGACCTTCCTCGTTAGGATCTCATCGCAAACTAAACTATTTATCTTGCTTTTCTTTTATCATCTGTTTACGCCCTACGTGTTTCATTGCAATATGTTACGGTCAATGTTGACAATTCGGCCATTAACGTCAATGGCCGGACAATAACGTCAATGACCATGCATTTTGGGCAATGTTGACATTTAAAATTGTATATGTGGTTTTTACATCATTGCCCGGGCAATGACGTTAATTTTCAATACAAGGTGGACAATGATGAAATTACAATTTTACAGATTCTGTATTCTATCATTCTTTCGGTTTGTCTGGCGCAAATACAACAAATCACGGATCCACCGTAAAATGAATTAATTAAATTTAATTAATTTTTCCTCCTGGCCGCTTTGGCTGACGGAAACACGACAAATTATGGATCCATCCTAAAATAAACGTTTGTCTAAATTAAATAAAAATCTCTGTACACTTAGAAGCTTAGAAAAGGGCCGAGTTACTGTCATTTACACGGAAAAATGCGTAACGACAAATAATTGTCCCTAGTTGAAGTGCATCGCCATATTGCTGTTCCTTATAGTAATTATTCTATAATATCATCATTGTCCAATCCATTTTGGCCATTAACGTCATTGACCGGCCATTGACGTCAACGCCCATTAACGGTGGGCAATGATGTAAATATTTTACATGGTTATGGTAAGTCAATTTTGTACAATTTAGTCGATATTTTTGTTTAGTTTGAAATTTTTATTCTTATTTCACAATGTAATCGATGCGTGCAACTGAAGAATGGCAATAACCATGAAATAACGTTATATTGTACTTCGTATTACGAAATTTTCATTTTTTCAAATTTTCTTAATTCAGACCTGTTATGTGTTAATTGTCTCCTTTTTAAATTTTTTGAATTTTGATTTTCTACGTATTGTATTATTCTTATATTTCTTTGAATTTGCATAAATGGGTATTGACGTCATTGTCCGGCCATTAACGTCAATATCCAATTTACGTCATTGACCGTAACATATACAAGACGCGTTTTTTTTGACAAGGTGTCCCCAATAGGCCTAATCCACGATATTCTAATTAAAAAATTTGGTTCGACAATTCTCATATTTCTGAAAACAGCATTTTTCAATTTCGATAATATGTTATTCAATTTCAGACTCAGATTCGATCTCCGCGATTTCTTTTTTGTCCTCATATTCTATTTCTTCTTCTGGTGCCTCCTGTATGTTCATAGATTCAGCCAAAGAACACGATGAATCGAAATCGAATTGTATCCAAGGGTTGCAGTTTAAACTGTAGCTGCTGAAAAGTACGATTGCCTTGTACAGCGATATGTGGTTATTTGTCACGAACAGTCTTGCTTAAATTGCATCTCCCGATAAGAAATTGAAAATGATTGCGACGCCACTGATTTCGATTCATCGTGTTCTTTGACTGAATCTGTGAACATACAGGAAGCATCAGAAGAAGAAATAGAATATAAGGACAAAGAAGAAATCACGAAGATCGAATCCGAGTGTGAAAATGAATAACATACAGGGTGTCCCCGTGACCGTGGAGAACTTATGAAATGGTGATAAAGGACATTTTTCTAAGACAAATTTTCAAATAAAATTTTTGTCTAAGTCCAAACCCTTGGGGGGGTACCTCCCTTTAAAGCAATTTTTTGAATTTCTGATTTCAAAAGGACATAGCTCCGATATTATTAATTTTTTAAGTTTAATGGATTAGGACTTTCGCTTATCTACAAATTACATTTTGAGGAAAATGGGGGAGGCCATTTTGAAAATTTATTAAAATAAATTTTGAGAATTTATTTTTTCTTACCTACACTTTGTTCATAATTTTTAGAATTTCTGTAAAAACGGTTTGTTTCCCAAAAAAAAATTATTAGAGCAAAGTTGTAGCCTGTGAAATTCCTTATCTGGTTTGGGCCGTCAATTTTTTTCTAAGACGTTACGTTTAAGATATACAGTGTTCGCAACAAAAGTAAAAAAAATAAAACTTGAATTTTTTCTCATAATTTAATTTAGAACTCGAAATCAGTTGATTCTAAACGAAAAGTGGTTATAACCTAATTTGTAGATAAGCGAATGACCTTCATAAAAGTTATAACCCATTAAATTTAAAAAATCAATAATATCGGAGCTATGGCCTTTTAAAATCAGAAATTAAAAAAATTGCTTTAAAGGGAGGTACCCCCCAAGGGTGCAGATCGTGGCTTACGCCGATGATGTAATCATAATGGCGAGAACACACAGAGCCCTACTAGAGGTATTTGAGAATATAAAACGAGAAGCTCGTAAAGGAGGATTGACTCTTCACTGTGAATGAAGAAAAGACTAAGATTATGAAATGTAGTATAGAAAAACGAGAAGACATACAAGTGATAAGAATCCTAAACTAGTACTTTTGAAGAAATTGGAATTCCTTGGAAAACAGATAAATTACACCAATGAAAGAGGAGAAATGGTAAAGCATAGAGTGATGTCGGGTAATAAAGTTTTCTATAGCAACCGAAACCTGCTAAAGAATAGGAATGTAATGAAAAGTACCAAGATTAAAATTTACAAGACCCGTTGTCTTTCTGTTGTAACATACGGAATTGAGCTGATCAGTTTAAGAAAGGCAGAAGAAGAGAAACTTAGGATAATTGAGAAAAAGGTGATGAGAAGGATACTGGGACCTGTAAAGGTTAACAAGGAACAGTATCAAAGAAGAACTAATAGAGAAATAGCAAGAAAACTGCACGAAGCTGATAGTCAGACACGTTAAGGCTCTGAGATTAGGATGGCTGAGACATGTAGAAAGAGCAGAAGAGAGAAGAATAATTAAATGGAATCCTGTAACAATTTTTTGTTAATTGTTGCGCGATCCCTTGATGACGATTTTTAGTACGCCTATGTTTAGTAAGGCATGCGCGAGGGATCGTAGAAGGGCGCGTGCTGAGCTGGGTTAGGGATTCTAAAGCGCACGGTGAGTGAAGTAAGACGTGGTTTAGTTTCGTTGGTGGCTGAAGATTATTTCAGATAGGGCCGAATATTTATAAAGAATACGCCTGAGGAAGAAATCGATCAGTGAAGTTTGGATTTACGAAACCGTAAAACATTGTAATACAGTTAACATCGGAAACCTTAATTGTGGGATTTGTACCGTGGCGCTGATAACTCAAACTGCCTACATTTGCAAGCAACATTGAATGTTCGATTTTGGAAAGGTTTGTTGGATTTTTCTGATTTTTTACTTACCTTCGACGACTACTGGAAGGAGTCAGTTTGTGCTACGATAAAGTTTTTGGTAGTGAAATTCTTGTTTGTGCGACGCAAAGAATTCTTCAAGCAGCTTCGCAATCGAGCCGTGTTTTTCATCTGCAGCAGCCAGGGGAAGTCATCAAGTCAAGAGCTTGTGTGGGTTGGAATTGTAGTACATAATTGGTAAACGAGTATTGTCGAATTACTACCTTGTAAACGAGCCAGGCCTTGGTAAGTGTTTTTTGATTTACTGATTTTTTACTGCAATTGCGAAAACGTCGAGTTTTACATCGGCTGGCGACGTGGATGTTCCCCTATTTGTGGCTAACGATTTATATTGTTTTCAAATTGGAAATTGTTGTATGCGATTTAATCTTCATTATACGGATAATTGTTAAAAGAGTTTTATTTTGTTCACAGGAAGTAAATTCTTATTTTTTCAGAACCTTCGCTCTCGCCTCCGCAATTAAGAGCTGGTTATCCATCTGGGTTTCACCACAATTATATAAATACTGGGGAATACCTATCCCAGGTGTGGTGAGCAAGGTATGTTTTTCATAAAAAAATACCAAAATTGCTACAATCCTGATGTAGACAGACCGAAAGGGAGACCAAGGAGGAGATAGAGGGAGGTTGTGATCGCAAATAAAAGACAAATGAATGTGGATGAGTGGAGAGATAAGATGTTGAAGATGAAGATGTGAAAAAAGGTTGTGGAAGACGCAAAAACAGGTAAGAGGTTTTGAAATGTGAATTGGAGAAAGTAGGTGAAAATGGGGACCCATTTTGCGAGAAGAAAAAAAGTAAAAAATTTAAATATTTATGGTTCTATTAAAAAAAAATTATCTGTATACTATTTAAGTACTTATCCGATTAGTACACTAATTGGTGTACCTTTATAGTTTTTTGTGTTATAATCCTTATTCATTGTCAATAATTCCAATCATAGTTATGGGGAAAAAGGACGAAACTGCAACACAATAGCAAAATGTCAACGTCGATTACGTATAGCTACCGATAGCTACGATGATAAAAATAATTCTGGGCCCAATAATTCTTTTATAAAATTGAGTATCATATATAAAGGATTTTTTGTGAAAATCACCTGTGCTTATCATTGATTTATTACAAATGAACCCCTATTATCAAATCATAAATAAAATCCCCTGAGTTACACAACCTCAGCCACGGGTACGAAAATACACGTGACTATATTGCCTATTTTAGACATAATTTTGGATGCAATTAATTTGTATTTAAGGATGCTCGATATTTTTTTATTGATACCACATTTTATGATCAGTTTACTTTTCATTAGTTTCGGTCTTTTGTCAACAAAACAAACTATTAAAATGAAATAAACTGCATGCATACAAATTTTTCTACTAAAACCAAACGAATAAAGATAATTAGATTAGGAATTATAATTTTATTAACTTTTTTCGAAATTAAAACGTTTTAGTCTTTTAGTATAATCGTACTACCCTACTACCACTGCTTTCAATGGAACTGGAAATCCTAAAGTTGACATGCCAAATGAATTGCAATTTTTTTGGCCGAAAGTCATTTGGCCGACAGTTATTTGCTCCTAAGAAGAAAATATAATAAAATTGATTTCCCGACCCACAATAATCTTATGCAAGATTAAGTATTATCCAATGAGAAGCCAGATCAAATCGGATCAAAAGAATTTTCGGTATAAAGGAATACTTCGTATTGTATGGTTTTTTTAGTATAATCTTTTTTTTAGTTTTTTTAGTATTATAATAAAACAATATAATTTATTTAAATATTTATGTATTTTCCAAAATATAAAAATGTCGGCCAAATGACTGTCGGCCAAAAACTTGTCGGTTAAATAATCTGTCGACCAAATGATTTATCGGCCAAAAACTGTCGGCCAATATAATTAGGCCAAATAATTGTCGGCCAAATGACAGTGAATCGTTTTTAGCATAAAAAAATATGTGTTCAGTTGGATTGCCAATATTCGATTTTAGTTCTAAAGAATTCTTATTAATTTTTTTTATGAATCTAAATTATATTAAATAAGCAGAAATACATACTTTACTCAAAGAAATTATATAAATAGATTGTCAATCTCCAATCAAAGTGTTTTAAGATATAGTGTCATGTAGGCAAAGCATAATAGTATATTAAACAACAAGTTTAGTAAAGCAAAGTTTTACTAAACGAATTTAGCCTTTGAGTACGAGCGAGCGCAGCGAGCGAGTAACTTAAAAGCTAATGAGTTTAGTAAAAATGCTTTACTTACAAGGTTTGTTTATACTATTTTTTCGGATTTTGTGCAATATCTAGTGCCGTTTTTGAGTTATTGCTAATTCAAAATATTTCATAGTAGGTACTTGTGTAGGTTGTTTATTGACAGTGACATTACTATATAGTAAAGTGACTTTTCTATGTGGTAAAGTGCCACTTTAATAAATGATTTTGAATTGAATCCGAAAAAAAAATAGAAGTGCTAATTTAAAAACAATTCAGTACTATTTTGTCGTTTGTCCGGGAAGGGTGTGTTAATCTAACCTAATTTTTGTTATAAAACAAAAGGGTACTCGTAAAGTTTTTCCGAAACGTAATTTGGTATGCAACGGAAGAATGTCTAACTGTTCAACTTAATCAGATTTGCGCCGCGAAGAGATTTGAATAATATATAGAAATAAATAAGTCGATTATGCATAAAACAAATAACGTGTATATTTTTCAGACTTTTGAAATACAAGTGCAACTGTTATTAATTAAAAATGACATACATAGCCAGAGCTACACAAAATAACTTAAACTAAACAAAATATTAATTGCGCGTTTGACTAAACTCAACACTCCCACTTTTAGTTGCAAGTTACTTTAAAATAATTAACATGTTCTTCAAATATTTACATTACTTTAACTGTTTGTTTTACAACAATGTTTATCAGCCTACAAAACAGCTGATGCTTAACCTTTGATAATGACTTAGTCATTATATCCGCCAATTGTCCATCCGTATGTACGTATTTTAATTCGAACTCTTTGTCTTCGAATTTTTCACGGATAAAGTGATATCGTACATTTATATGCTTGGTTCGTTTGTAAAACTCCGGGTTTTTCACTAGCCTTATTGCACTCTGGTTGTCCATGTAAAAAGTTGGTGTATCCACTTCGATTAATAAAAGCTCGGATAACAGAACTTTCAACCATACCAATTCCTTGATAGCATACGATGCGGCCATGTATTCAGATTCTGTTGTCGATAATGCT
Source organism: Cantharis flavilabris (assembly GCA_949152465.1). Taxonomy (NCBI): domain Eukaryota; kingdom Metazoa; phylum Arthropoda; class Insecta; order Coleoptera; family Cantharidae; genus Cantharis; species Cantharis flavilabris. Next base: position 47,226,072 of record OX424436.1, read on the forward strand.
ACCGATTTCTGTCGCTCTGAACTCCAACTGATGATACCATTGCCAAACATAAAAACGTAGCCGGATGTTGATCGACCAGTTTGTTTGTCACCAGCATAATCAGCATCGCTGTATCCGCATAAAATCAAACTAGTTCCACCCTCAAATTGAATGCCCAGGTCAGTTGTCCCTTTGATGTATTTAAGAATGCGTTTGACAGCAGTCACATGAGCTTCAGCGGGCTTGTCCAGATAACGACTAACGTTACCAACCGCAAAGCTAATATCTGGTCGCGTTCCCACAGCCAAATACATCAGACTGCCAACTGCTTCACGATACGGAAAGCAGATTTCACCATTTGTTTCGAAATCGCTCAAATTTTGTGTACTTTCCGATGGTGTTGATACCGCATTACAATTTTCCATGCCAAAACGGTTGAGTACCTTTTCTGCATATGCTCGCTGATTGACATGTATTGATCCGTCCAATCGTTGATCAATTTCGAGTCCCAAAAAGCATTTTGCATCAAAAACCTTAATTTCGAATTCTTTTCTCAAATGTTCAATAACAGGTAAAATAAATTTCTCTTTCTCTGCCGCAATTAAACCGTCGTCCACGTAAATTGCTAGCACCATCATACCATTTTTACCATTGCTCACGAAAACACATGGATCCGATGTACTGACTTTAAAATCGAATTTCGTTATAAACGACGTGAACTTCTGATTCCAACAGCGTGCTGCCTGCTTGAGACCATACAAGCTTCTTGACAACTTGCACACTAGTCCACTTTCATCGTCATAACCAATCGGTTGATTCATGTAAACATTTTCTTCTAAATTTCCATTTAGAAAAGCAGTTTTTACATCAAATTGTTTTAATTTCATTTTCTTCGAAGCTGCCATAGCCAGAATAGCACGAATTGATGTAAACTTGACGACTGGACTGAACGTTTCTTGATAATCAATTCCATATTCTTGAGCAAAACCACGAACCACCAAACGTGCTTTGTAACGATCGATGCTTCCATCCGTGTTCTGTTTCAACTTAAAAACCCAACGATTATCAATTACTTTTTGGTCATTCGGTGGATTGACCAAAATCCAAGTACGATTCTTGACTAGCGAATCATACTCTTCGTCCATCGCTTTCTCCCACTGTTTATGATCAATCGATTCCATCGCCTGTTCGTACGTTTTTGGTTCTTTGTTGATCATTAACATTGCCACATGATTTGTTGATGAAAAATATGATATACGCCGCGCTGATAAAGGAACAAGATTGTTCCGATCTCTCAATCGATTCCAAACAACATTCTTGTTGTCGAGATCACACAATGTACCACGACCTTTTTGTTCTTCAGGTGTTTCCGTTTCTCGTTCAATATCATTTTCCGCTTCATCGTCGGTTTCAATCACGCCTTTGTGGACATCCTTTTCAGTGTCACCAATTTCATGTACCGCGAATGATTCTTCCAGTAGAAATACTACATTGCACGCAACTTCAATTTTATGTGTTTCCGGATTCCAAACTCGATATCCTTTTGAGTGGTTGTCGTATCCTACTAAAATACACTTGACTGCTTTGGAATCAAACTTTCGTCGCTTTTCCTTTGGAACGTGAACAAAAACTTCAGATCCGAAAATTCTTAAATGATCAATTTTCACCTGTTTGTCGTACCACAACTCATACGGTGATTTGTTTACAACATTACTCGTTCCAGTTCGGTTCAAAACATACGTTGCCGAATTCACTGCTTCCCCCCAAAATTTCTTATCCATTTTCTTTGAATGGATCATAGTTCTCGCAGCCTCAACAATCGTTCGCATTTCTCTTTCTGCGCAACCATTTTGCTCTGGAGTGTATGGCACCGTTCGTTGATGATGAATTCCATTTTCGTCAAAAAACTTTTTTATCACATCATTAACAAATTCCGTTCCATTGTCCGATCTAAAAATACGAATGTTGTGTCCATCCTTTTCTGCTAACTTAACAAATTTCTTAACGTTATCTGCAACCTCGGACTTTTGTTTCAAGAAAAATACGAAACGATAATGTGAGTAATCGTCCTTAAGTAACAAAAAATATCTAGAATCACCGAGTGAAGTTACTTCCATCGGTCCACACAAGTCTGCATGAATAATTTCGCCGCACTTCAATGATTTCTCTTCACGACTCTTGAAGCTTCCACGATGATGTTTTCCATAAACGCATGCTTCGCACGTAAAATTCTCATTGATGAAATCAATGCCTTTTTCTTGCAGAAATTTCTTAACATGTGTAACGTTTTGATGTGCAAGTCGCTCATGCCATGCACGAAGCGAAATCTTCTTTATAGCTACATTTGCGGTAGCCGCATCATCTTCTAATGGATTCACCACTTTGAACAACATTTGGAACAATTTCCCATTTTGTCGAACTCCCACTGCAACAACATTGTTATCTTTTAACAATTCACAGCGCTCGTTGTCCGATCGAAATTTGTAACCACGATCCATGGTTTTTCCTGAAGAAAACAAATTCACTCCAATTTCAGGCACATATAAAACATCCACAATTCTTTTGGAAATCCATTCATCCCCGTTAAAAGCAAGAATATTTATATCACCTTTTCCTGTTGCCTCGATTGTCGCTCCATTTCCTACAGTAACCTTTTTGGATGTTTCCACAAAGTTTTCGAACCATATACGACAATTGCACATGTGGTCACTTGCACCTGAATCCCAAATCCAAGCGTCTTTTTCATTGGTTGAAAACGAAACATGACTCATAAATGCATCGGTCGATGTATTTCCTTGCTTCGTTTCCGTGTCAGTCTTCTTTTGAGGACATTCACTTCTATAATGACCTTTTTGACCACAACCGAAACACTTACCCTTAGGCTTTCTATTTTTACCGCTGTCCTTTTTTCCTTGATTCACCGAATGACCTTGGTTTGCTGAACCTTTCAAACTATTTTTCTTAAAATAATTTCTTTTCGCCAGCAGCGCTTCCACACTTTCAACTTTTCTTTGAGACATAATTCGAAGTTCCTCAGCCATTAATCGTGAACGCAAATTCGCCATAGTTTGTCCATCCGCACTTGTCGATTCCCATGCACTGTGAAAATGATTGTATTCAGCAGGCAACGACATTAGGACTTTTGTAATAACCATCGAATCGGAAATATTTTAATTCTGATCTTTCATTTGCTGCACGATTTCCATTAATTTCGATAAAAATGTCGCAATATCATCACTTGGCTCTTTTGTGAAACTATAGTACTTTTGTTGCAAAAATAAAATATTTGACCTGGATGTTTGCTCATAAGTGCTTTTGAGTGTCGTCCACATATCACTTGCAGTTTCACAATTCATGATTTGCAGTAATGGTTGTTTTTTACACGCAGCTGAAATTGCTCGTCGTGCTTTGGCATCTGACCTCTTCCACGCAACAATTTGTGTAGCATAATTTTTTTTTTGAAATAACTGGTGGCGGTTCGGTGCCGTCCACAACACCGAATAATTCACTTGCTTCCAAAAATTGTTTTATTTGGAACTTCCAAGTGAGCCAATTACTGCCACCTTCCAAACGATCTATTCCCATTTTATCGTTATCCATATTTCTCTATTTTACGATCACTGGGCCGTATAACCTGTTCAACTTAATCAGATTTGCGCCGCGAAGAGATTTGAATAATATATAGAAATAAATAAGTCGATTATGCATAAAACAAATAACGTGTATATTTTTCAGACTTTTGAAATACAAGTGCAACTGTTATTAATTAAAAATGACATACATAGCCAGAGCTATACAAAATAACTTAAACTAAACAAAATATTAATTGCGCGTTTGACTAAACTCAACACTAACCTACAAATTAGAAAATTTGAAATGAATTAAATTTATGTTTTCTTTTAAAGAAGGACTTTGTGATTATTCTGCTTCGTATTTGTGTCTGTGTTACAAGTGCTACAAACTTCGGTTATCCATGTTTACAAGTGTCTGCAGCTATCAATTACAATCAGAATTATTTAAACCTTGCAAGGTAGTAAATTTATTTGGCCATTATTAATTCAGATCTGATAATTTTCGTATATTTAGCTTAAGTTTAAGAAGACGCTGACACCTCCACAAATTAAAACACATTTAGGCAACATTATATCATCAATTATTTGCATCATTTATGTACTACGTACCTGTAAATATTCCGATAATAGATTTAGTTTCTCTCAATTTGTTTCGTATTTCTGGAAAGCGAACGATAATAAACTTAAGCACCATTTTTAAGACTGGGCGTAAGTGACGAGTACTTGTTGAGTAATAAACTAGCGTCATGAGGAATTAGATAAAGGCAATTATACACCATTCGGCTCACTTCGCATCTTGTAAATTTAAGAGCTCCGAGTGTACATTACATAGTAATAGATAGAAGAATTTTGATGTATAGAATTGACTGTAAAGTTTATTACTTAAATATTAGTATAATTCAAAAAAAAATTAAAAATCTTTCTAAAATGTTTTTAATATTTTTCTAAGTGAATGTGTAAAATCACTATTAAATACATACAACAACTAAATTTAATACATTCACTGAACCTTAATTACCGGTACATCGGCATCTGAAAATATAAATCGCATAATTTAGAAATCAACTGCAGAGTTTCTAACAATATCAGACTCGTCATTGTAATATTTTACAATGATTCCAAAGCTAAGATTACAATGCTATTGGATGCTGTATTTTTGTATAGATTTTTGTTTGTTTATCTCGTATCTATTGCCTGGCAACAACTTTTCGAAAATATGTGAAATTATTTTCAATTTATTCTTATTCTCTTGTGATATTACAAGTAAAAATACATTACTTGTTTGTTCTCATGATTATTGAATATTGAATAATCTTCCAAAATCCGACAAGACTGCACCAATTAAGTTCGTATACGAACTATAATTAAAGTTATAACTTAAATTTTTTAAAAAAAAGCTCAATTTAAATAAAAAATTGTAACCTTATAATCGATAATGTATGCTTTCTTGTACTCCATTCTTAATTATTTATTGAATTGACTCTAATATCAAATTGTAGAACTATGATTGAATATGTTACAATACCACTAAAAAGCTAAGAAAAAGTTAAAATTCAATTCAAAATCAAAAATTTTTTATATATACAACGTACCAAATACAATAACGACTTATCGATTTGAAATAATCCACTTGCTGTAAATTTAACTTTTGTGTGTAATATTTGCAATAAAATACATAAAACCTGAAATGATATTTAATTAATACTTCAAACATTAGATGAATCGAAGAAACGCAATTACATTTAAATCTGCACCCGCATTATTTAAACTTGGAGAATTGAGATTAAGCAGTATATTTCCAAATTTTTCAGCCTACAGTTGAAGAAAAATAATTAATAAAAGTGAATTATAATTAAGTTACCTCAGTGGAGACTTGAGACGATCCAAGCGTAAGCAATATAGGTCCCAATACATGAATAAAAATTGAATTCAAATAAATTACAAATGCCTTAGCAGATAAATTTTTGGAGTTGAAGATTTTCATTGCAATGAAAAATGTAGTATTCATGATACTAAAAAATGAACAAAAAATTAAAATGGACATTTGAAGCGAAAATGTTTTGTTAATTTTGGTGCTAATCATCCATAATTTATAATGTAGATTTCTTAACATCTTTATGCTATGCAGATCAAAATTATTTTTCTCGGTGAATCTGAAAATAAATTAAATTATAGTGTGGACTAATAACACAGGCGAACAATGAAAATACTTTTTCAATAATTTTAACAAATTCCTATGTAATTTGGTGTACTAATTCCGAAAAAAAAAAAAAGAAAATAGTCGTATCAACCACCAATTTTTCACATTTTAGCTTAAATGGTTAAAAACTGGCTATTTTAACCATTTTTATAATTTTTTTTAAGGGAACCTCATTCTTTTGTTTCAATTTTCCACAATTTCATCGCATAGTACCCCTACTTAGCTTTAAAATACATTTTTCTAAATCATTCTTCGATTTTTTTAAGTGAAGATATGCAATTTTGAAGTCGAGAGGTTGTCTAAAAGTAAATTCGGATCGCTAAAACGGGTGACTGCACGCGACTAAACCTCTTGACTTAAAAATGGTATATCTTCACTTTAAAATATCGTAGAATGATTTAGGAAAATGGATTTGAAAGCTAAGTAATAGTACCAAAATTAAAACAAAAAAATGAGGTTCCGTAAAAAAAATCATAAAAATGGTTAAAATAGCCAATTTTTACCATTTAAGTTAAAATTTCAAAAAAACCTGACGTGTTGGAAAAAACTGAGCACTGATTCGTGATCAGCACACCCCATTTACTATAGGACACTTGAAACACTTTTTCATAAAAGTAAAAACGTAGGCCTGTGTAATAAACAAAATTGTTTTTAATTATGTTCCATTGAACATTTATTAAAATAATTGATTTATTAGAAATAATATATGGGTTGAACGACTGAAATGAGTTTGAATTGATATGAAAAGTAAAAGCAGCTTAAAAATGTTAATATTTAGTTACTTTTTGTTTCGTATTTGTGAACGACGGAAAAAGTGGTGTAGCTGATATAATATTATAATTTATAATACTTACCTAATAATAGAATTTTGAGCCGTATTAGAATATTTTAATTTCCCAATTGTTATCAATTTCATATTCAACCATTTAAATCGCTGCTTTAATAAGTGCATAAATCCCCAGATCTGTAATTCAATACAAACTCCAGCAATCATAAAAACGTTCCAATTGAAGTAGATCATAACAGAAATAATTTTTCTACCTGTCGAATAGTACACCGATGAATAAATTGCATCTCCTAGTAGGAAAAGCAACAGAAGCAAAGTAATTGTGATAAATTTTACTCGAGTTCTCTTATGCTCCTTGTTTAAATTTAAAAATTTAAAATTTGTTTTCAAACTCTCATTATCAAAATCTGATAAACTGACAATTATTTCTAAAAACTAATGAATTCATATTGATATTATATCATTACACAAATTTTGTAGAATTGTTTACATTTTTGTAGAATATCCAACTCAGTGTTACGCCGAAGAATAAACTGAGATAATGAAGCAAAACAGTTAAGTACTGGATAATTGATACAACTAAAGATAATTTAAAAAAGGTTCTTATTCGTAAAGTAAAATGAATAGTTACACTCAAATTAAAAATTATTAAAAGAATGCCCCATAGCACGCATTTTATTGATAACTGTTTTGCTGGCAACGTTAGCGAATTGAACCCAAAACATTTTGTTATCAAAAGTAAGGGTTTTAAAGCCGAAATTACGTAGTTCACTTTAGACATTTAAAAATCAACTGTATAATGACATAGCACAAACTTAATTGTTAGTATTGAATTTCGATAAGCAATGCAGACCCTAACATTTTTCGATAATTCACTAAAGTATTTGAACAATAAATAATGTTTAAGACGTCAACGTTTAATAAAAAATGGATGTAGCCATGCCCATGACGTTATCATACGTTTAAATAAAAAAATAATAATAAAATATTTACACGATTATCGATTATTACTTTTTTTTTTATTATTTTTATAAATATATAAATCTTAACTTGTGAGAAATTATAAACAATAAAACTTCAATAGAACAAGTTAAATAAATAATATTTAGAATTTTATTTATATTATTTATATTTATATTACTTATAAATAAAATTCTGACGAAGGCGAAATCACAACGCCGAAAGCTTAAAAAAATATAATTTCAATTATATTATTTATTTAACTTGTTCTATTGAAGTTTTATTGTTTTTATTATTTATATGGAGCAGAATATTATAAAAAAATAAATTAAAAATGATTTTTGCGTTTCCGTGTACCGATTTTAACCAAAATCTAATCAGCTCTAAGTCTCAATATTTATTTACCAAATACAAAAAACGTTTTGAGGTATAGCGCACACAAAATTTGACCACATACACACGTACATACATACAGACATTTTTTTCAAATGATGATTTTCCACCTCCATTAATAACCACGATGGCATTTTTGAACATGAAAGAGTTATTAGAGAGTTTTAAATAAAAAACTAAATTAAATTTAACTCAGTTTTGATAATGACATATGATACTATATTGTCATTATTAATATATTTTGTAAAATTTTGGAATTGCTAATAATCTTGATAAAAATTTACAACCTCAAGATCAACAGGTTGATCAAAATTTTGTTAAAAACTATGATGAAAATTTGACCGTGTATTTACAAAATACAAAAAAAAAACCTAATCCTACTAGTTAACTAAAATATAAAAGTGTTGCAGTAGCAGTGTGGTGCTGGAAAGAGTAATCAGAAGATCGTGGCTTACGCCGATGATGTAATCATAATGGCAAGACCAAACAAAGTCCTACTAAATGCATTAGAGGATATAGAACGAGAAGCTCGAAAAAATAAGGATTATATTACTGACTGTGAATGAAGAAAAGACTAAGATTATGAAATGTAGTATACATAGAAAAAAGAGAAGGCATATAAGTGACAAGAATCTTAAACTACACTTTTGAAGAGATTAGAAAGACTAAATACTTTGGAATACAGAAAATGACACCAATAAAAGAGGAGAAATGGTGAAGAATAGAGTGATGTCGAGCAATAAAGATTTCTATAGCAACCAAAACCTGCTGAAGAATAAAAATACAATGAAAAACACCAAGATTAAAATTTATAAGACGACGAATTTATAAGTAACATACGGAATTGAGCTGATCAGTTTCATAAAAGTAGAAGAAGAAAAACTCAGGATATTTGAGAAAAAGGTGATGAGAAGAATACTAGGACCTGTAAAGGTGAACGAGAAATAGTATCGAAGAAAAACTAATCTAGAGATAGCTTGAAAACTACAAGACGCTGATAGATAGTCAGACACGTTAAGGCTCTGAGATTAGAATGGCTGGGACATGTAGATAGAGAGGAGAAGAGACAAGAGCCATATTAAGAATAATGAAATGGAATTCTGATGTAAATAGGCCGAGAAGAAGACCAAGGAGGAAAGGGAGGGAGGTTGTGATCGACAATCTAAGACGTCTAAGACAGATAAATGTGGATGACTGGAGAGATAAGATGTTGAAGATGAAGATATGAAAAAAGGTTGTGGATGACGCAAAAACAGAAAAGAGGTTTTGAGATGTGAATTGGAGAAAGAAGGTGAAAACGGGGACTACTCCACTCCAACAGACTGGATTTGAAACATTGATAAGAGAAGAAGTAGCGACGGTAAGTCAGAATTTTGTTAATCCTTTGTTAAATTTTGGATATTTTCAAATTGAAAATATACATGGATATATTATGTACATTGTGATCACATATTTAAATTTGATTTTAAAATCGATCTTTATGCATGCGACGTAAAACCTCTTGTTTGTGACATGCTCAATCCAAGATATTCTGAGCAATCTTCGGTACATCCACATCTCCAAAGCCTGCAGTTTATTTATGAATTAAACCTTTAGAGTCCATCCTTATAGTATATAGGCACTTTGAGACGCGCTAGCGGCTTTACAGATCTAATTCCCGGCCCCACAATAAGAACTTCATCTTAGAAAAGGAATTCCGTGTCATCTCTATTCGTTTCCTGATTTCATAATCGGGATTCAAATTTTTTGCAACCAACAGCTCAAATTCTTGGTCTTGTCCACCTCTCCTGTCGATGCGTATAGGATAGTATTGATGATTCTTCCGATTACCTTGATTCCATGATGTATTTCCTCCAGAGCTTCCTCAAACATGGCTTCCGAGTACAAATTGAAAAGGAGTTGTGAAATCCAGAGGGGACTGTAATTTTCGGTTGTGCCTTCTCCAAATCTGAAGTGAGCTGATTTGTATTCGTTTTGCTATCATTACAGCCTTTGAATGATATTTTTTTATTATCAGATACAAAGTAAAATGGAATAAACAAAAAAAGTGTATCAACGTAGGTTATTAGCACTACTTAATATTATAGTAACATTTACACAATTAATTAAATGACTATAAAAAACTAAATAACATATTTGAACTGAATTAACAATGAGATAATAAAAAGATTAAATTTTAAATTTTGTTAAATAAACCCGATGACTGTAGAAACTTTAGTAACTTTAGAACGTTGCATCTTGTGTTTGATAGTATATCTTCTAGGCTATCAGGCAGTTCGGCAAAATGTCTTGCTGCCTGATATTTTGGGCAGTGTCTTAAGATGTGGCTGATGTTTAGGAGGTTGCCACAAAGACAGTTTGGGGGTTTATGAGTATATTGTGTCTCACTTTGCCGAAAGCTTTCTTGTAGTCGATGAAGCAGATGTACACTGGTCGTTGTTGATCGATATATATTTCTACTTGTATAGAGAACATGGCTTCTCTCGTTTCTAGACCGTTTCTGAAGCCAAACTGCGTATCTCTCATTGCTTTCTCCATAGGCGCGCTTTAAATTTTATTTGAAAGTGAAATTAATATTGGCATGAAATTTGGAATAGTATATATTTTTTTGACGAAATTTACCTATAAACTGAGAAAGAATAACACCGTAGTAGCGATCCTTTTGTAAACTGGATATTATTAATACTGGATGTCTGGTGAACAGCATTTAAAACGATTTACAATTATAAGAGATAAATTTCAAGGTCAGAGAATTCACTAAACTGAAAATTTTCTGAAGGTCAGAAAGGTCACTGAACTAAATTTGGGTAATTTTTGGGGATTTTCCCTTCTATTCATTGAGAAATAATTTAGAGAAGAGTCTGGAAAAGAACTTCTATGTAGAAGTCTGATATTATAATTTGTAATTTTTTTTATCATCACCAACTTGTTTAATTTAATTGATATACACTTGAGGACGTTTGTAACTGCTGCTCAGTAAACCTTTTTTTTAAGCAAACAGGTATTCAGTTGTCTGTAGGTCTGCTTGTGCTGAGTTGAACAGATTAGATAACTTGAGTTGGATCATTTGTGTTTTGTAGTGGCATCTATCTGTTTTATGTCTGATTTCATAATACTTTTAACGGGCCGTTAAATTTAACTAACCAATGGAAATCATTCCTTAGTGCTAACAAACCAATAAAAATCATCCGTTAACTTTAACAATTTGTTAAAAGTTTTATGAAATCAGGTGTTAGTAGTTCTAGCTCATTGACACAGATGATCCAGAAAAGAGCTTTAATATCGAATAAATTCCCGTCTTTCCGTTTGTTGAATTTTATTTCGGTATTTGGCGCCCTAAGAGTATTTCCATTCGAAGTTGATAACATTGTCAACTTCAATTGTAAGAACCAACGGTGTAACGTGCCAAAAGACGTTTTGACTGGTAACCAACATTTGGTTGAGATAATTTTCGTAAGTTTTTGTTGGGCGCCATTATGCGTGAATTTTCGAAAGAGATTGACGTATAATCTGAAATCTGGTGTTCGTACAATTTTATAGTTTTCAATGGTTAATTTTATTTAATTTTACCGTATAGCGGGTAATTATGAAATTATCTTACTAATTAATTTGTTTAACAAATTATTTTTAGCACCCAGATTTATGAGTTGAACGTTTTTTTGTAATTATTCGTTTTTTATTGGTATCACAATTTAATTTTAGACCTCGTAAAATGGATATTTCTCAATGTTTTTTTTAATTTTTATTTTAACTAATATGTTGTACATATTATCAATCAGAATGATTAAATAAATTTACATTCTATAAGATAATTTGATGTCTTCTTTTTGTAGGGGATTCCGCCCATCGGCTTTACCCGCAATAATATTTCTTTATATCTGTAATAAGTCACGAGGCCATTTTCGTTTTAACCTTCTGTAGATGTTATCTTCAAGAAGTTGAGCTATACTTGGATTTGGATGGTCTTCGAGTTTGGTATGATATTTTTCTGCTCGCTTCTGGATTTCTTCGTGTACATATGGTATTTGAAGATCTGTATGTAGGGTGTTATTACTTATGTACCACGGTGCGTTTACCATTATACGGAGAGTTTTAGATTGGAATCTCTGAATGATATTGATGTTTGACATACTTGAACATTCCCATAATTCCAGACCATAAGTCCATATGGGTTTGATGATTGTTTTATATATTCGAATCTTGTTCTCCATTGACAGGGTAGACTTTCTTCCAATTAGCCAGTACATTTTCTTTACTTTGATGTCCATTTCTTTCCGTTTCTTACCAATGTGTATCTTCCATGTTAGTTTACTGTCCAGATGTAGTCTCAAGTATCTAGCTTCTGTTGCAGATGGTATCATCGTATCGTTAATATAGACTGGGGGGCATATACTGCGTCTTAAAGTAAACATCACGTAAGAGGATTTTGCTTAATTCACCTTTATTCTCCACCTGTTCAGCCACTCTTGCAAAAGTAAAAGATGTGATTGTATATTTTGAGATACTGTAGCAGGGTTTTCGTCCGTTGATGTAATATTAGTGTCATCGGCAAATGTGGCTGTTTCCGTATGATCTGTAAGTCGAAAGTAAAAAGCAAATACAGCAATGATCCAATCACGCTTCCTTACGGAACTCCTGATGTTATCGGGCAAATGTTTGAAACTTCATCATCTTGTTGAACTTGAAACCAACGATTTTCCAAGTAAGATTTTAATAGATGATAATAATGATATGGCAGATTCTTTTTAATTTTGTACAACAGCCCTTTATGCCACACTTTATCGAAAGCCTGTTTGATGTCAAGGAAAACCGCCCCGCAGTATTTCTTCTCTTCCAAGCTTCTATAGATGTTATCTACAATTTGATGACACTGTTGGATGGTTGAGTGTTGTCTTCGAAATCCAAATTGATGTGCTGGTAAAAAAATTTCTAGGAGGTTTTCATCATTCATACGTTTTAATAATAGCTTCTCCATTAGCTTTGATAGAAGTGGTAGCAAACTAATTGGTCGATAAGAATTTGCATCTGTTGGGGGTTTTCCAGGCTTCAAAATTAAAATTATTTTAGCAAATTTAAGCTGTATTGGCCAATGTGCTAATCTTAAGATAGAATTGTACAGCATCGTAAGAAATTTTACTCCCAATCTAGGTAGTTCATTCAATAATTTTGCTGTAATAAGGTCGTAGCCAGGAGATTTTTTTTGATTTAGTTTTCTTATTTCTTGTTTAACTTCATAAGAAGTAAACTTTTTAATGGGTAGAGACATTTGTAGTGGAGCTTGGAGAAAGTCATTTATTTCTTCATCTGGTTCATCGGAATGAGGTTTAAAAACTTCTTCTAGATGTTGAGAGAATAGTGCTGCTTTCTCTATGTTTGATCTTGCCCATGATGAATCAGATTTTTGTAGCGGAGAAGCAGTGATTTGAGGCCTCTTAAAACCTTTTGTGGCCTTCCAAATGGTGTTATCTTTTACTGAAAGATCAGATAGATAATATTTAAATGACTCGTTTTTTGCTTCTTTTATTATTCTTTTGAGATGATTTGCAATTCTGTTGTATTCTGTTTTATCTTGGGGATGATTGTAACGATGCCATCTGGCTCTTGCTCTTCGTTTTTCAGCTAAAACTTGACGTATTTTCATAGGTATGTTGTATTCATTACATGTTTCCTTTACCAATGGAGTTGCTTTCCAACTAGCTTCTTGGATAAATGTTACGAAGTGATTGGTCGCCTCTTCTAATTCTTCGTTTGTTTTTATTGGTAACGTGAAGTCTAGTTTTTGTTGGAGAAGTTCTTTGAATATTTATCAATGTTGGAAATATTTTCTTATCCACATATTAAGGTTCCCATATTTTCTCGTTGGTTTTGCGATGACGCGGTTTATCTTTCATCTGTTCTGAAGATTTGGGTTGGAAAATATTATTATTTAACATCAAGTATGCGAAGAACGGTTATTTTGTTTCCTTGTATGCCCATGATTGTTTTTTTTTTTATTCACAAGATGATGTATCCTTGTGAATCCGTGGTACCTAATGCATCAGAATTAATTTCAAGTTGGAGAACCAAACTTCCTGGTTTTGCCTTTTTGATGTCTCATCACCTTTCAATCCCGGACGTGGATTTATGTCCTTTTTATTTGGGATGGTACACCTCAACTTCAAGCGGATGATTTGATTTCTTTGTAGAGGTTAATTGAGTTTGCAGTCACTCTTTTTTGGTTGATGAGTATTGGAACTGGCAAGTTGTTGATTTTTTTTTAATGAGTATTTTGTGTTCTCTATTTTGTAGACTTCCATTCCTGGATGGTAGACCAATAGATTGAAGTAGTAATTTTATTGAATTCGAAAGGTCTTGACGAAGGAAAGACAATTGCCGAGTCCTGAAATTGGTAGTACTGCATTCAGGGTAAGTCTCATAGAATTAGTGAATTAATTAAATTGTCGACATCTATTTTTTCTATCTGTGTTAATACAATAAATAGACTCTTGTTTTCTTTTTAGTTTTATTTGTATTAACTGGCGTCCACTTTAACATCGTAATTTTTCCATTTAGATGAGTATAAATCTGATTATTGAAGAACTTTTGTTACAAACCTACGATGTTTTCCGAAAACCCACGCTCTCGAGAACTGCGTTTTAAGTAACAAAGCTAGCTAACACTTAATAACAAGCAATTTACGCCATAACGGATTGAAACAACCCTACACCGAACTTGCGATAGGTGGGCACACCTACCCTTGTGCTCGAGGAACTATGTGTTAAATCCCGATAGCTGACCAGTGACCAACTTTATGCAACATCAATGGTTAATAAAGTGGCATCTTGTTTAGGCTACAAACTTCTGCACTTTATGTTCTGCCATTAGTAATTATCATCGGTAGCGCTTACCGATAATAAATTTATTTACTATTTTCAACCTTCTTAGTTTCTATAATTATTATCAAATATTATATATATATATATATTTGTGAATCGACGTTGTGACCCCAAATTCGCATATAAACCGACGTTGTGGCACCCATATTTACGTTGTGGCACCACTTGATGGTGCCTGAACGTTTTTCCACTATATTTGTGTTCTTCATGGGCCTATACGTCTTAATACCAAATTTGAGAGAGGTGCCGGTTTGACCATATACACCATAAAAGTTGGCGTTTAGTTCGCTCGTATAAAATCATATAAGTCTAGGGGGCGCTCTTGTAGTTCTAATAGTAGCTTGTTGACGTTAATGCGCCTTTAGGCACCTTATCGTAGTATGCAATAGTTTGACGTTTAGGCACACATAAATTTTATATTTGAGTATTAAAAGATTTGTTCGTTAAAGTTTAGGAATGTTTAGATGAGAGAGAGCGGGTCTCTCTCTAGCTCACTCTTTTATCGTATCCTTATGAGTTATGACCGACGAAATAATATTATACTTTTATAATTCTGAAAAACATCTATAGTTAATTTAGCTTTTATATATTTCCTAATGTTTAGTTCACATTATAATAATATCTTATAATAATCAATTAGTAGATATTTAAAAAAATATTTTTATTTAATAAAAAAAGTAACAAAATTTTCTGATATTTGAAATTTCTTTAACCCTTGAATTATTGTTTTTATAGGTATAAAATTAAAACTTGGTACACTGGCTATAAATTTTTTTTTAAATCTTTTATTTTTTTTTACGAAGCCTATGTATACCCCTTGTTAACGAGATACAGGATGTTTTAAAATTAAGACATTATGTCCTATATGGAAAAATAGAAAATATATAGAAAAATTTTAAAAACACTGTATAACTGTGTTACACGTCATAGCAATAACCATTCCAAACACAAACAAAAATCCACATGTCTATAATCCACACAGCCGTTTTGAACTTCTACTACGCAACCCTTACTGTTATTCGAAAAAATTTATTTAAATCTCAATAATATGGACCCACAAATTTTTAATACGAATTTATGAATGTCTTAAATTTAGTACATCAAAATCAAATGCCGCGAATATTAGAGAATTGTTATAATAATATAAGATACCTAAATAATTATAAATAAAAATTACTAATTTTGGTCGCTTTTAATTTAAGGTAATTGCTGCGAAAATTTGTGATGAATCATAATTATTATTAACTTTTGAATGATGAAAATTTATGATTAAGGAAGATAATGATGGTAAGAGCTTATTCCAGTGACGGCGCCAGCGGTGGGTTAAGGTGGGCACTCGCCAACCCTGTTGATTAGAGTGTCTACCCAAATTTTTTAGGTGCTTATTTAAATTATGTATTTTTTTAAGTTTATTTATAAATTTTGTGTACTTCTGCCTTCCCCAAATATATTGGGCCCAATTGGTGCCCACCCATTTTAAAAATGCGGTGATTCGTGCACAGTTACTTATACTTATTACATAACTTTTTAAGATTATTCTACTCTTCAGTAAATTTTTTTTCATACCATGTTATCAGTGCCTTAACTGTTTATTACTAGGTGATGAGATATAGTCAAATTCATTTTAACTCGAGCATGACGCATAGAAAAAAAGTGCAAACTTCGAAGAATTTTTATTTTCTGTCACTTTTCTAATAGTTACTTCTTGTATACGAGACAAATTCAGATTTAAATTCTACTAACCAAGCAAGTTCTAGTTCGACGTGCCCGTGGTTGAAATTATAAAATTTATAAAAAGTAAAAACAACCGCCCGTTTTTCAGGCAATCTTATCAGTTTTTAATAAGTCGGCCGCGTAATTCATAATTAGTGTCTCTGAAACAACTAATTTTCCTATTACATCTGGGCGGAATTTTTAATAATTTCGTTAAAAAAAGGTAGTGAAGTCAAATAGTACCTGTAATTTTTCCCGTAATGACAAACGACGAAAGATTCAATAGCAGGGTTGTTACTTTATCATGCAGCCGTATTAGACTCATTGGCTACAAAAAGACGATTTGTAGTATGCCTTTTTAAGTATGCCTTTTTAAATACGATACCTTCAAAAAAGTTTAGCACTTCATACAAACCCTGTAATTTTTAAAATTATGTAATTCGTTGCCGTTCTTACAAATTTTTTTAGGTATAATTTTACCTTTTTTCGCCATAACAAAATTAACGCGATTTCTAATACATAGAAGTAATTATCACTTTGAATTTCGGAATTGAAATATTTTTTCATTAATGTTACTCCCAAATGCTTACTTTTTAGATGGCGTGTAAAGTGCTTATTAATTTGAAAGGTATCACAGTAGCAACAATACATTTTTTTATAATTATTACTTTTTATAAATTCAACCACGGGCATTAGCGTCGAACTGGAAGTTGCTTAGTTAGTAGAATTTAAATGTGAACTTTATCTGATCGTTGGTGAAATTTAAATCAGAATGTGATTTCCCCATATTTTCTGCTTGACACGATCAACATCATTTGTATTTTTTGTAAAAAAATTTGTATTGAAAAATTGTTACAAATTATTTGTACTTGACGATTACTAAATTGTCTTACGATTTTACGAATTACGAAACTAAAACTTATTTTATTATAGCTACGATTAAAATTGTTAAGTACATGGATATAAAAAAAAAGTTAAATTCATTTTAACTCGAGCATGACTCGAATTTTATGAAGTACATGAAATAACATGAAGTAACTATTGGAAAAGTGACAGAAAATAAAAATGCTTCGAAGTTACTGATATCATGATATGAAAAAAAATTTACTGAAGAGTAGAATAATTATAAAATGTTAATAACTAATAAATACTATGCACAAATCACCGCATTTATCGAATAAGCTCTTACTAATGAGCTCTTACCATCATCAAGCTCTTACCATCATTATCTTTCTAATTGATAAGTTTTCATCATTCAAAAATAACCAATAATTATGATTCATCACAAATTTTCACAGCAATTACCTTAAATTAATAGCGGCCAAATTAGTAATTATTAAAACCAACATTTTATTAGGCATTCATTCTTATAATATAGCATGTACCGTTATGTCGGTGTCGATTTTAGCAAATCCTCTTGAAAGGTGCTTTTGGTTTAACATTTGTCTAGTAAAACATTTTAAAATATTTATTACGATTTGTCCGATTTTGAATTATGCCATTTTATGTATATTTTATTCTAATGATTAACAAAACAATAAAAACTCATTGAAAAATTAATTTGGGATAATTAAATGCCCTAAAATAAAAATTGTTGATTTCTTAATGCATCAGAGTAAACGTTATTGTGATCTAGAAATGTTTTAAGTTCATAGTTTTATTAAAATATGAGTACAATAAATATGAATTTTAGGGCGATGTCTTTTGAATATACATATGCGTTAAAACTTTTTTTAATAATGAAAATTTTAATTTAGATTATCGTCTTCTAGAAGAAAGTGTAAAAACTAAAAAAAAACGAGTTTTAAAGTTTGAATCGCCCGAGGGTAATATTGTATGGTATTTGGCGGGTATTTTCTAAGGGCTGCACTATGTTTACCAGATGTCAACTAGTAGTGATAGTTAAGCTAGTCACAATTGTCAAGGTTGACCAACAAACAAAGATAATAGAAGATTATTTTACACAAAAATTTAAATTTTATACAAAGTGAGCAATGCTCTCTACTTTGTCATGGCATTAATTATAATAAACTTATTGTTAATAAACCATAATAATACCAGAAAAGTATGTTTAATTTTATTTTGAATTTTACTTAAAATCCAAAACAAAACTAAACATTTTTTTAATAAAAATTTGTTTATTTAAGAATTTTGGTGACCATAATAATATAAACTGTTACTTATAGCAGTTTTTTATGTATAACAATTAATATATTATTATGCACAGGTACCAATTAAATTGGTGAAAAACTTCAACTAAAACTTATTTCTTGTCTGCAGAAGCAAATGTGTTAACTTCAACGAAAGTGTTTAAATTATTGAAATGAAGGTCATCAGAAAGGTGCAACGACGTTCATATATGACGTTCTATATATACGCAGTAAGGGTGCCACAATACTTATATATACAGCGTATATATAGGATGCCTCAACGCAATATTTTTTTTGGGTCACAACGCATATTTACTTTTTGGTGCCTGATAGTGAATCTATGCGTATATAGATATATATATCAAATAGGATAAGACTTAAAACATGGCCGCTTAAGTCGCGCTTTAGTTGCTCCGTGTAAATTGAAAATATTTCGCATGTTTATTTGCATGGCGTCGTGATCTGCACTAAAAAGTATTGGTTGGGCATCGAGGCTGTGCTGTGAGTGTTGGTGCATCTATTAATCTACTGCTTCTCTGTTTGTTTTAATTTCAATTCGCCAGATATAATATATAGCTGTCACTTTTCGTTAAAGTTCTGCGCCGTTGAGACAATGGGTAAAACACGCAGCGCGACTGATGCTGAAAATAACTCTGAGGTCATCAGTATCTGTGAGAAGGTGTGCGAAAAGGTTCTTTCCGTTTTCACAAAGAGGATTGAGGATAGATTCGACTCCTTGGAGAATTCCATCGCCGATATAAAAAAAACTGCTTCCGAAAATCAGAAACGAATTGATGTCCTCGAAGAAAGGCTGGACACTATGGAGCAATATAGCAGACGGAACAGTTTGCGTTTGTATGGAGTTCCTGATCAAGTAAGCGAAGACATAAACGAATTGGTACTCGGAATAATTAAATCGAAACTGAAACTGGATATCACATTGGACGACATAGACAGATTACATCGTGTAGGCAAAATGAACCAGAAGCCTCGGGCAATACTGATTAAATTCGTAAATTATCAAAAACGTTCCTTAATGTTTAATAACAAAAGAAACTTGAAGGGTACCACATATGTCATTAGAGAGGATCTTACCCGAAACAGGCTCGAGGTGTATGGACAAGCAGTTAGAAAATATGGTTTCCGAAATGTTAGCACTCGTGATGGCTTGGTAATTGTGAGGACGGCTCCTGATGATGATGGAAACTCCAAGGTGCTGTTGACTGCTGCGTCTCTAAGTGAGTTAAATTAATTTCTGTGATTTAAAATAACTGCAATAATTGCTGTCTTGGATTTGTTTTCGTTTCTCTTTAAATATTCAGTTTGGTTAAAATAACTTTATCGTTGCGGTGCGACTATAATTTGTTATTAATGTGCATAAATTGTGTTATCTTATATTTAAAATTATCATGTTAGTATTGCACATTTTTGGTTTTTTACTTTAAGACCGTTAAACTTTGTTTCAGTTTATTATGTGACCTTTTTTTTCTCTTTTTTAACTATACTTAATTACATATTTTCGTATTCAGATGATGATTTTATATGCAGGCACTGCTCTTTTCACACCCAACGGATTTTTGCTTTTAAATATTATATTGATGCCACTTTTATTGGCCCTTCGGTTTATTTTGTAATGTTTTTTTTTTGTGAATTTTAGTGTTATTTATGTCGTAATAATATCTTTTTGTAGAATTTACCATAATTATTATTAGGAATTTTTTATTTTTGACTTGGAAGTGTTTGATTTTACCGCGTTCCTGATGTGGGGGAGGGCTCTATGCACATTGCTACATTGTGACTTTGATGCCTGCAATAAATAATGCATAATAAATTATATCTTAATTATTTGATTGTTCATGCACGGAGTACATTATTTGCGCACATTTGAAGATAAATTGCTGCGACTGTGTTGAGTCTTGATATTATATAATATATAGGTACCTATATATTTTTTTTACACAATTTGACTCTGGTTAATGATTAACCGGAACAACTGGCATCGCGTGCGTGTCTGGGTTTCCTTCGGGCTCGGATCGCATTGACTGCTGCTGGTAAAACCTTTTCTTTCTTCTTTACATCACTGCATAAACTCTTCCCTTCTTGCTGGTAGCGTCCATGCGTTCGATGGGTCTCTCCCGCCTACGGTGGCTGCTGTGGCCGGCCCTATGACGGCTCTTCTTGAACTGTGAGTGAATTTGAAAGTATGAGTAACAGGCTCCTTAATGTAGCACACATTAACATTCACTCGTTACTTGCCCCTGAACATTTTGACAAACTAAGGGAGCATGTGCTCCAGTATGAATATGACATAGTTGGTATCACGGAGACTTGGCTAAATAGTTCCGACTTAAGATGAAATTATTCATATTGATAACTACATTGTTGTCTGTAGGGACCGTGACTCCCGCGGAGGTGGAGTTGCATTTTTTATACATAACTCTTTAAAATTTACGCTTCTGCACTCCTCTCCCCTGATTGAACAAATCTGGATTCAGCTGTCTATTCACAACACAAAATACACATTTGGTTGTATTTATAATCCCAATAGAATGTATCTCGACAATTTTTTCAATGAAATTGAGGTTGCACTCTGTGAGGCTCAAAGTGTCTCCGATGAGATGTATTGCATGGGAGACATGAATATAAATATGTTAGAACCTTCTCGCAGTGAAACTATCAGATTCCGCTCTGTTCTTGATGCTCTGAATCTCTGTCAGATAATCAACTCCCCCACACGTATTGTGGGTAATACATCATCACTCTTAGATTTGCTTATAACTAATAAGACTGAACGAGTACTCGACTCTGGTACTCGGTCTGTACACATTGCGGACCATGAACTAATATTCTGCTCTATCTTATGTGTTAAACCATCTAGGGCTCCGAAATTTAAAGTTGTCAGAGACTTCAGAAAATTTAATCATGATCATTTCTTGTCTGATTTAAATATGATTCCATTTCACAATATGTTTCGGTTACACGATGTTAATGATAAGGTGAATTTCTTTAATGAAAATCTGTTAAATGTAATCAACGTACACGCTCCTACCAGAACCGTTCGAATCATAAAAAAACCAGCTCCTTGGCTAACTGATAATGTACGACTTCTTATGACTCTACGCGATAAGTCCTTCTCTAAATTTAAAAGGACAAAACTTCAACATCACTGGCTCGACTACAAACGGTTGAGAAATCTTACTACCTTATCGATACGAGCAGATAAACGAGCTTATCTTCAATCGACTGTTGAAGGACGTAACTCTAAACAGATGTGGAAAACACTCAAAAGCCTCAGTATCGGTAGATCTTCAGTTAATGAGATTCCGGAATCGTTGGCGGATTGTAATGCCATCAATGAATTTTTCGCATCTACAACTAAATCTGTGGACGACAACGGTCTTATTGATTACTTTAGTAACAATAAAGTGAAACCTAATATGCGCGATTTTCATTTCAATTTGATTGAAGAAACCGATGTTAATCAGTTTATTGCCTCTATTAAGACTAATGCTACTGGTGCAGATGGATTGAACGCCTCTCTACTTAAACTATGTAGTCCATTTATCTATCCTTTTATTACACACATTGTCAACTCATGTCTACTTGAAGGAGTGTTTCCTGAGGTATGGAAAAAGGCACTGATTGTCCCTTTACCCAAGGTTGTGCCCCCTGTGGAGTTATCTCAGTTGAGACCAATAAGTCTATTAAGCGTCATATCTAAGATTGTTGAAAGGGCCATGGAAAAACAATTGAGATCTTTCTTAGATAAAAATAATATTTTACCTTGCGTTCAATCGGGATTTCGACCTTTACACAGTTGCACTACGGCTATGCTTAATGTTACTAATGATATAATCCAGGCTACTGATAGGGGTATGATAACGCTACTGATTTTATTGGATTATAGCAAAGCATTTGATACTGTTAGTCACAGGGTGTTGATTGCTATGTTGAAATATTTTGGTATCTCGGAAGACGCTGCTAGGCTTCTTTCCAGTTTTTTGGTTGGTAGAAGTCAGGAAGTGGTTTTGGGGCGCAGCACCTCCGATACTTTACCGGTATTGGCTGGTGTTCCTCAGGGCTCAATCTTGGCCCCTCTGTTGTACACCGTTTATACATCCAAATTGCCAAACTTTATAAAAAGATGTAATATGCATATGTATGCAGATGACACTCAGGTTTATCTTTCCTTTTACCATGATGATGTCACGGATGCATGTAGAATCATCAATGATGACCTCCACTCACTGTACAACGGCTCCGGCCAATTTTCATTGTCTCTTAACTCAAGTAAATCTAAAGTCATTCTTTTTGGAAAATATTCAGATGAATTAAAAATATCATTAAAAATTCACATGGGTGGGACAGCTCTTGGGATTTCGGAGTGTGCACGGGATTTAGGTCTTCACATTGATGCCAAATTACGATTTAAAACTCACATTACCACCTGCATTCAGAAGGCGTACATGAACCTAAAATTAATTTATCAACAGCGTTGTATTCTATCTCGCCACTTAAAGAGATCTATTTGTGAATCCTTGGTCCTGTCGCACTTTAATCATTGTGATGTCGTCTATGGCCCATGCTTAGATTCTATTGATGTTGGTCGGATCCAGCGGGTACAGAACGGGTGTCTCAGGTTAATTTACGGCTTACGCAAATACGACAGAATTTCGCATACACTTATAAATGTAAAATGGCTCAATATGAGCAATCGACGCAAGTTACATTCCCTTCTTCTATTTCATAAAATAATTAAATCAAAAATTCCACCTTATCTTTACAACAAAATTACATTTCGTACGGACGTACATAATTTAAACTTGCGGCGAAAAATCTACTTAATCATTCCACATCACAAATTGACACTTTTCAAGCGTTCCTTTGTGTACAACATCTCCTCATTATATAACAACTGTCCAGATACATTCAAGGATTCATCTTTGGCATTATTCAGAAAGCAAGTTTTCGACAAACTTTTGGCGGAACAGAGTGCTTAATCTTTTGTTTTTTTTTTAATTTTCCACTTCCTGTGCCTGTTGATGCTACGGTCAGTTCTTGAGACGCGGGTGTAGGGTTGTCGGTCGCGTTGGTGCCGGTTGGGGCTTGGGGGGGGACTTGGATGTGTGCGCGTGCCAGCTTTTGGGTTGAGTGGAAGAGCAGGCGGCTCTCTTTGGGAGCCAATCTGAACTTCGCCCTTTTCATGTGGGGTGACACAACTGGGCGTAAACCATGTACCTCGTGCATAATCTTAATTTTTTTTTTATTTGTAGTTGTCTCTCTCATATGAAATAAAGACTATATTATTATTATTATTATTATTATTATTATTAAGGGGGTATTCTAGTTTAGATGGCCGATAAAACAAAAACAATTCATATTTTAACTATACATTTTTTATCATTCATTTATTTATATATATTTTAAGTATTCACAAAAAAATTTTTAAAACAAAAATATATATATCACACAGTTACATATTGTAATGATATTTTTTGTGTAAATATCAAAAACAATCTCTACGGCTTCCAAGCCGGAGAGCCAGACTCCTCAGGGTTGGGTTCGTTTGAGACGCAAATCCAATTTCAAAAATAATCCAAAACTAACGTAAAAAGCAATCAGCCATAAAAATTACTTAATTTTCACTTATTAAATTATTAAAATAAACCTTCGAATTTCAATAAATGGAACGTTGATTGCCAATACCACTTATCATGCAGGTGTTTGCCGTTCAAACAAATTATAAGTTTCCTTCCAAATTTTAATTTTTAATTGAGATTGACTTTTTAACAAATTTAACAATTAAGCATCCAATCAATTTCCAATGATTAATAATTTTATTTTTAATCTCTCCAATTATTCCAACAACATAAAAATCGAACAACTCCAAATTTCGTCCAAACCTCGGACGACTTTCAATCAAAAATAAAACGGAACAACTCTTACTCACGCAAATAATAATTTTATTTTCAAATATCCAAAATCAAAACGCAAATTAAAACTTACTCAAGAGAGTAACAAAAATACGTCCGCTCCGTCCCACGGACACGGCTGGAGTTGGTTATCTACCTTCTCGGTGCCAACATAAAAATGCCAACATCAAAAGTGCACAAAAATTCAAAATTTACAATAATCATTTACAAAATTAAAAGGTGTAAAAATAAATAAAACAAAATCTTAACAATTATATAAAAAATCAAATTTGATGTTTGAAACACCACAATATATTATTAACTATTCCATATGATATAAAATCTAAAAATTAATAAAATCTTTCTGAAATGATTTTAATATTTTGTTGTTTGTCCTCATGTCCGAATATTGAATACTAATTATTCCGAAATCTGACACGACTGCGCCAATTAAGTTTGGAATCTAAAGTTTGAAAAAAAACTGTGTGTTCTGTTTTACTTAATTATTAATTATTAATGATTTAACTCTAATATCAAATTGCAGAGCTATGATTGAATATGTTACAATACCACTAAAAAGCTAAGAAAAAGTTAAAATTCAATTTAAATTCGAAAAAATATTTGCACAACATTACCAAATACAATAACGAATTATCGATTTGAAATAATCCACTTGCTATAAATTTAACTTTTGTGTGTAATATTTGTAATAAAATACATAAAACCTGAAATGAAATTTAATTATATTTCAATCATTAGATGAATCGAAGATAGGCAATTACCTCTAAATCTGCACTCGCATGATGTAAACTTGGCGAATTTAGATTAAGCAGTAAATTTCCAAATTTTTGAGCCTACAGTTGATGAAAAATAATTTCTAAAACTGAATTACAATTAAGTTACCTCAGCGGAGACTTGAGAAGATCCAAGCGTAAGCATTAAAGTTCCCAAAACATGAAGTAAAATTGAATTAAAATACATTAGAAATTCGTTAGAAGATATAATATCAGAGTTAAAGGTCTTCATTGCAATGAAAAATGTAGTATTCATGATACTAAAAAATGAACATGAAATTAAAATGGTCATTTGAAACGAATATGTTTTGTTAATTTTGGTGCTAATCAACCATAATTTATAATGTAGATTTCCTAACATTTTTATGCTATGCGGATAATAACTGCTTTTCTCGGCGAATCTGAAAATTCATAAATTAAATTATTATAGTGTTGACTAATAATAAACAAAATTGTTTTTAATTATGTTCCATTGAACATTTATTAAAATCTGCGACTGAAAAAGCGATCTACTTAGCTGCTATATTACCTAATAGAATTTTGAGACATAGAATATTTTAATTTCCTAATTGTTTTCAATTTCATATTCAACCATTTAAATCGCTGCTTTAATAAATGCATAAATTCCCAGATCTGTAATTCTATAATAACTCCAGCAATTATATAAAAGTTCCAAATGAAGTGGATAGGAATAATTTTAATATCTGCCGAAAAGTACAGTATTGAACTAATTTCAACTCCTATTTGGTAAAGCAACAGAAGCAAAATAGTTATTATAAACTTTATTCGAGTTCTCTCATGCTCCTTGTTTAAATTTAAAAATTTTAAATTTGTTTCCAAACTTTCTTTATCAAAATCTGATAAACTGAAAATTATTTCTAAAAACTAATTAATTCATTTTGATATATCATTAAATATTTAAATTTTTAGAATAGTTTACATTTTTGTGGAATATCCAACTCAGTATTACGCCGCAGAATAAATTGAGAAAATGAAGAACAACAGTTAAATAATGTGTAATTGATACAACTAAAGATAATTGAAGAGAGGTTCTTAGTCGTAAAGTAAGATGGAGAGCAACAATCGAGTTAGGAATTATTAAAAGAATGCCCCATAGCACGTATTTTATCGATAACTGTTTCGTTGACAATGTTATAGAATTAAACCCTGTTACGTTTAGCTGCAATGTGGCGATAAAGTAAATT
Organism: Cantharis flavilabris; assembly: GCA_949152465.1. Classification (NCBI taxonomy): domain Eukaryota; kingdom Metazoa; phylum Arthropoda; class Insecta; order Coleoptera; family Cantharidae; genus Cantharis; species Cantharis flavilabris. Next base: position 47,252,612 of record OX424436.1, read on the forward strand.
TTTTGTGGGTCCGAAGGTTTTATTTATTGCGGCCAGCTGCAAGACAGCGTACCCTTTCCTGCAGGTTTGGACAGGCAAGACCCCCTGAACGCGATGGTTGAGTGGAAGGGAGCGCTCGAACCATGGCATTCTATTGCGAACTGTCGCGGTAAAAAGACATCTTTGAGTGAGATCTGTGTGGTTTCATGGCATAGGCCGTATGTTTTGTGCTAGAAGTTATCGCTGAGATTTTTGTTGTTTTCCTTTTTGCGGACTATAAACTTTAGAAGTGCACGTTGATAATTGTGGTCCATGTTTTGGTCAGCACCTGAGATTATCGTGCTGACTTCCGCTACCGCTTGCTACGCTCAAGCGTTGTCGTTTCGGGCCAATTATTGCACTGTTGACCATTACCGCTTGCTACCATCCAGCTATACCGTTCGGGTCATTCGAGTTAGTTCGACTCTGGCTTCACCCACATCAACGGTGACATCGGAACGCAGTTCCCGTCAGGATCGCAGCGACGTTCACGCATACCGGGTGATACCGTCACTCCAGCCATCTCCACCCACCGAAGCTAACCATCAGAAAACCACAAATGTGAGTACTAACTTTAATTATTATGTGAAGTGCTTCGAATATAAATTTGATAAAGACGTTTCGCCAATTGCCTTACACTTACTATCGATACTGTGCCAGTACGAAGGCGGGTACACTTTGTTTATAACTTCAGTACGAAGATTGTTGGTTGTCGTATTATTAATAATACTTATTGTATCGCCTAGTTTAAGTAGTTTTAGTTCATTATTTTTGATCCGTGGTCGACCCGTTACTTCTTTTAATTTATCGTTTTGCCGCCAAAATTGTAATGTGTTTATGCACAACGTTTTAATGTACACCCTTCAAATAATATTAAATACCGGTTATTTATTCTATGTCTTTGTTTTGTGTAACCATTTATTTTCAGTTTTAAGAAAACTTTGTAAGTGGTTTTGGTGTGTGAGGATTGCTGGAGGACGCCCTCGTTTCGGCTCTCGCAGACGTCGATTCGTATCTGTGAGAGACCTTGCGGTTTACTTAGTAAAGATTCACGCCCTGAGTTCCGCTGAGCTATCGTCATCTATAAGGGCATTCCGCGTTTATTTTAATTTCAAAAAGTCAATAAAAACTACCGTATCAACCCAAGACATTTTGTTACCAAAAGTAAAGGTTTTAAAGCCAAAATCACGTAATTCACTTTCGACATCTAAAAATCAACTGTATAATGGGATAGCACAAACTTAAATGTTATTGATTTTCATTCACTAAAATATTTGAACAATAAATAATGTTAAAAACGTTACGTTTAATAAAATATTAATATAAAATAAACAACACCCCCATTAATAGCCTAAGGTGGCATTATTGAACACGAAAGTGTGATTAACTAGAGAGCTTTTAATAAAGAATTAAATTAAATTTAGATGTTTAGATAATGCCATATGGTAGTATTTTGTTATTATTAGAATATTTTGTAAAAATTTATAATTTTGATAGAAAGTTACAACCTCAAGATCCATATGTTGATTAAAATTTTGTTAAAAACAAAGATGAAAATTTTAACCGTGGGACAGGGGTATTGCAAAATTAGCAAAGTTAGTTAGCAAAAAATAAATAATGCTGAAAAGCCTGATAATCTTTCCTTTCACAATATTTCTGAATTTCTGAAGATCGTCGTTCAACACCTTGTATCTGCATATTTGACGAAAATAATGTCACAAGTGGAAATGTATAAACTATAAATAAATGTATAATTAATGTAATGAAATAGATTTCCACTTGAAGCTCCCTCGTATAATAGGTTGACAAAGTATTGTAATAATAATTAATAAATATTATGGAAGGGGAAGCATCAAGCGGTGCAACAGAATAATTAATTAGTAGAGTAAGTGGTAAGAGAGTCGTCAAGTCGTAAGTCGGAAGTCATTAAGTGGACGTCATAAGGTCAAGATGTAGCCGCTTGATGGTTCCACCCGCCAAGGGTGTAAATGTAGAGTAAGTTATAGATTTAAGTATGTAAATAGTTCTTAGTATTAATTCATATTTTCATACAATAAATAGTTTATTCTGATACACCTGTGCTTACAATTAAATCAATACCAAATTAACCCTTGTCCAATTTAGCTCTAAACCCCTGAACTACACAACCCCAGTCACGAGTACCAAAATATACGCGACAATAACTTTATTAATAGAAAATATGCAGAAAAATTTATAGTGTTTCGCTGGCAGAGATTCGATTGCGACCTAATCCAACGAGTTATCAAAAATATAAGAATATTGCAGTAGCGACAGAAATTCGGGAGTTTTGATAATAAATTAAAACATTTCAAGTATAATCGTACTACTGTAAAATCCAGCTTCGTGGTTTTTCACTTTTTTGAGAGTTTCTGTCCTAAATCGAAGTTTTGAGATGCTTAGAAAATTTAGAAAAAAAGGTTTATTAAAACAACTTAATAAATTGGAAAAAATATTACAGCAGTTAAGTATACCAGCAAAATCTATATGATTTCATTCAAAAACACGACATCTAAATTATGTAAAATAAAATCCTACAAACTAAGTTTACAAATTATAGATAAACCTAAAATTTAGACCCAATATCCTACACTAAATAAATGCCACAAAATCAATTAAATTAAAAATCGTTCTAGACAAATGTTAAAAACAAAATAAACTTGTTTTTACACAAATTAAGAAAATTAACAACAAAAATTCTATCTTGAAAAATTTTCACAAATCAACACAAATTAAACAGCTAAAATTCTATTTCTTTAATTCTATTAAAGAAATTCCTATTTTAAATTCTCAAAAAGTTATTATAGACACAAAATAAGAGAACACACTAAATGTATTGCCCAAATTTGGTAATGTCCCCGTAAATACAATCTAATTTGATCCTGCTAATTTTGTCCCCGGTAATTTTGTCCCGGGTGATTTTACCCCCAGGTAATTTGATCCCCGGTAATTTGATCCCCTGGTAATTTTGACACCGGTAGTTTCGTCCCCAATTACGATTTATATTATTCTACTGCATTTTTGTAATGAGTTATTTATTTATAAAAATACATTATTTTATAAAATTGTTCCTCTTCATGTTTGTAATTTGGTCTTAGTTATATTATCCCTAAAAAATCTGATGTGGAAACCACATAACTTTCTTGTAATTTTTATAATAATTGTACAAGAATCTCGTTAATCTATTCGTGAGCGTCAAGAATTACGACTTTTGGCACGGACAATCGCAACGAAAAATAGGAGGTGCACAACTAGATACTATAAGTGTCTCAAATTCAAAATTTCAACTTTCTGCGACCTACCGTATTTGAGTTATGCGACATACAGACGTCCGTACGTCACAACGAAAATAGTCAAAATGGATTCAGGGAAGGTCAAAACGGATATTTCCGTCAAAATCTGGAAATCGAAAAAAATCGGGATCGCAATACTTCCTTGTTTTACAAGGAGATATCTGCGAGATATCTGCGGGAAGATATGCATTAGTTATGTAGGTTAGTGTTAGTTTATGATTTTTTTAGCGAAATCGAAATTACCTGGGACCAATTTTCCGGAAACCAAATCACATAGTGCCCCTTAAATTATCCTTTCGGTAACTTAACTGGTTTTAACCGAGATTTTATTTTAAACCGCGCAACCGTTTTACTGATTTAATTGTTTGAGATTTTTAATTATTACTTGGATTGTTCAAAAATCCGATTCAGCAATAATGGCTTGAATTATTCTTCTGGCTTCCACTGGTAACCAAAATTTGCTTTATTTACCGAGTTAATTTGAAACCACGAAATTTTATTTAGTTGGAAAATATATGAAATTTCCAAAACTTGAAAATTAAATGAAATCTCCAAACATTCACCTTCACTTTTCAAATTTTAAATCAAAACAAAATTTTCGCTCCTGCGAAAAACGGGGCGGAGTTTCTGTTTGATGGACTACAAAATTGATAGTCCCTGTCTCAAAATTCGGTTTCCCTTTTTATGTAATTCATCCCCCTACTTAAGATGTGGAAACGCAGAAAGATGCGCATAGAAATTAGAGAAGACTGATGCTTTCCGAGACGGAGAAACTACCTTGCACGTGTAGACCAGATTTAGACTTTTTCTAATTCCTTTTTTCAGTTTCCAACACGAACCCGTCTAGCTTTCCTGAGAAGTGCGTAGCTCAGTGGCGTATTTAGAAAATGTTTTGGGGGGGAGGCAGATTAAAGATTTTTCAGAATCTCGTTAATCCATTCATGCGCGTCAGTTGTAACTAATCCTATTACATAAAATCCCAGCACGCTTCTGCTGCTCCTGCTACAACGTGTAAAAACATTCTGGTTGGTCGATTTTTTAACCAATCAAAAAATACATTAAACTAAGATTAGGACTAAAAATATTTGTTCAGTATTAATCAAAACCGGGAAATTTGAATTTTTAAGCAAAAATGAGAGAAGTTTAACCTTCGGCTAGAAAAAATTAAAACTTGGAAAGCATATTTATTTAATTACCTTACTGCTCACGGAGTTTAGCAAGAACTTTCTGTGTTACTTTGAAAGTTAATTATTAAAATAATATAAAGTCAAAATTGTAAACCGGGGGGTCTGGGGGGTGTGGAACACCCTCCAGTACATATCGCACGATTTCCACTCTTTTAGAATACTTGGAGAAGATAGGGGATTTATAATTTTACAAGATTCGCCCGGAAAAACCGGAAAATTTGAATTTTTAAACAAAAATGAAGGAAATTTAAACCTTTGGCGAGAGAATATTAATACTTGGAAAAACATTTATTTAAGTACCTTGCTGCTCAGAGTTTAGTAGCAACTTTTACGTTACTTTGAAAGTTAACTGTCAAAATTATAGTCAAACGTGTAAACCGGGTGGTCTGGGGGTGAACATCCTCCTGTGCATATAATAAAATTCCCACTCTTCTAGAATACCTATAGAAGACAGAATAATTATACAAATTTCGTCGGAAAAATTAAAACGTTCGGAAAATGAAAATTAGAATTTGAGAAACTTAATTATTTTTATATTATAAAAAAAAATTTAATTCCCCACGGCAAATCAAGTTTAGCTGCAACTTTTTGTGTTACTTTGAAAATATAGAAAAACGGCAATCACCCAGTAGCGGGAAACGAAATTAAATGTTTAAATAATATACCGCTAAAAAAGAGATCTACCGTTTAGTTGCCCGTCTGTGGACGGGCTTACCAGCTAGTAAATAAATAAATAAAAATAATTTTAAGTTATTTAAATTTTAAAACTTAAACATCATTTTTGTTAGGGAGGGGGGCTTTAGGGGTACAATCCGAGAGATCCTTGTGGGGGGGGGGGCAATTGCTCCTTTGCCCACCTGGCGTAGTTTACAATGTTTATGAATAAAAACTGGGTTATCACTGTCTGAGCTAGATATAAAAGTTATTATCTATTCTTTATCGTTCAAAAGTTACAAAGTAAATTCACTAAATTGTGATTTTCGTTATAAAATAAAATCGATAATCAAATTTCAATTATGTCAAAAGATGCACAATTTTACGCTCCCAAAATTGATATCCAAATCAAAATAATTTTTGATTATTCGACATTTCCCAAATTTAGCGCACAAAAGACGGAAAATAGTCTAAAAGGCTGATCTCATTGCATCAGTAATAAACACTTAGGGCCGGTTCCACCAACTCTGATTAAATACTTTAATCATGGTTAGTTGGGGTTAATCACGGTTAAGGGCCAGTTCCATCAACTCTGGTTAAATCGTTGGTTAACTAATCAGGGTTAATGCTTAACCGTGATTAGTTGACCAAAAGCGTTCCACCAAGCATTTTGTATTTATGATTAGTTAATCATGGTTAAATGCTTGGACTTCGTGTATACACGGATTTTCCTTGCAAGAGCTCTTCTGATTGGTTGATAAATAGTCATGTGAAACTTTAGTTTGGTGGGGGTTTAGCTCGGGGTTTAGTGAAAATAAAAGAAATATACCTGGAATTTTATAAACTAAACTTGGAAATTATTATTTCAATTATTTATTTTAAATTAGTAAAGTAAAATGAACACCTTAGATTAGAAAAAGAACTCAAAATAAAAATTTTAAGTAAATTTGTGGTTTTTAGTATGTATTTATGGTTAAATTCAAAAAATATAAGAATAATACAATACGAAGAAAATCAAAATTTAAAAAATTTGAAAAAGAGACAATTAACACATAACAGGTCCGAATTAAAAAAATTTGAAAAAATGAAAAATTCGTAATACGATAGTACAATATAACGTTATTTCATGGTTATTGCCATTCTTCAGTTGCACGCAATCGCTTACATTGTAAAATAAGAAACAAATTTTCAAACTAAAGAAAAATATCGACTAAATTGTACAAAATTGACTTACCATTTAATTTTTTCAAATTTTCTTAATTCGGACCTGTTATGTGTTAATTGTCTCTTTTTCAAATTTTTTGAATTTTGATTTTCTTCGTATTGTATTATTCTTATATTTTTTGAATTTAACCATAAATACATACTAAAAACCACAAATTTACTTAAAATTTTTATTTTGAGTTCTTTTTCTAGTTTTACGCCTCACGGTTAAAAAACGTGGTAAATTTTAAATTTTGAAATTTTTTCAAAGTTTTTAGAAATCATTTTAAGAGGGCAGTGTCTTCGGATTTCAAACTAGCAGTGCTAGGTAAACGAATTTCTTAGTTCAAATCATTTTTAAATTATTCATACTTCATGTAACAAGTTCATTTTTGATAATCTTTGGAGGTTATGGTAAGTCAATTTTGTACAATTTAGTCGATATTTTTGTTTAGTTTGAAAATTTGTTTCTTATTTTACAATGTAAGCGATTGCGTGCAACTGAAGAATGGCAATAACCATGAAATAACGTTATATTGTACTATCGTATTACGAATTTTTCACCTTAGATTAGTCCAAAGATTAATAATGAAAAATTGAAAATCAAATTATTAAATAAACAATTATTATAATAAACATAAATTTTCTTATACCTAGGTTTACTTTTTAAACAATTATAAAAATTTTTTTTATATTTTTCGAAAATCGTCTACTGGTGTATTTCCAAAAGTAGATCATTTTAGTTAGGCCATGTATATTCAAAATGTCAACTACCTATCTTTTACTATCAATTGAAAGAAATGCGCATGCACCGACCATTAACCATGATTAAACTCATCTAATCGCCCAAAATCGGCCGGTTAGTTCGAAGGCTGTTTAACTATGATTAAACTGCTTTAACCATGATTAAATAGATGGTGGAACACTCTTTTACGTTTAACCGTGATTAACCCCAACTAACCACGATTAAAGTATTTAATCAGAGTTGGTAGAACCGGCCCTAATTATTTATTATTATATTTTTTGTATTATTATAATAATTTCCAAGTTTAGTTTATAAAATTCCAGGTATATTTCTTTTTGTTTTCACTAAACCCCGAGCCAAACCCCTACCAACCTAAAGTTTCACGTGACTATTTATCAACCAATCAGAAGAGCTTTTGCAAGAAAAATCCGAGTATACACGAAGTCCAAGCATTTAACCATGATTAACTAATCATAAATACAAAATGCTTGGTGGAACTCTTTTGGTCAACTAATCATGGTTAAGCATTAACCGTGATTAGTTAACCGACGACTTAACCAGAGTTGGTGGAACCGGCCCTTAATATAAATTAGTTTTCATTAATTAGTTACAATGATTTAAATAAAAACAACAATAATTATAATTATTATTATTATTCGAATAACTGAAAAATTCAAAATTTCAAATAACTAAAATGTTGAATAAACTAAATCAAAATTCAAATATGCTTTTAAAAATATGTGTAAGTAAAATTATTATTATAAAAATAGCATTTTTAGCTGAAAATCAGCTGCAACTGTCAATTTATTTGTTTGCTGGCTGGGAGCTATTTAATGCTACTTTGCCAGAGGTGATCAATTTAGAAAAATATCTTAAAATAGCTTGTTGGCAGCAAGCTAAGTGCTAATAAGGCGCTAACTGGTTCACTGATTGATTGGTAAATATCATATGTTATCTATCGGCATCTGAAAATATAAATCCCATAATTTAGAAATCAACTGCAGTTTCTAAAAGCATCGGATTTGCTATTGTAACATTTTACAATGATCGCAACGCTAAGATTGCAATGCTATCCGCTGCTACATTTCTGTATAGAAAATACGTGCTTGTTTGTTCTCTTGCTTATCGAATATTGAATACTATTCGGAAATCCCACACGACTGCGCCAATTAAGTTTGTAACCTAATTTTTTTTTTTAAACCATAATATACACAAAAAGTTGTAACTTTAAAATCGATATTGTGTGATTTCTTGTACTACTTAATTTTTAATTATTTATTGCACTGACACTAATATCAAATTGCAGAGCTATTATTGAATACGTTACAATACCACTAAAAAGCTAAGGAAAAGTTAAAATGCAATTCAAAATCAAAACATTTTATGCACAACATACCGAATACAATAACGAATTACCGATTTGAAATAATCCACTTGCTGTAAATTCAACTTTTGTGTGTAATATTTGTAATAAAATACATAAAACCTGAAATGATATTTAATTAATATTTCAAAGATTACATGAATCGAAGAAAGGCAATTACATCTAAATCTGCACTCGCATTATTTAAACTTGGGGAATTCAGATTAAGCAGTATATTTCCAAATTCTTGAGCCTACAGTCGAAAAAAAATAATTACTAAAACTGAATTACAATTAAGTTACCTCAGCAGAGACTTGAGAAGATCCAAAAGTAAGCATAAAAGTTCCCAAAACATGAATTAAACTTGAATTAAAATAAATTAGAAATTCACTAGCAGGTATAATATCAGAGTTAAAGATCTTCATTGCAATGTAAAATATATTATTCATGATAATAAAAAATGAACATAAAATTAAAATAGTCATCTGAAACGAATATAGTTTGTTGATTTTGATGCTAATTATCCATAATTTATAATGTAGATTTCCCAACATTTTTATGCTACGAAGATCAAAATTATTTTTTTCGGTGAACCTAAAAATAAATTAAATTATAGTGTGGACTAATTAATAATAAACAAAGTTTTTAATTATGTTCCATTTTGAACATTTATTAAAATAATTGATTTATTATATGGGTTGAACGACTAAAATGAGTTTGAGTTAAGTACATAATATGAAAAGTTAAAGCAACTGAAAAATTTTACTATTTGTTTTTTATTAATTTTTGAACGACGATGGAAGAAGTGGTGAAGCTGCTACCTGCTACATGATATTATAATATAATATACTACCTAATAGAATTTTGAGTCGCAATAGAAGACTTTAATTTCCCAATCGTTATCAATTTCATATTCAACCATTTAAATCGCTGCTTTAATAAATGCATAAATTCCCAGATCTGTAATGCTATAAACACTCCAGTCATGAATAAAATGTCCCATATGAAGAGAGTTATTCCAGAAATATTTGTAAAATCTGTCGAATAGTACAGCAGTGAACTAATTATAAATCCTAGTACGTAAAGCAACATAAGCAAAGCCATTGTGATAAATTTTATTCGAGTCCTCTTATGCTCCCTGTTTAAATTTAGAAATTTTAAATTTGTTTCAAAACTTTCGTTATCAAATTCTGATAAACTGACGATTATTTCTAAAAACTAATTAATTCATTTTGATTTATCATTAAATAAATAAATTTATAGAATTGTTTACATTTTTATATGATATCCAACTCAGTGTTACGCCGCAGAATAAATTGAGAAAATGAAAAAAAATAGTTAAATAATTGTTAATTGATGCAACTAAAGATACTTGAAGAGCGGCTCTTAGTTGTAAAATTATATGAAGAGTAACAATAGCGTTAAAAATTATTAAAATAATGCCCCATAGCACGTATTTAATTGATAACTGTTTTGTTGGCAATGTTATAGAATTAAACCCAATACATTTTGTCAGCAAAAGTAAAGGTTTTAAAGCCGAAATTACGTAGTTCATTTTAGACATTTAAAAATCAACTGTATAATGGCATAGCACAAACTCATTTGTTACTTATTGAATTTCCATTAAGCACCGCAGATGGCGCGGCGACATTTTTCGATAATTTACTAAAATATTTGAACAATAAATAATGTTAAAAACGTCAACGTATAAAAATAAAATAAAAACACCTCCATTAATTACTTATATGGTGGTATTATTGAACACGAAAGAGCTATTAGAAAGTTTTAAATAAAAAATTTAATTACATTTAACTTAGTTTAGATAATGCCATATCGTACTATTTTGTCATTATTGAAATATTTGGTGGAATTTTGGTAATAATTTTGATAAAACTTTACAACCTCAAGATCAACATGTTGATCAAAATTTTGTTAAAAACAATCATGAAAATTTTGACCGTGGGACAGCGGCATTACAAAAATGCAAAAATCCGATGTGGTCATGACCATAACTTTATCATACTTTTAAATAACACAAATATAAAGAAAATTTAAAAAAATTATAAAAACGATTATAAAATAAAAGCAGCTTAGTCGAAAACCTACTGTTCCCTTTAAAAAGGAAGCAATAATTTTTTCTTCTTCACTCAACAACATAAACTCTCGTACACTTAACTCGAAAAATTAACTTATCATCCTCGGCCCCCACCCCCTATTACAAAATTTAAACATTAATTTTGAAGTCAGGGGAAACTGAGAATTTTTAATACGGAATGTATAAACAGGTTTCGTAAGTGGAACAAATCTCCGTTTCCCCTAACTTTAAAATTAATGTTTAAATTTTGTAATAGGGGGGTAGGGGCGGATGATGATAAGTTAATTTTTTGAGTTAAGTGTCCGAGAGTTTATGTTGTTGAGTAAAGAAGAAAAAATTATTTCTTCCTTTTTAAAGAGAAGAGTAGTTTTTCAACTAAGCTGCTTTTACAGTCAGGGGTTTTTAAAATTTTTAATTTTTATTTTATTTCACTTTTTTTGGAGTAAATTTTATCGAAATGTATAGAGAAAGCGAATACATGTATGTTTTAAACCGCTTCGTGATCCAGTCAACCGACGTGGTAGCGCGAATAAGTAGCAATCAGTAGCGGAACTATCGGGGTGCGCTGGGTGCGATGCACGCAGGCCCCCTGCTAAAAGGGCCCCCCATTTTTACTGTGACCTTTTCAATCTTAACACAAATCTCAAAAATAGGAGGTGCACAACTAGATGCTATTTAAAGTCTGGGAGGTATAGAATACCACCAGGTCAAAGCAATTATGTTCAAATGATTGTGCCATGCTATTAAACTTGTGATTTCCGTACCAGGAATTTTACTATATTCTGTGGGGTGTTCCACACTCCCCAGACCCCCCGGTGAGAGTTTTTACAAAGTATAGATATATGCTGTATAAATATGCACTAAAACTCTTTGTTTGTATACAAACGACAAGTTTTCATATGAAGGTAAATCATACAAGGTACACACACACACCTTTGGGTTTGCAAACACGGGGGGGGGGGGGGGTCTGGGGGGGTATGGAATACCCTCCAGTGCACTAGCAATTATAGTTAAAAGATTTTCCGTTCCAGGAATTAACTTTCTAAAATTTCTTACAGTTACTATGTTCCACACCCCCCCAGCCCCTCGGTGCAAATTTTTACGGTACATGATATGTGAATATACACCTTTTGACCCTTGACCTTTGTTTTACAAAGGACTGTTTGTTTATAAAACTGGGGGTATAAATTGTATACAAATGACGTATAAATATATTTTGTTCTGACAGAGTAAAAATTTTTATTACAAAAATAAATCACAAAACGTATACACACACTTTTGGGCTTTCAAACCGGGGGGCTGGGGGATCCCTCCAGTGCACCAGCAATTATATTTGTTGAAAAAACAAATTAATGTTAAAACCCCCCAGTTTTTTTATTTTTTTTTGTCAAAATTAAATTTTTTATTTTACTTTTCTATTCCCGGCTTACATCCTTTTTACAATGAATTCAAAATTTATAATTAAAAAAATATTAATATTTAAATAAAATTAATTTAATATTAAAATTTAAAAACAAATTTATTTTAAAATTTAAAAATCTTTTAAATTAAATTGTTTACCTCCACTGAAAATTTAATTTCCTTGACTTGGCACTAAAAATGAAAAATTCCCGGACAAAATTAGGGAAATCTTAAATTTTCCATGACTTTTCCAGATTTTCCAAAGAAGTGGGAACCCAATAATTATTATATAGAGAATAATCAGTAGCGTATTTACGTGTGGGGTGGGAGGTTCTGTAACTAATCAATATATTAAATAACATACAATTATATATTATTTGTTATTTAAATATTTAAAAGTTTTGAGCGATTTTTAAATCCCGATTTATTTAATAACTTATAATTTAGGTCAAAAACTGAAATATTATTTTTGTATTTCATATTTTACTTTTCCATTTTAAATGTTATTTTGTGTGTTATTTTACTTTTTTATCCCAAAGTTCTTTGGAGTTTGAAAATCCCTTTATGTGCACCAAGGATAGACAATTTTGCACCCAATTTTGTGAAAAATCTCAAAATTATGAAGTCATTGCAGTCTAATACAGCCTTGAAATCTAAAACAAAGGGCGGATTTAGGCAAAGTTTATGGATGGGGGAATAAATATATTATGAAATCCTGCTGCATCTGCCTTTGGCAATTTTAGAAAAAAGGAAATTTAAAATATTCTAGAAAATCTTAGTAGAGGCAATAGTCAAGAAAATCTCAGAAAATTAAAAAAGGAAACAAAAGAATTCTTCTTTGGTATTCTAAAGATTTCCTAAATTTCCCAAGATTTCCTTGGGAAGAAAATAGCAGTTTTAAGTTTTACTAAGATTTCATAGAATTTCCCTAAAATTTGCTTGGATTTCTTTCCATTTTTGTATATCGCGCTTTTCCAGATAATACAAAACTATGGGGAAATCGCCGGAAAAATTGTGTGTACTACTGAATGGTAATCTGTAGAAATTCTGAAAAATTCCAAGACATCTCAAAAAACAGATACTTAGAAAATTTGTAGAAATATGAAGAATCTCAAGAAATCCATAGAAATTTCAAAAAAATCTTAGGAAACTTTAGAAAATTTTGGTAAATAGAATATCGAGAGAAATGCAGAAAACTCTAGAAAATTTTAAAGCCAGTGTAAATAAAAAATCCAAGTAAAATTTCTCTTTTGTTTTCCATATGACAATTTCTCCATCATTTTTCCGCTTATTAGTAAAATTTTAGAAAATCCATAAAAATGTCACTAATTTTACAATTAGGAAATGTAGATAATTAGAGGAAATAGAAAATTCTAGAAAATCTTAGAAAAATATCCAAAAAATCTTGTGAAGTAGGAAATCACAGAAAATTCTAGGATATTTTATTAAATTTAGACAATTCTTTGGAAATCACTGGAAATTTTTTTTGTCTTTTATAAAAGCAGGGCCCCTATTAACAACTTCGCACACGGGTCCCTCACCTGCTTGTTACGCCACTGGTAGCAATGATATGAATTTGACCCTACATAATCTAACAAATATAGAGAACGGGGGGAGGGGGGATAGAGATGGTTTTCTGCGATAGAATTTTTTCTCGTGGGTGAAAATAGTATTTGACCAGCCAGGAACACTCTCCTGATCTTTACAAACATGTGGTCAAAAAAGTACTTTGCTACCTGTAACCTTTCGGGAGATATGGTGACACAAACATATAAATATATAAACAAAGATTGTACATAGTAACTTCATATACCCTGTGTTTTTGAAAAACAGTCAGGGGTAATAACTTCATATACCCTGTGTTTTTTAAAAACAGTCAGGGGTAAAAATTTGGATATATTTACACAATTAGTGATTAACACTTTTTTAATATTACAGTAGAATCCGTTTAATGTGATCTCGGATAATGTTATCAGTCGGTTATTGTGATAATTTTGTTTGGAAACCGGCCACTTTTTCTTTCTTTTTTTTCTTGTATCTTGTTCTAATCCAAGTTTTCTAAAATTTGCCTTTTTCTAAATTTCGCTAATTGCTATCAGTTATCAGTTAATATTATTAAAATGACTTTGGCCCGAAGTGATCACATTAAGCGGATTCTACTGTATTTTAAAGCGCGGTCTGAGGCTAGAGTTAGAATGCTAGATTGCTATGCCGTGGTCGTGGGTTTGATCCCCGACCAAGTACATCTGAATATTTCAACAGTGTCTCCCTCACAAGATGCTGGCTACATCTTTGTTGTATTAAATGCATATAGTCTGAGTGCCCGCCGACGTTAAGTGCAACTCATACATAACCGCTTATAACTTCTTGTGTGGGTTAATTGCATCTAGTCTACCATGTTTTCCCTTTTTGAAAATTTTCATAATCGCGGCGTTTCCTCTGCCATTATTCCGTCGTCAATTTGGTATTGTATAAAAAATTTATGGATATTGTACTTTTTAACCGACTTCAAAAAAGGAGGAGGTTCTCAATTCCACTGTATTTTTTTTATGTTTTTTACCACAGAACTTTTATAAAATATAATTGCAAAAAAATACATGAAACGCGCGAGAACAAAATTGTGCGACAAAATTTTTGGAACCTTAAGGGTGTTTACCAACAGAAACATGTAAAAATTACAACTTTGCAAAATTTGTTGATAGTTAGTTAACTTTTTCGGGATTGTTTAATGAAAAGCTTTTTTACGCCTCTGTCGGGCAAGTGTTCAATTGCATATCTCAAATACGGCGTGAAAAGTTGTTTTTCTCACCTAGCGTTTGAAATAAACAGTGATTATTTTATAAGATAGTTGGTATTCTGGGTTATATTTTGTACGTTTTGAATTCAAATGTGTTACTACCAACAACAACAAAAAATCCCTGATACCAAATATTTCAAAAAATAATTAAATTTTATGATTTTTTGTAACAAATTATAGAAGTCGGCGTAAAAAATTACGTTTATCATGCGGCAGGAAACTGTTTTCCGAGTACTCGTAAATACAGGCCTCGGTTAATCCACCTCGGCCTGTAAAAAAACTCGTACTCGGAAAAATTCAGTTTCCAGCCTACTGATAAAAATAACTATTTTTCTTACCTTTTCTTCGTTTTTTTTTGATTTCTAAAAAGCTCGAAATTGGCTGCTAAACTTTATCTGGAAGTTTTTGGGGAATACTAAACATGCTCTGTATTGTAGAACTGAAAGGGGCTTAAATTTAATATTTTTTTCTTTGCAGATGAGAAAAATGCATCTTTTTATTATGAACTATACTACACTACTTGATGCTTTGCCGTTAGTAATTTATCATCCGTAGCGCTTATTGACAATAAATTTATGTACCAACTATTTTCAAGCTTTGTAGTTTCTATTAAATATTGATTAGATTTTACTTACAAACATAATATGGATATGCCAACCAAAGTCTATACTGCTGCTTCTTTGTAAATTTTTTGTAATTATCTTCTGAAGTTCGAAATGACTGCACGAATTAAGTTTAGTTGTTAAAAGAAAGTACAATTTTAAACTTCAGTTTTATTTGAATTGTTCAACAATTTTAGCAAACAAGTAAATATTATATAAATAAGTACATTTTTGTAATCATTAAATTGCATTCTAGAATCTATCAACAAGTAATAATTTATGGATGATTATTTCACTCAAACACTAGTGACCAATAATAATTTTTGTAATTTAAAACAATTTTTTTCGCTCGGACAATAGTTATGTACCTAAAAGCCAGGAAAATTATATATTACTCACGAGGAACAATGTTGAAATACGAGGCACCCTGTGCCGAGTATTTTAAAGCTCCGAGTAAAGTGAGACATTTTCCTGACAAGTATGGTATTAAATCTTACCGAAAATCGTAAAAAATCTAAATTTTAAAACATTATTGAACAACATTTTTAAAATAAGCAAAAATTAAGTTTGTCAATTTGTTGACTACATAGTTACCATAGATAGTTACTGTCAAACAATAATAAGTAATAACGAAAAGAACGATGTCTCTTTAATTTTGTTACAATTACTAATTTTTACCGGACTAGTCATTAAAATTCAATTGAAATTTTCAAAGGTAATAATTAGTAATTGTAATAAAATAAAAGAGACATCATATCAATATTTTAGAAAACCCAAAAAATGCTCTAAACACTTTTCAGAACTAAAATATTTTTAAGTTAACACATGTAAAATACACTGTAAGTATAAATTCGCAAACGTTTTCACCATACTATCCCATCATCAGGCGATGAATTAGAAAGAAAATTAAAAGAGAATCCTTTAAATATTGTTCGGGGTGGTGGTGGCAAGTACTTTGAAAAAAGAAGGGGATATTTGAAGTGATAACAAAAACGGAGGGAAAATAAGAACTCGAATAGGTTTAAATAAGGGGGGGGGGGATTATTTATTAAAAATGTTTAATAATGGCGAATTGTTTAAATCTGATTGACTATTTAATAACAAAGGTGAAAATTTTAATTTATTAATCTCTAAAGCTTCTAAAAATTCCACTTTTTTAATTTTGGGTTCTACATGTAAAATTTCATATCCCCCTTGTTTATGGTTAGTGTCTAATAAATGTTTCGCGAAAGTAGATTTTCCATCTTTAAGTCTGTGAGATCGCGAGTGTTAGTTAAATCGTGTACGGAAAGATCTACCTGTATGACCGATATATTTTTGAGAGCATTCCCAAGTGAGCTCGTAAACCCCTGATTTGGTTAAAATATCTGACTTTGATTTGGCGTTATTAATAAATTTTTTAAGTTTATTATCTGTTCTAAAAGCGATATTAAAATTATGATGATTTAAATATTTTACAATTTTTTCTGACTTTTTTCCGAGAAAGGTAACAACGTTAAATTTTGCGTTAGATTTATTAAAAGTATTGGGGTATATTGAATTGACTAGTTGTTTATGTTTGATTTGACTAAGTAAATTATCAATTAATTTGACGTTAGAAAATTAGAAATTGCGATATATTTAATCCTATGTAATTCTTTTTTAAAATTTTCTTTACTGAGCGGTATTTTGGTTAAACGATTCAGAAAAGCGAGAAAAGAAGCAATTTTATTTGAAAAGGGATGCTCAGATGTGCTGTGTATTACCGATCCTATAAAATTGAAAAGTTTATCTAATTGTCTGAGGGAGCCATTGAAACAAATAAAAATATCGTCAACATATCTATACCAATAAATTATGAACTTTTTAAAATCAGAATTAAGAAATTTAGTTTCGAGGTAATCCATAAAAATGTCGGCTAATAAACAAGAAAGGGGATTTCCCATAGGCAAACCATCGTTATGGAGGTAAATTTGTTATTAAACTTAAAATAATTTTGCTTAAGGCAAACATCTAAGGCGATTAAAATTTCATGAATAATAATGGGGTTCGTTTTGTTATTAACTAAAAGTTCTCGGAGACATCGTTCTTATCGTTATTACTTATTATTGTTTGACAGTAACTATCTATGGTAACTTTCTTTTCGTTATTACTTTTATTGTTTTGACAGTAACCACAAAATAGTAACCATCTATGGTAACTATGTAGTCAACACATTGACAAACTTGATTTTTGTTCATTTTAAAAATGTTGTTCAACAATGTTTTAAATTTTCGATTTTTTACGATTTTCGGTAAAATTTAATACCATACCTGTCAGGAAAATGTCTCACTTTACTCGGAGCTTTAAAATACGTATTTCAACATTGCTCCTCGTCAGTAATGTATCATTTTCCTGACTTTTGGGTAAATAACTATTGATTGCACCTCTGGCGAAAAGTGTGTTTTCGGCTCTTGTCGTGTTGACCCTTGTCAATATTCACTCCGTGGGCCAAAAACTAATACTTTACGCACTAAATATAAAAATAACTATTTAGACAATGTTTATTAAAATTATTATTACTAATGGAAACTGCAATCAGGCATAAATGCTAGATGGAAACTAAATTGCTAAGAAAAAGTTAAAATTCAACTGAAAAATTTAACGTTGGTGAAAAATAGTTGTAATACAATATACTACATAAAATCTGATATGATATTTCCTTAATTATTAAGGTAATTCTAAAACTGCAATATCAATTTGCAACATCAATATGGCGTAAGCTATAATTGTACTCAAAAACTAAAAAGATGTAATCCACATTTGAAGAATATCTTATTGATTTATTAGAACTTACCAAATGAAGAAATCTCTTGTCCAGTATAAATAATCCTAAAGCAGAAAATTGTATTTTATTGTGCAACATTTGCAGAGAAATACTTAAAAACTAAAATAATATTTGTTAGAATTGCAAAGAAAAAATCCAATTTTGAGAATTACTTCAAAATCGTGATCGTTGTTTTGGTTGGGCTGTTTTAGCTCTAGAAATAATTTTGTGGTTTCTTCTGCCTGTAAAAAAAAATAGTTTAAATTGATCAAAAAATGTTAATGGAATGATTCAGCTTGGCGAGAAAAATGCAAAGGGTAGGGGTAGACTTGATGAATTTTTGCTTTTCACAATTAAAGAATAGTATATTTTCTTCAGCCTAACCATATGATTTTCATAACATGTTCATAATCTGTTAAATCAGCATCGATGTTTTTAACATGAATCTTGGATCGTGTATATACTGAAAATTACGCTTCAATAATACTAAATAAAAAGACAATTCTTTTCAATTAAACTACATTCGATGAAACAAATTTTACCAAGAAAATTTTTTAATACAAAATTAAGCAAATCTTACCTCGTTTGCAGTATTAGTACATAATATAGTAATAACCACAATCGGTAATAAGAAATATATAATAACATGTACGAAAAATATGTAGAGTTGTGGTGATACAATATTGTTATTATTTATTATGTTAATCATAATAAAAAATATTATATTCAGTAAAAACACAAATGTTTGCAAACTTAGTAGAAGTGTTTGGCAGGAGTAGGCTGTATTTAATTTTTGACTGATACTCCACAGTTGTGAATACACAACTCCAACCCTTCTTACCATTAAGATATTCATATTATTTTCAGAAATCCGTCTGAAAATTAATGAAAGCAATTTGTATAAAATCTAATAACTAAATATGAGTTAGTACTTACCGAGAATGTAACATTACAGTAATATTTCTTTTATATTTTAAATTATCATTTACTGCAGTTCTTAAAATTTTGTTTAACCATTCTAAACGTTGTTTTAAGATGTAAATCAGTGCACAAAATTGTAATTCAGCTATAACTGGCACCTTCGAAAAATTATCCCATAAGTAATACATAAGAATAGTAATATTACTACGTCTAGGATAATCAAGAAAAGCCGCATTAGCTGACAGCCCAATTGCAAAAAATACAAAAATTAATGTTACAATGTTGATGGTAAGGCTTTCTCTGATGTTCTTCTTATTAGAACGTAGCAATAAATTTATTTCTAAAATTCTGTGATGAGTTTCTGTAAGATTTTCTATAGCTTCTAAAATCTAATTTTAATATTATTTTATTTCATATTTACTTTATATATGTTTAGCTTTACATTTTTATAATATATCAAACTGCATAAAACTACCACATTAAAGTTGAGACAATCCAGCAGGTATACCAGATAATACAGAATTAATTCAAATATGGTTATAAAATATCTGGAATTTGTAAGAGATGAAACATTAAAGCTAATAAATGTATTCAATATTATTAGAAAAACGCTCCAGAATACGCATAATAACGATAACTTATTTGAAGAATTTGTTGATAAAGTAAATGGAGTAAATCCAAAAAGTTTTGTTATGTAAAGCATTGGCTTCAAGACCGACATTACCATATTTACATTATTCATTTTAATTATTGATTGCAACTGTGCAGACTAAACTATTTTTGATTTTACCGAAAGCTGTAATAGAATATTACTATTCATCGAACGTTGAAATAGCCCTAAGTAGCTAGGTAATTATAACAAAAACAGAATAGTTTTTTGCCAGGCTTGATATGTTTGACTCAATAATTGACTACAATTTCATATAAATAGGAATAGATTTTATCAATAGTAGCTATTTTTGTCTTTAGTTTGTTAATGTATATTTGACTTTTCACAAATCTCCATAGAAAAAGAGTTAATAACTCGGAACTTCTTCAAGCCTATTAACAAAGTTGAGGCAGAATATGGTTTCTAACTATGTATGTAGGTAACAATTCTTTAACAAATTAAATCTTGTATGAGTATTGTATCCAATTTGCTTAAAAATGAATAATTGGCGGTTACTGCATCATATGAAGATTTGCGTCTTCTCAACTCGTTCAATAATTGGTCGCATATTGAGATGAATGTATTAACCCTGAAATGATCCCGCCCTTGCAACAATACTTCACCTTCGCAATACTCGTCGTCTAGTTTCTTCCTCTTAATAATTCTTTTGTAATCGCTTCAGTATTCTTCTGTGGATTTCTTTTTACCAGCCTCTTCAAAGCCATCAAAAGATTCCCGTTTACTTTCTACGAAAGTGATGAGGGATTCATAGAGCCTAGAAACTACCTCTACATCTGTGTCAACACCTTGTAGAGTTTTGGAAACTATATTAAGTTTTTTTAATATAGATCCCCAAAATTCCGATAATATGGCCGTTTCTAACGAATTCAGTTGAGCTAATAATCCTCTTGCTTCATTTTTAACCAAAGCTTTTTGGGGCTTGAGTCATTTTTTATAGCTTCAAGAGCCGATATCATTTGGTTCCCGTTTTTATTAAGGCGTCGTCTCTGGCTGACCATCGCGTATGTGAAAAATTATTCACAGTTACATTTTTAGGCTTATTAGTCAAGAACGATTGTAGTAATTTCGTACGTTCCGTTGATACTGTAAAAAACACGTATAGATTTTGCAGTAACCCGAAAAACTTTGTAGCTTCTGAGCAACATTCAGCTGCAGATGATCCAACCAAATTTAACGAATATGCTGCACAAGGTACATATGTAGCATACTGACATTTTTCTTTGATCTTAGCCTGTAGGCCATTATACTGCCCCGACATATTGCTAGCATTGTCATAAGATTGACCTCTGCAATTGTTAATATCTATATTCAGTGTTTTGAAGATGTCTATAACAGCTAGCAACATGTCTTCTGCTTTGTGTCCAGTGTTTTTTCTGTTTTAGGCTTATATCTCCGGGAAGGCGAAAGGAAGCGTTTTTTCCATAAACTGATGCTATACAAATTTAAAATAGACAACATTTCCTATATTTCTCATATATAACGTCTTTTTGGAAGACTAACCGTTGCGCCGCTAGACCGCGCCAAAAAAGGGCCATATTCTTATTATCTAGTAAAATTCACCGTTTTCGCGAATATAGCCGTTCCTATGATACTTAAGTATTGTATCAATTTCTTACAATGATTACAATAATTAATTACAAAATTTCAATAATATACAAGTTGGGTTACCAGCATTCATCTATGAAAAGTTTAGATCCCGAAAGTTATTGGATGTTTTTAATTCGTTGGGGTTTTGCAGCACTTACGTAGAAACCAGTGTTGTTTGAAATTTTTTTCCCCCTCAAAACAGAATCAAAAGTAGGTGCCGACGGTTTTATTTGGTTCATGTACGATAATGCAGATTTCAACGCTCAGACATGTACATGGCTACAACATATACAACATACAACTGTTGGTTCCGATTCTGCTCTTTCTACAGATGCCACCATTGCGAGTTTACCAAAGATACTAGCTGCAAAGGTCATTAGAAGATTCGGACATTTGGTGATGTCAAATTTCAAAGAAGCGACCAAGTTCAACCTCTTACCATAATGAACAATGCGATCAAAGTAGGCGACGATATTTTCCTTGTTAATCCGACCACACTGTCCCAACGCATCAGTGTGTCAAAGAATTGTGATGAACAACTGGAATTTTTTTCTTGCGATCTGGGTCCTATTCTTTCTCCGTATTTCAAAATGGTTTAAGAAAAGAAACCGAATCTGCTCTATACAAAGCATTTGTTCCCACCCAAAACAAGTTCAGCGGAAAAGTGCAATATGATAACGACGGTGGGTTCTTATTACACAAAGTTGTCTGGCCCGAGAATATTTTTCTCTGCAATATGCTACACGTGTATGTTAACTACTTCATTAATATCTATGACGCACAAAGAGTAGTTGTCTTTGATGGATATCCCGAAAGTACGAAAGGTAGAACAAAAAGTGCTGAATGGTCTATGAAAACATTCCCTTCGATGAGAACATGATTCTTATCATAAAGCAAGAAAAATTCCTGGCCAATACGAACAACAAAAGAAGATTTATTTCCATGATCATAGCTAAGTTACACTATCAAAAAATGACATAGAGACAGTCAGCCACAAAAGATGCCGACTGAAACTGCGGTGGTGGTTGGAGAGGACATCGACCTGTTGGTCATCCTTACAGGTCTTTTCCAACGAGAATACGAATTTTTCCTGAAACCGCAGAAAAGGGAAAAGTTCATCCAACCACCTACTCTCCTCTGCTCGCTCTGAACAAGCCATTAAAGAACATATTAGGTTTCTTGACGCAATGAGTGGGTTTGATACGACTTTGGCACCTTACACCCACGGGAAATTGAAGTTTGTAAAAACTCTCACCAAAAACCCCCACTTTGCCGATGTTGTAAGTGTGTTCAAAAATCCTGAAGCAACTCCAGAAAGCATTGCAGCGGCAGGGAAAACATTCCTAGTCAACGTGTACGGCTACACAAGAAGGACTGAACCGTCGATAAACTGGTACATTAACTATAAGAATGCAGAAAGCAAGACCTCATCAAAAATAGCTGCACTAACACCATCAGCCGCTGCAACTACACAGCACAGGTTATGGGTTGAGAAAAATGCCGAAAATTGGGGTTGGAAATGAGTAAAAAATTGTCTGAAAACAATCACCTCTTTACAATTCCCTGATCCTCCCCAACTGCTGCGTCTGGTGTCATGCAGATGACTATAGATGGCTATAGAAAAAATGTAGCTACTAAAGGGTAGGCATCGCTTGCACCCATTTATGTATCAATTGTAAGTGGTCGTGCAATGACAATCGAGACAATCGACAAATACCATTGAGGACCGATCATTCGACGTCGAAGTACAAGAAGAACTGGGCTTTACCTTCTTGAGACCATTGAAGAAAGTGTGAACAATGAGAACGAAGGTATGTAACATAATTCAAGTTACATATTGTATTCTTGTTTATTTACACAGGTAAATCTCGCAACAAGAAATTTTTGAACAAAAAATACACGTGATGTTGGATAGGGGGGGGGGGGTAGCTTAAAACCTCAAGATGTATCATTAAAGGGGGGGTAAAAAATGGCATAAAAAACCTCACGTGATTAAAGTACGGCCCCATACAACAGTTAAAATCATAGAAAGGGCGATTTCCGCGAAAACTGTGAATTTCACAAGATATGAGAATTTGGCTTTTCTTTGGCGCACTCTAGCGGCAAAATCGTTAGTTTTCCAAAGAAAATTTTTTAATGATAAATGTAGGAAATTTTGTCTATTCTAATTTTGCATAAAATGAGTTTTTCGAAAAAGCACTTCCTTTCTGAGATATAAGCCTAAATCTGAAAAAAGTGTCAAAATTTGGGAAAAAGTGCCAAAAAAAAACAAAGTTCCGGGCCAAATTTTTACCCGCAAACATCAAATTCTCAACTCAACAATCGTACGCATTTCTCGTTCTGCACAACCATTTCGCTCTGGAGTGTACGGCACCGTGTGTTGATGATGAATTCCATTTTCGTAAAAAAAATTATCATCATATCGTTAACAAATTCCGTTCCATTGTCCGATCGGAAAATACGAATGTTGTGTCCGTCTTTTTGTGCCAACTTAACAAATTTTTTGACATTCTGTGCAACTTCTGATTTTTGCTTCAAGAAATACACGAAGCGAAAATGCGAGTAATCGTCTTTAAGTAACAAAAAATATCTGGAATCACCGAGCGAAGCTACTTCCATCGGTCCACACAAGTCTGCATGAATAATTTCGCCGCACTTTGTTAATTTTTCATCACGACTCTTGAAGCTTCTACGATGATGTTTTCCATAAACGCATGCTTCGCAAGTAAAATTCTCATTGACGAAATCAACACCTTTTTCTTGAAAAAATTTTTTAACGTGTGTAACGTTTTGATGTGCAAGTCGCTCATGCCATGTACGAAGTAAAATTTTTTTTATAGCTACATTTGCGATAGCTGCATCGTCTCCTAATGGTTTCACTACTTTGAACAACATCTGGTGCAATTTTTTATTTCGACGAACTCCCATTGCAACAACATTGTTATCTTTCAACAATTCACAGCGTTCGTTATCCGATCGAAATTTGTAACCACGATCCATAGCTTTTCCCGATGAAAACAAATTCACTCCAATTTCAGGTACATATAAAACATCCACAATTCGTTTGGGAATCCATCCATCACCGTTGAAAGCAAGAATATTTATATCACGTTTTCCTTTTGCCTCGATCGTCGCTCCATTTCCAACTGTAATCATTTCGGATGTATCCACAAAGTTTTCCAACCATATACGACAATTGCACATGTGATCACTTGCACCTGAATCCCAAAAACTATTTTTCTTTGAAAAAGTTCTTTTCGCCAGCCACACTTTCAACTTTTCTTTGAGACCTAAGTCGAAGTTCCTCAGCCATTAATCGTGAACGCAAATTCGCCATGGTTTGTCCATCCGCACTTGTTGATTCCCATGCACTGTGCAAATGATTGTATTCAGCAGGCAACGACATGAGGACTTTAGTTATAACCATCGAATAGGAGATACTTTCATTCTGATCTTTCATTTGCTGTACGATTTCCATTAATTTCGATAAAAATGTTGCAATATCATCACTTGGCTCTTTTATGAAACTGTAATATTTCTGTTGCAAAAACAAAATATTTGATCTTAATGTTTGCTCATAAGTACTTTTGAGCGTCGTCCACATCTCACTTGCAGTTTCACAATTCATGATTTGCAGTAACGGTTGTTCTTTACACGCATCTGAAATTGCTCGTCGTGCTTTGGCATCTGACTTTTTCCACGCAACAATTTGTGTAGCATAATTTTTCTTTGAATATATAAATCTTAACTTGTGAGAAAATATAAACAATAAAACTTTAATTAACAAGTTAAATTCAATAATATAATCAAATTATATTTTTTTAAGCTTTCGACGACTTTAATTGTCTTCTTCAGAAATTTATTTAATATATACAAAATAAATTACATGGAAACTGGGAACAAAACACATTGTCATTTGATACGACCTAAGATCCACAAAGATCGTGATTTAAGGAACAACCTATACTGAGTTTCCGTTAAATAGGAAAAACTTAACTCCTATGTGTGCAGGGGGAACTAGACGAGTAAATGGCTGTAGATGTTGCTTAAGCCGTCTATAGTTGTCTTCCTATTCATAGAGTTTTTCTCTCTTGTAATGCATATCATTTCATGAAGCAGTCGATTTTTGTAGTTAGTAACAGATTTGATTATTTTGGCGTTCTTAAAATCTGCATCATGTCCATCGACTAGGATGTGTTTGGCAATAGCTGTAGATTCGGGCTTATTACAGCGTATACTTGAAATGAGTCCACTCATTTTTTTGTGGGACGTCAAGACGTCGAGCAAAGAATGGAATAAAAATTCGAAGTGAAAACGACATAACAAATGTCGTGTGGAAAGAAGTTTTGTAACCAGAAGAATTTTTCACTTACATGGAATTACTAGCGAGCTCTTCTTTAATTCCTTCTTCCCATCACAACGGATAAGAATGAAAATGGTATCAATTTAAAGAGATTTTTATTCCGCTTCTAAAGATACCTAACACTTGATATTTTCGGTCACCCTGTATATTGGACGATAAACTTCCACATAAACATAATAAAAAAAATGTTGAAGAAAAGCGGAATTTCTTAATTTGATTTGATGCTTTCTAAATATCAATTGACAAATCTGAATTACAATTGAAAATTTCTGAATATCAGTTGACCATTTCCGAATTGCTGTTGGAAAAGTGTAAAAAGGCTTTAGCTGGTTTAACCTGTAACATTTCTGTGATTTGTGCTTAAATGTGCATGTGTTTCTCGACCTGGAATTTTTCATTTCTTTTACAGATTTACTACTAAGCTTAAACCAAGGTTCATAATAAATTTGAAAACTTTTTCATTTGTGCTTTCCAACTGCTGAAATGCGAGCTTTATTGCTTGGGCTAAAATTTGGTCGAATTTTAGCAGAGTTTGCACTATAGCTTTTTCATTATTGATTGTAATTATTAATGTTATTTGTTTCAATACTTCAAACGAAGTAAGCAATAGAGGTAAATGCAATTTTGGTACTGTATACAGTACAGCATGACGTATTTTGCATAAAGATCTGAATTAACACAAGATTTAATTTGTGAAAGAAAGGCTCCTAATATGCTTGCAAAAATTTTGAGTTCTGAACTCCTTTATTTCTACAGAGATTTTAATTCAAATCAAGTGTTCACTAAAAATCCAAATACGATTGATAGACTAAAAATATATAATAACTTCCATAAAAAAATAATTGATTTCAATTTATATGAAAATGTAGTAATAAATTGAGTCGAACCTATCAAGAGCTTGTTATTAGAAGCTTCATAATAGTATGTTCTTGATAAACTAAAATTACTTATCGGGAATTTGGACTAATGGTCAGGATGAAATAAAACCCTTAAACTTTTTGTCGACGTTTCGAGCTATATTTTACTCTTCATCAGGACTAGAAATGATAAAATATTCAGAACCACAAAATCACAATTAAAACCTGAATCTCACCTTCAGTATTAGGTTAAAACCATAAATATGAAAAGCATCACAAAACTGAAAAAATCAAATTATCAATCATCAAACACGCCTACAGATGCCTGTCAGTTAAAAACTTTTTTTCTAATAAATCACAACTATACAATTAAATTAGTCAAAATATAAAATTTCCTCAAATTCAACATATAAAACTGAGATAAACAGACATACGCAGATATCTAATCACAAAAGTTGCGGAACGATCACCTGGTGTAATTGAATGGGAACACTTAATACCAACGGATAGGAAACTTTCATACGCACGAAAAATAAATCACTTGGTGTTAATGAGGTTAATGAGGCACATATATAGGGCAAACCAAACAGTTACTTGAAAATAGATTGAAACAACATGAAAGTGATTGTAAGAGGAGTGACAAGAGGGAGGTAAACCCAGAAGCTGTAAGTAAAGAAGCTGAAAGTGGAGGAAGAGATAATGGATGGGGCACCACAGCATTAGTGCAACACCACACTGATACAGGACATAATTTTAACTTCAGTAATTGCAAAATCCTGGATTGTGAGGCCAACGCCCTAAAAAGGAACATCAGTGAAATGTTTTTTATTAAGAAAAACAAGCAATGTATAAATTACAGAGAGGATACACAAAAATTAAGTATTTTTTATGGAAACCTCATTAACACCAAGTGATTTATTTTTCGTGCGTATGAAAGTTTCCTATCCGTTGGTATTAAGTGTTCCCATTCAATTACACCAGGTGATCGTTCCGCAACTTTTGTGATTAGATATCTGCGTATGTCTGTTTATCTCAGTTTTATATGTTGAATTTGAGGAAATTTTATATTTTGACTAATTTAATTGTATAGTTGTGATTTATTAGAAAAAAAGTTTTTAACTGACAGGCATCTGTAGGCGTGTTTGATGATTGATAATTTGATTTTTTCAGTTTTGTGATGCTTTTCATATTTATGGTTTTAACCTAATACTGAAGGTGAGATTCAGGTTTTAATTGTGATTTTGTAGTTCTGAATATTTTATCATTTCTAGTCCTGATGAAGAGTAGAATATAGCTCGAAACGTCGACAAAAAGTTTAAGGGTTTTATTTCATCCTGACCATTAGTCCAAATTCCCGATAAGTAATTTTAGTTGTAACTTATGGACGAGAAAATAATGGATAGTTCTTGATAAACTATTCTTTTTTTTTTATATTATAGGTGGGTAGGTACCTACATGCTTAGAGCTATTTCAACGCTCGATAAGTTCGAATATTCTATTATACATTGCGGCAATTAAGTATAGAGCAAAATCAGCACGATTGAAATTAATAATTAGAATGAAAAATATAAATATTATAATATCGGTCTTAAAGCCAATGCTTTATGTGACAAAATTTTTAGGTTTTACTCCGTTTACTTTATCAACAAATTCTTCAAATAAGTTATCGTTAATCTGTGTATTCTGGAGTGCTTTTCTAATAATTTTAAATACATTTAATAGCTACTTTGCTTTCCACGAGCGTATAAAATTCCTGAAATTTATAATGCTATTTGAAATAATTATGTGTTATTTACGATTCTTGACAGAATATCTTAACTTTATTGTGGTAGTTTCATGCAGTTTGGTATTTTATAAAAATGTAAAACTAAACAAATTATTTAAGTAAATGTCGATTATAATATTAAAACTAGATTTTAGAAGTAATAGCAAATCTTGAACAAGTTCACCACAGAATATTAGAAATACATCGTAAATTGCTACGTTGTGATAAAATTAACATCAAAGAAAGTTTTAACATTAACATTGTTATATTCTTTTTTGTAATATATGCATTTGTGCTGGCAACTTATTCATCTCTTATCTGCTGTAAGGCATTTAGTTTTGCTTTTATTATGAACTTGATACGGAATATATGTATTAAGATACCAATTTTTGCTGAATTACAATTTTATGCACTGATTTATATCATAAAACAACGTTTAGTATAGCTAAACAAAATTTTAAGGACTGCAGTAAACAACAACTCAAGATCACAAAGAAATGTTATTTTTATGACGCATTCTCAGTAAGTATACAAATTTATTATATTTTATGAAAATCGATTTTATTCATTTTCAGATCGATTTATGAAAATAATATGAATATCATAATTTTGAGAAAAATAGGAGTACTGCATTCGCAATTGTGGAGTATCAGTAAAAAACTAAATAAGGCATACGCTTTCCAAACATTTGGTTTCATTTTTTACACATTTGTGTTAATCCTGCATGTCCTATTTTTTACTCTGATAACGATAATAAAAACTATAACTGCTAATGATATTCCACTGCAACTCCGCTTGCTTTTCATAAATTCTATGTTCTATTTCTTAATACCACTTGTGGTTATTACTAGACTATGTTCTAATACTTCAAAGGTGGTAAGCTTTGCTTAATTTTGGATAAGATATAAAATAGCACATATGCCACATTGTCACATCGTAGACAAAATTGGCCTAAACTATATTTTGTTATTTAAGAAATTTTAGAATCTTAAGAATTTCAATTTTTAATTTAAAAAAATTCTTTGGTTTAAGTTCCTAAAATTTCTTTGGTAAAATGTAATTGAAATGAAAATAATATATCATCAACTGAATAAATGATGAAACAATAGTGCTTTGATTAACAAGTATTTCCAATAATGAAAATTATATTTTTTACATAATTTTTAAGCATGAAAAGGATGTTGGTATTTTTCTTACAATCAATGTTAAAACATTCACTTAATTTTTGTCGATGAATTTAAATTACTTTAATATTTCTACAGGCAGAAGAAACCCAAAAATTATTTTTACAGCTTAAGCTACGAAACCAAAACTACAATCAAAGTTTTGAAGTATAATTTCTCAAAATTAGTTGCTTTCGTTTCAATACTAACAAATATTATTTTAGATTTTATGTATATCTTTGCAAATGTTACACAATAAAATACAATTTTCAGCTTTAGGATTATTTATAGTGGATAACAGATTTCTTTATTTGGTAAGTTGCAAATAAACTAACAAGATATCTTCTTACTTATTACTTTAAATCGTTTTAGTTTTTGACTACAATTGCGGCTTACTGCGTATTATCACTGCAAATTGATATTGCATTTGATAAATTAAATATTTGAATACAATAATCCTTATCTTTTAGTATGATAGTTATTCTTGTCGTTGAAATAAGATATAAATATATTGCAATCTACTCTTCTAAGGTTTTGGATACAAAAATAATATTTTGATCCACAAAAATATTTACATTATAAAGTTGGAGTAAAATTCAATTTGTCATTTTTGAACTTTTTGGGAAAAATATAAGCAGCCGTAAATAATGAGATATTAATAATATTTTGTTCCTTTACATTTATTATACCTTCCTAATATTTTTTTTTATTTTTTACAATAATTCAACGTTAATAGAGTTTTAGAAAATTCCCTATTAGCAGATTCGTAAGATGGTAATGATAAAATTATAACTTTTTGAGGACAGCAAAGATTATCCATTTTACAGGGATCGTCATATTGGTTTATGAACGGAACCTTTAACACAGCTCATTAGTTGTTTCAACAAATTTACATTATTATGGTTGAAAAATATAGAGGCCTTCGCCCGGTCCTAGAACAGAATACAGTTGTATTAGACCAGGACCAATTCCATTGAAAATGGTGAAAAGAGTAACAAAATTATAGTAGGATGAAACCCATTGGAAAAGGAAGAGAATATAACAAAAATGAAAGGAAAAATAATTTACGGACGATCTGAGTTCGGGAAGGGGTATGGGTGAGATTTTAATAGTGTAAAATCTGATGTGGACACCACATAACTTTCTTGTAATTTTTATAATAATTGGACAGGAATCTCGTTAATCTATTCATGCGCGTCATTAATTACAACTTTTGGCACGGACAATCGCAACCAAAAATAGGAGGTGCACAACTAGATGCTATAAGTGTCTCAAATCCAAAATTTCAACTTTCTACGACCTACCGTATTTGAGTTTTGCGACATACAGACGTCCGTACGTACGTACGTACGTACAGACGTCACAACGAAAATAGTCAAAATGGATTAAGGGAAGGTCAAAACGGATATTTCCGTCAAAATCTGGAAATTGAAAAAAATTGGTATCACAATACTTCCTTGTTTTACAAGGAAGTAAAAACGGTTTAACTCGATTTTCGGCAAAACTAAAAGTTCTATGGAAAAAAGTTAAATGGCAAAGTTGTAGGTAATAAAAAGATCTACAACTTTTGTATTTACAATTTTGTTACATAACTTAAAAATTTATGTGAAAAATTCAAATAACCAAGTTTTTGGTTTTTTATTATTTTATTCCTTTATAAAATTTTTTTTTTTTT
This sequence comes from Cantharis flavilabris, assembly GCA_949152465.1. NCBI lineage: Eukaryota > Metazoa > Arthropoda > Insecta > Coleoptera > Cantharidae > Cantharis > Cantharis flavilabris. Next base: position 47,283,774 of record OX424436.1, read on the forward strand.
ACGAAATTTGGTAAAAACTTACTTTTTTATGTCCCAAATGCACTGTAATTTTTTTGTTTTAAAATATTCATTTTTTCACCTTATTTTGACTTAATATTGAAAAAGCACCCTAATTTTCAAGCGAAAATTCTGGTGTCAAAATATTGTCACAAGTGGAAATGTATAAACTATAAATAAATGTATAATTAATGTAATGAAATAGATTTCCACTTGAAGCTCTCTCGTATAATAGGTTGACAAAGTATTGTAATACAGTGGAGTCCGCTTATTGGAATCACGGTTAATGTTATCATTCGGGTATTGTTATCACTTTTGCGAGGAACGGGCCGGACGTATATGATTACACACAAAAAACATCGCTTATTAATTATTATAGTAATCATAAATTCGGTTTATCAAATTATATTTAAGATTATTTTCTCCCACGAGGAAAGGAGTTGGTTTTCAGCTACAAGCATTTTGTTTTCTATAACAATAATATAACACCCACATATTATTCGTACCATATATTCATTACGCGAATTTTAAGTCAGGTGTTATCAAGAAAATCTGTCTAGTTTACTGTTAATGTGTTATGTAATTCAGTTCTACTTGAGAACTTGGAATGAATGACTTAAAAAAAGTCGTGATTTCAGCGCTTGAAGTTTTGCAGTGTAGTGTGCAGATGGGGTGGTCAGATTTTCAAATTTATTACCAGTATAACCTTTTTATAAACAATTTACTCTTCGTACAGCAGAGGCAAACAACTCTAAATGAGATTTGTAATTTGGTTTTTTTCTTATTCATTAATAATTATAGTAAGTACTAATAAATAACTAATAAAAATGTTTTTCTTTTTTTGTTATCAATCGGTTTTTGTTATCAAAAACTCCAAGTCCCGATGTGATCACATTAAGCGGAGTCCACTGTAATAATTAATGAATATTATGGAAGCGGAAGCATCAAGCGGTGCAACAAAATAATTAATTAGTAGTCAGTCGTAAGAGAGTCGTCAAGTGGCCATGAAAGCGTCGTTAAGTGGACCTGATAAGGTCAACATGTAGTAACCGCTTGATGGTTTCACCCGCCAAGGGTGTAAATGTAGAGTAAGTTATAGATTTAAGTATGTAAATAGTTTTTAACATTAGTTAATGTTCTTATTCAATAAATAGTTTATTATGATATACCTGTGCTCATAACTAATTTAATAACAACCAACCCTACTCGTCACCACCTAATTCAATAATTTAGCTCGCACACCATCTGAACTACACAACCCCAGCGAGAAGATCTACCCTTCTCGTGACATGGTGGAGCGTGCCTTGGCTAGTCTCGGATAGTAAAAATCGCCGAATTTTTACTACAGTAGAATCCGCTTAATGTGATCACGGATAATGTTATCAGTCGGTTATTGTGATCATTTTGACTGGGAACCGGCCGCTTTAATCACTTTACATACAAAAACCACCGGATAATGTGATCAAAAAGCCGCTTATTATTATCACTTTCAAGGAATTTCCTACACAATATTCTCTTTTTCAAAGTATCTTTTTCTGATTGGTCATTGAAATTTTATATATCTTTACAAAACACGTCACTCGTTTTAATTTCTATACAAAAACGAATTAAGTTTCCCGTTTCATGGCGTGTTTCTATTTTTATTTTGATAAATATGCACTTTGCTTTATGCATTTTAATTTAAGTTTAGTTTATTCTTGCTAAATTTACCTAATTCTTCTTAAATTCATTTTTTCTGAAATTTGCTTATTGTTATCAGTCGGTTAATGTTATCAAAATGTTCTTGGCCCAAAGTGATCACATTAAGCGGATTCTACTGTATAATAATTTAGAAAATTAGTTTTAAATTAGTTTTTTAAATAATTTTTTTTAAATAATTTTACAATTACGGAATAATGCGACATCTCGTGACCATGTCACAAATTTTTGTTATAATAATTTTCTAAATTAAAATTTTTTTTTAATAAAAATCTTTCTACATTTTTTAATATAAAATAAATGAATATGCAGATTAGTTAACTTCATTATAACAAAGGCAATGCAATTTAAGTAGATTACGTAATGGGGTATCAGATTCAAAAAAAAAAAATTTTATTCTATAAGAATTTTTAAATAATTTTAAAGTACGGAATCTCTACGGCTTTATTGTATTGTAGGGGAATGTTGTATGAATCTAGAAAACAATAAGGGATGTCTTGTTCCAAAAAACTGATACATTTTATTTATGATCCATAGCCTAAAATTGGATCGATACTTTTTGGTGAGGCTGCCATTAAGGTAAATAAAACTTCAGTCAAAAATGTAGGAAAATCAAAGGGGAAATTAAGTTTTTGTTAAATATTTTTTAGTACAATCGTACAATAATAAATTTTGCAATCAAAGTACTTAGCTACATAATAATTATTAGGTATTACGTAAGCGGTCGACAAACTTTTACACCTAGCAACTTGCACGATGAGTTAACGGAAGAGATAATTTTAATATTCGATTTTTTCGTAACAAGATAATGATAAGATAATAAAATAAAATAATAATATTAATTAATATTTTTCTTTTATTGATAAAGACAATGTTGATTTGAATGGTTAAATAAAGGGACTTTGTTGTTGAATGACGAGTGGGTTAATACATAAAATAGTTGGTTGAAAAATTTTTGGTCAAAGGTACGAAGGCGTCCTGAGGCCACATAATAAAAATAAAATTTTTAAGTGTCAATTGCGACTTGCAACTGTCAATTGACACTTCGAAGTCGCAATTGACACTTCGAACTCGCAATTGACACTTCGAAGTCGCAATTGACACTTCGAAGTCGCAATTGACACTTCGAAGTCGCAATTGACACTTCGAAGTCGCAATTGACACTTCGAAGTCGCAATTGACACTTCGAACTCGCAATTAACGCCTGCGCAATCGTACTTTTTAGATACTTCAATAATATATTATTTATTTTAAACATAAAGTTCAGTGTTTACACGTGTGTGAGTGAACAAAAGATAAATAGGTAATTCGAAGTTGTAATTAACGATTACCATTTAGTTCGCTTATGTTAAAACACCCAGTAAAATAATAAAATATTGTTGGTTAAAATGGATGATCTTATAATTGTGTATTTTACACTGGGTCTTCAGCAAAAGGAAATATTAGCATGTCTTGCACTAAAACACGACATTTTTATGAGTGCAAGAACATTAAGAAGAAAATTACAAAAATTAAAATTATACAGAAAAATTGAATTTAGTAATGTATTCAGCGTAGCTTCTTTTATTGATTCTCAATTAAAAACACATGGACAGCTACATGGTTATAAGTGGATGCACAGAAAATGTTTAAATCATCAATTTGTTGTTACACAACAAACTGTTCGTCAACTACTTAATATTCTTGATCCACGAGGTGTAGAAATGCGAAGAAGAAAACGTTTAAAACGCCGACAATATCATAATAAAGGTCCTAATTATTTATGGCATTTTGATTGCTATGATAAACTTAAACCTTATGGCATATGCATTAGTGGTTGTATTGATGGTTTTTCACGATATATAATTTGGTTAAGAGCTAGTAATAATTCAAACAATCCAAAAATAATTGCGCACTACTATACCAAAAGTATTGATGAAATGAAAGGATTTCCAAGGACTTTGCGAGCAGATTTAGGTACAGAAAATGTTCTTGTCGAACGACTGCAAAACATACTACGAGAAAATAAACATATTGAGAACGCCCTCCCATCTTTTCTGTATGGAACTAGTACATCAAATCAAAGAATTGAAGCATGGTGGTCAATTTTGAGAAAGCATCATGCACAATTTTGGATGAATTTGTTCCAACATTTGAAAGATAATGGTTATTTTGATGGATCATTTTTGGATAAAGCACTAATCCAATTTTGTTTTATGGATTTAATACAGGTACAACGTTATTTTATAAGATCATTATAAATATCATTTTTTGCTATTCATACATTTTATTTAAATTAAATTTTTATTTTCATATATTTATACAGTGTGTTCACCATAAGAGGTGTTACTTACTATACTTACTTTACTTATAACTCAAACTTTCTTCAACAAAAGAGCTAAGACCGGGCGTGGGTGGCGATTAATTGACAAGTTTCCAAAAGATTCAAAAATTAAACACACACATAATAACATAACGATATAATGGGTTTTAATATCAATTACACAAATCTGGAGTACAACACCTAACATTTAAAATCCATTACTAAATTATCAATCAAAATCATTGAAATCCAAGTTGTCACCACGGCCGTGGCTGGAATAAAATGAACTTAATCTTAATACAAATATAGTTGGCCCTGGCTGGAACACTATTAAATATTACAAATAAATCTGACCTTAAGTTACAATCCTTAATCCTATCTAAATTGCCGATATTCCATTGGAGGCATTATCAACCCACAATAACACTGTATATAATATCCCCACGTGAAAATTTTCATTGTGCTATTTTAATATAATATTTATGATCATTTTATGAAAGTTTTAGATTAATTGGAATTGTTAATTATCATTTTTTTTAAATATTTTAGCTAGAATTGAATGAGTTTGCTACCGAATGGAATACTCACCGAATTTCTTCATCCAGAAATAGCAATTCCCCATGTGGACGTCCTTTCATAATGTATCACATCCCAGAATTATATCATAGCAAAGACTATCTTATACATTTAGCTGAAGATGAAATATCATTTTGCTTTGACCAAACTTCAAAAGATGTAAAATGTGATGAAGATGTTTCAGAATTAGCAAATATCATAATGATAGAAAATAATTTAAAATTTTCTCAAGACCCCAATGATTTGGTTGATTTATATGTTACTCTTAGAACATTATTCTTAGAGGTTATTTAGAAAAGAAAACTTCAGTAAATAATACAATATACTATTATACATCATTAAATTTATTATAATATCAAGCAAATTTACATTAGCAAAAAAACGTTAAAAATAAAAAACTGTAATGTACACTGTAATTAATTGTAAGTATAACAATATTGTAATTAAAATTTTATAAAAAAATATATATTTGTATCCTGTTTGTTTTATATCCGATTATTACGGTATCTAGTTTCGATGTCATAAAAATTTAAAAAGTTTAGTTTTTCTTAAAAATATGTATATACAATATTCGCAATATGACAATAACTTTCAATTTTTCAAAAGCTACTAACAATGATTTACATTTCATTTTAAAATCGGAATATTATTATGTCGAAAGTAGTACTTAATGTAATGACAAAAGGCTTTATATAGGTAGTATTAAAAGTGACGCTATAAATAAATTACATTCCTTAAGGAATGTATTTATCCTGTAGGAATGTATCCTTAAGGAATGTATGTATTTTGAATTTAAGGCATAAAATCAACGAAACGGTTACGAAAAAAACAATAACATTCAAATTACTATATCAATGTAAAAAAACATGAAATTTCCTGGTTTATAAAAGTTTATTTATCCCAAAAATAATTAAATTTGATGCGTTTCTCACTGACAGAAAAAATAATAAATTTTCAAAAAAATTGTATATTAAATACGTTTTTGAATAAATTCATAGGTACCTCGGTACCTGATGAATACATGAATATAAAATTATTTGAATCTTATGTTTTTTGTTTACCTTGTAAATTTTTTATTTAAATAATTACAAAATGTATGTAACGATGTGATCAATGCTGATATTACATAAATACCTAGTTAATTATAGACAAATTGAAGTCATTTAATAAAATACCGAATTTTAAAATACTTGAGCCCAATTTTAAATAAAATATTTAAAATACTATTGAGAATGCGGTCATTGTCAACGGGTAAGTTTTTTTTTTTTTTTATTGAATAGTCGATTGAAATTAAAAAATTTAAATTAAAAACTAAAAAAGAAAAATTTCCATAAAAATTTCAAAAATTCCTTACATAATATAGGTATAGTATTAATTTATAGTATTAATGGAAAATAACTATTATAAGTATTGTAGTAGATAAAAATATACAGGGTGGCCGTTCGAAAACGAAACAGACTGGATTATGGCGAGCAGAATTTTTTTTTTAAGAAATGCAAAAACACCTCAATTTTATCATCGAGGGGACAACTTTTGCGACCAATGTCACTCCTGTATAGTTTCATCCCTTCGCGCTGTGATGACAACACCTAAAATGTTAATATGGATGATATGGCAAGTGACATCTCATTTGAAAGGTCTTGCTTCCCTGAATTCAGTGCAATATTTTTTTTGAAGTTTTATTAATTATTCAACAAAAAAATTGAAGCTGCAAAACTGCGAAATAAATACGATATTTCAAGACATTTAAAAATAAAAAAGTGAAAAACGCTTGGACAAGTTAATTTCAATTTCAAGGGAGCTACTTTTACTGCTATTTATAAACATTGACAGTTCAACCCTTAAGGTAATAAAGAGCAAACCACCCTTGGAATTTTGAATGAAAAAATGGGTCTGATAAAAAGACCAGTTTAATCAAATTACATGTTTTTCACTTTTTTATTCTTAAATGTCTTGAAATATCGTATTTATTTCGCAGTTTTGCAGCTTCAATTTTTTTGTTGAATAATTGATAAAACTTAAAAAAAAATTAATGCACTGAATTCAGGGAAGCAAGACCTTTCAAATGAGGTGTCAATTGCTATATTATCCCTATTAACATTTTAGGGGTTGTCATCACAGCGCGAAGGGATGAAACAATACGCGAGTGACATTGGTCGCAAAAGTTGTCCCCTCGATGCTAAATTGAGGTGTTTTTGCATTTCTTGAAAAAAGAATTCTGCTGGTCACAACCCGTCTGTTTCGTTTTCGAACGGCCACCCTGTATATTTTTATCTACTATAATACTTATAATAGTTATTTTCCATTAGGATCACTTCCACAACAGTATTTTTAATATTTTCAAATTATTCTTTTCAAACCAAATTATATGAAATCCATTATTAAAAATTTTGATTCCAACACTTTACTAAATTCATTTCTGAGAGCCAAGTAATTTTCGTATGTAGATGGAAGCTCTAATAAATTTGCGCAAGTATGTGCAATTGGCATTCTTTGGAATCCATCTACATCAATGAAAGCTACGTCAATGTCATTATTGGTAATGTTGGAACCCGTGCAAAATCGAACAAACTCAGCTCTCATCTTATCGTCACATTCCTTAATAAATTTTTTAAGGTAATCAAAAATAACTTTATGCTCTTCATTTTCTTTAATTTTCAGTCGCTTTAGTATGTTTTTTGAAGTTGGGGGAAAATCTGCATAAACGGCATTTAAATCTATCACAATTTTATTTAAAAGGCTTTCTTGGAAACATGTAATGATGAACATTGGCTTCTGTATAATTTCTTTATGAGCAATGTCGTTTAATAAATTTTGAAAATTTGACGAATTTGGAATCCATTTTGAGTCAAAACCATCGACAAATTCAATCATGTCATCAATATCGATGTTATTGAAATCAATAATAGCATCCTCGACTAATTTCTTGTCTGATATAGAAATAAAATTTAAAAAGTCATTTTGCAAGTCGATGGTTTTGACTTGATAATTTTTATCTAAAATATAGTAAAAGAACGTTTTTGAAATTTTGACTGGCCAATATTTCTCATATAGCCAGCCATTATATAATATGTCGGCTACGGCTTCCCATTGTGCTTCGCCGAAGTCATGCCTTAAACACGGAATTTTGCAAAATGTACCTAATGTGCATTTATCGTAAAACGATTCCCAAAATTCTGAAAGTGCGTCCCTTAAAACACCACCTATATCTACCCCTAATTCAATCTTGCCGTTGTTGGAAATCATTTCGATTTCCAAAATCTCATTTTTCAACTTATACAATTGAAAAGCTTCTAACATTTCTTCGAATATTTTACCTCTATGAAGAGGTAGTTTGGTTTTCATGGAAGATGGAATTTCACTTTCCGTAAAAATATTCTTAGCAAAATCCTAAAACAGAACTTTAATAAAATATTTTGTATTCAAATTTGAAAACATGGATACAAAACCAAAAAATAATAATACAAAATGAAAATAGTTTATCTTACCTCGTCCAGATTAAAATGTAACGAATGATCATCTCCATCTGAAGTTGGCAACTCAAGAGATGGTAAACTAATTGCTTCCGATGTTAGTGAATTTTCTATTGTACTAATATTTGTAACTAAAAATTCCTGATTGAAGTCCAATTCGTTGCAGTGGAAGTGATTATCTTGTTCTTCATTGTTTAGTTCTGCTTCAGGATCAGTTAAGTCAATAACTGATGTCGACACAATTTCACGGGTTGCGAAGTAAAATCTTATCCTCGTGAGACCGGTCTCCTCAAAAATGTTTCCTACAGTGATGTTTGCGTCGATTTTATTGAATTTGAAATCAAGCATTGACACAGAAAATTTACTTATGGGTCCCTTGTTTGATTCTCCATTGGGGAAAAATAACTTCTGTGCCAATGCCTGAATTTCCGACACCGTGGAAATTTTTTTTACTTCCAGTTTTCTAGTGCCTCCGCCTTGATTGGTCCTAACTTGCTTTAATTTATCCCCAGATAAGCTCAACATCCAACCTACTTCAATTAATCTAGTATCTTTTTTTTTTTTCTTATTTTCTTGCTTTTCATGATCATTTTTTTCCAAAGATTTTCTGCTTCTTTTACTATTAATTTTGTCTCGAAGTTTTTCGATTAATGAAATTTTTTTATTGTAAAACTGTTTTTCACAATAATCTCTGATTGCGATTCTGTCGCCATATTTTGTAATAAATTTCTCTAATTCTGAGTCTTCCATAACTCGAATTGCATGTGTATCAATCTAAAATTTTAGTTAAGTTGTAAATATTATCATTATCTATTGTCAGAATGCAGTGATTCCAAATTATATAAAATAAAATAGGAATTTACTTAAAAAAATAGAAAGATGTTTTGTGTATTAATATAAAAAAAAATGAACAAACGTATTCGGTAGTGCAAAAATATAAACTTGAAAGATTTTTTTCTTGTAAGAAGAAAACTAACCAAAGAAGTAAAAAAATGTAAGTAGCGTTTTAACGCTAACGTATTTTAATGCCAAAAACTATTATCGTATTTTTTTTCATATTTGAGGTATAGGTTTGTAATCTATAGTAGCTAGCAGGTAAGACTGACCATCTAGCTACAGTGACTCAAGAAAGTCTCCCTACAATTAATTTTCCTATGTTATCAATGTAAATTGCATCGTACGGAGACTTTCTTGAGTCACTGTATATTGTTTCGCACTACTTTATTACAATCAATTATTATAATTGATTATAATTTGATTTGTTTGATTGATTTTATAATTAAATCATAATACAGGGAACAAAATTGAACTTTTGTTCAGCTTTAGGAATGGGCGGGGTTGAATCTAGTAGATTTTTTTGCGCTGAAAACGAATCTGACTTTGAAATTGTTCCAGCACGTCAGGTTTTTTGAAATTTTAGCATAAAGGGACAAAAAATGGCTATTTTAACAATTTTTATGATTTTTTTATTGAAACTCATGTTTTTGTTTCAATTTTCCACAATTAACTACTAATTAGTTAAAATCTATTTTTCTAAATCATTTAACGATTTTTTAAAGTGAAGATAATATACAATAATTTTGAAGTCAAGAGGTTTAGTCGCGTGCAAAGTCACCCGTTTTTCCGCGCCGAACTTACTTTTTGGCAAGTTTTTTATTAGTATTCTGCCTACACAGGGGTTCTTGAGCTCGCTAATAAATGAATACTACAGAACTTGAAAAGTAAGATCGGCGCTGTAAATAAAACGGGCGAATTTGCATGATTAGAAACCTCTTAACTTCAAAATTGTATATCTTCACTTTAAAAAATCGTAAAATGATTTAGAAAAATGGATTTTAAAGCTAAGTAATACATAGTACCTACTATACAATGTAATTGTGGAAAATTGAAACAAAAAAATGAGTTCTTCTAAAAAAAATTATAAAAATGGTTAAAATAGGCATTTTTTAACCATTTAAGCTAAAATGTGAGAAATTGGTAGGTGATACGACTATTTTCTTTTTTCTGAATCAGTACACCAAATTACATAGGAATTAGTTAAAATTATTGGAAAAGTTTTTCACTGTTGGCCTGTGTAATTATTAGTTCACGAAGAAAAGTGAAATCGCATAATCCAATTTTAGTATTTTGTACCCACTCTACATTAGGTAAGTAATGTCCGATTTCTTCACTTAGAGATATCCACCCGATAAGTATAAACATACCGATAACCAATCAAAACAGTTGTCTGTTTGGTCACTTGATTAATTTGATTGGTTATCGGTATGTTTATACTTGTCGGGTGGATATCTCTAATGGCCATACTAATAGTCACGGATCAATCCGAGAGTCAAGATTAATTCTCGAAATAGTAGCTGTTGCTACGATACGGTCTAAATTCCAGTAATCTCTTTGGTAAATTCTAGGATCATCTTGAATCTCGGACTGATCCGTGAGTTTAGTACGGGCATAAGTGAAGAAATCGGACATAAGTAGTACTTACATTTTCTAGTTGTAAGGTGTCGATAATTTTCTCTGGAATATGTAAATCTTCTAAAAATTTGTAAAATAAACTATTCATTTTTTAAAAATTAATCTACTATATGATGAACGTTCAACTACTAAACTAACAACTTACAAGTCTTATAAATTAGTCTTATAAATTAAAGCAAGTCATAATATATCAAATTACTTTGATATAAGCACGTAATCGTGGGCTTGTGGGTAAAACTGACGAGTCCAATTTACACATTAGTGGTATTTTAGTGTTATCAAAAGTAACTGATGGCACTCGCCCTAAGTAGTAAAAATATAATGAATAGAAAACTGAATAAAGTAGTTATTATATAATAGGTACATATTTGAGAAATTTTCAATAACTTCCTGATTCATAGTGATTAACAGAATTTTGTATTTCCTCCGGTGAAAAAAGAATTTTGGACTTGGTTAGTTTTACCCACTAGCCCACGGTCCTATATAAGCTTTGCTGAAAAACATAAAAATAGAGATAAGGTAATGTTTTTAAGCGCGCGTCAGCTATGATGATTGGCATTGGCATATTATGCTTTTACGGCAAAGTATAATATACGTTCTTCTATCACAGTAATTTGATATGTGACATTTTTTAATCCCATTTTTTGAAAATTTTACAAATTAAATTTAATATTAGTAAATTACATTAAAATTGCATTCTTTTCACACTTTATTTATTCTTGAATACCTTTGAATAAAGTAACAAAACAATTTTTTTACCAAAAAATGCTGACCTTTTGTGCATAAAATAAAAAAAAAGTGTATTTTTCTCAAAAGTCGGTATTTAAGGTTTAGAGAATATTAACTGACTTCAAACAATTGCTAATTTATTTTGCACTTCCGAATTTGTTCTATTTAATTATTTTCTGTATAGTTTACATGTTCCTATTATCCTAGCATCCTACTACCATATTAATATTACAAATGAAATAATATACTTACGTTCTCAGTTGTCATTCTATCAATAACTGATTGAGGAATTTGTCTTTCGCACAAAAATTCTATAAAGTTCTCCATTTTATTTATCTTTTAACTTACACACATGTAAACACTGAACTTTATGTTTAATATCAGTAATATTAATGAAGTATCTAAAAAGTACGATTGCGCAGGCGTTAATTGCGAGTTCGAAGTGTCAATTGCGACTTCGAAGTGTCAATTGCGACTTCGAAGTGTCAATTGCGACTTCGAAGTGTCAATTGCGACTTCGAAGTGTCAATTGCGATTTCGAAGTGTCAATTGCGACTTCGAAGTGTCAATTGCGACTTCGAAGTGTCAATTGCGACTTCGAAGTGTCAATTGCGACTTCGAAGTGTCAATTGCGACTTCGAAGTGTCAATTGCGACTTCGAAGTGTCAATTGCGACTTCGAAGTGTCAATTGCGATTTCGAAGTGTCAATTGCGACTTCGAAGTGTCAATTGACAGTTTCAAGTCGCAATTGACACTTAAAAATTTTATTTTTACTATGTGGCCTCAGGACGCCTTCGTACAAAGGACATAAGTAAAATAAATTTAATAAAGAAAAAGTCAATAACGTCTATGGGAAAAAAATTTTTTTATTGAAGGTTCATCAATTTCAAAAAATAATGTAATAAAATATTTAAAAGAAAACGCAGACTTCTGCTGATTTTGCAAATGCAACGGATGTTAATGTAATTCAAAGAAGTTCACTTTTGTAACGGAAATACTGGATAATTCTATTTTTTTTGCAAATAATGCAACTCTAGGGTCAAAGTTTTTGAAAACCCAATTGCAAGGTGAATATTTTATAAAATAAAAAGCGACAATATAGATGAGAAGTTTGAATTTAAATAAATAATGATTTAATTTAAAAGCGAATTCTAGGGGATAAATGAAATAATTATAAAGATAATAAGTATTCGCAAAAATGGTAAATAGGTCGCAAAAATAAACTACCCTAAATAAATAAATTAAAAGGTAAAAAATAAAAACTAGTGAACTGAACTAATTTTTGGTGAACAAAACCAAATAGACCTTCACAAAATTTTCAATGCGCGATTTAAATTTAAAATTCGAAATCTGCGATACGAACCAATAAATAAATAAACAGTAAAAGTCATATTTGAAACCAATAAGAAATTAATTAAAAATTATATTAATAATTAAAGATAGAAAAGAAAGATAGAAATAGGTGATTTGTTTCATGGATAAGTTGTATGTCTAGAGAAGTTATCTTCTTATCTTCTTCTTTTTCAATAGTGAACTGAAGACGTGGATGAAATCCGTTGAAGTGGTTAACGATGAAAACTTCGTAGTTCTTAGGTATAGCGGTAATTATGTCGTCAACATAGCGTTTGTAGAAAGGAAGTTTAAATAGAAGTTTGGATATCCGGTCTTCTTCCAGAATTTCCATTACCAGATTGGAGATCGTAGCAGATATGGGACTTCCCATTGGAAGTATGTTGTCTCCAAACATAGCTTAAGGCTTCTAAAAATTTCTCTTTAGCGATATTGGTGTGAATTTTGATATCATCCAATTTTCCTTCTACAGTATTAATTGCCAAATCAACTGGAATGTTTGTAAAAGCGACTTGACGTCTAACGATATTAGTATATAATCATTAGGTATACTAAATTTCTTTATATCTTCAATCAATGTCCACGAATCTTTGGTGTAATATTCGGAGTTACCTAAAAGATTATAGATTATTTTAGATAAATATTTAGATAATTTATAAGTTGAAGATTTGATGCTGGCAACTACTATAGGTCTGAGTGGTGTTCCAATCTTGTGAATTTTGGGTAATCCGTATATTTTAGGTGGAAGTGCGCTGTTTATTTTTAATTTATTGGAGGTAGTTTTATCAATGTATTTGTATTTCTCCCAATTTGATATCAGTTGGTTATTCTTTATTTGTAAATTGTTAGTAGGATCTTTGTTTAAAATCTTATATGTGGTGTTGTCGTTGACCAAAGCGTTCATTTTGTCATCGTAGTCTAATTTATCCATTATCACAGTAGTGTTTCCTTTATCAGCTCTAATGATGAGAAGTTCTGGGTGCTCTTTTACAAATTTTTTGATTTTGACAAAGTCTTGTATTTGGTGGGATTGGTTGTTCTTTTCTTGAAGTTTACTGATAGTTTTAATAGAATTAGTAAATTCCATTCTCAATAAGTTTTTTGTATTATAGTCCAAATTTTGGATAGCCTTTTCGATTCCCACGATGATATCGTCGGTGGGAAAATTCTTGTCGTTGAATGGGATAGCATATTTTTGGCCAAGTTGTAGGGCCTTTTTGATTTCATGTGGTATGACAACGTTCGTTAGGTTCTTAATCCATTTTTCTTCAATTGTAACAAATTTTAGTAATTTGTTTTATTTTCTAAGTACGTCCCTGCCTAGAATCTGATTTGGGGTTGGTGGAGTTTGCGTTTTGAACGCAAGACGGACTTTTTGAATCTGAGTTCGATAAGTGAGTGTGTTGGTTTTTGGTCTTGTCGAAAGATTTGGTAATTTTTGCTTTTTCTGTAAAACTTGTAGGGAGATCCCTTCATAATGGACACCTTCGCATGTTTTTTTGATACCTTTCGGTTGTTTGATTTTTTGGTGCTTGTAAAATTGTTTTCGTTTCCGATCATTTCATAAATTTATTTTATTTCGGCAGATTTTAATTTGCATTGTCGAGCTTATCTATTGATAATAATAAATTTATCTTCGCTCGCGAATTTTCCACAACGTTAAATTCTAATCTATGTAAAATATTTAATTTTAAGAATTAAATTATTTTACTTTTGGTGTGAACTACTTGTCTTTTTTATGTTTCTCCAATAGGATAATATTAAAGCAAGTAGCTGTGATTTTCTTTCACAGTTGTGGCTGTCGATTTTGTTGGCAGCAAACTTCTTGCAGAGATCATTTTTTTGTTTATCTGTCACCTTTTTTGGAACTTATGACCCTAGCTTCCACATCATCTTCAGCTAGATAACATCAGCGGGCCTCTACAGTAAATAAAAGCTGGTTGATTCTATTCCCAGCGTGTAGAGTGTAGATAAAAATTTTGGATCCCAACAAGGGAGGAAGAATTTTTTTGATACAGTGCAGATAATTCTTCTTTTCTTCTTGACACAATTACTACGTCATCCGCATAAGCTATTATTTGACTTTCTTTATTTTTTATGGTTCCTGTACACAAAGTGTTATCTTCAGTTTCAAGCTTTTCGATTGCCAAAAATTTACTGTTTTTGTGATTATCCCTTACTTTGTATTTTCTTTCTATTTTTTGCTCTTCCTATCTCTATATTTCCTGTTTCATATCTGGTCTGCGTTTCTTCCTTAGTCACATCTTCAGGAGCAACTATCTGGAGAGGTCCAGTCGCCTTTCTCCTATCTTGTATTAGTTTTTTGTAGATTGACAATGTTCATCTTCAAACTTCAGAACATTATCTTTTTTATATCCCACATGTACCTATACTTTATTTTGTTTAATTATATTTTGGTACCCTACTCTTACTCTCTCACCCTTGATCATTTCGATTTTAGCCACGGACCATATTTGGTTTTGAAATCTCCTTTTCTGTGCTGGTCATGTCATTCTCAATATAAGTGTTGGTTCCTCTAAGCTTGTCTTTGTTTTCCATTATCTGTTTCTTTTGTGCATGGTTTTTCAGTTTTACCACGATTACCTGTTTTTCGACATTTCTTCTAATCTTAAAGGCATCCACAATCTCAACATACGTCTTCTGGAAATCCTCAACTTTTCTAGGGATTACTATTCCATCCGTTACTAGATTTTTATAATTATATTTTTCCGTCTTTACCCTTTTCATGTATTTCAAGTTGTTCTTCCAGAAGGGCTATTCTTTCATCTTGCTCACTTGCTTTCGCTGCTAAATTCTCAATCACCTGTTCAATTTCGTAAACCTTGGCATTACAATTTGTTCCTTTCGTGTTCAGTTTTTCTTGTATTTTCATGTTTACTTTATTGCCATCGGTAACCATCTTGACCAATCCTGACATCATCTCTTTCAATTCATCCACGGTTTCCTCCCTCTTTGCTTCCTCAGCTACTTGCTTTGGTGATTTCAGTGTTTTCTTACTTCTTCTGAAGACTTCTTCTTCCTCTTTACTTGTATTTATTACTTCTTTTCCCTCTTTGAAGTATTCTTTTATCGTTGTCACAATGTTTGCTCTTTTATTGGGTTTGTTTAAATTACTCATTTAAATTTGTCTGTTAGCACATAGTCAACCAAAGTTGTTTGTGGAAATTTTTATTTCAATTTGGCGTATAATGATTTTACTTATTTTTCCTTATGTTATGGATATGTTGTCAGTGTCAGTAGAAGAGCCGAGGTCAACCCTTAAGAAGCACCCGCACTACTAGCTGACCTTCAAAATAAAGTCTCAAAAACCTAACCTTAAATACTCGTTGGTTGTTTGCATTTGATTCTTCACGTTCTTAATTGTCGTTTCTTCCACACTTTTTCTGTTGGGTATATCTCTCACTCCTTATACTACTTCGGTTCGTCTTCAAAAGTATCTCTCTATTTCCTTCAATTTTCAGAAATTAACCAACTAGCAATTTGTACACACCTTGCAGAACCGTATTATTATATTATGTAGGTGAGAGGGTTTCAGGTTGCCACCCCTAACGAATTTCGACATTCTAGCAGTGTCATCCCCTAAATTTTGACGGACATCGACGTCAAACAAGTAGTTGTCGCTTTTAATCTAATTCTGATGCGCACGAACACAATAACAGGGTGTTTGATACATAAAGTGTGAAATTTTATTTGTTAAAAAATGAAAAATTAAAATTGAACAGTTTCATCGACAATTTAAGGTACCTAATAAATATATATCATGAGTTGGCAATTTTTTTATGTAAATTCTAAAGTGATGTAAAAATGCAGGTTGCCACCTTTTTTGGCTTGCAGGTTGCCACCCCTCTTATTTTACATTGTGACGTACACTACAGTGACTATATAGGGACAGTGGCGACATGAGCCCCTAAATCAGTCCAGGACAGGTTCCCCCACAGGATCAGGGGAAATTATTATTTTAATAAAGTAGTTGGAAGAAAACTTCACTTCGATGGATCATATTCATAATTAAAAGCAATTATTAATATCAATATATTCCTGCAAAAAATTTTGTTTATTAACTTAAGTGTAGATACATCAAACATAAATTCCTTGAATTTCCCTGAATTTCCGGTACACAAATTACAACTTAAAATGCAATGGTCTCTGCAATGGTACACGTCTACAAATTGTTAAGTTATATAAACATGCAATAGCAAGTAAAATTATAACCGGCGATCCTGTCGGCAATGTTGTATTTATACCCCGGATTAAACTGGGTACTGGAGATACATCTGCAAGCAGATTACCATTTATACTACATAGACAACAATTTCCGATAGTGTTATTGGCTTTCGCTATAACTATAAATAAATCTAAAGGGCAGAGCTTTGACAAAGTTGGTATATACATACTATATGGATAGGTCTTTATTTATTCATGGACAGTTATAAAATGTAACATTATCAAGACGTCGAGCAAAGAATGGAATAAAAATACGAAGTGAAAGCGACATAACAAATGTCGTATGGAAAGAAGTTTTGTAACCAGAAGAATTTTTCACTTACATGGAATTACGAGCGGGCGAAATCGTAAACCGTCCTGAAAATTTAGACATTCACTGCTTAATTTAATATAAAAGTATTAAAAGTGTTTTAAAAAGATTTTAATATCATAATACTGAAGTACCAACTTGTCAACAATATAAACTACGTTTTTAATTTTTTGTATACCGGGTGACCGGTCGACCATCTGAACATAGGCAATTAACATAGGAAATTGATGTTTCTATACTTCCTGCTTCCCATCACAACGGATAAGAATGAAAATGGTATCAATTTAAAGAGATTTTTATTCCGCTTCTAAAGATACCTAACACTTGATATTTTCGGTCACCCTGTATATTGGACGATAAACTTCCACATAAACATAATAAAAAAAATGTTGAAGAAAAGCGCACTTTCTGAATTTGATTTGATGCTTTCTGAATATCAATTGACAAATCTGAATTATAATTGAAGATTTCTGAATATCAGTTGACCGTTTCCGAATTACTGCTGGAAAAGTGTAAAAAGGCTTTAGCTGGTTTAACCTGTAACATTTCTGTGATTGGTGCTTAAATGTGCATGTGTTTCTCGACCTGGAATTTTTCATTTCTTTTACAGATTTCTACTAAGCTTAAACCCAGGTTCATAATAAATTTGCAAACTTTTTCATTTGTGCTTTCCAACTGCTGAAATGCGAGCTTTATTGCTTGGGCAAAAATTTTATCGAATTTTAGCAGAGTTTGCACTATAGCTTTTTCATTATTGATTGTAATTATTAATGTTATTTGTTTTAATACTTCAAACGAAGTAAGTAATAGAGGTGTTGAATGCAATTTTGGTACTGTACAGTACAGCATGACGTATTTTGCATAAAGATTTAAATTGTGAAAGAATTGCTACCTAATATGCTTGCAAAAATTTCGAGTTCTGAACTCCTTTATTTCTATGGAGATTTTAATTCAAATCAAGTGTACAGGGTGGCTCAATTTCGATGCCTTTTATGGGGAAATCGGTAACTATAGGAGATATCGAAAAATGGATAGCGCATCTTCGATCTCTTTTTTTGAGAAAAGGTTAATGGTTTAAACTCGAATTCGATATCTTTTTTCGTTTTCGAGTTATGGCTAAAAGTTGACTTTTTCGACTTTTCGTTAAACGTCGATATCTCGGTTATTTGTAAAGTTATAGAAAAAATATTTACACTTTCTTCAGACACTTTTTTAAGGGCAATAAAATGGTCTAAAGAGATTTTAAATATCTAACTTAGTTTGCGAGTTATAATATAAAGTTATGTTTTTTTAAATAGAAACCATAGTTGGCTATGAAATATTTAAATAGAGTTTTTTATCCTCTTTTCAATTATATATAATATGTGGGGTCTATTATTTCAGTTTCGTCCCATTATATTAAAAAATGTTTAAAAAAAAACAAACTAATATCGGAAAATTAAATGTTGGATTTATCAAAAAAATCCATTATACATTTATATTATAATATTTCATAGTTTTCATAAGCCATTTGACACTCTTGTGAAATAATAGGTAATAGGAACTAAATAAAAATAAAAACAGGTATCGAAGTATTAGGTGCTAAAAACACTCTTTAAAAACAACTGGAGATAATTGTTTTAGATGTCAATAATGATTTTGTATAGTGTTTTGTTTTGAAAAAGTCAACCTTTAATTTTCCTATCTTCTTTTGTTTTTATTTAACATTTTGTAATATAACGGGATGAAAGTGAAATAATAGACCCCACATGTTACATATAATTGAAAAGAGGATAAAAAACTCTATTTAAATATTTCATAGCCAACTATGGTTTCTATTTAAAAAAACAAAACTTTATATTATAACTCGGAAACTAGGTAAGATATTTAAAATCTCTTTAGCCCATTTTATTGCTCTTAAAAAAGTGTCTGGAAAAAGTGTAAATATTTTTTCTATAACTTTACAAACAACCGAGATATCGACATTTAACGAAAAGTCGAAAAAGTGAACTTTTGGCCATAACTCGAAAACTAAAAAAGATATCGAATTCGGGTTTACACCATTAAACTTTTCTCAAAAAAAGAGATCGAGGATGCGCCCTCCATTTTTCGATATCTCCTATAGTTACCGATTTCCCCATAAGAAGGATCAAAATTGAGCCACCCTGTACACAAAAAATCCAAATACGATTGATTGACTAAAAAAAATATAATAACTCCCATAAAAAAATAATTGATTTCAATTTATATGAAAATGTAGTAATAAATTGAGTCGAACCTATCAAGAGCTTGTTATTATAAGCTTCATAATAGTATGTTCTTGATAAACTATTCTTTTTTTTTATATTATGCTTAGAGCTATTTCAACGCTCGATAAGTTCGAATATTCTGCTATACATTGCGGTAATTAAGTATAGAGCAAAATCAGCACGATTGAAATTAATAATTAGAATGAAAATGATAAATATTATAATGTCGGTCTTAAAGCCAATGCTTTATGTGACAAAATTTTTAGGTTTTACTCCGTTTACTTTATCAACAAATTCTTCAAATAAGTTATCGTTAATCTGTGTATTCTGGAGTGCTTTTCTAATAATTTTAAATACACTTAATAGCTACTTTGCTTTCCACGAGCGTATAAAATTCAGGAAATTTATAACGCTATTTGAAATAATTATGTGTTATATACGATTCTTGACAGAATATTTTAACTTTATTGTGGGAGTTTCATGCAGTTTGGTATTTTATAAAAATGTAAAACTAAACCAATTATACAAGTAAATATCGAATATAATATTAAAATTAGATTTTAGAAGTAATAGCAAATCTTGAACAAGTTCACCACAGAATATTAGAAATACATCGTAAATTGCTACGTTGTGATAAAATTAACATCAAAGAAAGTTTTAACATTAACATTGTTATATTCTTTTTTGTAATATATGCATTTGTGCTGGCAACTTATTCATCTCTTATCCACTGTAACGCATTTAGTTTTGCATTTATTATGAACTTCATATGGGATATATGTATTCACATACCAATTTTTGCTGAATTACAATTTTATGCACTGATTTATATCATAAAACAACGTTTAGCATTGCTAAACAAAATTTTAAGGACTGCAGTAAACAACAACTCAAGATCACAAAGAAATGTTATTTTTATGTCGCATTCTCAGTAAGTATACAAATTTATTATATTTTATGGAAATCGATTTTATTCATTTTCAGATCGATTTATGAAAATAATATGAATATCGTAATTATGAGAAAAATAGGAGTACTGCATTCGCAATTGTGGATTATCAGTAAAAAATTAAATAAGGCATACGCTTTCCAGACATTTGGTTTCATTTTACAAACATTTGTGTTAATGCTGCATGTCCTATTTTTTATTCTGATATCGATAATAAAAAGTATAACTGCTAATGATATTCCACTGCAATTCCACTTGCTTTTCATAAATTCTATGTTCTATTTCTTAATACCACTTGTGGTTATTACTAGAATATGTTCTAATACTTCAAAGGAGGTAAGCTTTGTTTAATTTTGGATTAGATATAAAATAGCACATATGCCACATTGTCATATCGTAGACAAAATTGGCCTAAACAATAGTGCTTTGATTAACAAGTATTTCCAATAATGAAAATTATATTTTTTACATAAATTTTAAGCATGAAAAGGATGTTGGTATTTTTCTTACAATGTTAAAACATTCACTTAATTTTTGTCGATGAATTTAAATTACTTTAATATTTCTACAGGCAGAAGAAACCCAAAAATTATTTTTACAGCTTAAGCTACGAAACCAAAACTACAATCAAAGTTTTGAAGTATAATTTCTCAAAATTAGTTGCTTTCGTTTCAATACTAACAAATATTATTTTAGATTTTATGTATATCTTTGCAAATGTTACACAATAAAATACAATTTTCAGCTTTAGGATTATTTATAGTGGATAACAGATTTCTTTATTTGGTAAGTTGTAAATAAACTTACAAGATATCTTTTTACTTATTACTTTAAATCTTTTTAGTTTTTGACTACAATTGCGGCTTACTGCGTATTAACACTGCAAATTGATATTGCAGTTGATCAATTAAATATTTGAATACAATAATTCTTATTTTTTAGTATGATAGTTATTCTTGTCGTTGAAATAAGATATAAATATATTGCAATCTACTCTTCTAACGTTTTGGTTACAAAATTAATATTTTGATCCACAAAAATATTTACATTATAAAGTTGAAGTAAAATTCAATTTGGCATATTTGAACTTTTTGGAAAAAATATAAGCAGCCGTAAACAATGAGATATTAATAATATTTTTCACAATTCACAAAAGTGAGCACTTTACTCCCGCTTTTGCGGGACTAAAGTAATACTTTTTTCCCGCGCTATTGATCTGAAATTTTGCATATGGCTTCTTATGATAAATCGCTGGTGGGTTATTGTAACGGGTATAAATTTTTTTAAAACTAAAAAATTAAACACAATTAAGGGAAAGAGCGATAGACACATGTACTGCTTCTTCGACTTCTGTGTACACAATTGTTGTTGTACACAATTAAGTAATAACAATAAGTATGCGATACTGATGACGACTAATGAGTCAGAAACACATGTCATGGTGTGATGGCTAGGAAGTCGAAGAAGCAGTACATGTGTCTATCGCTCTTTCCTTTAATTGTGTTTAATTTTGTAGTTTTTAAAACTACGCTTTGCACGTGATGCGAGATTATGTTCTATCATAAATTTTTTGCTCAGTTTTTCAATATCTAGTCCCGTTTTCGAGTTATTGTAATTTCAAAATCTCAAATTTAGTTATTATCCAATGTAATTCTGCATTTTCAGCGAAATTGTACAAAATAGTATATTGCCACGACTCGGTGAAGGACCAAATTCGTGTGTACGTTCTCTATTTTGAACTCCTTAAAGTATGGTAGCAAAATTATCGAATGGATGTGATTCAATCTCTTTAATTCAAAAAAATATCCTACTTATTGAATGAATGTAAATTTTATTTTAGTTAAACAAAACAATTGACTTACAAATTTAATTTTTGATTTATAAATATTGGCAGTGACGCATTAATATCGCGGCCCGAATAAAATTCCACATAAACCGCGAGCACTTTAAAATTTATTGTTATGCAAACCTGAACTTCTGTCTTTCTTCTGATTTTAAATGGGTTGTAAGCACCTCTTCTGTTCTCCCACGTTAAAGAAAAACTGTCCCTTCCAATTCCAAAATAATTTTCTATCCCAGTTCCAAGTGGTTGTTCCAGATTTATGAGACGCTGGTTCTCGCCCAAAAATTTAATTTATTTATTCTTGAATCGAAATATTTTTATTTTAATTTTCTTGGTGTATGCTTTGGTTATTAACTCCACGATTTTCCCTCTTTGGGGTTCAATCACGAACTCAAAAAAATGAACGACCACATTTCTGTAATACCTGGGTTTCGTGTTTTTGAAAATTTCTTATTTTCTGTATCCTAAAGCTTAGTTTTAAGATGTTCCGAAATTAGGACCAAGTACCAACTCTTAAATTACATCTTTGCAGAAAGCAAGAATATTTATAATTTTAGCTGCCACCACTTCCGATCTGCAATTTTATAAACTTATCTTCTTGTTGATACTTTTTTACTTACTTTTTTGATATTTTTTCGTAGGTTTGCGGTAGCTTCTAAAATTCTTGATTTCTTAAAAGACCTTCTGCGTTGTTTAATATTGTTACGCCTATGATTTTTATCACGTTGAAAAATAAATTTAATTATAATTCATGCTTAATAAGTTTCGTTACGATTGTGGAATATGCGTCTTCAGCTATTAAATAAACACAATATTTATGCTTAATAGGTTCCCGTTTAGATCGTGTGGAATTCATCTTTTCAGCACTCGATAAATAATTATTATGCTTAATAAGTTCCGTTGAAACCGTGTGATAATTTACAATTCAGCGTCCTGGATGCAGACAGTAGGCGACGATTGTGTTGCAAGGGGGTGCTAAGATGCAATATAAGTAACTCACACGTGCAGGGAAGAGCAGTCCCAGCTAAACCATCAAAATGGTAATAAGCCTTCCCGTAATCCAATTTATAATTTGAAATTGTTTAAGCAGGTGCTTGGTTAAATTCGTTAATTACGGTTTCAGGATTCAAACAAATTCGTTTGTGAATTATGTTCTTGTGGGTTAATCAAGCCTTCAGAGGAATATGGGCCATTTAGATAGGATTAAGGATTGTAACACGATGAAATTAATCAGTAATTAGTTCTAAAATTTGTGAATGTTTGAAAATTCAGAACAATTTTGTGATGCTATCGGCTTTTGAAAGTATGGGTCGCGCGTGCCGTTTTGTAATAAGACTGTTGAGTCAACTTACTTATTCGTGTAGTCCATAAAGGAACCAACTCACGTAATTAAGATGTTCTGTAATCGACTTCAACATCATACATGTATTTTATAGAAGGCGCGCCATGGTAAATTCAGACCGAAGGGCACCTAGATTAGTTCGAGATATATTTTGGCAAGTCCGTAAGAATTGGAAACTGCTGAAGAAATCTGATGGTACTCGTATCCGACTTTGTAAGGTAACAATTTTAATTATTTAGTTAAGTTTGGGATGACATACGTAGATTTGGTTCGCAGCAAATTGATTGTGATTATGGACAAGTGTAGCGGTAACTCCAATTGGCATGGGCCAAGTTCAGTGAAAATTGATTAATTCAAAATTTAGGTAGACGGTTGATATTTGGAAATTGTGGAAATTTTGCATATTTAACTTTTGTAATTGTTGATTTTAATTAGGATTTTAGTAAGTTGGATCCAAGCTCGATTTAATTATTTTGCAATATTTGAATTAAGTTGTTTTAATGCTCGTATTAAACAAATAAAAATATGCTGGTTTTTATTGTCTTGTATTACAAGCACACCCTCCTGACATGATTTCCGGTTTTTTCGTAATTCTTTTATTGTTATGTATTTGGATTTTCAAGAAAATAAATTAACGTAACAATCTTTTTGATAAGGATGTTAATTTATTTTTTAGTTCACTTCTGCTCATTGACTGAAATCCCCCAGGTAATGTTAATAAAATTATTTATTAAAAATTAACATCCAATGATAAAGCAAAATTATATAAGAATTACAATAATTTAATTACGTTAAAGCAGTACACAAACTAATATACAAAGTTCCTAAAATACAATTCAAATTGGCACTGACAAAATATTCGCTTACAGCAAATTAAAAAAAATTGTAGGAAATTGTAGTTGCGAACCCAAATTAGACAAATAAAATCGAAACTCTTTTCAAAAAAGGTTTCTGTTATAATTCCTATTAAAACAATATGAGCACAATAAACAAACACACTGTATTGTTTCCAAATGGTATTAGGTATACCCTAAATGCATATAATTTAAATACACCCAACTTAATAAAAGCTTCAAAACGCTTACCTACATTTCCTTCAATAAACTTATTTATTTGAAATTTAAATTATTACTTTGGATTTTCTAAGATTCCAAAGGTAATAATTTTTAGAAACCTTAAAAAGGTTTAAGGATAAATAATTAAAAAATGTTGCATTTGGGGAGAAGATAAATCTAAAAATTTAGCTAAAAATTCAGCTGAAAAATAATTAATTAATCAAATTATATGCCTTTTTCTAATTTTCTACTAATTCTGTATAAATTAATTTTTAGTAAAACAACAATGTCAACAAAATTAAAAATGTATTCCACAAACCGCCTAATTCATTGTCAGACTGTAATGTGTTAATTATCAACTATTATTAAAGCATTAACTCTAATATCGAAGTTTAAAATCTTTTTGACTTTTGATTTGATTTATTATTGATTACCACTAAAAAGCTAGACGAAGTCAAAATGCAACTGAAAATCTTAAAATTGCATGCCTATAACGTTACACCAAACATACTAACGATTTATCAACTTGAAATAACCCAATTACTGTAAATTTAACTTTGATGTGAAATAGTTGTAATAAAATACTATATAAAGCTTAAAATCATATTTCCTTAATTAAGGTAATTCTATAACTGCAATATCAATTTGCACCACCAATATGACGTAAGTCGCAAATGTAGTCAAAAACTAAAAAAAATATTAAAATTTTGAAAAACATTTTATTGATTTATTACGGCTTACCAAATAAAGAAATCTTTTATCCAGTATAAATAATCCTAAAGCAGAAAATTCTATTTTATTTTGTAACATTTGCAGAGAAATACATAAAATCTAAAAAAAAAAATTTGTTAGTATTGCAAAGAAATTAATAATCTAATTTTGAGGAATTACTTCTAGATCTTGATCGTTGTTTTGGCTTGGCAGTTTTAGCTGTAGAAGCAATTTTTGGGTTTTCTCCGCCTTTAAAAATATAAATAGATTAAATTGATTAACAAAAATTAAGTGAATGATTTATCTTGGTGAGAAAAATGCAAACAAATTTTACCAATAGGTAAAATAGTCTCACCTCTTCTGTTGTATTAGAACATAATATAGTAAAAACTATAATCGGTAACAAAAAAAAAAAAATACAATTTACGAAAAGCAAGTGGAGTTGTGGTGATATATTGCTGTTGTAATTTATTATGCTAGTCAGAATAAGAAATGCCATTAACAATGAAACCACTAATGCTTGCAAAATTAGTAGAAGTGTTTGGCAGGAGTAGGCTTTATTTAGTACTTGACTAATACTCCACAGTTCTGAATGCAATTCTCCAATCCTTCTTACCATTAAGATATCCATATTATTTTGAGAAATCGATCTGAAAATTAATGAAAGCGACGATGTGTATAAATTCTAATAAGTGATATAAGCTAGTAGGTACTTACCGAGAATGCGACACTAAAATTACATTTTCTTTTGATTTTGAGTTATCATTTCCGGCAGTACTTAAAATTTTGTTGAGCCATACCAAACGTTGTTTTATGATGTAAATCAGTGCATAAAATTGTAATTCAGCTACCATTGATGCCTTAGAAAAAGTATCCCATATGTAATATATAAAAAAATATCTAGTACCCTGTCCATGATTACTAACAAGAGCCGCATTAAGTGACACTACAATTGCATACAATGGAAGAATGAATGTTACAATGTTGATGTTAAGGCTTTCTTTGGTGTCCATTTTATTAGAACGTAGCGATAAATTTATTTCTAATATTCTACGGTGAACTTTTCCAAGATTTTCTATAACTTCTAAAATCTAATTTTAATATTATCATATTTCGTATTTACTTTATATTTATGTTTAAATTTACATTTTTATAAAATATCCAACTGCATAAAACTACTAAGTTAAAGTTAAGATAATCCATCAAGCTGATTAGATAATACATAATTATTTCAACTTGGGATATAAGATATTTTGTATCTGTAAAAGATAAAGCATTATAGTTAATAATTGTATTTAATATTATTAGAAAAGCACTCCAGCATACACATAATATCGACAATTTATTTGAAGAATTTGTTGATAATGTAAACGGAGTGAATCCTAAAACTTTTGTCAAATAAAGCATTGGCTTTAAGACCGACATTACAATATTTATGTTGTTCATTTTAATTATTGATTACAACTGTGCAGACTAAAATATTTTTGATTTTACCGAAAGCTATAATAGAATATTACAATTCATCGAACGTTGAAATAGCCCTAAGTAGCTAGGTAATTATAACAAAAAAAGAATAGTTTTTTGTCAGGCTTGATATAATCGACTCGATAATTGACTACAATTTCATATAAATAGGAATAAAATAAATATAAAAATAAATTTAACGCAAAAAAATAACACCGATGATATTATTGAACGACCAAAATCTACCGATAATAGAAGAAGAAAAATTGATTGAAACTTGGGTAAAGTACATGGAAGAAACCTTTAAGGATTATAGAAGTAGTAGAGTAAACGAAAATACCAAAAAAGGTCCAGAGATATTGAAATCAGAGGTAATGCATGCACTTGCAATAGGACCTGATGGAATACTAATGGAGGTTTTAAAACTGATGGAAGAAGAAAATATCGATATAATAGTAAAACTATTTAAGAATATATATACATCGGGAGAAATTCCAGACGATTGGCTGAAAACCACATCAATACCTATACCCAAAAAACAACACCCAAGGCGGTGTAGTGATTACAGACTGATTAGTTTAATGTCTCACATGCTAAAAGCATTTCTGCGCATTAGACGCAAGTGTGAAGAAGATTTGGATGAGTCTCAGTTCGGTTTTAGAAATTCCTTCGGAACGCGAGAGGCATTGTTCGGATTAAATTTGTTACTACAGAAGTGCCGAGATCAGAGAAAGGATGTGTTTGAGTGCTTTATAGATTACGAGAAGGCATTTGACAGGATACAACATGACAAGTTGATTGATATGCTCCATAAAATATAAATTGATGACTGCGATGCCCGTGTCATAACTAATTTGTACTGGAAACAAAAGACCCATGTAAAAATATCCACCTTTATAACAGATAATATTAATATACAACGAGGAGTAAGACAATCTCTAATCCGATAAAATTTTCAAAGAGGCGTTGGAAGAGCTGTCACAATTAGGTATAAAGGTAAATGGGATGCTTATAACAACTATCAGGTATGAAGATGATACGGTCATTCTTGCAGATTCCATCGAAGACCTTCAACTATTGCTGGATAAGATTAGCGAAGTAGGAGAAAGACTAGGTCTCAAAATTATTATTGCAAAAACAAAATTACTTATAGTCAGTCGCCAAGACCACCCAGGCGCCACACTAGAATTAAATAACCAGCAAATCGAGAGCGTAGATAAGTTTAAGTATCTGAGAAGCATAGTGACAGAAGAACTGGACCCAGATGCGGAAATAAAAACTCGAATAGAAATGGCTCGATTATCTTTCAATAGAATGCGTTCTCTTCTCTGTGATGACAACTTGAACCTTAAGTTAAAACAAAGAATGACAAAATGCTACACATGGTCAGTGCTGTTGTATGGGGTTGAGGGGTGGACGCTGAAAATATCGACTATGAACCGTCTCGAGGCGTTTGAAATGTGGCTTTACAGAAGAATGCTACGTATAAGATAGGTTGACCATGTGACAAACGAGAAGGTTTTGCGGAGAGCCGGAGTGGAAAGACAACTGCTGACCAATATAAAATGCCGAAAAATCGTCTATTTGGGTCATAAGAGGAGACAAATGCGGAGTGGGAAGAAAGAAGCAGTCATGGCTTCGAAATATCCGAGATTGGACAGGCATGCGAAGTATTGAACAGCTGTTTCGCACGGCGGAGAATAGAGAAGCGTTTGCCATAGTGATCGCCAACGTCAGGGAAACCGGACAAGGCACTTGAAAGAAGAAGGAGAGGAATAAATTTGCTTTTGAGATGGCCATCTTGCCTCAATCTCTCTCTAGGACCTATTCCTCATTCATTTTATGTATTTTCCATAGTCAGCTCGTCATATTAACCACCATGGCGTTTATCTGCCTCCATGTCAAATTTTGTATCGTCGAAGCACTAAATCGTCCCGAAAACAAGAATTCTCTACACACAATGTTCACCTAACGTAAGTTTAACATAATGTCTTCACACATTTCTTAAGATTATACATTTATAACAACAAATTATTTATTTTAGATCTCAAATCGTATGGTCCCCTCAAACAGTCATAATTATGTCACGCAGGACATTGTAAGCAATACAATACCAGAAGAAAATTGACTTATCCATTGTACATCACCATTTTACAAGATCGTGTGTTGCATTTTAAGTTACATGGTAAAATTTAAACCAGCATATCAATGATTTAGTTAAACGTAGCCTCATGCGCATTTACTTAAGTTAGAGTTTTGATACTTGTGTCCCTCGTCTTAATCCTTGCTTGTACCCTAGCATAATAACATGACAGTACATTTGACGTTTCAAAAGATGAAAGAAAAAGATTGAGTGGGCGTGAGCCGCGATTTCGGTAGGTTACCCATAATGGATTCCGAATTAGTAGGCCGTATGCATTTGTTACATACGTTTACAATTGCATTTGTTTACAATTTTTTTACATAAAGATGGTCCAGAAAGTGGCCAAAATCGTTCTCGCAATGAAGCTAGCATGGCCTGTTGGCCAGCGTGGAGCAACCGTATATGCTCATGTCGCGCTATTAATAGTGTAAACGGATGTTTTGCCGGCAACACAACGGGATGTTTTTTATTTACATCGAAGTTTGAATGAAGCAGCCGTCCACCTACGCGCATGAGACCTAGCGCATCAACAAAAGGGTGCAGCGTTAACAGTCTACTATTAGTTTTCAAGGGTTTTCCTGTTACCAAATGATTTAGTTCATCTGTAAAGGCGTGCGCCTGACATAATTTTATTAAACTGTTTAATGAATTGTTTAGTTAACTTGTTGTAAGAGATCTCCGCAAACGCTTACCTTGATTCAAGCAATTGTGTTTAAACCTTAAGCAGTAAGCCGTGACTCTTTGTAACTTAACGAGACGTGAATAGCGTTCGAACAAATCAAATCCGGAGATTTGTATCGATAACACATTGGAGGGAGCTAATTTAAATTCCGGAAGGTCGTTATCGTGAATGCAACTAGTATCCAATGACGGCCAAAGTTCTTGGTTCTCCGATAGCCAAGTTGGACCGTTCCACCATAACGTGGACGTAAGTAGTTATTGCGGATACACACCCCGTGAGATGAAATCGGCTGGGTTGTCGCAACTGCGAACGTGATGCCAGTCACCTATTTTGGTCAAAGTCTGAATTTGTGCTATTCGATTTGCGACGAAAGTTTTCTATATATTTGAAGATTTATTTAACCAACCTAAAACAATGGTCGAATCGGTCCAGAGGAAACCTGAATGAAATGTCACATTTAATGATTTGACAACTTTATCAAGGAGATTGGCAAGAAGAAGAGAACCACATAATTCAATGCGCGGAATATTTAAATTTTTCAAAGGTGGGACTTTAGATTTGGCGCATAAAAGAGAAGCGTGAACGTCGCCGTGGGCATCCATGGTACGGATATAGATGCAAGCGCCGTATGCCAACTCGGAAGCGTCCGAAAAACCGTGAAGTTGAATTTCCGTCGGATTTTCGCACATGACGTGCCGAGGAATTATTAAGTCATTTAGTGATTGCAAACCGTTCCGAAAATGAATCCACTTTGTATGAAAGTCGGACGGTAAAGATTCGTCTCAATCTATTTCTAATGACCAAAGCTTTCGTAAGATGGACTTTGCTATTACAGTTACTGGTCCAAGAATGCCAAGCGGATCAAAGATTTGAGCCGTAGTCGATAAAATCATGCGTTCGGTAAGCGATTGATTTTGGTTACGCGCTTTCATAGAGAATTTAAAGATATCGGAAGATGAGTTCCACCAGAGACCTAAAGCTTTTGCATCGAAATCGCCAATTTGTAATAGCTCAGAATCATTATCGACCGCTTCGACCAATTGTAGACTATTTGATCGCCATTTACTTAGTTGAAAACAGGCAGTACTTAATATATGAATAAGATTTGATTTAATAACCCGAAGCTCTTCAATTGAATTGGCCCCAGTGAGCAGATCGTCTACGTAAAAATCCTTCAGAATGATTGCTGATTCGGAAGGATAGGTGGCAATATTTTCTTTTGCAACTTGGTGCAAACACCTTATTGCCAAGAATGGAGCTGTGCCATACGTCACCGTAGACAGCTCATAGCATAATATTGGAGCAGTGGGGTTATCGCGCCATAGTATTCCCTATAAAGATCGCTGATTGGCGTTAACTAGAATTTGCCTATACATTTTGGCAATATCCGCGACAAGTACAAAGCAATGTTGTCTAAAACGAAGAACAATTGCTAGTAGGTCATCTTGAATAGTAGGACCAACTAGCTGTGCGTCATTGACAGATAACCCCGAAGATGTAGGTGCTGAACCATCGAAAAAGATCCTTAATCGTGCAGTCATGCTAGTATTTTTAATCACAGCATGCTGTGGAAAATGCCCTTGATGGGTTCGCGTTCGTCGACTTGTTTCATACATATAACCTAAGTTTTCATATTCTTTCATGAAAGAGACGTATTGGAGTTTGAGAGCGCGATTTTTTCCCAGTTTGCGCTCCAATGACAGAAAGCGGTTTAGTGCAGATTGGCGAGATTCCCCTAAACGCGAGATTGATTCATTGAAAGGTATAGTAACTATGAAACGACCATTGTTATCTCGAACAGTAGTTTTGGGGAAATTATCTTCGCATAATTTCTCTACGATTGATAAAGGCTGAGATGCTTGTAATTCTTCAATTTCCCAAAACTTAGCGAGCTGGTCTTCTATAGAATTTTTGATTGTAAAATTACATTTAACCGATGGAGAATTTATGGGTGGCATCGAAGACATGGGTCCAGCTATTACCCAACCAAAAAGAGTTTTGTGAAGGATTGGTTTGTTTTTGCCTTATCTGATTTGACCGATACATAAAATATTCCAAAAAAGATCCGCACCAATGAGAATGTCAATATTGTTTGATATGTAAAAGGTGGGATCTGCTAGTTTTATATCGCTAGGAATATTTAGCAGAGAACGATCGAAAGTGACTGATGGAATACTGCCCGTTACCCGAGGTACAGTAAAGCAGTGAAGATCTATATTGAAAGCGTTGATTCGCGACCGAATGTTTACTACTGTTTTGTAAGAAAGTTTAGATTCCACTTGGTTTATTCCAGTTACAGAAATAGACACCTTTGATTTTGATAAGTTCAGTTTAGCGCACAAACTTTCCGAGATGAAACTTTTTTATTTATTTATTTATTTATTTTTTATTTATTTACGATAAACCTGTTTGCAACCTATATACATAATAATATACATACACATACATAAAAAGAAAAAATTACATACACAAACAAAAATCAATTGATGTTGAGATCGATGCTCCATAGGCGCCTACTGAAGATAGCTAGTGAGGGGATAAACAGATCAAACATTGGATCACTATTTGCATGATTTGCTAATCTGGTCATCCTAGCCACGGGACCGTGCCTGCCATAATTCGTTGAATGGTTCGAAAATCCACATTGACCTGGTAAACCGGCATGATTCCTTGAATAAAAAAAGTTTAAGCAGGGTGTTGCAGTTAATTCGTCCGCTGAAAAGACCATGCATAAAGCAGAGATCAAAAACGGTTCGTCTTAACTCCAGTGAACTTGAATTACAGAACTTCAGGTAGGTCTCATCAGAGAAGTCTTCTTTGGAAAGTCCTAACTTGTAGTGAAGATATTTGAAAAATTTGTGTTGTACACGTTCAAGTTGATTGATTTGGACTTGATAGTGCGGCGACCAGACACTACAGGCGTACTCCAATCTGGAGCGGACCAGGGAGAAATATAGTTTTTTCACTGTAGTAGGCGAAAAGTAGACTGACTGTCGGCGGATAAAACCCAATGTACGGAAAGCAGAGGAACAGATGAGGGATATGTGATTTCTGAATGTTAAACCAACATCCAATCGAACACCAAGATCATTGATTACAGTAACACGTTGGAGTTCGTTATCATTGAGACAATAGGCAAAGGAAGATGAATTTTTTTTAGAAAACGAGATAGTAAAACATTTATCAAAATTAAGATGAACATTATTTATTTGGCACCATTTGTATAGGTTTGTATAGGTTTAAACTTGATTCAGATCCCGAATGTAAATGTGCTCTGACTTCTGTGAAAGTGCCTTTGCTGTTTCTTACCTTAATTATGACGGTAGAAAATATGCAATGAGTGGAGAGACCACATACAGTATGAGAAATGACTGCTGCTGATTCCTGATTTCTTAATAAGTTGGGTGCAGATGTGCGTTCAGAAATGTTCGTAACCGTAGGTAAGAGGGGGGGTGATTGAACATTATCAATGTCTAAATGGAGCAATGTGTTATGAGACTTGCGACATTTTTTACATTTTAAAGACTTACAAAATCTATTCGAGTGACCCTTTTGTAGACAATTGATACAGAGACGCAGTTCGCGGGCTCGCCGAATTCTCTCCTAAATTGAGAGATCCAAAAATATATTGCAATTACTAATATTATGATTGGAACCGCAGCTAGTACACGAAATGTTAGAAGTAGCAGTATTGGCTACGACTTTATCGCGTTTATAAATTGACCGCGGTTCTACTAAAGTTTGTTTACTTTGTTTACACTCCTTTAGCATTCTACAACGCGTTTTCAAAAACTCTATTAATTCTGCCATTGTAGGCATGTCAGATCTGTTTTCATTTACACCTTCCCAATCGCGAAATATTACGGAATCTAGTTTTTGGGTTATTATATGAACTAATAATGTTGACCACTGGTCCACAGGTTGATGTAAAGCTTTGAGAGCGCTTAAATTTGTTGAAGTATCATTAAGCAGTTGACGCAAACCGATTAGAGATTCCTTAGCTTATGAAGGAGTGCTTAAAAGAGCTTTAACATGATTATTTATTATTAAATGCTTATTATCGTACCGATCGCGTAACAAAGTCCAAGCGGTGGTGTAGTTAACATTAGTCACCGGTAATGAGTCTATGAGTCGGAGAGCATCTCCCTTCAAAGATTATTTCAAATAATGGAATTTTTGAACGTCGGGAAGATCGGGATCATCATGAATTAGAGACATAAATGTGTCGTAGAATGATACCCAGCCTTCGTTAGCACCATTAAAAGATTTTAATTCTAAAACCGGCAGGCGTACATTTTTTTTTAATTGAGTAATATTCGAGTCGTGTAAAACTCCCGTAGGGCAAGACCTCACGGTTTCTGGCGCCTTTTTATTGTCGCGAATTAATTTATTGGAATGAGCGACTACCTCAAAGTAGGAATTTTCAAATGTATCACGTTCGTTATCATGAGTAGTGCTTTCATCATCAAGCAGTTCTATATTAATTTGAATATCATCGAATTCTTCAAATATAACGGTACAATTTTTGATAAACGTTCCTGTGCAACTTTTTCGCGCATTTCTACTTAGGATGAATATTGTTTTTTTAAATTTGTTGATATTATTAGATTACTAGAGCAATCATGGCAATCTTCGCATTTTGTGTAGTGTGACATGGTTGGAACTGGTTTAAAATAATTTATTAAAATGTTTGAATTTATTAGAAAATCTAATACGACATTTTAGTGTTAGAAAAAATATTGAAGACAACACGTGTTTTATAGATTAAAAATTTCGCTCTATTAAATCCTCACTCTCTGCGGTCGCTCGGATTTAAACTACGACCTCGATTTTTAAACAGTCTATAAAACAGTAGTTGCTTTAATAACTATAAAAAAATTTTCTAAATTGATTGTTCCTTTAAATGAGTAAAAAACGCTAAATGAACTGAAAACCAATGAATTCAGGAAGGAAAATCCAGTAAGGAAAAGGTAAAGAAATCTAGTCAATTAGTGTGAGTGCTAATAGTTTAGTTATTTTAATTGTAAACCTAATATAAACCTAACCTAAACCTAATTATTGTGAAAAGATATTTTAAGGCTTGTGTTAAGTGCATTTTGGAATATTTGTCGCCGACGCCTCTCCAGTGCCGTTTGACTAGACAATGGACCATCTTTTGTTGTATGTACTATTGTTTAACCAGTTGGGTTTTTCCCAACAGGTACCAGATCATAATTTTGTTGTTAATCTCTGACCAAAGAAACCCGTTGGTCGTCAGTTTCACATTTTGTTTCAACATAATAAGAACTCGGAGTTTCACACTGCAAGAGCTCCAATTTTGTATATAATTAATGTAAATACTTGTTAAGTGTTATTTATCAATTAAATCAAGTTACAAGTCAAAATAATTAATATTTTTATTATAAGCCAAGAAGCAAGCAACAGCTTGAATTGTAGACAAATCTAAATTACTAGAAATACTTTCTGGATTTGCATAAAGTGCTAACTGATTAACCATATCAAATAATTTTAAATAGGTTTCTCTTCGTATATTAGGCAACAAAGAATACAACTGTATTCTGTTCTAGGACCATGTAAAAGAATCTATATTTTTCCACCATAATAATGTAAATTTGTTAAAACAACTACGGAGCTGTATTAAAGGTTCCGTCCATAAACCAATACGACGATCCCTGTAAAATGGTTAATCCTTGTTGTCCTCCAAAAGTGATAATTTTATCATTACCATCTTACGAATCTGCTAATAGGGAATTTTCTAAAACTCTATTTACGTTGTAGGTACTATTATTGTAAATAATAAAGAATAATATTAATTAATGTAAAGGAACAAAATATTATTAATATCTCATTATTTACAGCTGCTTATACCTCTTCCGAAAAGATCAAAAATGCCAAATTGAATTTTACATCAATTTTATAATGTAAATATTTTTGTAGACCAAAATATTAATTTTGTAATAAATACCAACCTTAGAACCTTAGAAGAGTAGATTGCAATATATTTATATATTATTTCAACGACAAAACTATCATACTAAAAGATAAGGATTATTGTATTCAAATATTTAATTGATCAACTGCAAAATCAATTTGCAGTGTTAATATGACGTAGCTTGCAATTGTAGTCAAAAACTAAAAAGATAAAAAGTAGTAAGTAAAAAAATATCTTATTAGTTTATTACCACTTACCAAATAAAGAAATCTGGTATCCACCATAAATAATCCTAAAGCTGAAAATTGTATTTTATTGTGTAACATTTGCAAAGAAATACATACAATCTAAAATAATGTTTGTTAGTATTGAAACGAAAGAAACTAGTTTTGAGAAATTATACTTCAAATCTTTCATCGTAGCTTTGGTTCGGCAGATTTAGCTGTAAAAATAATTTTTTGGTTTTTTCTGCCTGTAGAAATATTAAAGTATTTAAATTCATCGACAAAAATTAAGTGAATGTTTTAACTTTGTAAGAAAAATACAGTGTACGGTAGTACGGTGGATATTCTGAACCTTGCTTCTTCAACCTGCCAACATCGTTTTCAAGTTTAAAAATAATGCAAAAAAATATAATTTTCGTTAATGGAAATACTTGTTTCAAAGTACTATTGCTTCATCATTTATTCTTAACATAAACCAAAGAATTTTTTTAAATTACCAATTGAAATTATTAAATTTTTAAATTTCTTAAATAGCAGATAATAGTTTTGGGCCAATTTTGTCCACGATGTGGCAATGTGCTATTTTAAATCTAATCCAAAATTAAATAAAAAGCTTACCTCCTTTGAAGTATTAGAACATAGTGTAGTAATAACCACAATCGGTAATAAGGAAGAGAAGATATAATTTATGGAAAGCAAGTGGAATTGCAATGGAATATTATTATCATTGTTATTTTTTATTATGGATACCAGAATAAAAAATACAACATGCAGCATTAATATAAATGTTTGTAAACTGAGACCAAATGTTTGGAATGCTTATGCCCTATTTAGTTTTTTAATGATACTCCACAATTGCGAATGCAGTACTCCTATTTTTCTTACCATTATGATCTTCATATTATTTTCATAAATCGATCTGAAAATTAATTAAATCGATTTCCATAAAATATAATAAATTTAAGTATGTACTTACTGTGAATGGAACGTGAAAATAACATTTCTCTGTGATCTTGAGTTGTCGTTTACTGAAGTTCTTAAAATTTTGTTTAGCAATACTAAACGTTGTTTTATGATATAAATCAGTGCATAAAACTGTAATTCAGCAAAAATTGGTATCTGAATACATATATCCCATATGAAGTTCATAATAAAAGCAGAACTAAATGCCTTACAGTGGATAAGAGATGAATAAGTTGCCAGAACAATTGCATAAATTACAAAAAAGAATGTAACAATGTTAATGTTAAAACTTTCTTTGATGTTCAATTTATTACGACGTAGCAATTTACGATGTATTTCTAATATTCTGTGGTGAACTTGTTCAAAATTTTCTATTACTTCTAAAATCTAATTTTAATATTAAATTTCACATTTACTTAATTGGTTTAATTTTACATTTTTATAAAATACCAAACTGCATGAAACTACCACAATAAAATTAAGATAATCTGTGAAGAATCGTATATAACATATAATTCTTTCAAATGGAGTTATAAATTTCCAGACTTTTATACGTTCATGGAAAGCTAAGTAGCTATTAATTGTATTCAAAATTATTAGAAAAGCACTCCAGAATACACAGATTAACGATAACTTATTTGAAGAATTTGTTGATAAAGTAAACGGAGTAAATCCTAAAAATTTTGTTACATAAAGCATTGGCTTTAAGACCGACATTATAATATTTCTATTTTTCATTCTTATTATTGAGTTCAATCGTGCTGATTTTGCTCTACATAAATTTATAGATAAATACCGCAATGTATAATAGAATATTAGAACTTATCGAGCGGCAGGTACCTATAATATAACAAAAAAAGAATAGTTTATCAAGAATATACTAGTGTGAAGCTTATAATCACAAGCTTGATAGGTTCGACTTAGTTTTTTCCTACATTTTCATATAAATTGAAATCAATTATTTTATCAATGGTAGTTATTATATTTTTTTAGTCTATCAATCGTATTTGGATTGTTAGTGTTCACTTGATTTGACTTAAAATCTCCATAGAACAGGAGTTCAGAACTCAAAATTTTTGCAAGCATATTAGGTAGCAACTCTTTCACAAATTAAATATTGTGTTAGTACAGATGCAGATCTTCATGCTGTACGCCATGCTGTACTGTACACCACCAAAATAGCATTCAGCGCCCTTATTGCTTAATTCGTTGGAAGTATTGAAAAAAATAAGATTAATAATTACAATCGATAATGAAAAAGCTAGTGCAAACTCTGCAAAAATCCGGTAGAATTTTAGCCCAAGCAATAAAGCTCTCATTTCAGCAGTTGGAAAGCACAAATGAAAAAGTTTTGAAATTTATTATGAACGTTGATTTAAGCTTAGTAGTAAATCTGTAAAACGTTCTGAAAAATTCCAGATCGAGAAACACATGCACATTAAAGCACAAATCACAGAAATGTTCCAGGTTAAGCCGGCTAATGCCTTTTTACACTTTTCTAACAGTAATTCAGAAATGGTCAACTGATATTCAGAAATCTTCAATTGTAATTCAGATTTGTCAATTGATAATCAGAAAGCATCAAATTAAATTCAAAAAGTGTACTTTTCTTCATCATTTTTTTTATTATGCTTATGTGGAAGTTTATTGTCCAATACATCCAAAAAATTAAAAAAGTGGTTTATATTGTCGACAGGTTGGTACTTCAGTATTATAATATGTGTACTGATTGATATAAATTAATAAAATCTTTTTCAAATACATTAAATATTTATATATTAAATTATGCGGTTTTTTAAATAATGATTTTTACGTTTTGTATTTCTTTACTTTACGGTTCAGTTCTGGTAAATACTACTTAACATTAATTACTGGTACATCACCATCATAACATTATGTGATATTATGTAGATTGAGATGATGGGGACATGTGATGAGAGCAGATAAAGAGGAAATTAAAAATATAATGGCGTGGAAAGCTAATAAAGAACCATCCAGAGGCAGACCTAAAGTAAGGTTGACCAATGAAGTAGAGGAAGATTTTGAGAAGATAGGAGAAAGAGGATGGAGACAAAAGGTTATGGAATGCGCAGCCTGGAGAAAAATAGTACGAGATGCGAAGACACACCAGCGACCTATAATTAATGTAAATATGAGGATTAATCCACTTCAATGAATGGATGTTGTAAGTCCGAAAGTATAACTATATTCTTAACTAGAATGTAATGCTATTAATAATAAATATTAAAACTTCAATATAAGAAGTTATATTCAATAATATAATGTAAATTATATTTTAAGCTTTTAGCGACGTTTATCGCTTTCGTCAGAAATTTATTTATGTATTAATAATAATAATAAAAATAATTTCACATTAATTTACTTTATCGGTTTAGTTTTACATTTTTATAAAATACCAAACTGCATGAAACTACCACAATAAAGTTAGGATAGTCTATCACGCGTAGTACATAATAAATATTATAATTAATTCCAATATGGTTATAAATTGTCTGAATTCTATACACACCTAGAAAGCATAGTAGGTATATTAATTAGAAAAACACTCCAGAATACACAGAGTAACTATAACTTATTTGAAGAATTTGTTGATAAAGTAAACGGAGTAAATCCTAAAAATTTTGTAACATAAAGTATTGGCTTTAAGATTGACATTACTAGAGCTCAGATTTATATGCACCAAATTACTTGAAACTATGTGCATATATGTGCACCGAATTTCCTTACAATATACACTAAAATTGATTAAAAATAGATAAAATATGCATTGATAAACTAAAAAATATGTAATCTTCGAAATTTTTCAATTTTTTTTTCAAATTTTCAATAAGTACTACCTATAGATTTATAAAATTTAATAATTTTAACAATAAATCTGGACGAATTACGTAAAATTTGCAAAATTTTGCATATTTTCAACCTTTGGTGCATATTTGAGTAAATAATGAATATATGGACCACTTTTGGTGTTCAACCGCAGATAAGATTCATATCTTTCATGCTTTCATATTAATCATACTTTCTTATACCAGTGTTTTCTATAGACCGATTGACTCTGGATTAACTTTTATCTAACGTTTAACTAGCCGTTAGTGTTTGTGCAGATAATGTCGCCCAGCTAAAGATGTGTTTACTAAGCTTGAGCAGGGACTCTGCGACTAAAGTCGCAGTGAATGCTTTTTGATAGGAGTGTTTCCTTAGAATGCAATCTTTGCAGGCGACTCTAAGATAACACTCCCATAAGAAAGCATGGAGAGTAGCCACTGCGATTTCAGTCGCAGAGCGCCAGCCGCAGCTTAGTGAACATATGTATCTTTAACTGGGCGAAATTATTTGCACCAACACTAAGGGCTAGTTAAACGTTAGGTAAAAGTTAATCCAGAGTCAATTGAGGTTGATCAAT
The DNA here is from genome assembly GCA_949152465.1 of Cantharis flavilabris. Taxonomy (NCBI): domain Eukaryota; kingdom Metazoa; phylum Arthropoda; class Insecta; order Coleoptera; family Cantharidae; genus Cantharis; species Cantharis flavilabris. The sequence goes on from OX424436.1 coordinate 47,323,887, forward strand.
TGAGGAAAATTAAGTGAGGAAACACTCCCATAAAAAAGCATGATTAATAGCGCTTGGATTTATATGCACCAAATTACTTGAAAATATGCGCATATATGTATATGCTCAGAATTTCCTTAAAATATGCACTAAAATTGATAAAAATAGATTGCAAAATTTTGCATATTTTCAACATTTGGTGCATAGTTAAGTGAATAATGGATATTTGGGCCACTTTTAGTGTTTTTAATTTTATTAAAATAAAAAAAATTTATAAAAAAAATTTTTTAATAACAATTTTTTTTTGTTTCTGAAAACCAATAGGAACTTTCAATTTCAATCAGTTGCCAATCAAAACATTATGCTAGTGGGAATAATCTACTTACATTATTGCTGCGAGAATAATTTGAAGTATGTGTTTGTTTTAATAGCAACATATTTATTTGATTTGACGTCTGTCAATGAATTATGAATAAAATAAATCAAAAACGGTTTAGTACATCGTCAGTCCATAAAATTAATATTAAAATCAACAAAAAAAATAATCAATCGAATATCACACGAGAATTCGATAAATTAGATAATAATTAGACATATTTGCTCAAAGTTGTCGCCGTTTGGCAATAGCTACTCGATCCCTTTGGGCTCTCGTATCTATTGCCTGGCAACAACTTTTCGAAAATATGTGAAATTATTTTCAATTTATTCTCATTTTCTTGTGATATTACAAGTGAAAATAAAAAATTATTATTATATTTGTCAATTTAAGCAATTATTTTATTTCATTTAAGCAATTTAATTTTTATAATTTTCTAAATAAATTAAAAATTAAATTAAATTAAATAAAACAATTGCTTCAATTAGCAAAATTTAATAATAATTTTGAAACAAATTTTTGCAATTTGTTGAATTGCTGAGTGCGCCCCTGCTTAGGTCTGATCGGGGGGGATTTGGAGTTTGCGTTTTGTAAACGCGATAGCGCGATTTCCGGTACTTTGAAGTGAACCTTCGTACGTGTAAGAGTGTTTTTCGTGTCTCGTCGATTTGATGAAGTTCTTTTACTTTTTGTTTTGAAACTTCGTGGGGAGACACCTAATTTTGACGATGTTCGATCTGTGTTTTGAACTGAAATCTGGTATTGCTTCCGAATTGCCGAATATTATTTTTAAATAATTTGAAAAAGTATTGTTTAATTTATAGGGATCGTTATCGAGCATTGCTTGCGATAGCAATATCATAGCTAGTAAATTTTCAATGTTCGATTATTTTCCAACTTTAAATATTTTTAACAACGTCTAATATTTAATTTTATAATTAAATTCACATAATTATTTTGGTTCGACAATTAGCGTATTGCTGCTCGTTCTTGGTTATGTTTCTTCGAAGGATAATAATTGAGACGAGTAGCTGCGACTTTTTGGCGTTTGGTAGCAATTGCCGCTAGGCAGCATACTTCTTGCAGAGATTATTTTTTCCGGAACTTTCCGGAACTTATGACTCTCGCTCTCCGCACCATATCAGCTAGATCAACATCTTGGGGCATCTACAGTAAAATAAAACTGGTTGATCGTTTCCCGATTTTAGGACGTTTGGTCCCCGGACGATTGATCCCCCGGACGATTGATCCCCGGACGATTGATCCCCGGACGATTCGTCCAGCGGACGATTTTTTATAAACGATTGTTTATATAAATAAAAGTTAATAAAGATTAATTAATTACATAAAAAAGTTAATACAATAAATTTGTAATTCCTGAACCCTTTCGGTCCGGGAGACGGATCTGTCCGAAAATTATTGTAGTGCCCGAGACACGGGAGACGGATTAAAGCGCAAGGACGTATCCTAAAGACCCGACGCACCCCGGCTGTACAGCAAATTTCGTAAAACAAACGTCGGACTGAGAAGGTTAATATTCAGGAAAAAATAACTGATTTAATTAAAAAAAAGTATTTTACGAAACTTATGTAAGGAATATGTCGGACCCTCCCCTCCCCCACGTAAGGGTCCGTAAGATTTCCAATACCTTTCCCCCTCCCCCCAAACCGTTACGTAAATAATGGACAGCCCCTATTAGCTCTTTGTAATACTCTTTGGTATTAGGTATTAGGCAGTAACCTTAACCTCGCTTAGGAGAGGGGGCAAATTAAATAATTTACAAATTTTGTCTCCGTCTCCGCTGGTTATATTAAAGTAATATTAAACGAAAAATATAATTTACAACGAATCTTTTATATCTTAAATATTGTTACTTAATAAATTTAAGAGTGGAAATCGTTACAAATTTTATTTTAAATCGAACAATAATAATAATAAAAACATTCATAATTTGATTATTTATTATTACCCATCCCCCCAGGACATATTTCTGGAATTGTCCGGAGATCAATCGTCCGCTGGATCAATTGTCCGGGGATCAATCGTCCGCTGGACCAATCGTCCGGGGACCAATCGTCCGGGGACCAAACGTCCGGATACCCTTTTTTCTATTAAAATTCTTCAAAAATCACTAAACGTGGCCCAAATGTGCTCAAATATGCATTATTTGCTCAAATATTTATCCATCAAATGTTGAAGATATGCAAAATATGCATTTTGATAAGCAGTTTTTCGGATTCGCTTTTACCTAATTTGTCCAGATTTCATAACGAATCTGTTGGCATATCAATATTAAAGAACCTGCAAAAGCACAAAATCCTAGCTCTACCATTATAATATTTATATTATTCATTCTGATTATTGATGTCAACTGTGCGAACTAAAATATTTTCTATGATAATCTACATAATATCTGGATCTACATAATAAACTACAAATGCTATTATAAAACAACAATTTATCTAACTTTTAAATAGCTCCAACGGTTGTAGATACCTACTACTTATAATGTCATATTACTTTTATAATAAGTAAATTCTAAAAAAAATTAGTAAATCATTAACAATAAATGTGAGTGTCCAGTTATCCCCATTTAGTGAAAACTTTGTATTATCTTTTTTGATAATGAAAATGAAAATAATATATTAATTTGAATAAAGAAATGATTGCAAGTAACTACATATAAATTTTAAAAAAAGACCTACTTGAAGAAACATATTATGTGATAGACCCTGAAATATTTTAGTTATATAGTTAATTTTGATTTATTTTTTCTACAATTCCCTTAATTTAGGAGATAATAAAACTGCAATATCAATTTGCAACATCAATATGGCGTAAGAAAAAATTGTAGTCAAAAGCTAAAAAGATATTTATAGAAATTTTGTAGAACATCTAATTGATTTATTACAACTTACCAAATAAAGAAATCTCTTATCCAGTATAAATAATCCTAAAGCAGAAAATTCTATTTTATTATGTAACATTTGTAGAGAAGTACATAAAATCTGAAATAATATTTGTTATTATTGCAAAGTATCAATTTGATTTTGAGAAATTACTTTAAAATCGTGGTCGTTGTTTTGGCTTGGCGAATTTAGTTGTAGAAATAATTTTTCGGTTTTTTCCGCCTGTAAAATTATAAATACATAGCTTAAATTGCTTAACAAAATTTGGTGAAAAAATGCAAAGAGTATGGGTAGACTTGATGAATCTTTGCTTTTGGTGTATTCAACGTACCCACATCCTTTTCATAATAACTATGTTATTATTATTATTATTATTTACAGCATTACATTCTACAATAGAACAGAGCTGTCCTTACGGACTTACAAAATCTATTTGTTGAGGTGGATTAATCCTCATAAATACATCTCATTACAGGTCCCGATGCGTTTTAGCTGTTCGCACAATTTCCCTCCATGCCTCGCGGTTTTTCATCTTTTGTGCCCAGTCTCTCACACCCAACTTTTCTAGGTCTCCTTCCACTCCGTCACTCCATCTCAATATTGGCCTTCCTCTCACTCTTTCATGTTCTGGCTTCTATGCCATTAATGTTCTTGTGAGGACCGGTCTTATTATCTTGTATATCTTAATTTTAGTTCCTTTAGATATTTGCCTATCTTTTAATAGCTGCTTGTTTGCATGATACGCCCTGTTTGCTGCTTGTATTTTTGCTATGATTTCCATAGTTCTGTTGTTTCTATTATTAATTTGCACACCCAGATAGTTGAAGTCTTTTACTTGCTGAAATACGGCGCCGTCTATATTGAATTCATTCACTGTGTCATTATTTTCTCTCGTGCACTTCATATACTTTGTTTTGTCCTGATTAATATCCAATCCCATTCTAATTGCTTCATGTTTTATTAGCTTTAGTATCTCTATTAATCCTTTTTTTGTTCTTGATATAATGACTACATAGTCTGCGTATGCTATTATTTGGATTTCCTTATTCATTATGGATCCTGTGCAGCCCGTAGTTTGGATTATCTTCTCAGGTACAATGTTGAATAGGGTCGCCGACAATGCATCACCCTGTCTCACACCGCTATTCACTTCAAAGCTGTCTATGTCACCTTCGTTCGTTCGTTCTAACTGTTGCTCTTGCTTCTGCTAGTGTCATCCAAGTCATTCTTATCAATTTATCTGGAATCTTGAATTCCTTCATAATATTTATCAATTGGGATCTCTTGACTCTGTCAAACGCTTGTTTAAAATCCACAAACAGCATATGCATATCCACATCATGTTCATAACTTTTTTCTTGAATCTGTTTAATTATGTGTAATGCATTCACTGTCGACTTTCCTCTCCTGAAGCCGAACTAATAATTTCCAACTATTGCATCAGTGTATCTAGTAAGACGGTTGTGAATGATGGTCGATAGTATTTTGTACGCGGTGTTTAAGAGCGTGATTCCTCTATAATTGCTACACTCCTCGGCGCTACCTTTCTTTTTTATTGCAATTATTACCCCTTTCTTCCACCTTTGTGGCATCTCCTCTTGCGTCCATATTTGTTTTACCAATTTGGAAATTTCAGATAGCACCGCTTCTCCTCCATTCTTTAGCATTTCTGCTGTAATTTCGTCTGTACCAGGGGATTTACGGTTTTTCAGCTTCTTAATTGCTTCTATTATTTCCTCTCTAGTCGATTCATCTATTTCATCTGTATGTTGTTTGTCTACTGTCTGATTTTGTTGTATATCCTCATTTTCTTCTGTGTTTAGTAGCCTCTTGAAATGGTACTCCCATATTTTTTAATCTTGTCAGATCTATTTTCCAGAACCCCTTCATCGTTCTTCATTCCTTTGTTTCTTATCTCGTAATTCTTTCTCGTATTCTTGATTTGCTTATAGAACCTCCTTACATTATTATTAACACTGCTTATCTCGATTTCCTTCATTCTTTCCTCAATCCATTCATTCTTTTTTTGTTTATATAGTCTATTAGCTTCTTTTCTTTTTTTGTTGTATTCATCTAGGTGTTCTCGTTCATTACTTCTCAACCATTTAACTCTTGGTTCCCTTTTTAATTTTATGTATTTCATCACATTCCCCATCAAACCATGCCTTCCATTTTACTCTTTTCTCGTATCCTAGCACTTCTGTGGCACTTGTTCTAATACTATCTTCAATGTTGTCCTATATCATATCTATGTTATTGTTTTTTTCGTTTTGTTCCATTTCCCTATTTACTCTCCCCTCGTATTCTTCTCTACATACTTCATTGTTAAGTTTCTCTGTTGCTATCCGCTTTCTTGTGTGGTGCCTTATGTCTGTTACCATGGTTTTTTGTTTCACTTCTGCGACTACCAAGAAGTGATCCGTGTCGGCATTGGCGCCTCTGTAAGTTCTTACGTCCTTTATTGATGTTGTTCGCCTTTTTGTCACCAGTACGTGGTCTATTTGGTTTCCTTCATCGTTATCGCCGCCAGGCCACATCCAAGTAATCTTGTGTAGTTTTTGTGCTCAAATTTGGTGCTACTGATAACCATATTCAGTGAGGCTGCCAAGCAACATAGTCTAATTCCGTTGTCATTTGTTTTCTTGTGTATTGTGTACTTTCCAGCTACATCCTCAATATGCTTTTCTATGCCAATTTGTGCATTGAAGTCTCCCATTATAATTGCGGTGTCGTGTTTTGGTATCGTATCATATAGCAATTCCAAATTGTAGTAGAACCGTTCCTTCTCTTCTTCAGTACTTTCTTCTGTCGGTGCATAAACATTTATTATTGACAGGTTATTTGGCTTCATTGCGATTCTTAAGTATGATAGTCTTCCACCCATTGGCTTAAATTGCAGTATTCTTTTCATAAACCTCTTCATTACCAAAAAACCAGTACCCTTACTACCATGCTTATCTTCCCCAGAGTACAGAAATATAAAATCTTCTTCTCTTATTTCTCCTTCTTTCTTCCATCTAGTTTCCTGTATTGCTGCCAACTCTATTCTATACTTCCGTATTTTTTTAACAACTTCCTTCATAACTATGTTAATAAACGTAAAAAAAGGATTGTTGTGTTTAACATGGTTATATAGAAAATTTTTGAATTTTTAACTGAAAATTATACTCTTCAATAATGCTAAATAGAAACTCAGTTCTTCTCAATTAAACTAGGTATATATTCTATGAAACAAATTTTACCAATAGGTACTAATAATAAAATTTTTTTAACAGAAAGTAGTTTAGGTGGCCAAATCTATCAATGAATTCGCATAGGTGCTATTTTAAGGTTAAATAATACAAAATTATAAGCAAATCTCACCTCCTTTGTAGTATTAGAACATATAATAGTAATAATAACAATCGGCAACAAGAAATAGAAGGTAAAATTTATGAAAAAGAAGTAGAGTTGTGGGGATATATTATTGTTATTATTTATTATGAATGTTAAAATATAAAATAGCATATTCAGTAGAAACACAAATGTGTGCAAACTTAGCAGAAGTGTTTGGTAGGAGTAGGCTTTATTTAGTCCTTTACTGATACTCCATAGTTGTGAATGCAAAACTCCAATATTCCTTATCATTATGATATTCATATTGCTTTCAGAATTTGATCTGAAAATTAATGAAAGCGATTTGCATAAAATCTAACAACTAGTAAATATATAGTCTGGTACTTACTGACAATGCGACACTAAAGTAATATTTCTTTTTGATTTTAAGTTGTAATTTACTGCAGTTCTTAAAATTTCGTTTAGCCATACTAAACGTTGTTTTATGATGTAAAGCAGTGCATAAAATTGTAATTCAGCTATCATTGGTGCTTTAGCAAAAGTTTGCCATAAGAAATATATAAGAAAACTAGTACTACTATGTTCATGATAACCAATAAAAGCCCCATTAATTGACAGCATAATTGCATAAAATAGAGAAAAAAATGTTACAATGTTGATGTTACGACTTTCTCTGAAGTCCGTTTTATTACAACGTAGCAATACATTTATTTCTAATATTCTGAGATGAGCTTTTCCAAGATTTTCTATAGTTTCTAAAATCTAATTTTAATATTATCATATTTTATATTTACCTACTTTATATGTTATTGCTTTACATTTTTATGGAATATTAAACTGCATAAAACTACCAAATTGAAGTTAAGATAATTCATCAAGCTCACTAGATAATACATAATTATTTCAACTAGGGTTATGAAACTTCTGGAATTTGTAAAGGATAATGCGTGGTAGCTAATAATTGAATTTAATATTATTAGAAAAGCACTCCAGAATACACATATTATTGATAAGTTATTTGAAGAATTTGTCGATAAAGTAAACGGAGTAAATCCTAAAACCTTTGTCACATAAAGCATTGGCTTTAAGGCCGAAATTACAATATTTATATTTTTCATTCTATTTATTGATGACAACCGTACTGATTTTGCTAAATATCAAAAGCTATAATAGAATATTACAACTTATCGAACGTTCATTATCAAAATCTGATAAATTTTCGATTATTTCTAAAATTTAATTAATTTATTTTGATATATCATTTAATAAATAAATACGTAGAGTTGTTGACTTTTTTGTAGAATATCCAACTATTCCAATTCAATCCAATTAAAAAAATGAAGAAAAACAATGAAATAATCGGTAATTGATACATCTAAACACCATTTGAAGATTGTCACTTAGCTCTAAAAGAAAACGGCAAGTAACAATAAATTGAGTTATCAGAATATCAGTTATTATCAGAAGAATTCCCCATAGCACGCTGGCAATGTTATAGAAGTAAACCTAAGACGTTTTGTTACCAAGAGTAAAAGTTTTAAAGCCGAAATTACGTAGTTCACTTTAGACATTTAAAAATCTACTGTAAATAATGACATAGGACAAACTTAATTGTTATTGAATTTCGATAAGTACTGCAGACTGGGACATTTTCCGATAATTCACTAAAAAATTTGAACAATAAATAATGTTATAAACGACTACATATTTAATATAAAATTAATTTGCTTAACCTCATGCACCTCCATCAATAACATACTCGGGCATTATTAACCCAAATAAACTATAAACTACTTTAAATCATTATAATAAATTAATGGTACATTTCTCACAAAGTTTTCCGAATGAATTTGATAGTATATTTTCCGTTCTATAAATTGGTAATTTTATTTTTTGGATTGAGTGAGTAACTTGGACGAAATGAAGGGTGAAAATCGATTAATCGTAAACCTTCGATTGTTTTTTTATTAATTATAAATGACGCCCTAAAAATTGAGCTGACACATTTTAATATGTTCATAAGGAATCCTTTAGCTATCGATTGGTGTAACTTTTATACCCTGAAACGCAACTTTTGGGTTGAAGTCGAAATCTATTGGACTAGTTTTGGTTTGGAAGCTTTAACTGTAACGCAGAGGCCCTGTTTAGCGAGAAAAAGATAAAAATAAGTACTTGCAATCAATCGTTAAGCATGGTGGCGGTAACCTAATGGTGTGGTGGTGCTTCTCATGAAACGGCATTGGAAATTTGCATTTTGTTGATACTAGAAATACAGCAGTTCACTATATCGACATTCTGACGCAAAATTTAGCGAATCTGCTGAAAAAATGGGTCTCCGCAATGGGTACATCTTCCAACACGGTAACGACCCAAAGCATACGGCGCAGCAGGCATAACTAAGTAATTTTTATCAAAAGGTGGGTTCAACCCATCTTTAAATCCAAATTTAAATCCGATTGAACATTTATGGGTCGAAATTGATCTCGGACTTACAAAATCTGGAAACACGAGCAAGAAGCTACTTAAAACACTAATCTGTATGACGATGTGTTACATAAAATTATGGAAAGTGTTCCTAAACAACTTGCTGAAGTCATTAAAAACAAAGGACGACATACAAAGTATTAAAAATGTTATTTAAGCAACTAAAATTTGAAAATGATTCTTTGTCAACTAACCTTTTGAGTTAATATTTTTTCTATCAATTATGGAATTTAAATCTATTTTATTTTATGGCAAAAAGTATTAGAAAAATGATTGTTATGGAATATATACCTACTGTCATTAATGAAAAATAACTGGATTATATACCAAATTTCGTATTTAATTTTAGTGTCAACTAACTTATTGAGACAACTGTATAAATTAAAAAATTGGCTATGTAAACATTGCATAACTTTCCCCATTAAATTTGGGTATAACAAATATACCATTCGACAAGAAAGACCTCGAGGAAGCTACATTTCGCATCAATAAGTCAAAAAGTTGAAAAATTTGAAAACCCGTTAAAATAAAGGTGCAGATTTACTTCTTTGTACACTTAATTAGAATGTCCGCCACCCTCTTGCCGGGTATCATTCGACGCGGAAAACCTCGATGAAGCGACGGGTCGCATCTGCGGGGCTCAAAAATCGAGCTGCGCGGAACGCGAGGAGTAAAACCCGAAAACACGTCAAAATTTTATAAACATCAAACAAATTAATTTCCGAACATTTTTGGAATCGGGTTGCGACGCGACTCGCATTCCGTCTAAAGGTTGGTTTATGCAAAACGTCGAGGCACGCACCGCACGCGTCCAAATAAAGTTGAAGCATATAATTTCAGTAGGAGGGTTTATGGTGCACACGCCGCCAAAAATCAAGAGTGTAAACTAACTGCATAAACGCTCTTACTGAAATTCTATGCTTCAACTTTATTTGAACGCGTGCGGTGAGGGCGTTGCGTGCATCGACGTTTTGCATAAACCAACCTTTACTCGATATACGTGCTTTAGAAAGAGATGCCATAGGGAACGATTAAATAATTTGGGTATAACAAATGGTGGTCCAAAAGTAATTGACACTTAAATTTTATTTATTTTCTTTATCATTTCCGCAATTTACAACGAATTTTCACAATGATGTACATTTATGCTAAATTTTTTGACATTTTGGATGCGTGGTTTAAATTGTGCAATTGATACTATTTCTTTTCATATCCTAACCATCACATACAGACAGACATACAGACGAACAACCAACTAAAATTCTCCAGAAACTTATCAGGGCATAAGAGACATTTTAATGCCAAAATTTCGATTTTTGATTTTTGAGTGGATTACGATACTTTCCCTTATACATACGTATACGTATGGGGAAAGTAACAAATCTCACCTCTTTTGTAGTGTTTTTTTGTAAGTACATCGTCCTAAGGGGGAAAATCTTTTAAAAACACCACTATTCCGTACTGCATGGTAGTATGGGATTTGCACCCACTAAAAACCCCCTCCCATTAATGTGGTCAGGTATCGCTGACGCATTCCTTCCGTACAGCATCCGCCGTGTTTTAGTCTACATTTGTATGATTACGTCCATGAAGTGAGATCTTTTCGTTTAAAAATGGTAGTGTATAGTCTACAGAATATGTTTTGTGGTCTACAGTGTATCATCCTTACACAACATTCTATTAGCGCTTAGTCGCATTTAAAGCTTGATGGTCTTGCTTTTTGCGTTGATCATTTACTTTAATTGTAATTGTTGGGTTTTATTAATGAATTATACTCAGTAATATCAAAGGTATATATTTAATATAATATAAACTAAGTTAAACATTACATTAAATTGCCATAATGTAGTATTTCGTAGTGAAGTTTTAATTTTACTTCATGAGTGTTGAATCACGACTACTCCTAAAATAATAATGTTGCCACTTATATGGTCCTATGAAAAATCATAAAAAACAATTTTTAAACTATGCTACTCGTATAAGCTTATAACCCATTTTTTAATAACTTGCTTTTATAAAACATTTTTAATCTTTTATTTATTTTCTTAACAGTAATAATGCTTTTGGCAAGCGTCAAAACTGCTTCCCATTTATCGGGGCTTTCTAGCATTACCAGTAGCGTAACAAGCAGTTGAGGGACCCGTGTGCGAAGTTGTTAACGGGGGCCCTGTTTTTATAAAAGACAACAATAAAAGAAAATAATAAATAAATCATACAATATAACCATAATTTTAAGATAAACAATTAACAAAACTAGATTAAGGGCCAAATTTTGAATAATCGGATAAACTTAGTATAACGTTATTCCTGGTATAACAATTACAGGGTTGCAGGGTTCCCACTTATTTGGAAAATCTGGAAAAGTCAGAAAATTTAAGATTAAAGATAAACAATTTAATTTAAATATTTTTTTAAATGTTTTTAAATAAAATTAAATTTATTTTATTTAAAAATTAATTTTTCTTAATTAAAAATTTAAAAAAATTATTGGTTTCAATTTAATTTTAAAATTATGATTTTTTTACCTGTTTATTTTCTGATTTATCGAAATGTCATGGAAAATTTTTATTCTTTGTCAGGGAAAACCTAGAAATATCAGGATTTGATTTGGAAAATTTAGTGGGAACACTGGTAATACTAAGTCTAACTTTATACCAGGTTTATCCGACTATTGTAAAACCGGCCTTTTTTACATTATTTTATTATTATTTTTTTACATTATTTGTTATATTATTTTAAATTTTTTTAAAAAGATTCCTGGGAGCCCTTTTAGCCGGGGCCCCGCGTGTGTTGCATTTGAGAAGTTGTCTGGAGTGAGTATGGTATCTAGTATTATAGCTGTTTTGACTCTGAAATATTCCCATCTCACGCAAAAAAAAAAGCATTTTAAAAGAATTTAAAATCCCGTAATTTAAAATGCCACATGTTCGAAAACTAATTAAGCATTGGTTTCTAGCTTAAGGCGCCTTAAAGCCAAAAAACGTCCCAGTTTCTGGTACAACTCTTTCTTTCTCAATTTTTCTCGGCAATGATTTGCAAGTTTCTCGCTTGCAGAAATACTGTAAAATGCTTCTTAGCAGTACTTTTATTTTATTTTCTAGTTCTTCTGTTGACAAAGAGATAGACGACTTCTCATCTTCAAAATGTCTATTTTCGGTATGTCAAGGTTTCCGGTAGTGACAAATCAAAGTCTGCTGTAGATTCCCGCGTATCTTCATGGCAAACCAATGTGGTTTTTAACCACCAGTTCCGCTAGTGTGGTTTTTTATGAATCTGTTATTCTTTTTTGCCTTAGTCCTCATATCTTGCCAAGTCGTTTTCCATTGCCTCCAATCTTAGCAGCCCCCATAAAATTTAACGTTTTCGTTAATTGCAAAGAATGGTAAAAGGAAATTATTTTTCGGATAATTACAGTAAGTATGTGATTTATTATCATATATTGAATAAATTTGTAGTGACTAATGAAATCATTTTATTTATAGTAATTTATTATTGATAATATCGAAAAGTGTTTTAGCAATTTTGCATAATATGTCCCTGTATGCTAACGACCAATACTATTGGTCGAGCCTTTTTTTTGCACGGAATAACATTTGCGTGCATTCTTCAATCAATCATGTACGAAACTTACCATGTAAAATTATTCGTGTGCGGAGTGAATTTCGTGTAACATTAAAGAATACCATTTAAAGTTATCGAACAATCTTGTGCGAAACTTACCATGCGAACAATTTGCATTATATAATTTCGAGTAAGTTCAAGAATAGGGCCCCTGTGCTTTAAATAGAACGAAAAAAGGTTATAGAGGTGGGGGATGATGCCTTTATCTTGGAGTTCTTGAAGTATATTTTTCCAGCTACTTACTTGTTTACTTACTACCAAATTACAACCAAACTATCAAATTAAAATTAAGATAATTCATCAAGCATACTAGGTAATACATAGCCATATTTGTCAAAAATTGTCGTGAGCGTCTAGTTAAACCTTTAACTCTCCTCTTTAATAAATCCTTGCAGACGTCCTATTTTCCTGGTGCATGGAAGATTTCAGCTGTCACCCCTATTTTTAAAGGGAAGGGTCGTTCTCATGTTGGAAACTATAGGCCAATAAGCATACCTTCGGTAATTCCAAAAGTTTTTGAATAGATTGTAACAGATAATCTGTACTTGGCTACTAAGGGCATTATTATTGACGAACAACATGGTTTCTTCAAACTTCGATCAACTGCAAGAAATTTATGTACGTTTTCGGAATATGTTACAAACAACCTTGAATCGGGTTCCAGTGTTGACTGCATTTACACAGATTTTACCAAAGCCTTTGATCGGGTTCACATTGAACGGCTGATTTACAAATTGGGAAAGTAAGGAATTGGAGTTAACTTGCTTAAGTGGTTTTTGTCATACTTATCAAACCGGCATCAAAAGATGAAGATTGATAACTCGTATTCTCGTGATATGTGGGTAAAATCAGGAATTCCGCAAGGTTCCCATCTTGGTCCGTTGTTGTTTATTTTATATATCAACGACATTAAATCGGTTTTCGAGTATTGCGAATTTTTATTGTATACTGATGATCTCAAAATATTTAGAATTGCGAACTCTGTGCATGATTGCAATCTAATTTCCAAGGATCTTCGTTCTTTCGAATCATGGTGTAGTGCAAACGTTATCGAGTTAAATGTTACTAAATGCAAATTTCTTAATATTTCTCGGAAGAAGAACCATATTGAGCACACTTATGCTTTATTAGGAAACACCATTGAAACTGTTTTAAATCGCACTTGAACGAAATTGTCAATAAATGTAACAAAATGTTGGGTTTCATCAAAAGACATACTCAAGAATTTAGCAGCTTGAGAGTTTTCAACTTGTTATATGCTGCTTACATAGGGTCGCATTTGGAATATTGTTCTGTGGTTTGGAATCCACAGAAGATATGTCAAGTTTATATGTTTCAAGTTTCGTATTTGCTTCGACACTAATAACGATTTGTTGCTGGGATATCTAGGTTTATCGAGGTTGGATGTCAGAAGAAAGTACCTAGACCTATTGTTTATGTTCAAACTCTTGAACAACGATATCGATTGTTTATCGTGGCTGCAAAAAATCAATTACAGGGCTCACCCATATTCAGTAAGGAAGCCTGATCTTTTCTTGGTCGATTTTCATAGGACCAGCTTTGGAATGAACTCGCCTATTACAAGGATGCTGAATCTTGCCAATAAGGTTGGAATTGATTTCCATGAAAGTTCCTCAACGAGATTTAAATCGTCGATTAGAGTTGCTCTAAACATGTAACCTGTTTTTTTTTGTGCTGGTTTTTGTATTGTATTTTTATTTATTTTTTATTATTATTGTTTAAAGGAGATTTATTCCGTAAATAAATATTATTAATAAATATTGCTGAATTTGCAGTTTGGGTCTTTCTGGAAGTCTACAGAAGTTTATATTAGATTTGATGTTCCCGGAAGTTGGTCTAAGTTTCTAAAAAGATGAATTTTGATATAAATTGCAAAGTGATTTACTGTTTGAACTCGGAACATAAACACCGTGTAAATAAATAATTGTGTAATAAATAAATATACCGGGTGTTATAGACTTATTGTTAAGGTAGTACTATCGGTACTGCAATAGTAAAAAATTACACTGCCTCGTTTGCTTTACGCAGTATTTAGATTAGGTTTTTTTAGATTTAAATTAAATTCTCTAATTTTATAAAATTTGACAGAAATATGACATGTAAATTTAGCAATGAAAGTTAGAAACTAAGGTTGATGCATGTTTAAATTTCGCGCGCGTCATAACATTTTATAATATTAATAACTTTTTTTCAGTTCTCTGTAGCCTTTTAAAAATTTAACTGGCTCATCATCTTATTATAATGTACCAATATGCCTAGTTTCATTAAATTCTGAACGCGAATTCTAAAAGAGATGGTACTGCCTTAAGTAATTGTTCTATTGTTGTAAACTTGATCAGTCAATAGAAATAAACGTTTTAATTTAAAAGAACAATTTTCAAATAGAAGGGGTTGGTTATTACAACAATAAAAAATCTTTTTAATGAACTATAAGATCAAATTGTAAAATTATTACGGTGTAAGATGCAATTGTAGTCAGAAACTAAAAAAATATATTCAAATTTTGAAGAACATCTTACTGATTTATTACAGCTTACCAAAAAAAGGAATCTCTTATCCACTCTAAATAATCCTAAAGCAGAAAATTCTATTTTATTGTGTAACATTTGCAGCGAAGTACATAAAATCTAAAATAATATTTATTAATATAGCAAAAAAACAATCCAATTATGAAAAATTACTTCTAAATTGTCATTGATGTTTTGGCTTGGCAGTTTCAACTGTAGAAATAATTGTTTGGTTTCTTCTGCCTGTAAATAATTTTAATTGCTCAACAAAAATGTAAATTTATTTAACTTTGTTAAATAAAAAATTCAACGGATAAAATTTTTTTAGCTGAAGCTCACCTTTTCAAAAGTGCTAGAACATAATATAGTAATAACCACAATCGGTAATAAAAAATAGAGAATAAAATTTACGAAAAGTAGATAAAATTTCAGTGGTATCTCAAACTGATTATTAATTATGGATATCAAAATAAAAACTAGCATATTCAGTATTAACAGAAATGCTTGCAAACTTAGCATAAGTGTTTGGAACGAGTAAGCCTTATTTATGTTTTTACTAATATTCCACAGCTGCAAATGCAATTCTCCTGCCCTTCTTAACAATATGATATTCTTATTTTGTCCATAAGTGGATCTAAGGAAATATGAAATCAGTTAGTATAAAATTTAATAAATCTATATACTTACTGGGAATGCGACACAAAAATAACATTTCTTTGCCATTTTGAGTTGTTGTTTGCAATTGCAGTTCTTAAATTGTTAAAATGCACAAATGCTAGAAAATCAATTATTCTTTCAACTAGGGATTGAAAAGCGGAGGATTCTTTGTAATGTAAAGAATAGTTGGTAATAATTGTATTTAATATTATTAAGAAAGCACCCCAGAATACACACAATAACGATAACTTATTTGATGAATTTGTTGATAAAGTAAACGGAGTAAACCCTAAAAATTTTGTTATGTAAAGTATTGGCTTTAAAACCGACATTACAACATTTATATTATTCATTCTAATTATTGATTACAACTATCCACCCTTAAAATTTTTGATGTTACTGATTTTCCTCTACGCAATATAGCTAAATATCAAAATTTATAATTTATCGAACGCTTAGAGCTGTAAGCAGAAAAGTACATATAATTACAACCGGTGTCGGTAATTTGACCCCCAGTAATTTGATCCCCGGTAATTTGATCCCGGTAATTTGATCCCCTGGTAATTTCGTCCCCGGTAATTTCGTCCCAGGTGATTTTACCCCCAGGTATTTTGATCCCCTGGTTATTTCGTCCCCGGTAATTTCATCCCAGGTGATTTTACCCCCAAGTAATTTGATCCCTGGTAATTTCATCCCCTGGTAATTTTGACCCCGGTAATTTCGTCCTCAATTTCGATTTATATTATTCTACTGCATTTTTGTAATGAATTATTAAAATACATTTTTATTTAAAATAATTTATTAAAATATAGGTACATTATTTTACAAAATTGTTCCTCTTCATGCTAGTAATTTGGTGTTAATTATTTGCATTGTCCGTAAAAAAGAGATATCCGCGCGAATATTATATGCATCGGTTAAGTAATCGCCCCATTACCCGTGCCTTTTTTTGATCACTTAAAAAAAAATGTTAAATGAAAATTTTAATTGTATATACAAGAAAATTTTTTAAGAAAGCTTTTCAACTTTTTGTTTCTAGTTTTTAATTTCTGCCTTGGAACGGTCATAGCTCCCAAAGATATTAAATTAAAAATTAGATTCCAATAAAATCAATTAGTTTTAAGCTCTGGATTAATTAAAAAATTGTTTGAAAATTCAAAACTTTATTATTTTTGTAGTATTTTGAAAACCCTGTATATTTTATACAAAATAATTAATTTCAATTTTAAACTGCTTGCGTTTTTAAACATTAGTTTTGCCAACAAAAAAAGTAGGTATAGAGTATTAGGACTGTTTGACAACAGGACAACAATTTGAATTGAAAGTACAATCAGAATAGAAAGAATCAACTCACAAAATGACAACAGTTATTACTAGCACTCGTGGAAAGAAGAAACTTGTAGACAACATGAACTTCATATATGAAGCACAAAAAAAAAATTCCGATGGATCCATAACGTATTGGAGATGTGAAAAGAAACTATGTAAGGCACGAATTTCAACTTTAACCAATGATGTACACAATGAAGTAATTAAAGCTGTTGGAGACCATAATCACCCATCTTCGCCTGCAAAACCTTTTGTTAAACAATTTTTGAACACTTTGAAGAGTACTGCACTAGCACAGCAAGAAGCCCCTCGAACCATTATTGCCGATGCAGTTCAGAATTTAAATACCACTGAAAAATCTCAATTGCCATCGGTATCACTTCTAAGTAGAAATATAAGAAAATGGCGTCAAATTAAGGAATGTGCGCCTCCAATTCCTAATACCAGATCTGGATTTGTGATTTCTGACGAATTTAAATTTCTTAGCAATGGTGAACAATTTTTGCAATGTGATAGCGGTTTACATGATGAAGAAAGAATTCTTATCTTTGCAACTAGTAGCGGCTTAGATGATCTTGAAAAAAATAAAAATTGGGCAGGTGACGTAAAATTTTTTATTTTGAGTTCTTTTTCTAATATCTGAATGTAAATTTAAAATCAAACGAATATTGCATCTGACCAATGAGAAGTTTGAAGTCAGTTTAATCAAACTCTTAAACTTTCAGAATAAAATTACGTTTTTTAAATTGAAAAAACATTTTTAAAAATTAAAATTAATTACTTTTAAAATTACAACTGTTCTGGTTAAATGCAAAAGTTAAACATAAGTGTTTTTTTTTAGATTTTTAGATTCAAATTAAGTTCAAGACGGCAATTCAACTAATATCTGAATTTTTCTTTTTTTGAATTTGATATTTCGAGATCGTGAAGTTTATCATAAAAAAGTTAAAATATTTCTTGATGACAGAATTCCCAATTTTACTTCATTTTATTGTAATTCCTTATTATAAAAAATTAAAATTCTCGTCCAAACTTTGATAATATAAAATTAATTATTGAGCTTAGTGGACTAAAATCAAATTCAGTTTTTACGAAGTCGACGTTTCGAAGACTTTATGTCTTCATCTTCAAGACTAGAAGAGAAGCAATGTTACAATAAATAAAAACATTAAAACGCAATAATTATACCTAGTAAAAAATGGATGTCGAGCTGCTTGACTGTATAAAATTAGATGTTAAATAGGGAGAGTCACAAATGGTCACAGATAAATTGTTAAAATATGAAAATATGAACTGAATTAAAATTTGTAAATAAATCTATATAATTAAAATAGTGTCTGTCATTAAAATGACATTAAAATTGTGAACAATCGGACAGTAAACAAATTAAAAAACAAATAGCAAATAGAAGAAAGTAATCAACAGCTCGAACATCAATACAATAAATCTTAGAAACTAAAGTAAAAAATAAAGGCGTAGACAGAAAAATGCAAAAGTGTTGTCGTGAAGGTGTTAGCTTGGTTTTGAAATTTTTTCTCTTTTTTCTTTGAAACAATTTAAAATGTTTTTGTAGCCAGCGTTTATATAACCAAAATCGGTTTGCTTGTTAAGGTTTTCTTCTGAGGTTGAAATGTAGGCCGCCTCCAGAAAAGTTCTCTTATGGTAATTCATTTCTGTTGCAAGAATTTCTAAATCTTCATTTTTGAAACTGTGCGAGTTTACTACAGTATGCTCAGAGATACCTGTTTTTGTAGATTTGTATCGTATGTCATATAGATGTTGTTTAATTCTGTTTGATAGATTTTGCTTAGTTTGACCAATGTAGTGTTGACCACATTCACATACAATTTTATATATAACATTAGCTCTATCTAGAGTAGGTACTTTATCTTTAGTTCTCGAGTAAAGAAGTTTTCCTAATTTGAATGGATTATGAAAAGCTAATTTTATTGAACCGTCGTTTATAAAATTTTTTAATGTATGTTTTATTTTATGGTTCAACCATGGATGGTAGGTAATTTTGCTAAATTTGGTATTTTCTACGTTTTCTAGGTCGGAAGGTTTGTTTGACGAAAATGTGGGTTTATTTCGAAAAAGGACATTATCTACAAGGCGAGTTGGGTAATCGTTTTGGAGTAGTTGAAATTTTAAATTGTTAAGTCTTTCAGGGATGAGATTTTCCGGTACGCAGTTATAAATTCTGTGTTTTAACGTGTTAATGACACTCAATTTTTGGTTCAACGGATGTGATGAATTGTAATTTAGAAGTCTACTTGTAGATGATGGTTTTCTGTAGATATCGGTGGTTAATGTACCATCATTTTTTCTTTCAATTTTGAGGTCTAAAAACGGAATGGAGTTATTGGATTCTAGTTCATAAGTGAAAGTAAGAAGGTTGTCGTATCCATTGAGTATATCAATACATTCATCCACTTTTGTTTTTGGAACTGCAGATAAGATGTCATCTACGTATAATAATAAAAATGGTAGATCAAAGTTAATGGATCCAAAGAAATTGTACAGAAGATCGTTCATAACAAAACTTGAGAACACAGGTGAACAAGGATCTCCCATCGCGGAGCCAACTAGTTGGGAATAGAAATTATTTTCAAAACTAAAGTAACTGTTTTCAAATATTGTAGATATTAACTTGGTAAACTCGTTCAATGGGATTGATGTGAATGGAGAGATAATGTCCCAGTTATTGATGATTGAAGATACTACTGCTTCTCTCGAAATGTTAGTAAATAGGGAATTGACATCAAAGGATATCAAAACATAATTATCCGGGATTACGCTCTGTATAATCTTTTCTTTGGCTTCTTTAGTATTTTTAACATTAAACGGTAGAGATGTAATACAGTTCTTTAAAATGTTGTTGATAAACTTGGCGAGAGGTATGGACGGAGACTCAATACAGCTAATAACAGGTCTTAAAGGGATACCAGTTTTATGGGCTTTAGGAAGGCCATATGCTCTAGGACATTGACAGTTATATTTTGTTAATAACTTTTTGGTAAAATCATCAATATGGCCTTTAACGTGTAGTGCTTTAATTATCCTATTAAATCTACCTTGTATGGTTGTTGTAGGATTTTTTTCCAATTTTTTATATGTCTTTTTTTCTTGGAATAAATTATTCATTTTCTCAAGATATTCATTCTTATTCATCACAACTGTGGAAATCCCTTGGAAAAAGTGGATGAATGTATTGATATACTCAATGGATACGACAACCTTCTTACTTTCACTTATGAACTAGAATCCAATAACTCCATTCCGTTTTTAGACCTCAAAATTGAAAGAAAAAATGATGGTACATTAACCACCGATATCTACAGAAAACCATCATCTACAAGTAGACTTCTAAATTACAATTCATCACATCCGTTGAACCAAAAATTGAGTGTCATTAACACGTTAAAACACAGAATTTATAACTGCGTACCGGAAAATCTCATCCCTGAAAGACTTAACAATTTAAAATTTCAACTACTCCAAAACGATTACCCAACTCGCCTTGTAGATAATGTCCTTTTTCGAAATAAACCCACATTTTCGTCAAACAAACCTTCCGACCTAGAAAACGTAGAAAATACCAAATTTAGCAAAATTACCTACCATCCATGGTTGAACCATAAAATAAAACATACATTAAAAAATTTTATAAACGACGGTTCAATAAAATTAGCTTTTCATAATCCATTCAAATTAGGAAAACTTCTTTACTCGAGAACTAAAGATAAAGTACCTACTCTAGATAGAGCTAATGTTATATATAAAATTGTATGTGAATGTGGTCAACACTACATTGGTCAAACTAAGCAAAATCTATCAAACAGAATTAAACAACATCTATATGACATACGATACAAATCTACAAAAACAGGTATCTCTGAGCATACTGTAGTAAACTCGCACAGTTTCAAAAATGAAGATTTAGAAATTCTTGCAACAGAAATGAATTACCATAAGAGAACTTTTCTGGAGGCGGCCTACATTTCAACCTCAGAAGAAAACCTTAACAAGCAAACCGATTTTGGTTATATAAACGCTGGCTACAAAAACATTTTAAATTGTTTCAAAGAAAAAAGAGAAAAAATTTCAAAACCAAGCTAACACCTTCACGACAACACTTTTGCATTTTTCTGTCTACGCCTTTATTTTTTACTTTAGTTTCTAAGATTTATTGTATTGATGTTCGAGCTGTTGATTACTTTCTTCTATTTGCTATTTGTTTTTTAATTTGTTTACTGTCCGATTGTTCACAATTTTAATGTCATTTTAATGACAGACACTATTTTAATTATATAGATTTATTTACAAATTTTAATTCAGTTCATATTTTCATATTTTAACAATTTATCTGTGACCATTTGTGACTCTCCCTATTTAACATCTAATTTTATACAGTCAAGCAGCTCGACATCCATTTTTTACTAGGTATAATTATTGCGTTTTAATGTTTTTATTTATTGTAACATTGCTTCTCTTCTAGTCTTGAAGATGAAGACATAAAGTCTTCGAAACGTCGACTTCGTAAAAACTGAATTTGATTTTAGTCCACTAAGCTCAATAATTAATTTTATATTATAAAAAATTATATCAAAAGTTGGTGCAGTAGAATATTCCACCGAATCCAACTATAGAAAAGCGATCATTGCATTTTTATTTTAGTTCCTTATAGGGTCATTCCATATCAAGTGGTCCAACGCCGTAGTTCGACCATTCTAAAAAAAAATGATTTTTTGTGTGTAAACATCCTAACATATTAGTAGTACTAAATTATCATTATTTCAATTTTATTGTCTTTTGTTTTCGTGTGAGAGCCATATTTGATTTGCAATGTGCGGCATATTTTGCAATTTTAGGGGTTTACGGCCTCGTTTAGTTTGGTCCCGGTTGTAGTTTGATAGCGGTGGCCGGAGAAGGGGGCGAATGGGGCAAAGGGAAGGGGGAAAGAAGGTGATAAGAGAGGCGTGGAGTGTCGGACGATCCGAGTGTTTCGATTTGTACTTTTTTGCAGGCGTAGGCGAAGTAAAAGATTGCTTTTTTGGACCTGTGAGGATGGGCAGACTTGCGATTACATATTTGAAAAACCTATTCCATAGGTATTAACGCATGTATAATGAAAGGTGTTGTAATGGACTCAAAAAAATAATATCAAACGCACAAGTTGAACAACGAAACCAAATGTCTTCAAGTGTGGAATAAACTTACAGCATAGTTGAGCTTGGAGGCCAGCTGAAAACGGTGAAAATTTGTTGAAAATTGCGGAAGTGATATGCAATATAAAATAATTAATTTATGTGGCATAAATTAAATGTTCGGTTTTATGTTGATTAGAAATTAATATAGAATAATATTTTGAGCATTAAAAATGTTTAAATTTTAATTTTACATTAATAGTAGTATCCGTTCTTGTCCGCAAGATGAATTAAATATGTAGGACCAAACGGCACGTTTTGTTAGCACCAAATGACTAAACAATTTAGAAAATAAAATTTGAATAAATTTATTTAATTTTAATTCTAAATTCGTTCTCATCCGATCAGTCAGACAATGTCGGGCGCGGTTACTACTTCGATGGGTCCTGCAAGAGAACCGCAAGAGAACCGGTTTCCGTTACCAAATTATTTGCTTTTTATTGTTTTTATTTGAATTTGCTTCCAGACAACTTTTATAAATATAATTGTTAAAATTTTTGCCATATTTATGCTAACGATTTTTTTTTAATTTTAAAAATTTAAGTTTTTCAATTTTCACATCAATAATATTCGCGAAAATAAAAAGAAAAGTTCGTTTGGCCTTTTTCGAAAAAACCGTACTTCAACTGTTAAAACTGACACTTTTGGTTTACTGCAAAAAAGGCCAGGATTTGAAACGAAAATTTTCGTGTCTAGACATATTGTCGTTTAGCAGATGTAAGAAAGCGCTTTTAAAAAAATTCGTAAAGAGTTGCTGTTTTATTTGTTAACCGATTTTCAATTTAAAAGCGAGATCGAGTGGGTAATTTGGATTGTCATAATATTGATATAGCACTATTTTTTCCCATCTATATCGGTAAGGACGTAAAATCAAATTAAAATTTCGAAAAAGAATTTTTAAGGGGTTTTGTCTTGGTTTCTCTTCTGAAATTTTTTTTTTTACGAAATTTGGAAATTTAACGACATAAACGAATGGACTCGATACTTGGAAGGACTTTAGTTCAAAATTTTTTTATAAATTTATTTTGAATTTGCCGAAAAATTTTGTTGCAAAGAATCAAATTTTCAAAAGTATACGCAAATTTTACCTTTATTTGGGTCCCACCCTAACGAAGAAGGAAGAAGTTAAAATTTTAGACGTTAAATTGCTTTCGACAATTGCGCGCGTCTTTCTCGGCCATTAACAATAACCGCCAAGTTTTTTTCGAGGCGCCTGCCGGCTTTGTTGTCGAACGATTTTTCTTAAATTTCAAAAATTCAATTTATTTTATTTTCGCGTAGATAATATTCGTGAAAAGAAAACGAAAAATGAATTTGACATTTTTCCAAAAACCGCCCCTTCATGGTTAAAACTCAAAATTTTGGTTTATTGCAAAAATGGCAAGGATTTGAATCGAAATTCTTCGCCATGCTACATTTCGTCGCTTAGTTAGTGTAAGGAATCGTGTTTGAAAAAATTCATAAGGAACAAAATTTTAGCCATCCGCAAGGACCTCAAGATGTTCCCAAAACATTTTCGAATATTTCAACAGTTTAAGCTCTACGGGCTCAAGAAAGTCAAAATTTGACATTTTTTTAATTCAGCCGTAGCGACCTTATTTATCAGCCGATTCTTGATATCAAAAAAAGTAAGTAAGCCCATGGCAATTTCCTATAATATTGATATGATTGACTTTTTTCGTATATTAAACAGTAAATCTGTAAAATGCGAATTCAATTATTTTAAATAAATCTGAAGACATCTGCCTTGTTTTTTTTTCAGAAAAATTTACTAATTTTTTTTTTATTTTTTAAATTTATTTTGCTTAGATTTTAAAAAATCAAAAGATTCATATAATTTTGTTCGAAAACCTATTTTGTTAATACTGCAAGATTGTAAAACCAAATTTTTTATAATATCGGAATTTGCTCATTTGAGCCTTTATTTGTCGTTTTTTTGACAAAATATTAGATAATCAAAAGTATTCGGCCTTGTTATAAGGCAATTTTTGATATTCACCAAATGAGCAACAGAGCTAACCGAGCGAGTTTTGGTACTTAAGGTTTCAAGTTATTCTTTATTTGGTAGGTATTAATTTTTTTAATGGTTATTTTTCTTGAATGGTACAAAACGTCCATAAGCAAATCGCGGAATACTATAACAGCTTCGAATATTCTAATGATCATAAACTTAAAAAATAAAAAAAAATTGTTCGCAACCGGAATTCGAACGTTGATTTTACGCTCGAAAGTCCTCAAGCCTAGCCATTCAGCTACCGAGTACATTACTTTAAATGTTCGAATAATGGTATTTCAAACTTATCACCTTGTTCATTTGATTTTTTATTAGATTATATATAATATAATTTATTTATTCAAAACTAATTATTTCGATATATTTTAATAACAATAATAAATATTATACTAACTTGAAAATCATATTTCGTTCTATTTTGTAACATTTTTATTACATTTATTATAATTTATTTAAATTCGATAGGTGGCTCGTAATTCCCAATGTCAAATTATGACTTCCATTGTGCGCTAACCATTATTATCAGAAATACGCACGGTTTCGCAATCCCAAAAAATTTTTCATATTATGTAGATAATGTTACTTGAGGAAAATATATATTTTTCAGATTAATTATTTCAATTTGGTAAACGAAGTCGAAAGTTATCGTTTGTAGTATTGTGACACATCACACTTGTAAATTTTACACTTGTAAATTTGTCAAAATAATTGCAAATTGCATTTTAATTAAAAATTAATTTTACATTTGCTCGTAAACTATCAAATTTACGCAAAAATTGAAAGATATCTTTTTTATGCAGTTTAACTTTTCCTTTCTAACAGTTTTTTCCATTTTTCCGTCCGATGCGGATTACCTGCGGCGCGGTTAAAAAAAGTTTTAAAAGTTTCGAGGCGAAAACTATAGTTCAAAGATAAAAAATTTCAAAATTTTTTTTAACAAATCGAAAGCCACCGTCACGAGGATTTCAAAACTTTTTAGATAATCAAAATCTGACGCCAAATAACGGCGATGCAACCGCATTTAGCAAAACCCTTTAAACCCTCGTAGAAGGGTTCGGGGGTAACTTTTTCAACTTTTTCGATTTTTCTGGGTGGTTGTGCAACAAAACCTATCTCCTGCCAAAATTTCAGCTTTCCACGACATCCAGAACAGGTCAAACATTTTCACTCGAAATGATGCCATATTTAAAGAAAAGTTTAGGCACGAAGGGAGAATACCTCAAACTTAATTTTTTTTTTACAAAGAAACGGTAAGCAGTTGAAATAATACACCGAATATTAACCTTAAGATTTATTCCACTTTTCTTCTAAAAATTTTAAAAGTTTGCAAATTTTTCAAAACGGCGATTTTTGGAACTAAATATCGCTGGTGGGAGACCAGATAAAAATCTGAAAATTCATGTCATAGCAGTACTATAAAACGGCATTACGCAAAAGGAAATTTGAGTTTGAGATTTGACTATAAGCCGAGATATAACAATCACAAAATGTCAAAATTGAAAAAAGCAATTACGTTCACTGAAACGTGTACATTTTGTAACGTTTTGTGATTGTTATATCTTGGCTTATAGTCAAATCTCAAACTCAAATTTTTTTTTGCGTGATGCCATTATATAGTACTGCTATGACATGAAATTGCAGATTTTTATCTGGTCTCCCACCAGCGATATTTAGTTCCAAAAATCGCCGTTTTGTTAAATTTTCAAACTTTGAAATTTTTTAGAAGAAAGGGGGAGTAAATCTTAGGGTTAATATTTGGTGTGTGAGTTCAGCTATTTATCCTCTCTTTGTAAAAAAAAATTTAACTTTGAGATATTCTCCCTTCATGCATAAACTTCCCTTAAAAATGGAATTTTCTTATCAAACTAGATCCGAATTGAAGCTGCAGTTTTACCCTTTAGGATTGCTTTTAGGTAAACATATGTAAAAACTCGATTTTTCATATATACGACAAAATAATTGCGGGTCGACGGTATGATGACGCATGCAGGATGATTCATATATGTTAGACTATTGTTATTTTTTAAATACTGCTAAATTTGCATTCTGAATCTTTGTGGAAGTCTAGAAGTTCTCGTGAGTTTGTGGAAGTTTCTAGAAAGATGAATTTTAACATAAATAGCGGAGAGACTTACTGTTCGAACTCGGAAGTGCTAATACAAATAACGCGTAAATAAATAGTGGTGTAATAAATAAATATACCGGGTGTTACATCAATACAGTGATTTGGTTTAAATAAATACAGACTTATTGTTAAGTGTATGTTAATAATTATTGTAGTGTGATTTAGAATTAGTATAAAAAATATTCGTGTAGTAATTGTTCTTTTGTTGTTAACTTTATAATAGTTAGAATAGAAAATATCAATTTTCAATACAAAAGGGTTGGTTATTAGTATTACAATGATAACAACTGTAATCTTAAAAGTGGGGAACGTATCTAATTATAAGTAACATACTAAATTTAAAACAAAAATAAAATTTGATTAAAATGATCTTGTTAATGAAGTGTAAGATCAAATTGTAGAATTATTACGGTGTAAGATGCAATTGTAGTCAGAAACTAAAAAAAATAAATTCAAATTTTGAAGAACATTTTACTGCTTTATTACAGCTTACCAAATAAAGAAATCTCTTATCCACTGTAAATAATCCTAAAGCAGAAAATTCTATTTTATTGTGTAACATTTGCAGAGAAGTACATAAAATCTGAAATAATATTTATTAATATTACGAAAAAACAATCTGATTGAGAAATTACCTCAAAATCGTGATCGTTGTTTTGGCTTGGCAGTTTCAGTTGTAGAAATAATTGCTTGGTTTCTTCTGCCTGTAAATAATTTTAATTTATCAACAAAAATGAAATTTTATTTAACTTTGTAAGAAAAATACAACAGATAAAATTTTATAGCTTAAGCTCACCTTCTCTAATGTGTTAGAACATAATATAGTAATAACCACAATCGGTAATAAGAAGAAGAAAATAAAATTTACGAAAAGCAGATACAATTGCAGTGGTATCTCATACTTATTATTTATTATAGAAATCAGAATAAAAACTAGCATATTCAGTATAAACAAAAATGCTTGCAGACTTATCATAAGTGTTTGGAACGAGTAGGCCTTATTTATGTTTTTGCTAATACTCCACAGTTTCAAATGCAATTCTCCTACCCTTCTTACCAATATGATATTCTTATGATGTTCATAAGTGGAGCTAAAAATTTATGAAAGCTAAAAAGTAGAAAATTTAATGAATCTATGTACGTACTTACTAGGAATGCAACGCAAAAATAACATTTCTTTGCCATTTTAAGTTGTTTGCAGTTGCAGTTCTTAAAATTTTGTTTAGCCATAATAAATGTTGTTTCATTATGTAAATCAGTGCATAAAACTGTAATTGAGCTACAACTGGTGCTTTAGCAAAAATAAGCCATATGATATGTCTAACATAAGCAGTTGTTCCTTCATAATAACCAAGAAAAGCCGCAAAAATTGATAACCCAATTGCATAAAATACAAAAAAGAATGTAACAATGTTGGTGTTAAGACTTTCCTTGATATCCGCCTTATTAGCACGTAGCAATAAATTTGTTTCCAATATTCTGTTGTGGACTTCTCCAAGATTTTCTATTACTTCTAAAATCTAATTTTAAATATTATTATTACACATTTACTCTATTTGCTTAGCGTTACATTTTTATAAAATATCAAACTACACAAAACTACACAATTAAAGTTAAGATAATGAAACAAAGATGCTAGATAATCAATTATTTTTTCAACTAGAGAGTGAAAATCGGGGGAATCTTTGAAAAATAAAGAATAGTAACTACTAATTGTATTTAATATTATTAGCAAAGCTCCCCAGAATACACACAATAACGATAACTCATTTGAAGAATTTGTTGATAAAATAAACGGAGTAAATCCTAAAAATTTTGTTACGTATAACATTGGCTTTAAGGCCGACATTACAATATTTATATTTTTCATTTTTTCAAGTATTCACTACAAACGTACTGACTACAATATTTTTGTATATTTTTATGTATAGATAATTATCAAAATCTATAATGAAACATAACAATTTATCCTACTCATAAATAATTCTAAGCGGGTAGATAACTAATAATTATTATAACAAAAAATATAATTTTTCAACCAAAGCTTATATGTTCGACTAATATTTTCACTACATTTTCATATAAATTGGAATCAATTATAGTTGTTATATTTTTTAGTCTCTTAATTAATTATTGTTAGATTGATTAACAAATTACAATAGTAACTACAGTCAATAATAAAAATAGCAATACACTCTACAGTAAAAGCCCTCGTATCCGGAAATTTTTAGAATTTATCGCGTCAACCGAAAGATGCTTGTGAGCTTTATCTCGCCGCGACTCAGAGGAGAACACGTGTGGGTAGATGGATTGATTACCTTCGTTATAATGCTTACATTATAATAAAAACAACACAATTTTTAATGCCATAAAAATAAATAGTAATTTAAATTTGAAAGAGAGATTATTCGCAAAATAAAATATTTATATTGTAACGAAAATTAAACGTTTATTCAATTGCTAAAGGGCTAAAATATACAAAGTTACTTAAAGTTAATAACAGTAGAACAATTACTAAGCTAAGATTAACACTAAAACTAAATTACACTACAATAATAATTAATAATCACTAAATAATAAGTCTGTATTTATTAAAACTGAGTCACTTATTTATGTAACACTCGGTATATTTATTTACACTACTATTTATTTTCACGATATTTGTTCACACTTGCAAGTTAAATCTGGAACTCCTCTCACAGTAGTTCGCTCCTTTATTTATATTCAAATGCATAATAGTTCTAGAATATTCCACAACCTTCCAGGTATTTCCATCAAGTTCCATTGATTTCTCGAACAATCTGGACTACAAACTCAACATTATTTAAGCAATAACAACATGTTATCACGTATGAATCATCATGGATGAGTCATCATACGTGAATCATCAACCATAATTATTGTTTCGTAACAATATTCTATTCGTATAGTTTTGTTATTTTGTAACGCCTTTGTGACAATTTTGTTAATTATTTATAAATTTTATTTCTAAAATATGTAATTTTTTTAAAACATTATTTGTATATTTGTAAGTTTTGCCAAAAAAGTGTAATCCTTTTTACAAAATTTGTATATTTAAATGCAATGCATTTTTACGCCTCACGGTTAAAACATGGTAAATTTTTAAATTTTGAATTTTTTTCAAAGTTTTTAGAAATCAAATTAAGAGGGCAGTGCTTCCGGATTTCACCCTAGCAGTGCTAGGTAAAAGAATTTCTTAGTTCAAATTATTTTTAAATTGTTCATACTTCATGTGACAAGCTCAGTTTTGATAATTTTTGGAGGTTATGGTAAGTCTATTTTGTACACGTTAATCTATATTTTTGTTTAGTTCTAAATTTTTTTTTATTTTTCAATTTAATCGATTATGTACAACTGAAGATTGGAAATAACCATGAAATAACGTTATATTGTACTATCGTATTACGAATTTTTCATAATTTCAAATATTCTTAATTCAAACCTGTTATGTGATATTTGTCTCTTTTTTAATTTTTTTAATTTTGATTTTCTACGTATTTTTTCATTTTGAGTTCTTTTTCTATATTTAAATAACATCATCAAATTTTGCTGTGATAAGAAGAAATTCTTATCGTAATCAAGATTAATATTATAGTGTGTTTGCAGATTTGTTATGGTATTTGTCATGGTTATACTTATGTTTATGGTATTAATTTTAAACCCACGTCAAGCTAGCTTCCCCACCTCTTCAATATACAAAAATATTTATACTATAATTATGGACTAATTTTGGACAGTAATTGCAAATTTCGGACACCAATGGTTTCGCAATAAACCAGAAATCTTTGGTGGTGGTGCTGAGTTGACATCAAGCTAGCACCCCCACCTCGAAAAAATGACTTAGTAATTTTTTTATTGTCGCGCCACCTGTTGTCGACATTTTGCTCGTCATTAGTCTTTAATTCGTGAGATTTCGCTCTCCTCTCAATTTTTCTCGTTTTTTTTTGAATACAAACCAAATCAGAGTCCTACTGAGTAAGTGTGCAAGTTTGGTTGAAATCGGCCGAAGGGTTTAGGAGTGTATAACGAATAAATATCCAAACAAACTCTTTTTTAAATTATATATATTATGTTAAATCGTAATTACTATTTTATTTCAAAAGTATTCAAAAATTTTGCTTATGATAGTATCTTTTCAATTATTCCTGTGTTTTACGATTTGTTTTCAACCTTTTTCTTAACTTTATTCTAATTAATTAAGAAAGAAAAAGTAATTTTTTTTCTTCTTCACTCAACAACATAAACTCTGACACTTAACTCGAAAAATAAACTTTTTTTAAATTAAATTTAAAACAGTTAAATAATATTAAAATTAACTCCCCTTCTCCCTCAACTTTCCTTTTTAAAGGGAACAGTAGTTTTTATAGTAAGGTGCTTTTATTATTAATTTTAATTTTTGGAATTTTTTTTAGTCAGGTATTTTTAAAATTTTTTATTTATTTCATCTTTTTGGAGTAGATGGTCAGCAAAAATGTAGGTATTCGCAGTCGTTTGACTTTCTGCTAGGTTGTTGAGTCGGGCTTGTAGATGGAAGGTTTTTCTGGGTCATGTGGGAGAGATGTGGGGGGGAATGAAGGCAACTCCTGTCTTGTTTCCAATTGGGAGAGTGGGACAGTTTGATTTGTTAGGTTCTTCAGGAGCTTCAGTAGTGTTGATGAGTTCTGCTGGGGGGTGAGGGAGGTAAAACAATTTTACTTACGATGTTAATGCTGTTATTAATAGGAGTATATGGAGGGGCCGGTTATAAGAGTTTGATTGAGCAGAAGTTTGGTATGGAATGCTCTTTAACTTGAAATAAAAAAATCCACTCCACCTCCAATACAATTGGTTTTAATTTAATTCTAATATATATATAGAGAACAGGGGGGGGGAGTAGAAAAGGTTTTCTACTAAATTATAATAAATTAATTATATCTAAATTATAATAAAAGCTTATAATTACAATTTGCATTAATACAATATTAAATTATTATATTGTTCGAACGATCAATCAAAAACTAATTTGCGACCAATTATATTTTGTAATGATTCAAATTTCATTCAAAGCTTGAAATAATTTGACACTAAAATCGAAGCTAGTTTGTACTCAAATTTATCCTATTTACAAAATTTAAGCCGCAATGTTTAATTTGAATAATAATCTTATTACATATTATATTATGGGGGCGTCCATTAATTACGTGAGGTGATTTTGGCGATTTTCAGACCTCCCCGCCCCCCTTAGTGAGATGTCGTGAGATTTGGCTCGACCCCCTCCCTCCCCTTCTAATCTCACGTGAGATTTTTAAAATGCATATTTTTAGTGTAAATGCGTTAATCTGTGCTTGATTGCGTTGGATTTATTAAAAAAGCATAATTTGCTTAATTTATTTTTATTTAAGAAGAAAAACACAAAAAATTTACGTGATATTTGCCGAGACCCCCCCCTCTCCCCCTCGTGAGATTTAGTGAGATTCAGCTCGACCACCTCCCCCCCCTAAACGCCTCACGTAATTAATGGACGCCCCCTATATTGTATTTTATTCTAGAATATTGTAGAATAAATTATTTCATATAGTATGTAGGTTCTAGAGAAAACTATAATTATTGCTAGTGTACGTGTATAGCTATTAGCTACATGGAAAAGCTAGCTGATAGCCAGCTCTAATGTCCGATATTATACACGAGGCTAGTTATTCAAGTTACGATAGCAAGCCAGTGCTAGTAAGCTAGAATGCTAGAAATCAACTATGTCCACAGTAACTGCAATGATACTGGCTAAAATTTCCTAGCATCATGTAAACCAGGGGTCGGCAACGCTATTACCGCGGACGCACATGCGCCCGCAGCAGCTTGTCAATGGGCCCTTCACGAAAATACGTCGTTTCTTGGAATAAGCCAATTTTGAAAAAAGTTGGCAATTTGTTGATGGAAAAGGCAAAGTTGACAATTTTCACTGAACAGTTGGCAAAACAATTAGTTGTTATATATTGCGGTGTTTCAAACATCAATTTCGATTTTTTTTTGTTGAATTGTGAAGATTTTGTTTATTTTTGTTATTCTGTTTGCTTTTGTAAATAATTTTTAAACTTGGTAATAACGCGCGAAAGAATTTTTGAATTGGTAACAATGTTTGAAAAGGAAGGTGCTTTTTGCCGAGGTGAACACCGAGAGTTGACGTGTTTCCGTTGCGCTCTTGTAATTTTTGGGTCATTTTGACCAGTATTTTTTAAATTTGGATTCTGGAGATACAAATTGTTATTTTGTGGAATATTACAAATTAAAAATTTATAATAAGGAAAGGCTAATTTGGATGTGTACGTCGCACCTGTATGATAAGGCGCGCTGACAATCGCCGTTCCTATTTAAGTACCTATATGAAGTACAAAAATTTATTAAAAATTTGAAGTTGAATTTAATCATCATCAACCACACGTATAAGACCGCGGTCCGTTACGTCACTCAAAATTGATCTCGCCATCTCTTTCTGGGGCGACCTACGGATCTTCTTCCTCTGGGTTTATATTGGTACAGTTTCTTTGGTATTCTGGAGTTATCCATTCTATCCAGATGCTCCCTCCATGCTATTCTGTACTCCTTCATTCTCTCATTTAAACTGTATATGCTTAGCTCGTTTCTTATATCAGTATTTCTTTTTCTATCGGTTCTTTGATAACCGGCCACTGCTCGTAGGAATCTCATTTCGGCGCTTTGTAATCGTTGCTCATTTTCTTTTGTTACTGTCCAAGTTTCGCTGCCGTATGTAATGCTTGGTATAGAAATAGTTTTATAAAATTTTATTGCCGTGCTCTGGTTTGCTCTATTTTTGAAAGTTCTTTTTATTGTTCCGTTGATGTAATTAAATTTTTCGAGTTTGTTGTTTATATCAGCTTCTTCAAATATAGATATTAGACTTTCTAGAAAATTGAAGGATTTTATTTGCTCTATTGGCTGATCGTATAGAACTATCTTTGATCTTACTTGTTCTTGTCCTATGAACGAATGTTATAATTTTCCGCGACCTGGCTTAACTTGAATAGTGCGAACTGCAGGGAGTCTTCACTGTCGGCTATTATGGCTTGGTCGTCCGCAAAAAGGACTGTTAATACAAAAGCTTTGCTGTTTAAGTTTGCTTTATAGTGGGGTATTTGGTCCTTCCATTTTCGTATGGCGTCGTCAATATATATGGTGAACAGTGTCGGTGATATATTACACCCTTGTCTTACCCCTGTATTTATTGATTTTTTTTTCTCTTCTTTTCTTGCTATACATATTTGAGTATCTTGGTACATTTCTTTTATTACTTCTATTATATGTTGTGGTATTCCTCTTTTTTCTAAAATTTCCCACATTTTACAGCGTACGATTCTATCGAAAGCCTTTATGAAATCTATGTAGGCGATGTGAGTCTCGCGATTGAACTCCCGATGTTTTTCTATTATTTGTTTTAAGCAGAAGATGTTATCCGTACACGATCTGCCTTTCCTAAAGCCAGTCTGTTCTTCCAAAATCATTCCTTCGGTGATGGTTCTAAGTCTTTTATTTATGATCCTTGAGTATATCTTATAGGATGTATTTAGTAGGCTGATTCCTCGATAGCTTTCGCATGCCGCCCTATTTCCTTTTTTGAATATTGGCACAATCTTCGCTATTTTCCACTCGTCAGGTGTCTTCGTTTGTTTCCAACATAAGTTTATAAATGTTAGGAACCTTGTTTTAAAGTTGTTTGAGCTATATTTAAGCAGTTCGCTATTAATTCCGTCAGTTCCCGTTGCCTTACGGTTTTTGACTTCGTTTAAAGCTTCATTGAGTTCTGTAAGATCTATGTTGTCTACCGTTGTATCTCCCCTATTGATTTTTATTGGCTCCTCTTCTTCGTTATACCATAATTTCGCATAGTAATTAATCCATTCTTCATTTTCGATAACTGTAAAGGAAGCCGTGTCTTTCTCTTTGCTGTTTAGAAGTTTCATTACTTTGTATGCAATATTCTGTCTCCCGTGTACATCGTTTCCAATTCTATCTATAAATTGCTCCCATTTATTTTGTTTTAGTTCTTTGACTATTCGTTTGGTTTCTTTGTTCCTTTTGTCATATTCTTCTTTGTTTTCGCGTGTTGCATTTGATAGCCATTTTTTGTAAGCTTCTTTTTTATGTTCTATAGATTCTTCGAGCTCTTTATTCCATATTTTCATTCCTTTTTTCGTAGTATTTCGTCGATGTCCAAGGGATTCGAATGCCGCTTTTTTGATTATGGTTTTGATGTTATTCCATTCTTCTTCTATGTTTTCTGAATTTTCCCGGTTATTACTGTGTTCATCTAATCTTGTTTGGTATAGGTTTCTCACGGATTCTTCTTGTAGAAGGTAGATCTTAAAGAGTTCTCTGTTGTCTTCTTTTTTTTTTGTTTTAGCCATCTTGCTTTTATAGCTATCGTGGAACATAATAGAAAGTGATCTGATCCAATATCAACACCTCTGTAGACTCTGGTGTCTCTAATACATTTAGAAGTTTTATCATTAGTTAGGATATAGTCGATTGTAGAGATTTGTCCTCTAGCCGACCAGGTATATTTGTGTATCCTTCTGTGCTTGAAAAAAGTGTTCGAAATTTTTGTTTTATTGTAGCATGCGAAATCTCTCAGTGTGTTGCCATTTCTATTTAGGATGTCTTCGTTATGTATTCCAATCACGTCGTCTACTGGTGTTCTACCTATTCGGGCGTTAAAATCTCCTCCTATGACCACGTAGTCGTTCTTCCCTGTATTATCTAATACACTTTGTAGCTGTTCATAGAAGGTTTCTGTTTCTTCTTTTTTATTTTCATCGGGAGCATAGACTCCAATTATGGTCATATTTCATCTATCTATCTTGCATCGCATTGTTATTATTCTTTCATTTATCCAGTTGTATGATGTAACGTGTCTTTTCCATTTCCCGTTTATCAGAATTGCTACACCTGCTGTCGCCCGTTGATCTTGGGGTTGAATTTAAATGGATTTAATTTTATGATAATCGATTGATACGTGGTTCAAGTAGTGTAACGCGATATTAATCATATCAATATTTTAGAAAACCCAAAAATTGCACTAAACACTTTTCAGAACTAAAATACTTTTAAGTTAGCACATGTAAAATACACTGTAAGTATAAATTCGCAAACGTTATCACTATACTATGACATCATCGGGCGATGAATTAGAAAGAAAATTAAAAGAGAATCCTTTAAATATTTTTCGGGGTGGTGGTGGCAAGTACTTTGAAAAAAGAAGGGGATATTTAAAGTGATAACATAAAAGGGGGGAAAAATAAGCGCTCGAATAGGTTTAAATAAGGTTGATTATTTATTAAAAATGTTTAGTAATGGTGAATTGTTTAAATCTGATTGACTATTTGATAACAGTTATTAAATATTT
This sequence comes from Cantharis flavilabris, assembly GCA_949152465.1. Taxonomy (NCBI): domain Eukaryota; kingdom Metazoa; phylum Arthropoda; class Insecta; order Coleoptera; family Cantharidae; genus Cantharis; species Cantharis flavilabris. Next base: position 47,359,867 of record OX424436.1, read on the forward strand.
TTCTGTTTTCCAAAATTGGTTTGTATTGACTCAACTAATAATAATTGTAGGTACTTTGTAAATTCTCGAGGGTATGTAACCCAAACGACTTCTTCTTATCACTCTTTGTAACCTTTCAAATTTGAATAAAGTAAATAAAAATTTTTACACGTTTTACGTTCAAAATCAAGATTGATCTCTGAATCGTGTTTACACAATTATCACCAACTCTTCTCAACGTTTTAATCAAAAAAATCAATGATATCTCTCTCTAATAACTTGATCAAAATTCGCTATGTGACAGACTCGTATTTACGGTTATCGTGTCGACATATCACCACCACAATTAGTTGTTACAAATCTCAAATTGTTGCATTCCCTTGAAAACAAACGCAAAAAAGCTAAAAAAAAAGAAGCTCATTCGTTGTCAACCATTCATGCGCCCTTCTAGAGCGCTTAGACTGGATAAAGTTGCCGACTCCTGATGTAAAACCAATCTAGCCAGAATAGTAAGCTAGTACAGACATTGGCAATAAATAAGTAGCTTGAAAAATTAGCCTCGTGTATGTATACCAGGCATAACAAATATAGCTTCTTCATAACTGCTTTTCATCTGCCTTGTCAGGTAGACTGCGTATATAATTTTGAATACTAACGTTTGTCGGAATTGCTTGCACAGCTGGTTGGAACTATAAACATTATATCAATTTTGACAAAAATCAGTTTGATCAATAGGAAATTAATTGTAACGGTTTAAGTATACCTACCTTGTAAGCCATTTAAATACAAAGTTATAATTTTATAATCAATAAATCTGTTTTTTATTGTAAATATATATATTTAGCGAATTGTTTACAATTTGTTTAATCGTATTTCGCACCCTTCGCGCCAAGCCTTTCGGTTCTCCCAATCACCCTCTTGGAGTCCTCGGGAGTTCATTGAGATTTGGACATCCTTCTGTCATGTTAGTTTTGGTCTTCCTCTTTTTCTTTTTGTTCGAGGTTCACTTTCCCATATTCTTTTTGGCCATCTGAAATTTTCCATTCTTTGCAAGTGGCCGTACCACATCAGTCGTTTCTTTTCTATGGTATGTATTGTTTATGGTATTGTTTACAGAGTCTCCAGTAGTCCATTTCCAGAGCTTTTAAACGTCTTGTATTTCTTTTGGTTAATTCCCACACTTCTGCTCCATACGTGAATATATTCTCTATTAATGTTGTAGATACCTACTTAATTATTAATTTATTGTCATAGCATTAACTTTAATATCAAATTGCAGAGCAATGATTGAATATGCCACAATACTACTAAACAGCTAAGAAAAGATAAAATGCAACTGAAAATCTAAACAATATATTAATTACGTACCATATACACTAAAGAATTATCCACTTCAAATAATCCACTTGCTGTAAATTTAACTTTTGTTTGTAATACTTGCAATAAAATACATAAAACCTGAAAAGATGTAATTTTCAAAAATTGATTGAATCAAAAAAACGCAATTACATCTAAATCTGCATCAGCATTATTTAAACTTGATGAATTCAACATAAGCACTATATTTCCAAATTCTGCAGCCTAAAGTTTAAAAACAATAATTATACTAAAACTGATTTAAAAAATTAACTTACCTCAAAGGAGACTTGAGAAGATACACACATAAGCATTAAAATTCCCAAAGCATAAATTGAAATTGAATTGCATAATATTACTAATACATCTGCAGGTAAAATATTAGAGCTAAATATATTCGTCACAAAGAAAAATGTAATATTCATGATACTGAAAAATGAACGTAAAATTAAAGTGGTCATTTGAAACGAATAGGTTTTGTTAATTTTTTGGCTAATTATCCATAATTTAAAATGTAGATCTACTAAAATTTTTATGTTATGGAAATCAAAGTTATTTTCATCGGTGAATCTGAAAAAAAATTTAATTATTTTATCATAAAACCACGCTGAAATGATAATTCATAAAATGGAACACAAAAAGAGTGTTTAAAACGTTTGGTTTATAAACAAAACTTTCTATACCAACAATACGTATTAGATTAACTTAATATTTTTCCGCGTGGAGGCGAATAATATACAATTTGTAAAAATTAATATACACTCACCTCTGAAATGTAATAGAATGTTTTAATTTATTAATTATTGTTTTTAATTTTATATTCAACCATTTGAATCGCTGCTTTAACAAATAAATAAATGCCCAGATCTGCAATTCGATAAAGATTCCAGCATGGAAATAAAAGCTCCATAGGTTATCGATAATAGAAGAAATAATTCTAGTTTCTGCCGATAAGTACAGCAGTGAATACATTATAAATCCAAGTATGTACAGCAACAGAAGTAAAGAAATTATGATCAATTTAACTTGAATTTTCTTATGCTCCTTGCTTAAATTCAAAAATTGTAAATTCGTTTTAAAACTTCGCCATCAAAGTCTGATAAATTGACGATTATTTCTAAAATCTGATGAAGCTTTAAAAATATCTTTTAACTAATAAGTAAATTTGTAGAATTTCTTACATTTTTATAGAATATTCAGCTCAGTGTTACGCCGCAAAATAAATTGAAAAAATTTAAAAAAATACTTAAATAATGTGTAACTGATACAACTAAAGACATCTGATAAAGGGCGCTTATCTTTACCATCACTTGATAAGATTTAACCGAATTCAGGATTATTAGAAGAATGCCTCATAGTACGCATTTTATTGATAATTGTTTTGTTGGCAATGTAATACAAGTAAATCCAAGACATTTTGTTAAGGAAAGTAGAGGCTTTAAAGCTGAAATAACATCGTTCATTTCGGACATATAACTACAAACTGTAATAATAATAGAGCATTAACTTAATAATAGTTAGGTACTACACATTGAATGTCGATAAACAAATATAAAATTGCTAATGTATTTCCAATAATAATTTTTTTAAATATTTGAAGAAGAAATAATAATAATTTTTACAGAAATAATTGATCTAAAAATTTTTAATACGAACGTTATCATTGAAGTGGATATAACTGTATATTGAAAGGTTGGAATTAAATGCAATTTTATAGTAATATAAATCTGCTAAATATTTGCATATTTACAATATAATACAATTTATTTAGTTAGTCTTCATGGGGTATCAATTGACCAATTGACAAATTGCTTTGAATAATTGCTGAGAAGCTGAGATAAAGTAATTCTTCTTGTTCTGGTGACTACTACACAATAAAGCTGGGAACTCATTTACTCTACGCCACGCCACTCATCGCGACGCGCGTGACTCGACAAAAATCCAACCTCATTTGCTCGACGCCGTTCGACGTGGCGTAAAGCTTTCGTGCACAATATTTCTTTCTTCTCTGCGTTGCAGGTTGCAGTTTACAGGCATCAATTGCAGTTTCGCTACTTATCTCTACCACACGAGGTGAATACAAACCCATATTTTCTTTCAAATTTTAATTAGTAGAAGATGGAGTGTGGCAGCAGTAGCTCTACAGACAAATGGGAACAAGAATTGGAGGAACGGAGGAAGATTGTGCTGCCTTATATTATTTAAAAACTAAAAAAAAATTGATTCACGAAATCAACCAAAACCGTGAGAAGTATATGGAGCTTTTCATACTTTAATTAAAGATTAAATTAATTAGTTAATTTAAATTTAAGAATGTTATTAACCGATTATTATTGCTAGAGCTGGGACTTTTTTATCGATTAATTGATAAATATCTGTAGTTATCGATTAATCGAAGAACGTTATTTTTTTTGAAATTTCGATTTATCGATATATCGATTTTTAGATGGTTATCGATATTCCGATAGTTATCGACATTTCGATAGTTTTCGATAGTGTGATAGTTTTGATATTTCTATAATTTAGGTTTGTTTTATGTTTTCTAGACTTCCCATTGGTCGATTTTGGGTTCGACCGGTTTCTTTATTCGAGAAACACAGTTGGGGTTGATTATTTCGATAATTTATTATTAGAGTAACGATATACTTCGAGAATTATCGATAAATATCGATTTATCCTTTGAACTGTTGGTGGGGAATTGTTAAGGCCCATTGGTATTCTCAGAAATTGAAAATGTCCTCCTTCTGTAGAGAACGCCATTTTTTCTACGTCATTAGGATCTATTTCGATTTGGAAAAAACCACTAGCTAAATCTAAGGTTGAAAAATAGTTAGCTTTCCCTAGCTTATCAAGAATATCGCTAATATTCGGTATTGGATATCGATCGTCGATTGTCTGGTCATTTAACTTTCGAAAGTCGACGCCAATTCTCCATTTCTTTTTGCCAGAAGCATCTAATTTTTTTGGAGCAATCCAAATTGGGCTGGACCATGGAGAAACACTGTGTTCAATAATTTTGTGTTCTAACATCTTTTTAATTTGAGTTTTTACTTCTTGCTTATGAATTTCTGGGAAACGATATGATTTTGTATAAATTGGGTGTAACACAGTTTTGCTGTGTCCAAAGGTACGTATGGGGAATAAAAAAAAATAGATTAAAATATTGCCAAGAGCTTTATACATAATACAAGAGCGGTGCTTCGGCTAACCCAGTGGTCAGGGTGAATACTCGATGAATTTTGTGCCCGGCGCCACACGATTTGTCCCACTCCCAATCTCTTGCTGTATGTTTAAATAAAAAAATCGTGAAAGCCATAAGGAATTGATATATTAAAAACCGCAGCAATACAAATTTACTCTTATAAATTGAAAAAAAAAATGAAGTTTAACAAAGTAAAATCATGTACTTGTTATTCTACTCCACAAAATAATTAAAATTAAAAAATAATTCATTTCTTGGTTGTTTAATTTCTTAATTTCTAGTGCCTTTAAGTTCGGACGATGCTTGTTCTTCTCTCAGGACTTCTTAAACTGATTGCCAACGGTTCGGACTATTCTGTGCTGTTGATATCCAAAATTGTTTTTTTTTCGAATTCCCAATTAATGTTAACACGAAAATTGCTCTTACGATAAGGTCAATTTTTAGAAATCCTACCGACTGCCCCAATTACAATATGCGTAGACAAAAACGACTTTTTAAAAAGTAAAAAGCTTTATTACACAGGACTTTTTGAGTACTAATTCCGATAGTTACTACTGTAAATTACAGTGCAAAAAGGTGACACTGCTGCGATTTGCTCCTCTTAGGTTTAATCGTACCTTGTTACTTTAATCTTGGTGTGATAAACCTTATAGCCTCTTGATGCAACTATGTGACCTATAACTTTGATAAGAATTTGTGGACAGGGGAATTGAAGATATGTATGACTCTCTTTGCTTGTGTGTTTTTTGTGAGAGCCAAAAAGCTCAATATGAAGGTAATTTTTATTTGATTGTTTGTCTTCGGTGGTTCCATGAAGAATCTTAATTGAATAACTAGGTTACTTGAAATACCGAAATATCGGTAATTTCTAACTCTAGGTGATTGGGAAATACCACAGGAAGTGCAATCCATGATACTTTCGATTTGGACTACCTTCGGAACATCATTGTACACTAGCATCAACCTCGTCTAATAATTATCTACCATATCAATTCGTAAGTAATTTACTTGATATACTTTTTATATGCGACGAAGTGCGACGTTATGATAAACAGTGCCTTATTAATTATTAACATTGCCTAATTATAATTTCTGTACATTATAATTAAGTACACTGGCTAGTATTCATCCACGAATGATCATTCGGTTAACTTTTATATTGCTATTCACGTGTTATTTGTAATTATGTACCATTTGACCGTAATATTCATTAAATATTTATTCGACTGCATTTCTTGTCTTTCTTGTCTTCAATAATTAGTTTATAACAGAGGTTATAAGTTGTTATTCTTCCCCCAAGAATGGATGTTGATATAATTTCGTAAATGTATCTTCGAACATCGATTTACCCTGAGAGAAGAACGCATGAGCTAGTCAGGAAAAGGCATCTCGCAATTTCTGGTGCGAAGTTTATTTTGGATTTACCTAATGCTGTTCAAACATAACAATACAAAGTTATGCACTTCTATTTAATACATTTCTTATCCTAGCGATTACACATTGCAAAAGTAAATAAAGGTATCGACAGGAATACACAACTCGACAAAAAAAATTATAAAAATATGGTATAGGTAACATTTGACGAATTTGACGAGTGAAAATTTGTAACAATTTTTTGTCAATTGTTGCGCGATCCCTTGATGACGATTTTTAGTACGCCTATGCTTAGTAAAGCATGCGCAAGGGATCGTAGAGGGCGCGTACTTGAGCTGCGTTTTGGATTTCTAAAGCGCACTACGAGTGAGATAAGACGTGTTTAGTTTCGCTGGGCTGAAGATTATTCAGATAGGGCCGAATATGTATAAAGAGTAAGCCTGAGGAAGAAATCGTTCAGCGAGGTTTGGATTACGAAACCGTAAAGCATTAGTAACTTAGTTAACATCGGAAACCTTAATTGTGGGATTTGTACCGTGGCGCTGATAACTCAAACTGCCTCCAATCTGCAAGCAATATTTGAATGTTCGATTTTGAAAACGGGGTGTGGCCGTATGTTGCATCTTTCTGATTTTTTACTTACCATCGACGACTACTGGAAGGAGTCAGTTCTGTGCTACGATCAAGTGTTTGGTAGTGAAATTCTTGTTTGTGCGACGCAACGAATTCTGCGAGCAGCTTCGCAATCGAGCCGAGTTTTTCATCTACAGTAGCCAGGGAAGTCATTCGAGTCAAGAGCTTATGTGGGTTGGAATTGCAGTACATAATTGGTAAACAAGTATTGTCGTATTACCATCTTGTAAACGAGCCAGGCCTTGGTAAGTGTTTTTTTGCTTTGCCGATTTTTACTGTAATTGCGGAAACGTAGAGTTTTACATCGGCTGGCGACGTGGATGTTTCCCTATTTGGGGCGAACGATTATACTGTATTTTAAATTGGAAATTGTTGTATTCTGTTTAATCATCATTATAGAGTTAATTGTTGAAAGAGTTTTATTTTGTTCGAAGGAAGCAAATTCTTATTTTCAGAACCGACGATCCTACCTCCGCATTAAAGAGTTGGTTTTCCATCTTGGGTCCACCACAATTATTAAATACTGGGGGAGATCTATCCCAGGTGTGGTGAGCAAGGTATTTTTTTAAAATACCGAAATTGCTACAAATTTCAACTTCACCTTAAAAGTAAAAACTCGAAAAAGTAGAAAGTAAGTAGAAAAAGTAGAAAAATACGAAAAGAGCACTTATTATTTATTACATTATTGCAGGGCCGGCATCTTTTAGATTTGCCGTCTGGTGCTTATATAATATTATGCGATGTAAAATACAATTTTTTCAAGTGTTTAGTGTTTTCTTTTCCAAATTATTTACTGTTTTGCATTTTCCCGTGTGGTGCTCAAAATCCGTAGTGTGGTGTTCAAGCTCTCAAGCAACTCAACGTAAACCGGCCCTGTATTACTGTAATAAATACAATTAAAAATTTTAATCTTAAAGTCAATAACATAGAAACTAATTATAAATTGTCCTGACTGCTACGTTCAACATTAAAAGCACTATTTTAAATTGTCTTAAATATTGTTGTATTATTAATGAACTGCGACATCAAATTGCAATATGATTACAGCGTAAGTTATAATAGTTCTCAAGAGCTAAAAAAATATAATATCAAAGTTTGGAAAAAATTTAGAAAATATTAGTACAATTTACCAAATAAATAAATTTCTTATCCACTGTAAATAATCCAGAAGCAGTAAATTTCATTTTACTGTGCAAGATTTGCAAGGAAATGCATAAAATCTAAAATAATATTTGTTAGTTACTGTACAGCGAAAATATGATTTCGAAAAATTACATCTAAATCATTTCTGTTGTTTTGATTATGTTGTTTCAGTTCTAGAAGTAATTTTTTAGTTTTTTCTGCCTGTAAAATTAATAGCAACGGTTTAACTTTAACAGTAAGATTTAACTTTCATGTATCGTATTCAAAATTCAAACATAAACTTTTTTAAATTTTTTTCAGTTCATAAAATGAATCTGGTTTGTCATTTAAATAATTATCAACCAGGATAAGATCTATAATTTATTGGTGTATTGTGAGGAATTTATATCCTCCAGACCTCTCGGTTTCAGATTGGTATGCATATTATGTTTTCCAATTGATTTAATTAAATAGCAACCTTTCATTCTTCCAAAATAAATAAAATATACATCTACAACGCAGCATAAATTCTATGCTATTTAGTAGAAGGAAAGCCTTTAGGAAGCAATACTACCAATCAATGAACATACCCACAAATCAATACATGATTATTTACGTCCATATTCAACAACTATTCAAAAGTAATGGGTTATTGAACCAAAAAAAACTCAAAAAATCAATCTATTGTCGACGTTAGAAAAGCATCCACCCCTCCAATCGCTCATCAACACCATGAATTATTAAATAAAACCAACAATGCAAATTACAACAAACATTCAACACATTAAAATGTCAAAGTAAAATTTTTAAACCGTCAAATCCAATAAAACTCCTGATAGAAATACAACTGATTAAACCAAAACATAACAAACAAAATAAAATAAAACCAAAAATTAAATAAAGGCCGCTAAACATCCCACTCTAAATTACCGTCGACTTCCAAAATCAGACCGCTGTAAATTTGGCTCAACTTCAGGGTATCCTCCCTATAATTGACACACTCGTTCTTCTTTATTTAGTACATCTTACTAATATTTCTTTTTAATCTGTTTTCTTCGAAGTCCAAGATGTCGATGTCTTCAAAGTTAAATTTGTGTCCCGTATCTACATGATGGGCTACTAATGCGGTAGAATTCTCACCCATGTCTCCACCTCGCCCACCTACAGCCTTCCTGCAGTCTCTTTCATGTTGTTTCCTTCTCTCGTCCAACAGTTGTAGTGTTTGTTCAATGTAGCATTTCTCACAATCTCTGCAGGGAATCCTATAAACTAATTCAGAGCATTTACTATTTTCCACCTTATCCTTTGATCTTGTATAGAGTTTTTTGTTGTCTAGTACCGTGTATATACCCCCCAATCTACAGTACGGTTTCAGTATCCGGCTCAATTCTTCCGTGATACACCTTATGTATGGAAATTTTATATATATTTTCTTCCCTGTCTCTTGGTTCTCTTCGATGTTACTTTCCATCTCACCATTTTGTCTTAACTACCTTTTTAGTTATTTCCATCCATTGTTTATTGACAAACCATGTAGGATATCCATTTTTTGCAAAAAGTTTTTCAATCTTCTCTTTATTATCTGTTAGAATCTCTGGATGGCTGATATTAAGAACTCTCTTGATCAATCTTGAAACAATTGACTTTTTTTATTATACATCCATTCCAATCCTTAATTGGGAAATTAAGGTTACTTGTTGTAGGTTAGTTAAGCTAGAAAAAGAAATACACATGTTGAGAAAGAAGTTTCAAGAATTGGTTGACATAGACATGTGGAAGAGATTAAAATGGATGTATAATGGAACTCACAACTTTTTATTTGAAAGAGTAAAGATAAAGAATAGAAACAAGCTAAAGAAACTTTTAGACATAAAATTTAACTATTCTGTAGAAGCTGATAATAAATGTATGGTTAATTATACGAATGAAGAGTTACCTGAATATGTGGTATCCGTATTATCATTGAGCAGTAAAGTTGGTAGACCGATAGAAATAAAGTTGCCGATTTTAAGCATTATAAAAGACTTGGAGATGGGACTACAGAGTCTAGGGTTGGAAGAAGATCAGGTAAACTGCCTTAGAGCTAGGTGTGTGAACATAATTTCGAATTACAAACACAGACTAAAAAATGGAACGAACCAAGAGTGCTTTCAAAAGAAAATACAAAGAGATTATGATAGAACAAGAAAGTTTTTGACAAACACACCTAATATACTGGTATCAAAATCTGATAAAGGAAACAATACAGTAGTGATGTATGTAGAAGAATACGATAAAGGAATGGAAGAACTAATAGAGAGTGGAAAATATATCAAACTAAAAAAGGACCCTACTGTGATGTATCAAAGAAAAGTTGGTGAATTACTAAAAGATATGAAGAAAAGAGGCAGTATTACACAAGTTGTATACAAAACATTAATGAGAAGTAATTCCCTCAGCCCAAAACTTTATGGATTGAAACAAAACCGGAAATCAGAAGTCGCGTTTAGACCAGTAGTAAGCTGTGTTAAGTCTCCTACATACAATATAGCTAAATTTATTGGTGGTATTCTGGCAATGGTGCTGACGACCTCCAACGTGATAATAAAAAATTCCAATGAACTGGTACAATTGTTGGATACTATAAAGTTACCCAGAGGATACGCCTTACTATCGTTGGATGTGGTGTCGTTGTTTTCCAGTGTTCCCAAACAGTTAGTTTTATAAGTAATAAATAAAAGATGGAAATATATTAGCGCATACACTGAGTTAACAAAAGATGAGATGATAGCATTAATATGCGCATGCTTTGATATGAGTTATTTCCAATATAAAGGGAATTTTTATAGACAAGAGGATGGATTGGCGATGGGGGATTCTGCTAGCCCAGCATTGGCAGCGTTAGTTATGGAAGAACTAATCGAAAGCAGTCTAAAAAGAGTAGAGTTTATTGTACCCTTCTTTAAAATATATGTGGACGACTCCATAATGGCGGTTCCCCAAGGTAGAGAAAGAGAGATATTGAATATATTTAATGGTTCTAATGACAAAATCGTATTTACCATGGAAAAAGAGACAGATAAGATGCTGCCATTTTTGGATATGAAAATAATACGGAAAGAGTAGGGTACATTAAAGTCAGATTGGTACATTAAGCCCATTGCGTCGGGTAGATTGGTTAATTATGACTCTTATCACCACTTGAAAATAAAAAAGTCAATTCTTTCAGGATTGATCAAGAGAGTTCTTAATATCAGCCATCAATAGTTTCTAACAGATAAGAAAGAGAAGATTAAAAAACTTTTAGCAAAAAATAGATATCTTACGTGGTTTGTCAATAAACAATGGATGGAAATAACTAAAAAGGTATTAAGACAAAATGGTGAGATGGAAAGTAACATCGAAGAGAACCAAGAGACAGGGAAGAAAAAATATATAAAATTTCCATACATAAGGGGTATCACGGAAGAATTGAGCCGGATACTGAAACCGTACTGTAGATTGGGGGGTATACACGGTACTAGACAACAAAAAACTCTATACAAGATTAAAGGATAAGGTGGAAAATAGTAAATGTTCTGAATTAGTTTATAGGATTCCCTGCAGAGATTGTGAGAAATGCTACATTTGACAAACACTACAACTGTTGGACGAGAGAAGGAAACAACATGAAAGAGACTGCAGGAAGGCTGTAGTGGGGCGAGGTGGAGACATGGGTGAGAATTCTACCGCATTAGTAGCCCATCATGTAGATACGGGACACAAATTTAACTTTGAAGACATCGACATCTTGGACTTCGAAGAAAACAGATTAAAAAGAAATATTAGTGAGATGTACTATATAAAGAAGAACGAGTGTGTCAATTATAGGGAGGATACGCTGAAGTTGAGCCAAATTTACAGCGGTCTGATTTTGGAAGTCGACGGTAATTTAGAGTGGGATGTTTAGCGGCCTTTATTTAATTTTTGGTTTTATTTTATTTTGTTTGTTATGTTTTGGTTTAATCAGTTGTATTTCTATCAGGAGTTTTATTGGATTTGACGGTTTAAAAATTTTACTTTGACATTTTAATGTGTTGAATGTTTGTTGTAATTTGCATTGTTGGTTTTATTTAATGATTCATGGTGTTGATGAGCGACTGGAGGGGTGGATGCTTTTGTTCTTATTCATATTGTAATCTAGAGGTAGGATGTGATTGTTTTTGATTACATTTTATAAATAAATATTTTTTAGTCCTGAAGAAGCCGTGAGATACGGCGAAACGTCGACAATAGATTTATTTTTTGAGTTTTTTTGGTCCAATAACCCATTACTTTTTAATACCCACAAATCTTTGGAATTTGAAACCGGGAGGCTTGGGAGGTATAGGTATGGAATCATACCCGGTCATATTGTTATAATATTCTGTGTTTGGCGGCAATAGCCTGCGTTATTATTATATATGTAGATAAATTACACACAATCACGCGCAACCTGGATAATCTGGTGAATTACCAAAGTTCACCGTAATATACTTTGATAATTTATTTTAGTCTACGAAGACTTACCTCGTTCGAAGTATTAGAACAAATTGCGCTAATAACTACGATTGATAATAAGAGATACGACGTATAACCTACATAAAATACGTATTCTTTAAGTGGTAAACTATCACCAATAATTTCAGATGACAGAATGAAAAATACCAGGTCCATTACAACTACAAATGTTTGAACACTTGTCAACAGTATTTGGAACGAGTAAGCCTTATTTAATTTTTTACTGATGCTCCACAGTTGTAAATGTAGTTCTCCAATCCGTCGTACTATTATCATATTAATAGTATTATTCTCAGCATGTGATCTAAAAGAGTAGTATATTATATTTTAAGGGAGAGAAACGCAGGATTACTGTGGATGTGTTCATTTAAAACCAGCAGGCGTAGCCAGAAGGTTAAAAATATTTCAAGAGAATAATGGCATTCTCTCATGTGGTATATAATAATATGTATGTACATATTATATGTACGTTCATGCGTGAAACTTGATAGCAGATAGAAATTTTTAATTTTGAAAATTGGAATCCTCAATTATATAGTCATCCTTCTTCAAAAATTCAAAACTCTTCATCGATCATTTCGGAGCGTAATTAATGATTCATTCGTCGAAATAAGGACGAATTTAGATATTTTGGAGAAGTTGGATTGAAATTGAATCCGTTGATTGGAGATTGATAATATTTGTTAAAATTAAAAGGCGAAGTAAAATTTATACAATAGTATAAATCGCCTATAGGCGAGTACATGCGGTGATAAGCCGTACGTTAGTTTATCGTTCCATTTTATTTGACGATATTTATTTTGAAAGTTAAATTGAATTGTTTTATGGATGCATTTTTAGATTTTGCTGTGATTTTAATTTTGAAGAAACTTGAATTGGGGCCGCAACTGAACCCACCGACTGGTAAAGCTAGCTGGCAAACCAATGGTATAGAAAAGGAAGTCAGGAAGGAATGTTTCTGGCATTTCACTATAATTATGTACTACCGTCATCGTCAGAAAGTTCAAGTCTACTTTGTAAAATCAATTAAAAGTAGATATTACTCCTATCAATACAACATGTTTTTATATTAAAATTTTATACAAATATTTGTGTGGTTAACACTTTAGGGCCATTTAAAAAAGTTTAAAATACAATATGCCCTTAGTATGTATTAAACCAAATTTAATCGAGAAAATATTACCTGTGATTAGGGATGAGTAAAACCATAAAACCGCGATAAAACTTCTTAAAACTATTGCTATATTAAAATTTCTGTAATTATTTCCAGTCTACCACGTGTTTATGCCCTTTTAGATAGAAAAACAAAATTTTGAATTATGGTATTACTTGGTAAATTGCCGATGTAGTATTAAAAAAGAAGTATTTGTATATTTGTATGTTTGCTAAAGAAAAACCAAAAAACCAAGAAGATTGTAACCAATTTTTGCAATTTCTTTAATTGCTGAGTGCGCCCCTGCCTAGAGTTTGATTCTGACTTTGTCTGACTTTGATGTGAACCTTGATGAGAGTGCGAGTGTTTTTCGTGTGCTCTGAATTTTAGTAAGTTATTTTGCTTTTTGTTTTGGAGCTTCGCGGCGAGACACCTAATTTTGACAATGTTCTTTTGCTCGTTCGATTTGTTTTTTTGAGCTGACTGGAAATTCCGTATTTGGATAGAGGAAAAATGAAATTCTGTGTTGTAGAGTGACGAATCCTAGTTTGAAATCTTTAGTTAAAAACGAAGAATTTATGTTCGTCGCTCTACATCGGAACAAATGTTGCTAGACTTTATTGTGCCTATAGTTTAACATGGGGGTAGTCCCGTTATGGTGTGGGGATGCTTCTCAACCACCGGGGTTGAAGATTTAATTAAAATAGAAAGAATATTAAATACAGAAAGCTACAAAACCAATTGAAAAGAGCATTTGAGTCCCTCTGGAGTTTCACTATGGGGTCGTGAATTCATCCTACAATAGGACAATGATCCAAACATAGCTCTAAACTATGTAAGGAGTTAAGAAAATTAAGGTTTATTAAAAAGTATGGATTGGCCATTCCAATCGCCCGATTTATACCCGATCGAGCTGCTTTGGCATGAAATCGATAGGAAAGTGCGACAACAAAGTTCAACTTCGTAGCAACATTGTGGACTGTTTTGCAAAAAGAGTGGCAACGCATATCTGCAACTGCTATAAAAAAATTATTAAAATTGTCAAATTACTTGACAATTTATGTAAACAATTAATATGTATTTGTATTTTATTAATAAACATGAAAGTTTTAAAAATAATTGGCTTTTTTACGCTTTATTACTATGGTCTTAAACTTTCTGACGGTAGTTATATAGATAGGTAAGTACTTATTTTCACAAATTCAAAAGTAGAAGCCGAAAAAATAGCTATTTTGCCACTGATCTGTCAGATTACTTGATGAATAAATAAACCAACCAATGAGAGAGTAATAAGCTAGGTACTTCTATAACCATTTCTGCAATTCAAATATCGACTTCTACTCTCGGGCGTGTAAAAATTATAATTTAGCATAGAAGTGCTTTCTGATTAAAATTTAATAAAGTCGCTTACCGAGAAAGACATATGAAAGTAATATTTGTGTCTGATTTTGCATTTTTACCATTTGCTTCTGCTATTAAAATATTATTTAGCCGCAATAGACGTTGCTTTAACATATAAATCAATGCAAAAAATTGTAATAACACAACAATGGAAGCTTGAATAAAAATCGCCCATATGTATTGGTTCACAAAAGTAATATTAAATTCATCACAATAAGCAAGAGACGAACTAGCTGCTAGTAGAAGTATATAAGCTACGTGAAAGAATGTGATAATGTTGATGTTAAGTTTTTCTCTCCTGTGCTCTTTATTTGGACACAACAATTTGTGTTCTATTTCTGTTAATCTGTAATTGATTTCCTCCAAATTTTCTATTATTTCTAAAACCTAACGGATTATTTTAACTTTTAATTTCAATTTTATATTTATTTTGTACTTTACGTTTTTACGCACTGCCCAACTGCACAAAACAACTAAATCAAAACTAGCAAAAGTCACCAAATATACTAGATAATCCAAAATTTGTTCGACTAATGTTATGAAAATGGTTTCCAAAATTATAGCAATAGAATTGTAAGTTATAATTGTGTTCAATATTATCAGAAAGATACTCCATAATACACATAATAACGATAACTTATTGGGAGAAGTTTTCGATAAAGTAAAAGGAGCAAGTCCAAAGCATTTTGTTACATAAAGCATCGGTTTTAAAACCGATATTATTTCATTTATTTCGGCCATTCGTGTAAATTTAATTTCTAATATTTTACTGGGATGTTTAAACGATATCTCAGATGCATAGACTTTGCAGCATTCGGACTGTAATTAGTTTTATGCTGTGATTTTCTGCTGATGATTGAGGTTATAATTTTTTTCGAATTCTCTGTAATGGAAGCGTAACAAATGACGATCTATTTCTATTAATATGATATATTGACAGTGATATGAATACTGAAAGTAATATTCCTAAACATATTTGATATTATATACGAAATTAATCCAAAACATACTGTTACAATATAAGGTATTGGCTTTAAAATCGTCTATACCCAATAATAGCTTACAGTATCATTTATTTTGTCAATTTCAATTCGTTGATTACAGGCTTCAGAGTAAACAATTTTATGAAGTGGATATTTAAAAATAATTATAGTCTACCGTAATATTAGACCATAATAAAATATTCAACGCTTAAAAATGTGTTATACTCGTAGGTAACAGTCCCGGGCAGGAGCGAAAATACCCGGGCTTGCCCGGGACTGTTTACCCGAGTAGGGTAAAAAAAGGCAAGAAAAGGCTCAGGGATGGCAAAAAAGGTGAAATTATGATCTTAAAAACTTGTTATCGAGATGGTTTAAGGGTAGATCCTGATAAGGTTAAGGCTATTTTGAATGTTCCAGCCCCTAAGAATGTAACTGAGGTGCGACGTTTTGTTGAAATGGCGCAATGGTATCGGCGATTTATTAAAGATTTTTTTATCCTCATTGCTCTCATAACAAATTTGATTAGGAAGAAAGTTGTGTGGTCGTGGACACCTGAGTGTGAACAGGCTTTTCAAGCTCTTAAAGAGCAATTAGTTACTGCACCTTTACTGCAGTGCCCTGATTTTGAAAGACCTTTTGTTTTGCAAACCGATGCATCTGCTTTTGGGATTGGGGCTGTTCTGACGCAAAACTTTGAAGATGGTGAACGCGTTGTTTGCTATTTGTCTAGGGCGCTTACTAAACAAGAACGTAATTATACTACTACTGAGCTTGAGTGTCTTGCGGTGATTTTTGCCATTGAGAAGCTGAGACTTTATCTCGAAGGTGTACGATTTACTGTGATCACTGATCATTATTCGTTGTTGTGGTTGAAACGGATGCGCGATCCCGTGGGCAGGCTTGCTAGGTGGTCTGTTCGTTTGCAGGCCTTTGATTTTTATTTGGTACACAGGAAAGGTAAAGATCATGTGGTGCCAGATTTCTTGTCTCGTTCTGTTCCACTAGATAATATTCAAATAGAGCAAAATGATAATTTTGGAAGTACCAAAGATCCTTGGTATTTAAAATTACTTTAGTTAGTTGAACATCATCCTAATAAATTTCTCAGTGGATGATCAAAGAGCAGAATTTGTATAAATACGTTAAAAGTCGAATACCAAAGTTATCCACTGATACAGATAATTGGAAGTTAGTAGTACCTAAAGATTTCAGAAAAGATATACTTGTCAAGTATCACGATGATCCTACGTCTGGACATGTTGGCATATATAAAACTTTTTGGAAGCTTCATCATCGTTATTATTGGCCTAAAATGAAGAACGATGTCCCTAAATATGTAAAGTCATGTAGGGTATGTGCCAAACAGAAACCAGAACAGAAAGCTCCTGCTGGTTTGATGGGTGCTAAACTCGAAGTCACTCATCCTTGGCAAATTATATCGTTAGATTTTATTGGTCCCTTACCGCGTTCTACTTCCAGTTATACCCACATCTTGGTTGTAACGGATTCTTTCAAAAAATACGTGGTTCTTTTCCCAGTTCGCTCTGCTACTGCTAAGTCCTTGACCAGAAATGTTGAAGACGGTATTTTTCTTGTATACGGCGTACCTCAGGCAATAGTTTGCGATAATGGCGTGCAAATGAGAAGTAATGAATTTCGGAATCTTTGTCAACGTTATCGTACTCAAATTTTCTATACCGCTTTATATTATCCGAGAGCTGACCCTACGGAGAGAGTAAACAAAGTAGTGAAAACAATGTTATCTTCTTATGTTAAAGACAACCATCGAAAATAGGATTCTTTTCTTTTCTCAATAGATTGTGCTATTCGCACGTCTAGACACGAAACTACAGGTTACACTCCGTATTTCGTTAATTTTGGTCGTGAATATGTAGGTTCAGGACATCCTGAACAACAACATCCTAACGATGAAATCCAAAAACGTCAAACAGGATTTCGTAAAATGTTCGAAGACATACGTAACAAACTTCAGTCAACTTTTGAGCGTAATAAGCGTGTGTATGATTTGCGTCGTAGGCCTATGCAATTCGTTGTAGGACAACTACTTTGGAGAAAAAATAAGGTTCTTTCTGACGCTTCTAAATTTTTTTCGGCTAAATTAGCACCTAATTTTGTTGGGCATTATAAGGTGAGAAAGAAAATTGGAAATGTTACGTACGAACTTGAAGACGACCATGGCAACTCTGCAGGTACTTGGCATGTCCAAGATTTGAAACTCCATTCTGAAGAGTAACTTCTTTTTGTCTCTATGTTTTTGGTGTTGTTGGATTTTCGTTGAAATTGTGTTGGGTTAGTTTGGGAGGTTGGTAGGGACTGTTGGGCGGAACTTATGGTTTTTGGGGCTTCACTTCTTAAGCTTGGATACAAATATCTTATTCATTTTACATTTTAGCTTTATGAGGATATTTTTGTTAACTGGAAGCTTTTGGAAGCTTAAGTTTTATTTTTTTTATCGGCATTGTTAACTTTGATTTATAGGTTTTGCAGTCAGTAAATTTCCGTGAAATTTACTTCATTCGGAGTAAAGGGAGAGTGTAACGGTTCAGAATTGGTGGATCAATTAATGGAGCAAATGTGGCGCGGGGGTGCGTTATCGCAGCTCCCGAGTCCGTTGCTTTGTTATTGGTTTACCAGGATTTGCTTTCTTGAAATACAAAAATAAGATTTCCTTGTTTTGATTTGGTTGGTGGATTTTGAGAAATATAAAAATTATGTTGGAGGTCCTGTTTCTGATATCTTTATCTAAACACATTTTTCGTGTTAAAATTTTCAAGTTGACAAATTTTTAATTTTGGTCTTTTGAAAAGAGATTTTTGAATTAGCAAGGTGCTACGAAAAGTGGGCTTATGTTTTTTGTATTAGCTCTTCCGATTTATTGGGATTTATTCGCTGCACTTAGCATTGAAGATTTTTATCGATTTGAAGATATTTAATCTAATTGGAGACTTGAACTTTCTGTCGTCGCGTATGTGTATACATTACAAACTATATGTATCTGTTACTTCTGTTTAATTTTAGTTGCTTGTTGTTAGTTTTCTATTTGTAACGCGAGATTATGGAGTGGACAAATTCAAAATATCGAATTAATCAATTAAGTGAATTTATTTTCTGAACAAGTAATTCAATTTATTTTTTCTTCCAACTTCCATATTGAATTTTAGATTTCTTTAATAATTTGTGGTGACCAAAAATTAGATCATACTGTAATAAATTATGCTTGTCAACCTTTATTCAATAAATATTAATTTAAAATATTGTCAGCTACTAAATTATTTCTGTTACCTAGGCAGAAGATTGTATAAGTTGAATACAATGTATTGACTTGTTTTGAAAGAACTCACATTACACCATGCCGATGCCGTTCAGCAATATGTGAACGTAAATCGTCTATTCTAAGTATAATATATGGTATTCAGTTGTGGCAGCAAAGAGTTGCCCAGTCCAGGCAAATTAGCATGGCCCAGTTCAGACATCTAAGGCAAGGCGCGCACCAGTGGCACTGGTGGTGGAATCGGTAAAACCTATGTAAACTCGCCACTCCAACACCACACCACTTCAGTGCGCGCTTTGTCTAAGAGTGGACTAGTCTGTGCTATCCAACATGGCCCAGTTGCGATAATCAAACATGGCCTAGTCTTGACAACAAAGTATGCGCGGTCTGGGCCCGTATTGTTAACCAAGTAACATTCCAGACTTCTACAGAGTTGCGCCAAGCCTGGACCAGGCTTGGGCCTGTCGTACTCTCCTCTATGGGCAACTTGTACGAGACTTAATCGTATTTTGGAGATGTATCGGTTATCCATTATCTAGTTAAGTTAAGTTCTTCATCCAGGACAAACCCCAAACTACAGGCAGAGTGAACCATTTTAACAATCTCATCACCAATTGTCATTAGAAGAGTTGAAATTGAACTATTGAAATTCTTCAATATTTTTGCCGGCCTTCGTAACAATTTTTACAAACTCGGAGAGTTCCAAAGTCGCTAGCTTCCGGACTACTAATTTATAAAGGTTACCAGTGGAGGCGCGTAGTTTAAGAAATAACAGGACTAAAATAGTATTTATTTATATTTTCTCAACTATGAAAGTTAACAAAATAAAATAGATATGTGCCACGTGACCATAACACTATTTAAAATTATGTTAAATATTGTAGAATCAATGAACGGTAACATCAAATTGCAATATGATTATAGCATAACTTATAATTGTGCTTACGAACTAAAAAAAAATACAATATTAAAGTTGTGAAAGTTTTTACGAAATATTACAATTTACCAGATAAATAAATTTTTTATCCACTGTAAATAATCCAGCAGCAGTAAATTTTATTTTATTGTGCAAGATTTGCAAGGAAATACATAAAATCTAAAATAATATTTCTTAGTTATTGTAAAGCGAAAATACAATTTATTTTGAAAAATTACATCCAAATCATTTTCGTTCTGGTTTTGTAGTTTCAGTTCTAGAAGCAATTTTTTAGTTTCTTCTGCCTGTAAAATTAATATCAAAGGTTTAACTTTAAAATTAAGATTTAACTACAGCCTATAATGCTATCAATTACTACACATACACACAAACCTATGTAAATTCAAAAAAATATAAGAATAATACAATACGTAGAAAATCAAAATTCAAAAAATTTAAAAAGGAGACAATTAACACATAACAGGTCTGGATTAAGAAAATTTGAAAAAAATGAAAATTTCGTAATACGAAGTACAATATAACGTTATTTCATGGTTATTGCCATTCTTCAGTTGCACGCATCGATTACGATTACATTGTGAAATAAGAAGAAAAAAATTTCAAACTAAACAAAATTATCGACCAAATTGTACAAAATTGACTTACCATAACCTCCAAAGATTATCAAAACTGAACTTGTTACATGAAGTATGAATAATTTAAAAATGATTTGAACTAAGAAATTCGTTTACCTAGCACTGCTAGTTTGAAATCCGAAGGCACTGCCCTCTTAATATGATTTCTAAAAACTTTGAAAAAATTCAAAATTCAAAAATTTACCACGTTTTTTAACCGTTTTTTGAATTTAACCATAAATACATACTAAAAACCACAAATTTACTTAAAATTTTTTATTTTGAGTTCTTTTTCCAAACCTATGTAATTCCAAACCGGGAGGCTTGGGAGGTATGGGTATCGGATATGGGATCATACAAGGTCATATTGTAATAATATTCAGTGTTTGGAGACAATAGCCCTTCACTGTTGTTCTATGTACACAAAAATTTAACATAACGACTCACAATCTAGACAATCTAGTGAATTACCAACGTTCTCAGTAACATAGTTTGACAATTTCAGTCTACAAAAACTTACTTCGTTCGAAGTATTAGAACAAATTGCACTAATAACAAAGATTGATAATAAGAAATACAACGTAAGACCTACAAAAAATACGTAAATTTTAAGTGATAGAGTACAACTGTCACTAATTATGCATGTCAGAATGTAAAATGCATGGTCCATTATAATTAAAAAAGCTTGCAAACTTATCAAGAGTATTTGGAACGAGTAGGTCTTATTTAATTTTTTACTGATGTTCCATAGTTGTAGATGTAGTTCTCCAATCAGTCGTACTATTGTCATATTAATATCATTCTCAATATGTGATCTACAAAAATAGTATATTATATTTTAAGCGAAAATAACGCAGGATTACTGTCGAGGTGTTCATTTAAAACTAGCAAGCGTAATCAGAGAGTTAAAAATATTTCAAGAGAATAATGCCGTTTTCTCATGTGGTATACTATAGGTATACGAAGATGATTTTAACACTATTATTTAGCTTGAAATGTCTACTGTCCTATACTATAGAAATGTCTATATATCCAACGATATACCGGGTGCTGAATGAGTTAGCCGAACATAGGAAATTAACATGTAAACACTTATTTATGCAAATTCCTGCTTCCCTAATTATTTTAGAGAAAAAATGAAAGATACAAAAATAATGCATAAATATAAACTACAAATGATAAGACCATTAGATTTCATCTAACTTTTACTTTAAAGGTCAAAAAATGCTTTCGAAATTGTTAAAATTTTCACTTATCGCACTGGCCATGTAATAAATTCAATTTAATTTAATATTTTCAAAAATAATTACTATGGAAACTTTCATGGCCAGTCTGATAATTGAAACTTTCAACAATTTCAAAAGCATTTTTTGACATTTTAAGTAAAAGCTAAGCGAAATCTAATGCTCTTATCAACCGTAGTTTATATTTCTGCACAATTTTTGTGTCTTGCATTTTTTCTCTAAAATAATTAGGGAAGCAGGAATTTACATGAATAAGTTTTTACATGTTAATTTCCTATGTTTGGCTAAGTCATTCAGCACCCTGTATAAAAATAAGTATTAATTAAGTTATAATTAATTCTAATTTAATATTATACGTGCAGTGAGAAATTTGTGTGAAATATTTTTATTAGGTATACTTATAGCAATTTTCAAGTACGAACGATTTCAAAAGTTCCTTCAATTGGTTAAATAAGAAGAATGGATTTAGTCGGTTAAATATTACATTGACGCTAATATTGAATATAAACTTTCTTATGGAAAATTTAAAGAGTTTCAAATTTTGGACGACTGGACTAAAGTATTATTTTTAATTTTACTAGACGATAATTCGTTCAAGCGCATTAAAATTCCAAATAAAAAAAATTTTCCTTGTGATTTAAATGAGAAATCAAAAATCACGATTAGTCACCTCTTGATATTAATATTAAGAGCTCAAACTTTACCAGAATTTTTTTTTTCGTCATCTTGGACGAGAATTTCATGATAACTGAAGAAAAAAAACATTGAAAGTTTTTTTGGCCCACCCTACTACGCATATACTTATTTTCACATATTGAACCAAAACAAATTGTTTCATTAAACCAACCAATGAGAGAGTAATATAAGCTACTTTAATTAATATTTGACAGAGAACTGGATTTTTATAAAAATTTAATAAAGTCGCTTACCGAGAAAGACATATGAAAGTAATATTTCCTTCTGATTTTGAAATTTTAACATTTACTACTGTTCTTAAAATATTATTTAACCGTAATAGACGTTGCTTTAACATATAAATTAATGCAAAAAATGTAATAACACAACAGCGGCAGCTTGATTAAAAATCACCCATATGTATAGTGCCACAAAAGCAATATTAAATTCATCGTAAAAAGCAAGAGGCGAACTCGCTGCTAACAGAGGTATATAAACTACAACACAAAATGTTACAATATTGATGTTAAGTTTTTCTTTCATGTTCTCTTTATTTGGACACAACAATTTGTGTTCTGTTTCTGTTAATCTGTGACCGACATCTTCCATATTTTGTATTATTTCTAAAACCTAATGGATTATTTTAAATTTTCAGTTCAATTATATGATTATTTTGTGGTTTACGTTTTTATGCACTGCCCAACTGCGCAAGACAACTAAATCAAAATTAAGATAATTCACCAAATATACTAGATAATCCAAAATTTGTTCGACCAATGTTAAAAAAATGATATTCTGAATAGCATCAATAGAATTGTAACTTATTATTGTGTTCCATATTATCACAAATATGCCCCATAACACACATAATAACGATAACTTATTAGAAAAAGTTTTTGATAAAATAAACGGAGTAAGTCCAAAACATTTTGTTACATAAAGCATTGGCTTTAAAACCGACATTATTTCATTTATTTCGGCCATTCTATTTGATTGCAGTTCTACAGAAGTGTAAATTTAATTTCTAATAAGTTATTTCGATGTTTAAGCGATATCTCAGGTATATAGACTTTGCAACATTCGAATTGTAATTAGTTTTATGCTGTGATTTTCTGCGGATGATTTTGATTGTAATTTTTTTCGAGTGCTCTTTATGGTGACGTAACAGTTTGCGATCTATTTCTATTAATCTGATACTGAAAGTAATATTCCTAAAAAAATGTGATATTATAATATTATTATTATAAACTGTAGTATCACTTATTTTATGCATTCCATACGTTGTTTACAGCCTTCCAGAGTAAACTATTTTATGTAGTAAAAATGTTATAAAAATTACAGTCTACTATAATAATAGATTATCACAAATTATCCAACGCTATAAAAAATGGATTTAATATACTCGTTTTATAATGCAGGTGATTTGGAAATAAAAACCAATGCGTAACTATTTATTCGAAAAACATTACTATGAATTATTCAAAAATGCGTAAAACGACTAAATGTATAACTTCTTTGTTAAAAAGACTGAACTTTTGAATAAAGGTCGACGTTAAAAAATTGATATCAGTGGGGTGATACCATGAAAAGTGTCTCTATACTGAGTATTTAAATGAAGAAAGCATAAAGAAACGACATAAATAAACTGGACAAATTTTTGGAGCGTATAGTAGAATGTCGGATAATGGAAAGGTTAAAATAAATATCCAAACATGAAACTGAAGTCTTCAAACATATCATGTTATTCTTGATTATGATTAAGAATTTCGTAACTATAGTCATAGGTAATAGAAAAATGATATTTTATTCAATTGTTTTAATAATAAACCTCAACATCAATTTGCAGTACATATTAATATCGCGTATGATACAATTGTAGTCAAAAACTAAAAAGATATATTCAAAATTTGAAGAACATTTTATTAACTTATTACAACTTGTCATGTAAAATTTAGGTTTTAATTTTTACGATTAACAAAAATAACACATGTTTTATTCGGAAAAAATATACTTTTTGAGGCTTGTTTGCAATTGCAATTAATGTTTTAAAAAGCCAGTGGCGGAATCCGAGGGGGGAGGGGATTAGATAGAGACGATTTAGACAAAAGACATCAGTTTTTACATCTACTTTTTACTTCTACTTTTTATTTAACATATTTAATACATTTTTATTTTGTTGATCATCCGATGAGAATTGTCTGGACCCGTTACTGTGAAGCGCTTGTTTTTTGGTAAATAATTTTTTTTAGTTTTATTGCAGGCTGAAGATATACATATTCCTACTGAACTGAACTGAACTAAACTGACTTGAACTGAACTGAACCGAACCGAACTGAATTGAACTGAACTGAACGGAACCGAACCGAACCGCACCGAACCAAACCGAACCGAACCGAACCGAACCGAACCGAACCGAACCGAACCGAACCGAACCGAACCGAACCGAACCGAACCGAACCGAACTGAAATGAAGTGAATTAAATTAAATTAAAAATTCGTCATCGACGAAATAAAATAAAACAACAATTAACAAAAAGGTTTCCTAAAAATGCATTTAATATAAAAAAAATTTCAGATGATTCAAACTACTGCTAAATTTGAATGGATTATATTTTTATTAAAATTATTTGCAATGAAATTATCCTCATACATATCCATTAGTAGATGTATTGTTCTGTATACTGTAAGTTCTTGAAAAAACTATTTTAATAATAGGTATATACTAAAAAACGGCAACATCAATTTGTAGTATTACTAAGGAATAAGTTACAATTGCAATAAAAAACTAAAATAAAATATTGAAATTTTATAAAATACTTTATAATTTCTACTAACCAAATAAATAAATTGCTTATCAATTTTAAATAATCCAAAAACAGAAAATGTTATTTTGTTGTGCAGCATTTGAAGAGAAATACATAAAATCTAAAAGAATATTTGTTAGTTTTTTCAAAAAAATCTGATTTTGACAAATTACTTCAAAATCGTGTTCGGTATTTTGACTTTGCAGTTCCAGTTGTAGAAATAATTTTTTGGTTTCTTCTGCCTGTAAAGTTAATAACTATAATTTTAAATTATCAGCAAATGAAAAGATCTTTCTTTCTGTCTGCTTTTCACTATAATATGTTCATTTCAAAATCGATCAGAAAACTAAATCGATTTAATTTACTTCAATTAATCGATTTAGCTCGTTGAACATCTCTACATGGGCATTCCAAATCAAGCAGGACAGCAAGATAAATAGAATCTCCTAAGATAAATAAAATTTATGACGAACAGGTTTCGCTGTTCTCACTTGCATAGAAAATGTTGAAATTCAAACCTGTCCTGTGCCATAACATGTCCGACCGAGGACATGTTGCCGAGTGTTAGCGAGGAGGCAACAGATTCGGCTTCAGACCTTTTCTTAAAACAACAGGTAAGTATTTCGAAATTTACTGTGAAAATAAAGACAAAACGGACCTTTTAATTACAAAATTTATTTATGTAGTTAGTTTATTTGTTACTTAGAATATACAAAAGAAATTAGAGCAAAACTGGAGAAAAAGAAGTTAATACTTTTTAAATTTGATGTTTAATGACTTTTATCCAACACCTCTGTCTTATGAAGGCATAATAATGCCGATTTTACATATCTTATGGGGTCTATAAAACACTAGTGGACTTATGAATTCATAATTACACACTAATGACTTATATGTAAATTATGAGTGCACCTACTACTTAATAGTTTTCATAATTTAAATTTGATATTTTAAAACGTCAAATGTCAAAACTTTTAATTACATTTTAAACTATTATTACGAGATATTGGATAAAGCTTTGTATTACACACGTGTCTTAACAGCAAATAAGTTACTCAAAAAAAATTAGCCACTCGAGCAAGCTCTCGTGGCTAAACATTTCTTTCGTAACTTATTTGCCATATAAGCCACTTGTATAATAAATAGCTATTATTGTTTACCTCGTTTGAAGTATTGGAACAAATTACATTAATAACCACACTTGATAATATAAAAGATAATGAAAATCCTACATATATCATGTAGATTTTAAGTGGTATATCAAATCCCTTATTGATTATAGTTGTCAGAATAAAAACTATAGCATTCAGGATAAACACAAATGTTTGAAAGCTTAACAAAAGTATTTGGAACGAGTAGGCTTTATTTAATTTTTTACTTATACTCCACAACTGCGAATACAATACTGCAACTTTTCTTACCCTTATCATATTCATGTTATTTTCATAAATTGATCTGAAAATTAACGAACTACAGATTTTAAATTTATAAAGACATCCACTTACTGAGAAAGCGACATAAAAATAATGTTTCTTTTTAATTTTCGTTTATCATTAACTACAGTTCTCAAAATTTTATTTAGCCATACCAAGCGTTGCTTTATAATGTAAATCAATCCATAAAATTGTAAATGCACAATTATTGTAGCATGAAAAAAAATACCCCATAAGTACTTCAGAATAAAAGGAGTTTTGAACACATAATTGTACACAACACTCATATAAGTTGTTATTCCAAAAACATAAAATACAACAAAAAAGGTCACAATGTTGATAATAAGGCTTTCTTTCGTATACTCTTTATTGAGACGTAGAAATTTAAGATTTAATTCTAATATTCTGTGGTGAACTTTTTCAAGATTTTCTATTATTTCTAAAATCTAATTTTAATATTAGTTTCCACTTTTACATAGTTTATTTGTTTAGTTTTACATTTTTATAGGTTGTCCAACTGCACAAAACAGCCAAATTAAAGCTAAGATAATCCAAACCGTATACTAGACAATCCAAAATTGTTTCAACCAGAGTTGCGAATGTGTTCTTACTCCTATGATCAACAAAAGAATAGTAATTAATAATTGTATTGAATATCATTAGAGTAACACCCCAGAATACACTTAATAACGATAATTTATTTGATGAATTTGTTGATAATGTAAACGGGGTAAATCCAAAATATTTCGTTATGTAGAACATTGGATTTAAAATCGACATAACAGTATTCATTTTAATTAAGCGTTACAGTAGTATCGGCTAAACTATTATCGATGGTATAATAGTTTTATCTATTAATGTAATAGTATAAGTTGTAATAGACCCTGACAATATTGTTCACAATTTTTCATAATAATCGTATAATATATAATTATTATACAAACAGTTTTTGAACACTATTATCTGGAAGAGAACATAAATTATTATTGAACAATTTATCGAAAATACTTTTTAACTAGTATACAATTACCATCTATTTATAGTTCATAATATTATAATAATTATATAACTTTATAGTTATTAATTTATTAATAGTAAAATAAATTAGTTTTAATTAAGTTACTAATATGAAAACTTGTCTAACTTGGTAAATAACATAAAATATAATTTGTCTTTGTACCAATTGCCAGGAGCGATCCCAATAAGACATACTTTATAATTTAAATAAATTGTATTGAGTTTGATTCAAAAATAATAGTTTTCATTACTTAAAATTTAATTGTACCTAGCGTGTGTGGGTGTACACTAGAGAAGAATGCGGGACTACTTTTCTTGTCCCGTCCCGTCCCGTCCCGCAGTGCAGCGTCGTCCAGTAGGTCCCGTCCCGTCCCGCGGATCCCACACGTCCCGCGGGTCCCGCACGTCCCGCGGGTCCCGCAGGTCTTGCACGTACCGCGGGTCCCGCACGCAACGCTTTTAAACCCCCTTAGTTTAATATAATCTTGCATTTCCAACTAAAAAGTTTTAAAAATATATCTATATAAAGAGAATTGTTTTATAAATTTTTCATAATATAAT
Organism: Cantharis flavilabris; assembly: GCA_949152465.1. NCBI lineage: Eukaryota > Metazoa > Arthropoda > Insecta > Coleoptera > Cantharidae > Cantharis > Cantharis flavilabris. Next base: position 47,388,165 of record OX424436.1, read on the forward strand.
CGTATAAAATATAATATAATAATATAAAATGGAGCATATCAATAAGAAGAGAAAACACAGTGATTTTGAAACTGATTTACTAGAAGGTGATATTAATTCCGATCAAAGTAAAGGTGACGTTCTTAGTTTTACTCGCACAGAAATTAATTAATTAATTTCTTCAAGAAGTGATTTGTTGAAATACGTGGGCGTTCATGAAAATTCTTCGGTGTGGTCAACATTTCAAAAAATATTTGTGAATGACAATTATTCTAATTTAGTGAAATGTAAAATGCTGGTTTAAATGTAACTGATCGTCGTACTCGATTGGCTCCTGAAGAGTTAGATAACTTATTATTTGTTCGATCAAATAAAGATTTATTTAAAATGTAGTATGTAAAATATATTATTTGTATTATTTGTATAAATAAATTTAAGTTATGACAAATGCAGCATTAATTAGTATCTAACATTCAATTGTGCGCTGGACTAAATTGACATCCCGTCCCGCGCGGGATTATATTAGCATGCAGTCCCGCGCGGGACTGCGGGACTGTACATTCGGTCCCGTCCCGTCCCGTCCCGCGCGCGGGACAGGGCGGAACGGGACGGGACGGGATTTTTCTCGTCCCGCATTCTTCTCTAGTGTACACGAACTGCTTTTATATTTTATATATAACTATGTTTATAGCCGACATTCTAATTGATTACAAGAGTGCTAACTAAAATAATATGAAAAGTAATAATTTTATCTACCCCGCAAGTTATAGTAGAATACGTTTAACTTGAAATTGGATGTTGCAATTATTATACAAAATCAGACAATAAACTCAACAAATTTATTAATTACGCAAGAACGTAGGATATTTTGACCAAATCAAGGGTTTATGAGCTTACTAGAGAATGATCTCAAAAATGTATCGGTTATAGGCAGATCTTTCTAAAAACTTTTTACCGCACACACGCGATCTCGCAGACTTGCAGACGGAAAATCGACTTTCGCGAAATACTTATTAGACACGAAGCACGAACAGGGGAGATATATGAAAATTTACATGTACAGTACCGTGCAATTGAATTAGGGCCACTCATTAAAAATTGATTTTTTTAAATTTACTGGTAGTTTAATGCAAAAATACAACTATATTTACAATAAATCTTTAATTTTATTATTTTAACATATTTTTCATCAATATTTTGTGACACCAACCCTAGCTTTAATTACTGCAGCCACCCTTTTTGGCATACTCCTTATACAAGCTAATGCTACTTCCTTTAAATGTTCATCGGTTTCCCATACCAAACGAATGTTTTCTTTTAAAGCCGCTATTGTGGGGTTGTTTCGTTTGTATACCAACGACTTCAATGTTTTCCAAACGTTTTCTATTGGATTTTGGTCGGGCGAATTACCTGGCCAAGGCAACACTTTGATTCGCAACCGTTTGAATGTGTCCGTGATTGTTTTGGCTCTATGACACGGTGCTCCATCTTGCATAAAAGTGTAGCTTTTACGGCTACTACCTAAAGTATCCATATAAGGTACCAAAACCGTTTCAACCACTTCTTTATATTGAACTTGGTTCATGGTTTTGGTAACAAAATAAAGTGGTCCAAGCCCTTCAGCAGTAATAGACGACCAAACCATCACTGCCGGTGGGTGCTTTATTGTTTTCACAAGACCACTCTTTTAAACGTTCCGAAGATCTTCTCTTTACATATTGTAACATTTCCGTCACACATTCAATTCGTGTTTCGTCGCTGAAAATGACCTATAAAAAAATAATAAAAAGGAATAAATTTCAATTTTACATAATTATGAATTTTATGGCTACATACCTTTGACCAATCTGCTTCAGTAAAATTTTTGTGCTCTTTGGCCCATTTAAGTCGAGCACTTTTCATTTTCAAAGTCAATTTAGGCTTTTTTGCTGGTCGTCGACTCTTTATTCCAGCTTCGTACATACGCGACTTGAGCGTGCGTTCAGAAATTGAAATCCCATCTTCATTTAAGACTCGATTGATTTCTCTCGCGGTCGATTTTCGATTTTCTAATATTCGTCTAACTATTAACCTATCTTCCCGAGTGGTAGTTTTCCTTCTACCCCTACAATTTGATCGCCCTGTCGACGTCGTAGGAATATTTTCCTTAATGGATTTTGCGATTCGATCGACCGATTGACGCGAAATCCTTTCCATTTTGGCAATTTCACGATTGCTATAATTTCCAGATTTTAAAAGACCCTCAATCTTAACTTTCTTATCCCATTTAAGGTCCTTATTTTTACCCATTTCGTGAAAATAATTTTTAAAACTTGAAAATTTAAATTAACACGTGGTCGAATAAAAATAACACTAACAATCAAAATACACAATAACCAACTTGTTTACAACTCTTGTCGGGTGGACTGAACCATAATAGAGCACAGTTATATTCTCAAGTCCCTTAAACAATGACCAACAACGGACAAAACTACCCCACGTTAAATACCCATATACCTGGATTTTAGAAATTCAAATCATGGTATGTCCTTTAGGGTGAAATTTAATACCTGCTTTTACAAAGCGAGTTTTTAATTGTTTTTGAATAGATATTACTTGGCAGAAATTGAAAATTTACTAAATTTAAACAATTACATTTAAAAAAATAAAAAATTGTGAGTGGCCCTAATTCGATTGCACGGTACTGTAGATCCAAAAAGTAAAAAGGTAGAATTTTTAGAAGCTATAGAAATCGATAAATTAAAATAATTATTTTTTGTTATTACCTGGGTCGTTTAATTACAAAGTTTAACGCTCGTATTACACTGCTAATAAGAGGTCAAAACACGAAAACAAGGTGATATTTGAAATCTACAGAAAATTTTACTACTTTTCCACATAATTGCCAAATTTATGAAGACATTTGTCGTAGCAAAAAATCAACTTATCAATGCCGAGTCGGTAGTGCGATGCGTCCAATTCTTTGAATAATCGGTTACAGCTCCTTCGATTTCTTCTGTTGAATTGAATTGTTTGAATTGTAATCGACTACATTTCTCTCTACTTGGTAATTGTAAGGTTAATTCGTCGTTTGTGTACCACGGAACTTCATAAATCAGATCTTAGACGAGAGAAACTTTTTCGTCGGTGTTTGCATGCGCAGGTCGCTCTTCATTCTGCAACTGATCTGGACCATTTACGAATTACATCGCGCTACTATTTCAAAATTTCAAAATATTAAATTGTCGTGTGTCAACGGAATTCAAAATGGGTTATGCAAACGTTGCCCGATGTGAAAATTTAAGAAAGGACAACTATGATACATGGAAAATCCACATGGAAGCTATTTTAATTAAATGTGATCTTTGGTGTTTTGTGAACGGTTTATGGAAGAAACCGGAAATCACCAATGGTGCAGACAATGCAAAGAAGGTGGAAAAATGGTCGGTAAACGACAACAAGGCGAAATCCGAAATAATCCTTGCAATTAATCCAACGGAATTAAAGCAAATTAAAGGATGAGTCACATCTTGTGATGTGTGGTTGAAATTGGAAAATATTTATCAGTCATCGGGACCTGCTAGAAAAGCGCAATTGTTGAAACAATTGACACTGCAACGAATGGAAAAAGACGCTGATGTAAGAGTTCATATGAACAACTTCTTCGACGCTGTTGATAAATTACATGATTTGCAAGTGGAAATAAACCCAGATTTATTAGCCATTATGTTATTGTACAGTTTGCCATCAAACTTCGAAAATTTCAGATGTGCTATCGAATCACGTGACGAATTGCCAACGCCTGAAGTGTTACGAATAAAAATAACCGAAGAAAGCGACGCAAGAAGCGACATGCTTACAAATACAACAGAAAATGTGATGTTCACAAAGAAATCGGATAGATGGCGTTAGAACCACAAGAAACCGAATGAACAAACAAGTAAACAAGAAGACAACGTAAAATTTAAGTTTAAGTGTCACAAATGTCGAAAATACGGACACAAAGCAGCCAATTGCTATGTTAAATCCAAGCAATCATCTGCGAATCGTTCGGAAGAAAATATGTTTACGTGTGAAGTGAATTTATCAGAAAACGATCAAAAATCCAAATGGTGTTGGGATAGCGGAGCAACTTCACACCTTTGTAGAGACTTAGTGCACTGTTAAAGGACTTGTTAATACAAATTTCAATATCAAAAATGCAAATTTGGAATGTGAGGTTTGTGCCAAAGGTAAAATTACCAGGAGTGCATTTCCAAAGAAGTCGGAACGAACTTCAAACATCCTAGATTTAATTCATACGGATGTTTGCGGGCCTATGCGGGTAGAATCTAACGGGAAATCTAAATATTTTATTGAATTTATAGATGATCGCTCTCGTTTGTGTGAAGTTCGCTTTCTAAAATCGAAAAGTGAAGCGTTACAGAAGACCAAAAAATACGTTGCAATGGTGGAGAAATAAACGGGTTTCAAGGTCAAATGTTTTCAATCTGACAACGGCACGGAATATGTAAATGAAGGGTTCGACAGTTTTTTGAAGCAAAATGGAATTGTAAGGCGCCTGACCGCACCTTACAACGTCGACACGGCTCGTTGTTTGCTGATTCAGTCAGGACTACCTCCATCGTTTTGGGCTGAAGCAATATTGACAGTTAACTACATACGCAATCGATGTCCAACCAAAAATCTCAATGGGAAGACTCCTTATGAAGTTTGGAGAGGGAAACCACCAAACGTAAGTTATTTTAAGGAATTTGGTTGTAAAGTCGTTTCTATGTGCAGAGAACCTGGAAGAGGAAAATTCGACGCCCGAGGCAGAAATGGAATTTTCGTAGGGTACTCGATCGAGACCAAAGGCTACAGGATCTGGTTGTCAAAGGAGAAGAAGCTGGAAGTGACTCGCGACGTGAAGTTTTTAGGTGAAAGTAAAGACAAAAACTAAAACTAATATTCTAACGTTTTTCCGAATGAAGAAACCATCAAATCTGACACACAAAATGTAGTTACTTGTGACGTAAATATGGACATCAATCCAGAAGAAAATGAACTCCAAGAGGAAGTAGAATGTGAAGAAAACGAAATAACAGAAACTGAAGAAGTTAATGTTGAAGAAAACCTAACGGTTCGTGGTAGAGGAAGACCCCGAATAGCTAGAACTGGTTCCAGGGGAAGACCACGAAAAGAATACAATATGGTTGCTAACGTTGAGGAAGAAGTTTATATTTCGGAAGTTCCAATGAGGAAAGCACTTGAAAGATTGGCTCAAAGCTATGGCCGACGAGGTAAGATCCATTATTAATACTGGTACTTAGGTTTTAGTTGATCGTCCTACTAACGATGAAGTCGTCGGAAGTCGAATTGTATTACGAAATAAGTTCACTGCCAACGGTAGCCAGGAAAGGAGAAAAGCGAAGTTGGTTGCACAAGGCTTTATTCAGCAGCCGGGAATCCATTTCAACCAAACATTTGCTCCAGTCGCTCGCTTAAGTTCAATCAGGTTGGTTACTGCTTTGGCTGCTCGATTTGGAATGAAAATGTACCAAATTGACGTGACATGTGCATATTTGAACGGTGATTTGGAAGAAACCATTTACATGGAAGCTCCCAAGAAATTGCCGAAAATATTAGATATTTTATCTAAAGAACACGGATCGGAAGTTAGTTCGAAGGCGAAGAAAATTCTACAAGAATTGCAAAGCGGAGACAAAGTTTGTTTGCTGAAGAAATCGTTATATGGCCTACGTCAATCAGGAAGAAGTTGGTATAAGAAGTTGAATAAAATACTGCAAGAACTTGGGGCTAAACCTACAGAATCTAATCTTTGCTTGTATATCATTAATCGAGGGAAAATTTTTATCCTTATTCTAGTGTACGTAGACGATACTTTGATTGTTTCGAGAAGTTCAACTGCAATCAGTAATTTGAAAAACGAACTAACGAAGAGGTTCAGTGTGAAGGATTTGGGAACGGTAGGATACTGTCTTGGAATTGAATTCTCCCGTGAAGGCAATAAAATTGGTTTGCACCAAAAGAGGTGTATTAAAGATATCTTGAGTCGATTTGCTATGGAAGATTCTAAACCTGTAAGTACACCCGTTGAATGTGGAGTGAAATTAGTGAAACCTACTACTCCTCCAACCGAAGAAGAGAGCAGATTACCTTATCGAAAGTTGATAGGAGCCCTAAACTATTTATCGCTTGCTACGAGGCCTGATATCTGTTTCGCCGTAAGTTATTTGAGTCAGTTTAACAATTATTTTAGGAAAATTTACTGGCTGGCAGCTAAACGAGTCTTACGATATTTGAAGGGGACCACCGATTTGGGAATTGTGTATGATCCATGCAAATTTGGTATTCAAGGGTACGTAGACTCCGATTGGGGTAATTGTGAAATTGATAGACGTTCCTATACTGATTATTCATTACTATTATGCAATGCTCCTATATCTTGGGAATCCAAGAAACAGAGAACTGTGGCACTTTCGACCACTGAAGCCGAATATATGGGAATGGTCGAAATTACGAAGAAAGCAATTTATTTGCGTGAATTTGTTTGCGAATTGGGATTTGAAGAATTGAGTAACATTATAATATATAATGATAACATGAGTGCTTTGAAGCTTGCAGAAAATCCTATATTCCACGCAAGGATCAAACATATAGATATACGATACCATTTTATACGGGAAGCCATCGGAAATGGTTTGATGACCGTATCCCACGTAGGGACAGAAGACATGGTGTCGGATGTGCTTACGAAAGCCTTACCTAGGCTAAAGCATAATAAGTGCGTGAAGTTGTTCAACCTCGGTCGGCGTTTGAACTCGAGCTCGGCGCGTTTTGAGGGGAAGTGTTAAGAATAATGTACCCCACATGCAATGCCGCGCGACCCGCCTATGCGTAAGTTACGCCTGCGTATGAAAATCAAGAGCGCACTGAATGTTTTGTATTATGTATTTTGTATTATGTTTTGGTCGTTAACTACATGTTATTAATTGAGTTGTTCCAAATTTGTATTTGTGTCCTTTTTGTTCAGTTATTAAATTATTTTTTATAACTCCGCTAACAGATATTTTCCTTTTGCCTGTTGAATCAAGGTAACACCATCAGGGAGCTTCCTGTCATTCCTTACTAGTCCTGACCGCTCAAGTGTAGAAGAAATATTAATGGAAGATAAAGCTCTTTGCAAAATGTTGTTCAGTTCGGTTTCAAAAAAATCTGAAACTGAAATTGTACCCGATGATATTCCACAAAAAAATGCGGACAGTTATGTATTAGGATGGGCTTATAACAGACTACCTCATGTTAATTGTAAAGCGGCTTTAATATCTGTTACTAATGATGTTAATGCAAATAATCTACAAATTGATTTAAATAAGTATAACGAAAATTCAAAATTACTATTTCCTACACCTGCAGAAGATTTGTTTGCATGTCAAATTAAAAAAGTGTGCGAAGACCACTTTGAAACACTTTTAGCAGAAAATGTGGAGTTAGGTCAAAATTGTACTCAAGAAATGTACTCAAGACTTATTTAATATTATTACTTTTAATAATATAATACTTATAATATTCATCTTTAAGTGATCATGCACCCAAAGGCTTAAACAGTACTTTATCGCTAAGCTTTACACATAAAAAACTTTAGAGTTTATGCTTATTTAAAGTTGATGCACGTAAAGTAAAAAATTGGAAGAAAATGAAGAAATTGAAAATATCTCGAAAACTAACTGTAATTTTAAACTCCAAAAATGTTTACAACATATTTAGAAATACTGTATCGCAATGCCCAGAGGGTCAAGCGGTAAAAATGTTCCGTTCACGAGCGATAAATGCCGACTGCGAAATTTAAATTATTTACTACCCCTTCCCTATTATCTACCCTTGCTAATATTAATTTTTTTTATATTTGAAAGATTAATAATTAATTTAAAAATTATTTCAAAGCTAATATACCAAACAATTCCAAAATTTCTACAGTTTTTAACTGAGAACATTTCATTGACCGCTACTGTAAAAGAAAATGTACTCATTGTTAATGTATGTGAAGAGTGTTGTTCAATTTTAATCTCTAAATTTTAACTGTTATAAAATTTCTGTTAGAATTACATTTAAACCACAGTATCATTCGGTAGTGCGCTATTTCTGGCAAATAGGTGGCTTTGTGAACAATGTCACCGGTTTTTATTATGTAAGGTATTATACAGGGTGGCCCTCTGAAAACGAAACAACGGGATTGTAGCTAGCAGAATTTTTTTTCAAGAAATGCAAGAACACAACTTTTGTGACCAATGTCACTCCCGTATTGTTTCATCCCTTCGCGCTGATGGCAAGTGACACCTTATTTGAAAGGTCTTGCTTCAATGCAATAATTTTTTTAAAGTTTTATCAATTATGCAACAAAAAAATTGTAGATGCAGAAAGGTGAAATAAATACGATATTTCAAGACATTTAAGAATCAAAAAGTGAAAAACGCTTGGACTGGTTGATTTTAATTTCAAGGGGGCTATTTTTGCTGCTATTCATAAACTTTGACAGTTCAATTCAAAAAAATATAAGAATAATACAATACGTAGAAAATCAAAATTCAAAAAATTTAAAAAGGAGACAATTAACACATAACAGATCTGGATTAAGAAAATTTGAAAAAATGAAAATTTCGTAATACGAAGTACAATATAACGTTATTTCATGGTTATTGCCATTCTTCAGTTGCACGCATCGATTACGATTACATTGTGAAATAAGAAGAAAAAATTTTCAAACTAAACAAAATTATCGACTAAATTGTACAAAATTGACTTACCATAACCTCCAAAGATTATCAAAACTGAGCTTGTTACATGAAGTATGAATAATTTAAAAATGATTTGAACTAAGAAATTCGTTTACCTAGCACTGCTAGTTTGAAATCCGAAGGCACTGCCCTCTTAATATGATTTCTAAAAACTTTGAAAAAAATTCAAAATTCAAAAATGGCAATAACCATGAAATAACGTTATATTGTACTTCGTATTACGAAATTTTCATTTTTTCAAATTTTCTTAATCCAGATCTGTTATGTGTTAATTGTCTCCTTTTTAAATTTTTTGAATTTTGATTTTCTACGTATTGTATTATTCTTATATTTTTTTGAATTTAACCATAAATACATACTAAACACCACAAATTTACTTAAAATTTTTTATTTTGAGTTCTTTTTCTTCTTTTTTGACAGTTCAACCTTTAAGGTAAAGAGCAAACCACCCTTGGAATTTTAAATGAAAAGATTGGTCTGATAAAAAGATCAGTTTAATCAAATAAGATGTTCAAATTGTTCAAATAGACTATCAGACTACAGTAGTGTTATAAAATCTGTATTTTGATAAAACTTTTCTGATGCTGATTATACCATATAAATCACTGTTTTAATTTACTATTTTAGAGAGTAGAGTAGAGAATTTTAAATAACATTTTTTATTAAATTGAAATACAATTTAGATAATATATAGTACAATTTCACCATTATTATTAGTAGTAAATGATTTACGTAAAAGTAAATAAAGGCGTGGAAGGAATGCACAACAATGTACGAGAGTATTGTAATATTTTTAAATTTTTCCAATAATTATTGTAACAAATCAGCATGATTATTTTTTCGCATCAATGAACAGTAAGCACTCTCAATCATTAATAATTTTTTTACAACATTTAATTGTATAGGATTGCAAAATCTATATAATAAGGTTTATTTGTACCTTTTAGCTCATTATTAATATTCATATTTATTGTATTTTCAAGAGCTAATAATTTTAATTAAAAATTACTATTTAGTAATAACTACAATTAATAATTTTAATCTTAAGATCAGTAACATATAGAAACTAATAATTATATATTTACCATATTATCAATATTTTAGAGAAAGCAAAATATGCACTAAACACTTTTCAGAACTAAAATGTTTTTAAGTTAGCACATGTAAAATACATTGTAAGTATAAATTATTTGCAAACGTTTTCACAATAATAATATGGCATCATCAGGCGATGAACTAGAAAGAAAATTACGAAAGAATCCATTAAATATTATTCGGAGTGGTGGGGGCAAGTACTTCGAAAAGGAAAGGATCTTTTGAAAGTGATTTCAAAAAAGCGGCGCTAGGTTTTCAAAATAAGCATTCTAATAGGTTCAAATAGGGGGGGGGCCATAATTATTTCACATAAAGCTTCTTATAAAATTACTTATTTTCGCTTGTTTCTTAATCGTTTAAGCAAAATTCCTATCAGTTTAAAGCAAATTTAAAAAACGGATTAGACAGAATTAAATTTATCGCGATTTCTAACGGATACCACTTCAAATTAATGGATAACTTACTTAGTCAAATTATGCATAAACAGCTAGTCGATTCAATATACCCAATTATTTTTAAATCTAACGTAAATTGTTGTAAAATTTTTCGAAAGAAAGTCAGAAAAAATTACAAATATTTGAATCATCACAATTTCAACATCGCTTTTAGAACAGACAATAAACTTAAAAAATTTATTAATAGCGCCAAATCAAAGTCAGATATTTTAACTAAGTCAGGGGTTTATGAGGTCACTTGCGAATACTCTCAAAAATACATCGGTCTTAGAGGTAGATCTTTCCATACACGATTTAAGGATCACTCGCGATCTCACAGACTTGCAGATGGAAAATCTACTTTCGCGAAACATTTATTAGACACTAACCATAAACAAGGTGGGTATGAAATTTTACATGTAATTTTACCTTAAAATTAGAATTTTTAGAACTTGAAAAATAAATCAATTAAATTAAATAAAATTAAAAGTAATTATATTAAACATCTATATAAATTTGCATGTTATTACTTTGTAATGTTCGTTGGAAATTTACCGTACAAACTCCTTATTTGCACTATCCGTTTGTGACGGGCTCAAATTGCCCTAAGTCTCAAAATTGATAGCTGGAAATGGCTATCCGCTCAGACACACAGGATTGCCGCTGGCTCTAGTCGGCGAGGTCGTGGGTCGCTGAAAAATAAGGAAATCCTGGGTCCAAGTAAACGATGTTCCTAAAAGAATCTTCAAGAGTCGTCAAAATCGAGAGGGCGCCACTCGAGCAAATGTCACTAAATCTTACATTGAGTTGAGTTCGGCTCGAGATGGAATCTTCAACTAAATACGATTTTGGGCAGGTAGATTCAATAGAAAGATATGTCAATGAAAAATTAATAAAATTTAATGAAAGGCTAATTAATGACAAAAACAAATTATAAAAATATTGTTGGTGAATAATTTGCAAAAGTACCACAAACGAAATCTTAAAAGTTGATAATAATTTTGGTTTCCGGACAAGTTATAATGCTTAAAATTAAATGAATGATGAGATGAAGTTTAACATTAATTTTCAATACCTGCAACTAATATAATTTTTCACATAATATGTTGTCGTAACATTAGAAATTTAATACAATAAAATGTGGCCTTAGAGATAGGCAACCCAATTAACACGAATAGAATTTTTAAAATAATATCTTGAAGATAATCAAATAATTAAAATAACAAGCATACAAAATAATACTTTGTATCCTCGACTCGTAGAGGTGTCGTAAGGAGTCTGAACGCAAAATAATTGCAACGATGACCTCCAACGAATCAAGTCAAAGTTTTGCAGTGTTAGTCAAAAGCAATTAAGATTAACTAAAAATTCATAATTGTTATCGTCCGCAACTCAATTAACTATAAAAAGTTTATCGGGATTTATCTAGGACAGGTCTAATAAAAAACTTCAACTTTTTGTCGACGTTTCGAACATATATTTCGTTCTTCTTCAGGACTAAAAACAATAAAATTCAACAACCTGCAGAAATTAACAAAATCCTTACCTCAAGTTCAGTTTACAGAGACCAGGGGTACATTATCTTATCAGTAACTAAATGCGGTATAAAAATCAACATAACAGTAATATTAAAAAACAGTCAGAACTTCAAAAAAACCAAATCACAACTTAATACAATAAGGTGTCAACAATTAAAAACCTTTTTAACATGTCAAAAATGTAAAACACAAAATATAAAATATATAAAGTAATCAAGAATTATCAGTTAAAATGGTATCTCTGCAAACGTCGACTACGATAGGTCAAATTTCAAACGGAAACAATTCAAAACCGATAAAAGGATCTCACTAAAAAACCCAAAACAAATTAACCACCACCTAGTAGATCTCCATAAAAAATGCTTAGTTTTTGTGTGTCCTCTCTATAATTAATGCTATCTCTTTCGGACTTTATGAAAAACATCTCACTAATATTTCTCTTCAAGCAACTTTGTTCGTAATCCAAAACAGTAGTTTTATCAAAATTGAAGCAGTGTCCCGTATCTTCGCAATGTTGCACTAATGCTGTCTTTCCCCAACATTTTTCCCCAACATTGCGAAGATACGGGACACTGCTTCAATTTTGATAAAACTACTGTTTTGGATTACGAACAAAGTTGCTTGAAGAGAAATATTAGTGAGATGTTTTTCATAAAGTCCGAAAGAGATAGCATTAATTATAGAGAGGACACACAAAAACTAAGCATTTTTTATGGAGATCTACTAGGTGGTGGTTAATTTGTTTTGGGTTTTTTAGTGAGATCCTTTTATCGGTTTTGAATTGTTTCCGTTTGAAATTTGACCTATCGTAGTCGACGTTTGCAGAGATACCATTTTAACTGATAATTCTTGATTACTTTATATATTTTATATTTTGTATTTTACATTTTTGACATGTTAAAAAGGTTTTTAATTGTTGACACCTTATTGTATTAAGTTGTGATTTGGTTTTTTTGAAGTTCTGATTGTTTTTTAATATTACTGTTATGTTGATTTTTATACCGCATTTAGTTACTGATAAGATAATGTACCCCTGGTCTCTGTAAACTGAACTTGAGGTAAGGATTTTGTTAATTTCTGCAGGTTGTTGAATTTTATTGTTTTTAGTCCTGAAGAAGAACGAAATATATGTTCGAAACGTCGACAAAAAGTTGAAGTTTTTTATTAGACCTGTCCTAGATAAATCCCGATAAACTTTTTATAGTTAATTAACTAAAAATAAGTTCATGGAGCACTTCAATTTATTTCTGTAGTGAAATCAAAATTATTGTCAAGTCAATGAGAATTAAAATTCCACTAGAACTTAACGGAGCAATGTATCGGTGGCACTAAACTAAATAACATGAAAGTTAAAAGTTGATTTCTTAAAATTTTGAAAGTTACTTAGGTCGGTTAAAAAAATGCAAAAACCGGTAATCACAATTGCTGGGGATGGTTCAAACCAGCAAGGTCACTGGATGACGTCACAACGGAAATTTTTGAGAAATTCAATACAAGGTGGACCGTTAATTGTTGGTAAAATCAAATTTCGAGGAATGTTAATTAAAAGAATCGTAGTCACTTACAGTTATGTAGAGTAAGAGTGGATTAACGTTGAAAACTAAACAAGATGGACGCTGAACAACGTGGTTGAATCATGAAATCTGCAATCATCGCCTCACTGGGTTGCAAAAGGCGGTAACCAACAAGGTTTCTGGATGTTATTTCGAGTAGTCGACAAAGGTTGATATTGATTTTTCTGCGATCCTTATGTTCAAATGGTTTTCCTTCAAATTTTCAAGTGAAACGCAATCGACTTGGGATTGCACAATGTTGGATAATATCTTGGAATTTGTGAATTAAATTTACAACAAGTGCAGAATGGTTCTTGATCAGCCTAGACCATAAAGAACCCCCAAACTTAAACGGCAACACTAAAATTTTCCAAGTTTTTCAACAAAAAGGAAACCATTTCCCATTCACAACCTTCTGTGAGTGATGTTAAGACAGAACTGCTAGCTGCGGTCGATGCGCAGTTAATCGTCCAAAGGGGGAAGGGGGTTTTGCAGGTAACTGCGTTTAATAATGAATCTGTAATTACTTAAAAATGGGCTTAATTATACTATTAACCGATAGAAGACATAAGAATGTTCTTTTACCAAATTAAAAGTGACAAAATTGAATTTTCCAAGCCTAGTAAATGTGACAATTGAACAAAATTTGGTTTGAATAAAAATTTGAATGAGCCTGAATTAAAAAAATGTCGATTAACATTACACGTTACTTTAAAGCTTGAAACCTGAACGATCTAAGTTTTTTCTGTTTTTCAATAATTTTTAAATCGAAATTTATTTTCTAAATTCAAATTGTAATTTTACCAATCTAAGTAATATAATATTATGGGAATTCTGGTTTAAATTAATTATTTCATTTTATTACATAAAATGCATTCATGTTGTTTTTGGAATTTTTCAGTCACTCGAAAATCATCGAAGTAAATTTTACCGCCTAATGCAATCACCTCTCATTGTCACTCTTCTGATACAATAGTAGCTCAATTCTATCATTATTTCCATCCGACGTACGTAGGCATCCATCGCGTGCCCCCTCGCAAGCCAGGCTAGGCAGTCTAGGTTTGAACGTCGTAACTAGAGCCCGGATTCTAGGCAATAAGAAACCCGATATTTAGTATGTGGCATATAATTTATAATAATATAATATCTTGTGTTTATGATTAAATTGTATGCCGCATACCAGATATCGGGTTCCCTATTGCCTAGATTCCGGGCTCTAGTCGTAACTGACGGTTGCAAATTGGCTCACTACGCCCATTATGGCGGAAATAAATTGTTGTAAAATAATTATTGGAAATTAATTTCTTGAAAATAATTTGTGGAAAATTAATTTTTGGAAAATCAACTTGTGGAAATTGGAGTTTGATCTTGGTAAATTATGGTTCAAAAACATACTCGATTAGTCACCACCTAAACACCCCGTGAAGTTTCAGTAATGGTTGTTTATATTAATATAAATAATTATTACTTTTATATTTATATTTATATTTATTATTTTTACTATTTATATTAATATAAATAACCATTACTTAAGCCCAATAGCGCTGTCGCAGGTTTATGGTAAAATTTTGGGAATTTGGAAAATTGTTCAAACACTTCAAACGAAGGATTTATTTTCAAATAACCACTAAGTCGGAGCGCAAACCCGCAAAGGATCGGGAATTCATGGAAATGGAATTGTAACTTACAGAACTTACAGTACCGGGGGTCGTTGATCGCGACGCTCCACGGCTGTAACACCTAGTAGGTATATTATGGCAACAACTTAAACTTCGTTTTATGACTTGACGACCTAATTGTGCTTCATTTAAGACCACAGTTATTTGTACCACTATTTCTAATATTTAAACTGGACTCGCTCATTTTATGTTTGTAGCTTATTTTAATTTCAACTATAAATTATTCAATTTAACTACGTTATTTTCTTAATCACCTTTGATGAAATTTTTGGTGTAAACTTATATTTTGTTTAATAATTGTTAATACTTTGGTCATCCAAAATTTTGTAACTTACACTTAGCATTCGAAATATTTTGTCAACCAAATTTTACTTAGAAGTTAAATTTTAAGAATAGGGAGAGATGTGCACCCTCCAAAAATCGATTCAATACCAATTGCAACCTACCTATTTTCTTGTCTTATAGTATTTGTGCTCATTTTTAACCATTTATTTCAGTCCGTGTATTCTACTGTTAGCGCAATCAACCACCGCGGTACTGCCAGCGCCGTGGGAGATTCAACTTCAGAATTCACCTACTTGAACGTGCACTGTGGTTTCCACGAGGACCCAGTTAATTTGGCACTTGACTCTTGTGGTGGCGCCCATCTTAATACTTGACTTTTATTATTTTGGGATTCACACGACTTCCAAATTAAATCATTAACGTATAACGCGGTTTAGGCTAACAACGTCCCCCTTTTTGCATTTACCCACGACCTCCCGCTAGTAAGCCAAGCACCCCAAATATTCTGGGGGAGGGACATTGTCGAACCGCAGTTTTGTCGCGAAACAACTTAAAAAGATTTTAGTTCTAAAAATTGTTTTTAGGGCGTTTTTTGGTTTTTCTAAAATATTGATGTGGCTAATATCGTATCAATCGACTATAATTAATTATAAATTATCCTGGCTGTCACCTTCACTATTTTAATTTGTCTTAAATATGGTGGATTTAATGAACTGCAACATCAATTTGCAATATGATTACAGCGTAAGTAATGATAGTGCTTAAGAGCTGAAAAAATATAATATCAAAGTTGTGAAAGATTTTAAGAAATATTACAATTTACCAAATAAATAAATTTCTTATCCACTGTAAATAATCCAGCAGCAGTAAATTTTATTTTATTGTGTAAGATTTGCAAAGAAATACATAAAATCTGAAATAATATTTGTTAGTTATTGTAAAGCGGAAATATAATTTTGAAAAATTACATTCACATCGTGTTCGATGCTCTGGTTTTGTAGTTTCAGTTCTAGTAGTAATTTCTTAGTCTCTTCTGCCTGTAAGATTAATACCAAAAGTTTAACATTAACTCCGGGTTGATATGCAGGTTTTCTGATTAATTTAATAAAATTGCAAACTTTCACTCTTCCAGAACAAATATTTACATAAGTGCATCTACAACTCAGCAGAAATTCCATGCTATTTCGTAGAAAAAAAGCGTTTAGAATTTAATGTTACCAATCACTGAACATACACACATCTCTTAGAAATTTGAAACCGGTAAGATTGGGAGTATATTCCTGAAGGAATATACTACGTCTACGAAAGCTTACCTCGTTCGAAGTATTAGAACAAATTGTACTAATAGCCACGATAGATAATAAGAAATATAACATAAGACCTACAAATAACACGTAATTTTTTAGTGGTAGAGTATAACCACTAATTATACATGTCAGAATGTAAAATGCCAAGTCCATTATAACTAAAAATGTTTGCAAACTCAGCAAGAGTATTTGAAAGGAGTAGGCCTTATTTAATTTTTTACTGATGCTCCACAGTTGTAAATGTAGTTCTCCAATCCGTCGTACCATTATCATATTAATAATATTATTCTCATCGTGTGATCTACAACAATTTTAAATGACAGAAAGGTAGGTGTTGCACTAAAACGACTTGTTTTAAACTGCTGGTATCAATAATTTCTACAGACTGTTGAAAAATGGAATTTAACTATTTTAAGCTCAGACTAAATATACCTAGACAGAACATATACAAACGTAACTTGAAGCAAATTTTTCTATTTGTTTACATATCTGGTGTTTACCGAGTCCCGAGTTGTAATTGGTCAAAAATGCGCACCACTTGTTGTGGTTAAAATACGAAATATTTTTTTAAACATAGTGAATTAATTATTTTAGTTATTGAGTCGTGTGTGGAATTTATAATTTAAAAAATGGGCAAGCAATGCATTGTGTGTGGTGGAGTGTATCAAAAATCTTTAAAACATAAGTAAGTAAAATTTAACCTATAAAAATTCATAGGCGTAACCACTGGACGTTGTTTAATAACAAGTAATGTTTACCAACAGTGATGCTTAAAATTTGCTTCAAAACAAACCTGTGTGTTAGCATAGCTATGCTCTGTCTAGTAAATAGTTAGTCTGAGATTTTAAGCTATAAAACGTGTGCATGCGTATACCAAAATGTAATAAAAATGAACAATAACAAAAACTGGAAAATATAATTTAACAACTAGTAAATATGATTTAACAGTAGGATTCATGTCGATGTGTTCATTTAAAACCAGCAGGTGTATCCAGAGAGTTAGAAATATTTTAAAAAATAATGGCGTCCTCTCGTGTGGTATATTTTTATATATCCAACCAAAACAAATGGTTTCATATAAACCAACCAATGAGAGAGTGAGAAGCTACTTTAATTAATATTTGAAATATTTGAAAAATTTCGGATAAAAATTTAATAAAGTCACTTACCGAGAAAGACATATGAAAGTAATATTTCTTTCTGATTTTGAATTTTTACCATTTGCTACGGTTCTTATAATATTATTTAACCGCAATAGATGTTCCTTTAACATATAAATCAATGCCAAAAATTGCAATAACACAACAGCCGCAGCTTGAGTAAAAATCGTCCATATGTATTGTACCACAAAAGTAATATTAAATTCATCATTAAAAACAAGAGACGAACTAGCTGCTAACAGAAGTATGTAAGCTACAAGAAAGAATGTGACAATGTTGATGTGAAATTTTTCTTTCCTATACTTTTTATTTGGACACAACAATTGATTTTCTGCTTCTGTTAATCTGTGACGGACTTCTTCTAGATTTTCTATTACTTCTAAAACCTAACGGATTATTTTAAATTTTCAGTCCAATTTTACGTTAATTTTTTTCTTTACATTTTTATGCTCTGCCCAACTGCACAAAATAACTAAATTAAAATTAAGATAATTCACTAAATATACTAGATAATCCAAAACTTGTTCGACCAATGTTATGAAACTGAATTTCAGAATAGCAATAATAGAATTGTAACTTATTATTGTGTTCAATATTATCAAAAATATACCCCATAACACACATAATAACGATAACTTATTAGAAGAAGTTTTTGATAAAATAAACGGCGTAAGTCCAAAACATTTTGTTACATAAAGCATAGGCTTTAAAACAGATATTTTTTCATTTATTTCGGCCATTCTATTTGATTGTAGTTCTGCCGTAGTGTAAATTTAATGTTTAATATGTTATTGCTATGTTTCAACGATATCTCAGGTACATAGATTTTGCAACCTTCGGGTTTTAATTAGTTTTATGCTGTGATTTTCTACGAATGATTTTGATTTTAATTTTTGTCGAGAATTATTTATTGAAACGTAACAGTTTGCAAGCTATTTCTATTAATCTGATATATTGATACTGAAAGTAATATTCCTAAAAAAATGTGATATTATAAACCTAATGAATTCAAAACATATTATTGTTACATAAAGTGTTGCCTATATAATCGCCTATAGTATCATTTATTTTGTACATTACATATTTTATTTAGTGGTAATTTTATAATAATTACAGTCTACCATAATAATCGATAATAATAGACCATAAATATGGTCTATTTAATATACTCGTTTTATAATGCCGGTGCGGTGATTTGAACATAAAAACCAATGCGTAACTAACTAGGAGATGACCACTTAGGGGCATTTTTGTAAATTTGACCACTTATGGTGCTGGAAGGTCAGCCTTCCAATAACAATTTCCCAAAGTTGTGGAGAGAGATGCCCAGAAGTTTTCGAGAAAATCGAGTTTTAAAATATTCATACAGAGATATAAAGACTAGAAATATAAGAGTTGGCAATAAGGAGCGTGGTCTAGATGTTAGACAGTGAGGTCTAGTAAACCGTAGGTCGCGGTTTACGCGCTACAGTTTACTAGGTCGCTAGTTCGATTCCCGACGGCTGTAATTTTTTTTTCTTGAATTCATTTTAATTTTCTCCAATACGTAAAAATTGATCGAATTTATGCTTCTTGACTAACAATATTAAGATAAATTAAAAAAAAAAAAATATTTTTAATTTTAAAATTATTATTAAAATTATGGTTTGCTTCTAAACTGTGCGATGACAGGGACATTTTTCAAAATTTTAACGAAGTTTGTTTTCCGATAGACATATTGAAAATAAAATGCTCCTGCAATATTGCGTCATTTGTGCAGTGTGCAAGGTGCCGCGTAACATTTTGTTTCCCTTGCTTTGATGACGGATACCATTCGGGCACCTGTGAAACCCCGACTGTGGAGTGAAAAGTTGCGACACCTTGTATAATTTATTATTTAACTATAAATTATTGTATTGTTTATAAATAAAAGACACATGAATACCTTATACCCGACGTTCTTTATTTTTGTACCAAAATTTCGGTATGTGATGAATGTCCCCAGTTTAGTATTGCGTATGACATCTTGGAGTGGAACATAGCGAAGTATGCTGTTTTAAAATATGTATTTGACAATTGGTTTCTTAATAATCTTAGGCAAAAGGTGACTCTCGATAAACTCGCATTTAAATATTTGATGTGAGGTTCCCATGTCAAACCGTTGTCCAGGATAACACCCAAGTATTTTACCGGATCGTGCTCAGTGCTTCTTCTAAGGCCGAAAATGATTTTTTGTGTCTTCTGGTCGTTAGAGCTTAATTTGTTGCAAATGAACCACTTTTTTATACGCGATTCAGCGATCTGCTAGTTGTTTTGTAGATCACATAGGTTGTGTTCGCTCTCTGTTTTGGCGGTGTCATCCGCAAATAGGATAAAGTTGGATGTGGGACTACAGTTGTTGATATCATTGATATAAATCAGAAATAGAAAAGGAGCGAACACGGAACCTTGTGGAACACCAGTGTCGACGTAGAGACTCGTGGAGATGTCGTTATTGAATTTCACTCGTTGTTGTCTGTTTTTCAGGAACGATTTGACTAGTGAGATGCTGTTGCTGGATAAGTTGTAGTATTCCAGTTTTACGCAATCGAAGGCCTTAGATAGATCGTAAAAGGTGGCATCGGTGAATTTGCGTTCTTCATAATCTGTAAGTATTATCTGAGTGAGTTTATTATTAGCCAGTGAGGTTGATCTTTTGTTTCTGAAACCAAATTGACTGGGATTGAGCAGTTGATTTGACTCGAAATGGTCCGTAATTTGCTGGTTCAAAATTATCTCAAATATCTTCGAAAAAATGGGCAGTAACGCGATTGAACGATAATTGTTGGGATCATCGGCATCTCCCTTCTTAAAAATAGGGATCACTGTTGCAAGTTTGAAAGGCCGTGGAAAATGGTTGTTTTTAATGCAATCATTTATCAGGTTGGTTAATGGAGAAATGATGATATTCTTGATTGTTTTAATGATTTTTGTATTCATGCCGTATATGTCTTTGCTAGTGAAGTTGTTCAATCCGTTGATAGCTTTTCTAACTTGTATGGGGCTGACTTGGCAGAAGGAGAAGCTGGGATCATCGATTGCCGTCAGTAAAGATATGGCATCATCTTTTCCGTTTGGACGATTTTTTACGATGTTGGTGGGGGTATATTGATGAAGAATTCGTTGAAAGCGGTTGCACTAAGTTCTTTTGGTTGGACAGAGTTTGGATTTGGTCGATTTTGTCGTATGATCTTCCATATGGTAGATTGCTTATTCGTGGACCCCAGCTATCAATTGATCATGGGTATCAATCTATCTTTGCTCTTCTTAGCTCGTTTCTGTAGAATGTCTTTGTTGCTCTTAGAGCATCTGTTGAGACCAGATTTGGATGGCGTCTATTAATTTGTCTCATGAAGGACAGTTTTTCACGTAGTTGATGAAGATTGTAGTTGAACCAAATCACCTTCTGTTTTCGACGCGTGGTAGCTATTGTTCTCAGAGGAAAACATATTTCCATACTCATCGAAATTGTGTGCAGAAAGCAGCTCGTTCTAGTATCCAAATCGATCTCCTCGCATTTTAGGAAGTCCCAGTCCGCAGATTTATATAGGGGTTATAAAGACCCCACTCGGTACAGGGAGTAAAGGTTTGCTTTTCGTTTTTCTTTTTGTCGTCGTGAGGCCTCTTTAAACTTAGTTCGAGAACCAAACCAGCATGGTCTGAGTTTATCATGTTGTTGAGATGAACTTTAGCCAAGGGTTGGTCAAAGTTTGAGAAGTAGTTATCCAAACAGAATCCATATCTTGTTGGCTGAAAACTAAGTTGGGAAAGATTATAAGATTGCATCAAGTTTCTCAGGGGCCATCGCCGATACGTCGTTCGTCAGAAATCCAACGTTGAAATCTCCGGAAATCACAATGTGTGGAAAGTGGAACACCTTGTCCAGAACTTGAGATAAAGCACCAAGAAAAGCATCGAAATCTCCCGAGGGAGATCTGTAAACCGTAACAATTACCATACTCCCATACCGTACTGCAGCTGCCTCAATGATAAATTCTCTGTTAAATTCATCCAGGTTAATGGAAAAGCATTCGATGTCAGAGCGAGCATAAATCGCTACCCCACCATGAATATAGTCGGATATGCAAAAATAAGCAATCAGAGTATAGTTACTAATCACTGTGAGAGCCAGTTCTTCAGATAGCAGCCAATGCTCGTCAATGCAGAAAAAGGAGACGTCAACACCGTCAGAGAGCATCTCTAACTCTAATATTTTATTTCTTAGGGATTGGATATTTATATGAAAAACTTTTAGCTGTCTGTCTCGCTCTGCGTTGGATTTTGTGCAGGCTTTATGAACATGGGTGTTTTTATATCATTGTGAAGAGGGTGTCCCTCTACGGTTGTTATCTAGAATTCTTTGGGATTCCGCTGCACCAGAGGCTCGTTCTCGAAAAATATAGGGTCGAACTTCCGTACCGTTTGGCCACATGCTGGGATCCAACGCAGCACTTTTATCTTCCCTTTCAACCCCCAGCTTGAAACAGGCAAAAATGCCCCTGGTTGGTAATGGCTCGATGTGGAAGTTTTTATTTGGGAGCATACCCTCCACATGCCTTCTGATTATATTGGTTTTCGTGCCCTGTTGTATGCGTCCAACAAATAACCACGTTCTTCGCTCAGCAGCAACCAGACCAGAAACAAAATTGCTGGCCACGCCTGTACCATAAATGGATTGACTGTTTCTTCTGCGCCTTACTTTAGTAAATCCATCGTTTATATCTGCTGGTATCTAGTTGATACAAAGGATCAAATCGGACACTTGAATTTGAATTCCCCATATCGGGTGTGTTGGGCTTCCAGCGCTGTTTAGGCTCCTGATTTACTTTCAACTGTGTTCCACTTAAGTTTAAGGGCAATTTATTCACGACCGCCGCAGGTACATAGTTCTCAGATTGCGAGAGCAAACGGGATGTGTTAGTGGTTTCCCGTTGCTTGGTTGTTTGGTCCAAGGATCCTGGTCGCAAGCCACTTTGAGGATGTGGTTTAATATTAGAACCACCACCGGACCAACAAACGAACCATATCTAGGTTTGATTCTTTGAGCACACGAATCTCTCACAAGATCGCATTGTTTTTATCAGCCATGACCCGATCAATCTCACTCCAGAGATGCCCGAACTTCTCAGCGACAGCGTCATTAATCATGTGCTCTACGCTATTCATATTCAATGAACCATCATCAGTGCTCTCCTTTACTTGTGCAAATCTAGGAGACTGCGCCACAAGGTTGTTTGTCAGTTTATCATTAACCACAGGTAGACAATTTTCACAGAACCAAAACAAATTTTTAACTTCAGACAAAGATCTAATATACTTGATCCTTGATTCCAGTGCAGCCAGGATGATATTTATTTTGACAATATCTGCAGTAGATCGACTTCGACTTCACTATGAAGTTATCGGAGCACAGTGAACAGAATTCTCCTTCATTCATCGCAGCGATATGCAAAATTTCAAAATGAAGAATGTTGCACAACAAACAATAATATACTATAAAAAGTCAACTTCTTGACTCGAGTACTCGAATTTCAAATTTAAGAGATTTGCCGGCACCGGTGTACTAGCCACAACCGTGTTAACCTCGAAATAAATGTTTCATTTGCTTTTACTTATTTCAACAACTTCACTCACGTAATTGAGTTTATATCACACTCCAAATCCGAAAAAACACATTGTTTACTGTTATTTAGACTTTTCAAAAAATATATTTCAATCTATTTTACAAAAATTACTATATTACTACACCACAATAAAACGCAACAAAATATCCCAAAAAACCCATATTGGTACTTGTTAAAAGGACAGAACTTTTGAATAAAGTTCGACGTTAAAAAATTGATATTGGTGCCGGTGAGGTTCTACCATGAATAGCGTATCTATACAAAGTATTTGAATGAAGAAAGAATAAAGAAATGACATATTACACAGTAGACTTTTTACTATCCGACCTAGTAGAATCGGTCGGATAATGGAAAGGTTGAAATAAATATCCAAACATGAAACTGATGCCTTCAAACATATCATGTTATTCTTGATTATGATCAAGAATTTCGTAACTATAGTCATAATAGGAAAATGATAATTTATTTCATTATTTTATTAATAAACCGCAACATCAATTTGCAGTATTAATATGGCATAAGATACAATTGTAGTCAAAAACTAAAAAGATATATGTAAAATTTGAAAAGCATTTTATTAACTTATTACAACTTACCAAATAAAGAAATTTCGTATCTATTGTAAATAATCCTAAAGCGGAAAATTTAATTTTATTATGTAGCATTTGTAAAGAAATACAAAAAATCTAAAATAATATAAATTGTTAGTATTGATGCAAAGATACAATCAGATTTTGAGAAATTACTTCTAAATCGTGATCGTTGTTTTGACTTAGAAGTTTCAGCTGCAAAAATAATTCCTTGGTTTTATCTGCCTAAAAATTATAAAAGATTTTACATCAATTAACAAAAATTGATTTAAATGGTTGAGCAAAATTCAAATGCTAATGATTAACTTCATATATTATATCTCTCTTTTCGCATATTATGGGAGACACTTACGACACATTGATATAGCATTTTGAGCTGCATATAAAAAAATTCATCATTGTATCAATTTTGATGGATGATCCCAATAAATATATTTAATATGTTTATTTTTCATCTTGACTTGTGTATAGTTAAGAATTTACTAAATCCACAACACTATTACTCTACAAAATTAAGCGAAGCTTACCTCGATTGAAGTACTGGAACAAATTACAGTAATAACCACAATCGATATTAAGAAATACAATATATACTCCAAGAAAACCATATATATTTGAAGTGGTAAACTATAATTAATATTTATTATAGATGTCATAATAAAAAATGTAATATCCAGTACAAATAGAAATGCTTGCAAACTTAACAAAAGTGTTTGAAACGAATAGATTTTATTTAATTTCTTGCTGATACTCCAAAGATGAGTATACAGTTGTCCAATACTTCTTAGCATTGTCATACTATTCATATTATCTTCATAACTAAATCTGAAAATTAACAAATTCGATATACTTACCTTTCAAAGTTGGTAGTAAAATCTAATAAATGTACTTACGGAGATGGTGACATGAAATTATTGTAACTTTTTGATTTGAAATTATTATTTATCCCAGTTCTTAAAATGTTATTTAGCCATATCAAGCGTTGTTTTAGGATATAGATCAATGCATACAACTGTAATTCAGCAATGACTGTAGCCCAAGTAAAGATACCCCATACGAAATGCATAACAAAAGTAATACTAAACTCATAAAAAACAAAAGATGAATGAGCTGATAAACTAATTGCAATAAGTATAAGAAGGAATGTGACAATGTTGATGTGAAATTTTTCTTTTGTATACTTTTGATGCTGTATTTCTAACATTCTACGCTGGACATCTTCAAAATTTTCTATTATTTATAGGATCTAACATTTTATATTAATATTATTTTGCACATTTACTTTATTTGTTTTAGTTTACCTTTTTATAACCAACCCAATTGTATAAAACTACCAAATTAAAATTAAGACAACCAACAAAGCAAACTAAATAATCCACAACTATTTCAACTATGGTCATAAAAGTTACGTTATTTCTAGAAGCAGAACTAGTTTTGTAGCTAATAATTGTATTTAAAATTATTAGAATAACATTCCAAAATATACAAAATGGTGATAATTTATTTGACGAATTCGTTGATAACGTAAACGGAGTAAATCCAAAACATTTTGTTACGTAGAACATGGGCTTCAAAACTGACATTACAGTGTTTATAGCAGGCATCTTGGTTGTGCTGACTGAAATATTTTGAAAAGCAGTAATTTTATCTACCTAGCAAATTATACAGTATAACATTATAACAAATTATCGAACGTTTAACAAAAATACATTGGTAACAAATTAATAATAAATCACTTATTATGATTGAGATCGTCTGAAGTGATATTTTATTATAATAATATAATTTCCGAATTCTATTTTGAAAATGAACAGGTGTACTTTTTGGTATTTATTTTCATTATTAAACAATATTAATTGTTTTGCAATTTATTATTTTTAAGCTTTATTATTTATTATATTTTCTACTGTTATAAATATGCATAATTTACGTATTAGGTATTAATTTTTACGTTTAACAAAAATAACAGATATGTTATTCGGGAAAAATATACTTTTTAAGGCTTGTTTGCAATGAATTGCAATTAATGCTTTTAAAAATCCAGTGGCGGAATTCTGAGGTGGGGAGAGATAGAGACGATTTAGATCTCAAAAGACATCAATTTTTACATCAAAATATTTTTTATTTATTAAAAACCAAAAATAAATTTGTTTTCGATATTACTTCTACTTTTTAATTAACATATTTAATACATTTTTATTTTGTTGCTCATCCGATGATAATCGTCAGAACCCGCTACTGCAAAGTGCTTTTATTTTTGGTAAATTATGTTTTTACTAATTTTTAATTTCTAATTTTTCATCCAAAATAATGCTTGCAAATTATACAATTTTATTATGCAATTTTGCTTTTGTTTCTTATATAATTCTAAATTAAATTAAATTAAACCAATTAAACTGAACTGAACTAAACTGAATTAAACTGAACTGAATTGAACTAAACTAGAGTGAATTCAAATTAAATTGAATTGAATTAAATTAAATTAAAAATTCGTCATCGACGGAATAAAATAAAACAGCAATGAACAAAAAGTTTTCCTAAAAGTGCATTTAATATAAAAAAAATTTCAGATGATTCATTAAAATTACTGCTAAATTTGAAGTTGCAATGAAATTATCCTCATACATCCTTTAGTCGATGTATTGTGCTGTATACTACTGTAAGTTCTAAAAAACGCTACTTTAATAATAGGTGTACTAATAAACGGCAACATCAATTTGTAGTATTACTACGGAATAAGTTACAATTGCACTAAAAAACTAAAATAAAATATTGAAATCTTAAAAAATATCTTATAATTTCTACTAACCAAATAAATAAATTGTTTATCAATTCTAAATAATCCAAAAGCAGAAAATGTTATTTTGTTGTGCAACATTTGAAGAGAAATACATAAAATCTATAAAAGAATATTTGTTAGTTATTGCAAAAATATCTAATTTTGACGAATTACTTCAAAATCGTGTTCGTTGTTTTGACTTCTCAGTTTCAGTTGCAGAAATAACTTTTTGGTTTCTTCTGCCTGCAAAATTTATTAACGAATTTTAAATTTGCAGCAAATGAAAAGAGTGCACTTCATGAAACTTTTTTTTTTCATTTTAGACGAATCAATCTTTCTACCTGATTTTTACTATAATATGTTCATTTCAAAATCGATCGAAAAAATTTATCGATTTGATTTTATTCAATTGATCGTTCTAAGTCAAACAGAACAGAAAGATAAATGGAATCTATTAAGACCAAGTTCGTTGTTTTCACTTTCATAGAAAATGTCGAAATTTAAACTTGTTCTGAACCATAATATGTCCTACCGCGGACATGTTGTCGAGCGTTAGCGATGAGGCAAAACCCCCAAGCAGCGTAAGCAACAGGTAGGATTTCTCATACATTAGGTAAGTATTTCGAAATTTTCTGTGAAATTAAAGCAAAACTGGAGAAAAATTATGTTAATTCTTTTTATATTTTGTCACACTTGATATGGATAACCCTTATTGCTTACCTCGTTTGTAGTATTGGAACAAATTACATTAATAACAATACTTGATAATATAAAAGACAATGTAAATCCTACATATATCAAGTAGATTTTAAGTGGTATATGAAATCTACTATTGATTATAGTTGTCAGAATAAAAAATATAGCATTCAGTATAAACACAAATGTTTGAAAGCTTAACAAGAGTATTTGGAATGAGTAGGCTTTATTTAATTTTTTACTTATACTCCACAACTGTGAATACAATACTGCAACTCTTCTTACCCTTACCCTTATCATATTCATGTTATTTTCATAAATCGATCTGAAAATTAATGATCTACAGATTTAAATTAAAAAAAAAAAAAAAGACATCCACTTACTGAGAGAGCGACATGAAAACAATGTTTCCTTTTGAGTTTGGTTTGTCATTTACTACAGTTCTTAAAATTCTATTTAGCCATACTAAGCGTTGCTTGACAATGTAAATCAATGCATAAAATTGTAAATTGACAATTATTGTAGCATGAGTAAAAATACCCCATAAGTGCTGCACAATAAAGGGAGTTTTAAACACATAAGTATAAATAACACTCATATAAGTTGTTATTCCAAAAACATAAAATACAACGCAAAATGTGACAATGTTGATAATTAGGCCTTCTTTCGTATACTCTTTATTGAGACGTAGAAATTTAAGATTTAATTCTAATATTCTGTTGTGAACCTTTTCAAGATTTTCTATTATTTCTAAAATCTAATTTTAATATTAGTTTCCACGTTTAGTTTATTTGTTTTGCTTTACATTTTTATGGGCTGTCCAACTGCACAAAACTGCAAAATTAAAGCTAATATAATCCAAACCATATACTAGACAATCCAAAATTAATTCAACTAGAGTAGCGAAAGTTATTTTACTTCTACGGTCAACAAAAGAATAGTAATTAATATATGTATTTAATATCATTAGAAAAACACTCCAGAATACACATAATAACGATAATTTATTTGATGATTTTGTTGATAATGTAAACGGAGTAAATCCAAAAAATTTCGTTATGTAAAACATTGGTTTTAAAATCGACAAAACAGTATTCATTTTAATTAAGCGTTACAGCAGTATCAGCTAAACTATTTTCACTGGTATAGTAATTTTATCTATTAATATAATAGTATAAGTTGTAATAGACCCTGACAATTTTTCATAACAATCGTATAATTATATAATTATTATACAAATATTATTAAAACTATTATCGGGAAGTGAAAATAACAAATTATCGAAAGTACTTATTATCTAGTATACACAATTACCATCTATAGTCGTATATTAATTTATTATAATTATTTATTAGTAATATAATATAAAGACCAGTTTAACTTGCTAAAGAAAATATAAAACGTTAAGATGTTTTTCAGGAAATTTCAAAATTAATCTTTGTATCAATTACGATGAGAGATCCCACTAAAACTAATTTTCGGCTTCAAATGAACTGTACTGCTTTTAAATACCTGCTCAATGTTCTTCTAAAATATTGATATGGTTAATATCGAGTAAAGCTAGGTAAACCACGTGTGAATCGATTAAATCAAAATAAGGAAGAGATGGCTAGTTTAAAAAATAAAAAACTAATTTTTATTAGTATTGCTATAAAATAATTGTCAACCTATCCAAATAAGATAGTAAAAAGCAATCTATTGCTATGTACCTTGAAGTAGGGATCTAAAATTTACAAGATGTGAAGTAAGCCGAACGTTGTATAATTGCCTTTATCGAATTGCGCATGGCTCTAGCTTATTACTCAACAAGTACTCTTCACTTACCCTTAGTCTTAAAAATAGTGCTAATGTTTATTACCGTTCGCTTTCTAGAGATACGAAGCAAATTGATATAAACCAAATCTATTATCGGAATATTTACAGGTACGTAGTACATAAATGATGTATATAATTGATGATATAATGTTGCCTAAATGTGTTTTAATTTGTAGAGATGTCAGCGTGTTCTTAAAATTAAACTAAGTATACGAAGATTATCAGATCTGAATTAATAATGGCCAAATAAATTTACTACCTTGCAAGGTTTAAATAATCCTGATTGTAGTTGATAGCTGCAGACACTTGTAAACATGGATAACCGTAATTCGTAGCACTTGTAACACAGACACAAATACGAAGCAGAATAATCACAAAGTTCTTCTTTAAAACAAAACATAAATTTCGCACTAAGATATTTTCTTATACACATAGGATATCGTTAAAGAATTCATTTCAAATTAATCGTTCCATTTAAAATTTTCGAATTTGTAGGTAACACATTCTTCCGTTGAACACCACATTACGATTTGGAATAACTTTAAGAGTACCCTTTTGTTTTAAAACAAAAGTTAGGTTAGGTTAACACATCCTTCCCGGACAAACGACAAAATAGTACTGAATTGTTTTAAAATTTTTGTCAAAATCATATTACTCTTGACATACTAATTTTAAAAATTTGCACCAATATTAATGAAATTTTACAAATATGTTCCTTTCAACTCCCTATATATGTGGAAAAATTTTGAGTTCAATAGCTTCAGCCGTTTCTTCAAAAATAATTAATTACTTTTGGAAATTTTAACACTGCAATATTTCCAAAATTTTCTTTAAATTTTAATTTGTCCGATGTCTTTTGTACCTCGAAAATTCGGGCTCTTTCTTTTCGTATATTTAATTGCTCTGTATCTTCTATATTACTTAAGTAAAAAATGTCCATAAGTACTGTACAAAAAATGGAATTTTGAACTTCTTGAGAAAAAACAAGACCCATATAAGTTGATACTCCAAATATAAAATAAATTACAACAAAAAACGTGATAAGGTTGATTTTTAGGCATTCTTTGGTATACTCTTTATTGAAACGTAATTCTAATACTCCCATGCGAACTTCTTCAAGATTTTCTATTACTTCTAAAATCTAATTTTAACATTATTTTCTACATCTAACTTATTATTTGTTCTGATTTACATCTTTATAGACTGTCCAACTGCACAAAACTACTAAATTAAAGTTAAGACAATTCAAACTTAGTAATAGATAATCTAAACTTAATTCAAGTAGAGTTACGTCAGTTTCATAATGCTTGTTACGGACAACAAAAGAATTGTAATTAATAATTGTATTTAATATTATTAGAATCATACCCCTGAATACATCAATTATCGATAATTTATGTGACGAAGTTTTTGATAATGTAAAAGGAGTAAATCCGAAAAATTTTGTTATATAAAGCATTGGCTTTAAAACCGACATTACAGTATTAATAGTAGACATTCTAATTGATTACAACAATATCGACTAAAATATTTTCGATAGGAATAATTTTATCTAGCCTACAAGCTATAATAGAGCAAAAAGAAAATTATTCAAAGTTAAAAAAGTTTTAACTACCCAGTATTTAATACAAACTAACTAATCATCCAAAATTAATCATAAATTGAGATTGAGATTGATTTAGTTCGTATTAAAATTTTTATTAATAAACTGCAACATCAATTTGGAGTATTAGTACGGCATAAGTTACAATTGCAGTCCAAAACTGAAAATAACAATTGAAATTTTGAGAAACTTATTATAACAGCCTTACCGAATATATAAATTTCTTATCTAATGTAAATAATCCAAAAACGGAAAATTTTATTTTATTGTGCAACATTTGCAGAGATATACACATAATCTAAAATAATATTTGTTAGTTATGGCAAAAAAAAATCTTATTTTAATGAATTACTTCAAAATCGCATTTGGTGTTTTGACTTTGTAGCTTCAATAATTGTAGAAATAATTCTTTGGTTTTTTCCGCCTGTAAAATCAATAAATTTTAATGCAACAAACTTTTTCTATTGAACTACACTTCTATTTTAAAATGATTTTTGTGTTGATTGTTAAACATCTTAAAAATTAATCATTGTATCAATTGTGACGGGTGATCCCAATGAAACATTTTTTATTCAAATATGTATGTTGTGGTTGCTTTCTACTCTCATTCTACATATTCTACTCTCTCATTATCTAGTATCTGGTTATTTAAAACTACCAAAGTTAAAAAAACTTAGTAAATTAAACAACATTCACCTCGTTTGAAGTACTAGAGCAAATTACAGTAATAACCACAATCGACAGAAAGAAATATATTATAAGCTCAATGTAAAGCACGTAGATTAGCAGTGGTATACCAGAATTATTATTTATTATAGTTGTCAAAATAAAAAATATCAGATAAAATATAAACAACAATGCTTGCAACGATATCAAGATAATTTGGAAGGAGTAGGCTTTATTTATTTTTTGACTGATGCTCCATAGTTTATTATGCAATACTGCAATCTTTCTTACTATTATCATATTCATATCAGTTTTATAAATCAATCTAAAATTTAAAAAACTCGGCAAACTATTAGGTATAAAATGCAAGAAATCTACTTACTGAGAAATTGAAAACAAATTGATATTGCTTCTTGATTTTGTGTTGTCGTATATTACTGATCTCAAAATTTTATTTATCCATACCAAACGTTGTTTAAGGATGTAAACCAATGCATAAAATTGTAATTCGACAATAATTGATGCCTGAATAAAAATATTCCACATGAAATGCATAATGCATTTAGTATTGCAGTTGTTATAACGAACAATAACTGCATAAGTTGATACCCCAAGGGCATAAAACACAGCTAAGAATGTGGCCATGTTGATGTTCAAGCTTTCCTTATTGGAACGTAGGAATTTAAGATTTATCTCTAATATTCTGTGGTAGACTTCTTCAAGACTTTCTATTACTTCTAAAATCTAATTTTAATATTATTTTGCACTATTACTTTTTTTTTGGTTTACATTTTTATATACAACCCAATTACACAACATCACCATATTAAAGTTAAGATAATTTATGAAACATACTAGATAATGCAAATTTGATTCAACTCCAGTTTTAAAATTTCTGGTATTCTTACGAGCAGAATAAGCATTATAACTGATAAAAGTATTTAATATCATTAGAATTACACTCCAGATAGCACATAATATCGAAAATTTATTTGAAGAATTTGTTGATAATGTAAATGGAGTGAATCCGAAACATTTTGTTATGTAAAGCATTGGCTTTAAGACCGACATTACAATATTTACATCGGGCATTTTAATTATTGATTACAACTGAGCCGAGTAGTATTTCTATAGTAGTAATTTTATTTACACAAAAAGCTATAATGGAGCATAACAAATAAGTAGTTACGTAGGCAGATCCTTAACTACCTATTATTTACAATGTCATTACTATTATTAATACTACTGTCAGTTATAATAAATTATTATTATCGTTACTACTAAAGTTATCATTACGATGAAGATAGTATGGTAGCCAAAATTAAAGCTACAGAAACAGAATGGTCAAAACGTTCTGCGATAATAATTAAACTTACAGTGTAGGTTATTTGTGAAAACTTATAAACATGTTCAACTTTAAAATCAATAATTATGTAATGAACCTAATTAAAACATAATTTATAATTTATATTTTGATTGTTTATTATAAAGGTATTATTTATAAATTCACCAGGTATTTATTAATATTTCTTACCTTGCATTTATGTAGTTTCTTCAATTTTAAAATAGTAATTTTTCTCAATTTCTGGATGCTTCTTTTGCATTTTATCGTCAGATTCTATTTCTAGTTCTAATTCGCTTATTTGCCTTCTACATATATGTTCCATTTTAATTAGATGTTCAAATATTTCTTGATTAGATATTCGTACTCTGTCGGGATCAACAAAGTAAGTTATACATTCATCAAAATGTAAGAAACCTAGTAGATGATATCGAAATTTGACAATGACTTCCAAAATCTTCATATAATGTTGGTGCACAGTTCGGCATATTGTACCATACAGGTTGAAAGAATCGGCAAAATCATAAAAATATTCTACAAATTCGATTTCCTTAACTCTAATCGTATATATGATTGGACCGTTAATACTGTTCTTGACATGAATTTTTTGAAATTTACCTCGATCTAAAGGACAAGTAGGATGTATTGAAGATTTCATCCATATTTTAATACATTTTGCACAGAAATTATGCAAACACGTATCAGGGCAGCCTATTTCTTGATTCACTAGTGGTTCTAAGCAAATACGACAAGTTTCTATTATTTCAGAAAACTTTGTTAGCATATCTTTGTTATCATTAATCTATTAGCTTCTTCCTACTTTAAATTTTCTAATTAAGTGTTCAGGTACTGAACATATTATGTATTGGTAACTCGAGACTCCATTTCCATTAAGTTGGCATAGACCACATCGATGTCCTACATTTAAAAATTAAATATTAGAAATAAATTCAAACAGCTCAAACCTGAGCAGTAGGACGGTAGCAAACATTATAGAAGCCCCTTTCTTCTACATGTGTCTGATAACTTTTAGATATTATTAAATTAAATATTACTATACCTAGAGACATTCCAAGGAGTTTCATTATCGTTGAAATCAAACCTTTCCCCCGGAGGGGGGCGGGCTAATGAAACTTTTGGGGGGGAAGGGCATTTTTTTAATAATTTTTTTTTTTTATTAAAATACAAAGAACCAAGAATACATGTTTATTTTAAATTTTGGTTTTAATTTAAAATGTAATGTTGCGTTTTATATTTAAAATTTTTACATGCTTCTACAAATTCACCCTGGGCACCCCCTGAATTTAACACTGATTATCATAAGCCATCTATGTAAAATTGCATATCCGTTTAAACTATATAAAGCCAAAAATTCAAATACAAATCAGTTTCAATGGTAAATAAATACAACTTTCAACATAAATGGAAAGCAAAAGGAACGATAAATCAACCCAGATGTGATCATATCAAATTTAATTCACGATATCTTCAACTTTCAACTTCAAATATTATAAATTTTAATATATGTACATCATCTGTAGGTACCAATTTAATTATAATTTTCAAAACCTTTAAATTTAATTCCAAGTTTTCCAATATTAAAATCAAAAACTTACTCACTCGGAATAAAATCAATTTATTCTCAAAATAACTATTTCAAACCAAAATATCAAACACTTTCTCAGGAGACAAACCTATCCTCGTCCGTAACTGCTGGTAATTTTTTTTGCCAGAAACCTGGTTTCCCCGCCGAATTGTTACCACTTCAAGTAGTTGGTAACAAAACTAGAAAATTCAAACATATTTAAAAATTTTAAAACGAAATAAAACCTTTACAAAAAATCTACAATTAATAAAATAAATCAATTATTATCTTAATTTTTAGGATAGTTACAAAAGAAAATGAGCGATAACTGCAAATCGCCGAAATGAGATTCTTACACTCAGTAGCAGGTTTTCAAAAACTGATAGGAACTGATAGGATAGGATATAAGAAATGAGCTTAAATGAAAAGATAAAAGAATACAGATGAGCATGAAGGGATCACCTAGAACCTAGATAGAATAGAGCACACCATGATTTATGGTGGTTATGATTTATCAATTGAACGATAAATTATCTGAGTAGATGGCGTAACTATAATATATATTCGGAATTTAATTGTAACTAATTAATTAATATCAACAATATTAAATTCAAAAAAATATAAGAATAATGCAATACGTAGTAAATCAAAATTCAAAAAATAAAACACATAACAGGTTTGAATTAAGAATATTTGAAATTATGAAAAATTCGTAATACGATAGTACAATATAACGTTATTTCATGGTTATTTCCACTCTTCAGTTGTACATAATCGTTTAAATTGAAAAATAAGAAAAATTTCGAACTAAACAAAAATATAGATTAACGTGTACAAAATTGACTTACCATAACCTCCAAAAATTATCAAAACTGAGCTTGTTACATGAAGTATGAACAATTTAAAAATGATTTGAACAAGAAATTCATTTACCTAGCACTGCTAGGGTGAAATCCGAGGGCACTGCCCTCTTTGTGCAACTGTTTTTCTTTGCTCCAAATCTGTTTTCATTTGTTTCAAATCATTCTGGAAAAGATATAGTTGAAGTTATGAGCGTAAATTCTGGAATCAAACCCCGGACTCGGCTGAATTTCTTGTCACAGCCCAGACCTCTGGTGAACATTAAGCGGTGGATCGAAATACTTAAAATAAGTCTAGAGCTTCAGTTCAAAGTGGACCTTTAAGCAATTTACATTTTACCTTCTTCATGATGACGCAATGTATTTATGTGGAAAGTTTCGTTGAATGATACCCGTTACATTTACTCTATCATTCGCGAATAAATATAGTTGGTATAGAAAATTTTGAAAACCAAAAGTTTGTATTCTTTCGGTGTACAGGGGTAGGCGCTCGAAGTGTTACCAACTTCACGCTGTTGTAACAACCGACTTTTGAACAAAACGACTTTTGACAAGCGTCAGTCTGTTATGTTGTTTACAAGCCTACGGAAGCATATCGTTTTACATCGCAGTTAAAAAAAGTTTTAATTTTTAGAAAAATAAAAAAAAATTTTTGCAGATTCATTTCTTCCCAACAATGGCCACCATATACCCCGTACTTAAACCCAATGAATTTTTCGATACGGTCCATTTAAAAGGCTAAAATATTCAGTAAAAAATATGAGACGGTCGACACCCTAAAGATTGCTCTTTGCCGTGAAATGGGCAACATACAATCAGGACACATTCTTGCAGCGTGTGAATCCTTTCCGGGCAGACTCAATGCTATTAACTAAATTTAAAATGATTTTATGATAAACTAAAGTTCTCAAATAACAAAAAAATAAAAATTACAAAATTGCAGCATTTTTAATAACACTTCGTGAGCCTACTTCTGTATTTTATGAATTTTATGAAAGTCGCCATGTTGTTGACCATTGGTAGTGCCACAAGCGCCACCTACAGTACGGTAAATCGGGAATAGGAAGTTTTCGAGTTTTCACATTTGTTTGATTATTTTATAATCAAAATAGGGTGGCTAGTTTTTTCAAACTTTTAACCCTTTAAACTTTTATTTTAAGTTGGCAAATAAACAGAATTTGAATAAAAAGGTTTATCATTTTATATTACAGGGTAGATTAATATTGGTTGTCAAAGAATCTAATTATTACGAAACAGCGTTTCTGGAACTCGTTTGGAATGGCTATTCTGCACTCGGGGACCGTCACCCTCGCCTAAACGGCTCGGGTGACAAACTTTTCCCTCGTGCAGAATATGCCAATTCCTAACTCGTTACAGAATATACTATTCTACTTGCGCATGTATTAAATTCTGTACCAATCGAGTTCCACTGTATTCATTTGCTACTGAACCTGATAGCGAAGATAAATTAATATTACTTAAAAGTTTCACTACTTCAAAATATTATTTTTTTTCTATACGTTGTATAGAAGCCTAAAAACACTTGATAAACAAATATTCATAAATTAATATCGTTCATAATTTTTTTGTCTCATTAATAATATGAACTGTTTATCAAATATGTACATAAATCTGATGAATAAAATCACTCAAAGGACATACTGATTCATTTTATTGATGATTGGATTCGTGCTTATGATGGATGTGTTCATAAATATGATGAACATCATCATTGAAACGACTTAATCGTTTATCAAATTGAGGATTGCATTCATAATTTATTATAATGAACACGAGTTCATAAACACGATTAACGGGTTCATAAATATGATGAATAAATTCATTTATGCTATGTACTCGTTCATTATATTGATGATTGTATTGAAGTTGAAGTTGTTTTTTATACTGTTCAAATAAATAATCAATGTAGCTCTGAATTTTATGTATTGTCAAAATAATAAATCTTAATTCGTTTCATATTAAAAGCTGGTCGACTTTTAAATATCTATAATAGGTTATGGGCCTATATTAAAGTCGATTGAATCGCGAATTGAGTAAATTGAGATATCATGGACCTAGCAAAGAATATCAAGATTTTGGCTAACGAGTCAGGCTGGCCAATATGGAAAAGAAAGATTCGAGATATTCTTGATTACCATGACGGAGCTCTTTCTGTAATCGATGGAAAGTTGAAAGCGCCGGAACCTCTTGCAAATACCGCAACGGATGCTCAAATCAAGAAGCACAAGGAGAGCTGTGATTTGTACCGGAAGGCGAATAGTTTTGCAAAGTCGATGTTAACCAGTTCCATATCTGATGAAGTTTACCAGAAAGTAATGGACAAAGAAACAGCGCAAGAAACTTGGGAAGCATTGAAGACACAGTTTGAGGCGTCTTCAAAGGACCAGTTATTCAAAATTTGTACAGACTTCTTCGCTTTTCTTTGGAATAAAGAACAAGATGTTTCAACACATGTAGCTGTACTGCGAAGGTTGTGGAGTGATTTGAATGAGGGTCTAAAGGCAAGAAAGGAGGACGCTCTTCCAGATTTGATGC
The DNA here is from genome assembly GCA_949152465.1 of Cantharis flavilabris. Lineage (NCBI taxonomy): Eukaryota > Metazoa > Arthropoda > Insecta > Coleoptera > Cantharidae > Cantharis > Cantharis flavilabris. Next base: position 47,426,106 of record OX424436.1, read on the forward strand.
TAGTATGCAAGACATTGAATATCCTACCGAGCAAATTCGACGTTTTCAAATCGAGCTGGATGCTACTCACGAGAAACGAAGATAAGACATTTGAAGAATTGTCAGCTCAGTTAAGCATGTTCGAGAGGAATTTTGGCAAAAAGAATGTTGAAGAAAAAGTTTCAGAAAAAGCTCTTGCGGCTGGAACCAGTAGTCGATTTAAAAAGCAAAGAAATTTCTGTAATTATTGCAAACAGAAAGGCCATTGGGTTAAAGACTGTCAAAAATGGATCGCAGACGGGAAGCCTCCTAAGCCAATCAAGTCTAAAGTTGCTGAAGGTAACGCTGTTGATTCTCGAATTGGTCTTGTGTCTATTTGTGATGAAGTTATGATAGTAGAATCAGAATCAAACGATTGGTGGATCGACAATGGTGCTACGCGTCATCTCACAAATTGCTCTACAAACTTCATAAAATACAGAGAGTTTCAAAGTCCAAGAACAATCAAGACAGCTGGAAAACAATCTATCTTAGCTTATGGACAAGGAGATATTAAGATTTATTCGGATGTTGATGGTGAGTTCAAGATGTTCGATTTAAAGGATGTTTGGTATGCGCCTGAAGTTTCAAGAAATTTGTTTTCCGTCCTTGCTGCTCAAGACAGAAATCCTAATAGCCAGTTTGTGTCAACAATCACAAGATGTCATCTCAAAGTTGGATCAACCACATTAGTTCGTGGAGTTCGCCAAGAGCACGGATCTTTATTCAAAGCTACAATCAAGACAATAAACCCTGAAGATGATTCTGAAGTCAATTTAGCTGCAACAGGAAGATCAGTATTACAGCTTTATCACGAAAGATGGGGTCATCAAGATAAAAGGTATGTCGAAAAAAAACTTAAAAAAGATTTAGGTGTGAAGGTGAAACTTGAAAAGGTCATTTGTGAACCATGCATGTATGGTAAAGCTCATCGTTTATCTTTGGCACAAAAGTGAAGGCTACACAACCAGGAGAGTTAATTTCTACAGATGTATGTGGACCATTTTTTGATTCATTTGCCAAGAAGAAGTATCTAGTTGTTTTCAAGGATAGTTACACCAAGTTTAGGTATGGGTTCCCTACAGTAAGGAAGTCGGAAGTGAAAGACGTTTTGAAAGGCATGATCGCTCACGCTAAAGTTCATGGTCATACCCTCAAAGAGATGTTCAGCGACAACGGAGGTGAGTTTGACAATAACGAAGTTCACGCAATTCTTAAAGAAAACGGTATTACTCCGAGATTTTCCTGCCCCTACATTCCAGAGCAAAATGGGGAGTGTGAACGTGAGAACCGAACAATCGTAGAGATGGCTAGAACCTTCATGTATTCGACTAAAGGGGTTACGTTTCCTCAAACTTTGTGGGCAGAGTTTGTCACTACAGCAGTTTACATTCTCAACAGAACAGCAAAGTCATCAGAAGAGGGAAAGACTCCCTATGAGCTTTGGTTAGGTAAGAAGCCTAGAATCAAACATCTTCGTATCATCGGATCCACCTGCTATGTTCATATTCCGAAGCAGAAGAGAAAGAAAATGGATTCGAAAGCAATTAAGGGTTATCTTGTTGGTTACGATGGTGATGAACGCTATAGAATCTATGTTCCAGAGAATAATCGGGTTGTAGTATCCAGAGATGTTTATTTTCAAGAGGAAACTAGAGAATGTGAAAAGTCTACATCAAGCTGTGTTCAACAAGACAACTTAGTATCATTTCCATTGAAAGATGTTCAACAACCGTTAGCAGAACCTGTTGAAGACGAAATGGTTGACAAGGATGAAGAACATTTTGAAGAGCAAGGAGAGCATGATGACAATATTCGTCGTTATTCAAGTACAGACGAGTATGAGATTGGAGCAGACACAGATTTCGAAGATCAAGGGGAAAAACCGACAGCAACGAGAAGCTTACGAAATCGTGCAGAGCTGAAGAAACCGAATCGTTATGATGAATTTGTTATGGAAGCTCAAGAATTCATGAATCATTTAGACGCACCAGAAACGTTTGAAGAATCTCTGCGAAGTGTCAACAGTACTGAGTGGCAAGAAGCCATGAAGAAAGAAATGTCATCGTTAGAAGAAAATCAAACTTGGGAGTTGAATAAGTTACCAAACGGCTTCAAGGCTATTCCATGCAAGTGGGTCTATCGAGTGAAGATGAATTTGGACGGAAGTGTTGACAAGTTTAAAGCTCGTCTAGTCATTAAGGGATTCAGTCAACGATACGGTATAGACTACAATCAAACATTCAGTCCTGTGGCTAAGATGACAACAATTCGTTCAATTCTAAGTATTGCTGCCAGTGAAGGAATGTTCCTATCTCAATTTGACGTAAGTACAGCTTTTTTATATGGGGAATTAGAAGAAGATATTTACATGCAGCAGCCTGAAAGGTTCAAAGATGGTACAAACAAAGTCTGTAAGCTGAAGAAAAGCCTTTACGGACTAAAGCATGCTCCACGTTGTTGGAACAGACGCATAGGTAAATTCTTCTTAAAATTAGGATTCAAAGCTAGTGAAGCCGACCCATGTATGTACATCAGAGAACAAAACGGTAAGAAACTGATTGTTGTACTTTACGTTGATGATGGACTTCTAGCTGCAAATGACAAGCAAGATTTAGATGTTTTTATTGAAGAGTTGAAGCGAGAGTTTAAGATTTTTTCGAAAAGTGCTGATTATTTTTTGGGGTTAGAGATTCGAGAGGAAGATGGTTCCATCAAAATTAATCAAAAGGCGTATGTTAACAAAAGTCTTGATCGATTTAACTTTTCGCAGTGTAAAAGCGTTTCAACACCTATTTTGAAGGGAGTAGATGAAAGTAGTTGCGCTAAAGAAAATCAAAGTTTCCCGTACAGACAAGCTGTTGGAGCATTGATGTATCTTATGCTCGGAACTAGGCCGGACTTAGCTTATACTGTAGGATTCTTGTCAAGATCTTTAGAGAATCCAAATGGTGAAGATATTACTCGAGTTAAGAGAGTTTTTCGTTACATATCTGGAACTAAAGAGACAGGGATTACGTATGGGCGTAAATCCAACATTTTCAAACTTGAATGCTTCAGTGATGCAGATTTCGGAGGTTGTTTGAAAACAGGGAGATCAACTTCTGGAGTAGTTGTGAAATATGCTGGAGGTGCTATTTCATGGTTAAGTCAACGTCAAACAATGGTATCTACGTCAACAACAGAAGCAGAGATTGTGGCTGCTAATGAGGCAACCAAGGAACTTATTTGGTTGAACAGATTGTTTTCCGAAATAGTCTGCTTGAAAGAAAATCCAATATTGTTTGTTGATAACACAGTGCATTAAGGCTGGCACAGAATCCTGAATTCCATCGAAGGTCCAAGCACATTCAAATCAAGCATTTCTTTTTTAGAGAAAAAGTTATGGAGGGATCAATTGACATTGATTACATTTCAACAGAAAATCAATTGGCTGACCTGATGACAAAGCCACTAACAAGTAGCAGATTAACTATGTTATGCAGAGAAATCGGAGTTAACTAATTGATTCATAAAAACAGGAGGAAGTATTGAAGTTGAAGTTGTTTTTTATACTGTTCAAATAAATAATCAATGTAGCTCTGAATTTTATGTATTGTCAAAATAATAAATCTTAATTCGTTTCATATTAAAAGCTGGTCGACTTTTAAATATCTATAATAGATTGCATTCAAAATTATGATGAACGGGTTCATAAATACGATGAATGCGGTCATAAATATGATGAAGATAATTATTCTTTTCTGGGCGCGTTTACAGGCTTTTTTGGCAAATTGCCTCGGTGGTTTGCCATTGCCTTCCGAGGGAAGCCTACAGATCTATCTTGGGAGTAGTCAGCTACTCCTGGTCACCGACTGTGACATGGAGGTTGTTTTTACCCTGGTCTTTTTTAAATTTTTGCTAACTTTGGACCGGTCAACTCGGCCACACCAACAGCTTAATATGAATCAGAAAGAAGTCTACCTATTTGTTGTAGAAATATCAAGGCTTATAGATAAATAGTATACATATATTAAGTAGATATTTTATTTTTTTTACAATAAATTTACAAATTCAAATTACTCATGTTTCCAGCTACCAAAGGTAATGTATCTTCTTCTAACAACGCGGGGTTCGCATAATTAAAATTTTCAAATAGCGAATTATCTCCATTAAAAGGTTTATTCACCAAACTATTTGGATCCAATTTAGCAACGTCACTTTTCTCCTGATTGTGAGGTAAAATTGGTGGTTTTTCCTTGCGTAGAAAAACACAATCCCAACATGTGTTTTTAAAAAATTGATGATTCTTAATATCTCCACGTGTTCCCAGTCGTACCATTGGGTTAATTTCAAATAATTGAACAATTAGGCTTTCAGCTTCTAATGTTAAATTTTCCGGCTTTAAGTAGTTGGTATAGTCGGCTTTAAAATATTCCTTTCTAGTTACTTTAAAAGGTTTTTAACCCACCACCATCACGTAAAAAAGGACGCCCAATGACCACCAGTCTGCCGGAGTTCCATGACCTTTCTTCGCAAACACTTCAGGTGCAACATAAGAAGGCGATCCGCATATTGAATAAGATAATTTTCCATCGCCCATATTCTCTTTACTTAAACCGAAATCTATAACTTTTACGTGCCCTTGTCTATCCAATAAAATATTTGCAGGTTTCAAGTCACGGTAGATAATGCCTTGTGAATGTAGATATTGTAAAGTCAAAACAATTTCCTTAATGAAAAACGAAGCGTCTTTTTCTGATAACACCTTCCTATTTTTTAAAATTGCGTTTAGTTCACCTCCACACAAATATTCCAAAATATAGAAAATCGATGCACTATTTTGAAAAATATAAAACAATTCGACGATAAAAGAATGCTTAACACTCATCAAAATGTTTTTCTCTGTATGACGGCTGGTTTTACGTAATTTTGTCAAAGATATTTTATCTAAAACTTTCATCGCGTAAATTTTGTTAACATCCCTTCCATTCTTCTTCTTCACTTTGTATACCTTGCCAAAACCACCTTTACCTACAAACTGCAAGAGTTCGAAATCATCTTCTAAAATGTTGGTGACTTGGGTACTCGTTTTGCTGCCTGAAGCACCATCTAGCCGGGAGTCGCACGAATGAAAAGTTTGTAATGACGAAGAACTCATTGTTTAATTTGTTATTTTTGTTATAATAGTTTAATTATTTTTATTATGATATATTTTAATTTTAATTTTTAGTAATTCGCTTTCTGACTTATATAACATTATTATCATTTTTTACGGGTGGTATTATGTTTTGAAAAAAAAATTGAAATACTTGTTATTGCGAAATTTTAAACTAAAATATAAAATACAGAGCTAATCAAAACTGTGGATTATTTTTTTGAATTTTATACCCTTGTTTAAACAATTTTTCTTAAAAGTTTAAAATAATTATTAAATGTATAGTTAACATTACTTTTTCTGCCTGCGACGGGAGGCACTAAATTTGTACTTTAGCGCCGTTTGTCTATTAGTTATTATTTATTTTTGTAAAGCAAAGTTTTTATTTATGACTATATCAGCTCATGAGGCATTTAGTTTGAACTCAAACTAATTTTTCTGTAGCAAATCATGTGGTACCAGTTGAACAGGGCCGTATTTAAGATTTATAGATCCCTAGCCTGCATCCCTGGCGCGGACTCTACCAACTTTTTTTTAAACAGTCTTTTTGTGGTGCGGGCACCACAGTGCAACTTTTGCACACTACTCGCAACAACAAATAAATTTTTGAAATGTCAAAAGCATTTCCTTACGTCAAAGGTCTGACGTCTTGAAGTCATGTTTACTTTTAGTATTATATTTTTAACGTTAATTTTAAAAACAACTTTGTTGGGGCATAATTCATATGAAAAAGTGGGATCGCATGATCGAATAAAACTGAACAATGAGTTAAATAGAGAATATAAACAAGCTATATGCTGTAAGAAAAAATTAAAATGCTGCAACGTGCAGCTACCCAATCTTCCAAATATAGAAATAAAAGCAATTTTAGTTCACTGCCCTAACGTGAGACCTTGCGCAAAAGACGAAACTTTGAGAAGAAAATATGAACCGGTATGTGCAGTACGTGAACACAACATTAGACAATTTGAAGGTTTTGACGAGGACGAACCTTTGTCGGACTTATCTCTAAGAGACTGTCGAAAGAAGCTGATGATAACAATAAGAATTTCAAAACACGAATTCGATCCTTTAAAAAACCATTACATAATTGTAGATCATGTTTACGATCCAACAGGAGGAAAATATACCAGAATTTTTACTCCATACATTTTAAAAATCAGACAAGAACCAACCACCCAAATGTACGGATTAAAGTTTCTCCACGTTGTCAACTCAAAGGCCAGCGAAAAAATTTACAACAAACGCTCTTTTAATTATAAAGGATGCGATGTGTCACCATCAAATCCAACTTGTGGAAAAATAAAGTACAATGGTGAAATTATTCCATACAGTGAAGGATTTTGTTGTTCTTGTGATCAAATAACCAATTTCCTTAAACAACCACAATCGTTACCCCAAGTTGCTGAAGATATGGTAAATTTCGGAGATCCACGTTTCTTGCTAGGCGGTCTCGAATGTCCAAAAAACTTAAAAGGATCAGATAGCATTAACCAAGCTACAGATTTGATACCAGAAGAAGACGAACACGAAACACCTCTTAAGGATGAGGATAATGCTAATTCAGCGAAAGAATGGGTTTCCCCCCTAAAAAAGATGAAATATCATAATCTGTGGTCAAACACGATGACCGTAAACCATCCGAATTCTGCTAAAAACTACACTGTGAAAATATACACGTCAAATTTGAAGAGTCAATATTTTGACCCGGAGCCGGAAAAACATAGTAAACATAAAGGCAAAACCAGAAGCGATCGTGCAGGTGTTGATGCTTTAAAGTTAACAGAAGATTTAGATGAAGAAGATGAAGAAACACTTGGCGATTCCAGGCAACGAGAAGATATTGATTCTCTATTAGATTACGTCAGCGATCAGAGCATGGAACCAATAAACCAAGAAATCAGAAAGTTAGATTCGATATTGAGAGCCAGAAAAGCAATACGTAGTCGTTTGGAAAGACGTCAGGTGCAAGCTGGTGGTATTCAAAAACGTGGCGGGCAAAACTGTGCCGACCGATTTACTCCGAAAGATGTAAATCCAGTAACTTATCACGAAAGCGCCCACTGTTTACGTTTCTCTGATTTGTGGTATACAGTTTATCATTTGAAACCTCCAATAGTGGACCATGCGATTCAATTTCAAATTTTTGTAAAACAACACGACGCGAGTGGAAGAAGTGTTTGGAAGGACCTCACAGAGGGTAAAATAGTACGAGTTAGTTCGTTATCAAATAAATACATGTCAGACAGAAATTTATTTTCGATTAGATACGTTCCAGAAAATGAAAAACTGGATTCTTGCAGCTTTGCTTTGAATTATAAATCAGCATTGCTTCTTATTCCGGAAGGAACACAAAAATCTAAAGCGAATTTTTATCCGGAAGCAAAAGGGGGTCCAGGTGAATATCTTATTGTACATGCAAGTCAAGTGTCATTAGAAGGAGATCAATGTGATGTGGCAGGTGTCGGATTTGAAGCTTTCGTAAGGCAATCGAATAGATGCTCTAAAATGCGAGGAACATGCTTGACAAATCAACCGTACGATTTATGGCTGCACGATCATCAAGCTGAAAAGCTAAAACTGAGAGGCTGCTTTTTTCTGAAGCATTTTGGAGTGTTGCCCACAAAACCAATAAAACGATGTAACGATACCGGACAGAAATTTTTGATACTAGAATATAAGAAACCTAGTGCGATGAAAATAGATTTGGAAATAAAATCAGATTTTAATGCAGTCTTGAAAAAGGAAGCTTCGGCCAAGATTACCGAAATTTACGTGGATTCCTCTACAAGCTCAAAAACCATTATAACGGTTAAAGTAACCAACACTGGATTAGTGTCAAGTAAATTTATGACCAGATTAGCGGATTGTCCTTTGGAGGTGCCAGCCAGGTTTAATAATATTCATTCTAAATTTGCCTTGATACCTCCCCAACATCAGCACACTTATAAATTGGAAATCAAATGTGCACTTCCTTGGGATAAGTTCCATTGTTCGATAGAGACGTTAAATTATAAGTTTAATCTTGTTGCGCTTAGGAGGATCCGTTTGCAAAAATTCGATCGCTGTATTTGTGCTTGGCATTGCTTATGTGCATGTACGGGTTCGTTTGGCGGTTTGGGATGCGTGCCCATGTCATCACAGCATTACCATGCAGCAGGGTTTCAAGGATCTTTACCCATCACCAGTTTCACCGTTCACTATTCATTTTTCGACGATGCACTTACTCTCATTTTGTACATCGCAGTTTCTTTGGTAATTATTTTGCTGTTTCTGGGACTTTGTAAAGCACTGATAGGCCTTTTCTGTATTCGTTATATAGGAAATTTTGGCCTGAACATTATATTTAATTTGCCCAAACCAATAAAAAAGTATCACGAATCGGAATTGAAAGACATGGAAGTCAGTTATGACTCGCAAGGGTATCCTATTAACCCTAATACTAAAAAGCGTGCAAGGAATATTTCGGTTCCGGCCGAGTTTTGTGTAAACATCATATTTTTCTTTGTATATCCACTCAACGTGGCTATTGTGTTGTCCAAAAGGGTTTGTTGCCCCGAATACGCTTCAGAAGAAGAGAAAAAGGAAGATATTCCTTGTTTGAGTGCAACAGACTATACATGTGATTGTGCAAATAATCAAGATATAACTTGTATGCCTTCATGCGAAGAGAAAAATGCAGTGGTTAGAAAAAGAAGTACCATATCAAAGAGTAGTTCGGTAACTGATGCAAGTGTTAAATTGTCTACGATTATATCTATACAGGAAGCTGTAACTGAAGAGTCGACGGTTTATACGGATACCGAAAATGAAGCAACCAGTGCAACCCCTCAATCGGAAACTGAAGAAAACGAAGAATATAATGAAGGAAACGAAGAAACCGAAGGAAATGTTGACTTCATCACAGAAGATGAGCCTGCTCAAAGCGACGAAGCCGAAGAAGAAGGAGACGAAGCCGACAGTGCGGTAAATGACTAGCAATCAATATAGAATATTGAAATCTTTATTGTTAGTACTTAAGTGCGTTAAAGCCTTACCTAAAATATTTTTTAACTTTTGATAAATATAAGCATACCTAATTTTATTTTATTTATGTACTCCGCAGAATTTATATTTATAATTTTATAGAAATTACATCAATAATTTTCTACTGTCCAAGAGATTGCTAATTTTTACTTTTATTTAATTTCTATCTTCGCCTGTAACAAATAAGATTATTTTAGTTAGTTATGCTCCGACTTTGATCAAGTTAGGTAGCTCCGGGTGCAAGTTAAAAACCATAAAGTGGTTTTTGGTAACAAACCACCATTTTTAAATTAATTTATTCCAAGATTAAATTGAAGATAAGTAATTGAATAGGTGGCAATTGCGCTTATGAACTAAAATAAAATTGATTAAGCAATATCTGATGTTAAGAATCTTTTTCCTTACCAAACTCAGAAACGATCTATTAATTTCGAAAAAACCACAGGCTTGAAATTTTGTTCTTTTGTGTAATAATTCCAACGAAAGTGTGAAAACCTAAATCAGCACACACAAAATTAAAAGTTTAATCAAATTTGTTCCTATACTTCCAAATCCAGCTGGGCATTAGTGGTACATGGTGAAAGCAGTTGAATCAGTAATTTTTCAGTTTTTCTTGCCTAAAAATTAATAAGATTGTATCTGAACATTTTCCTGAGACCAAGATTACTTCGTTCGATGTATTTGCGCAAGATATGCTAAGAACTACAATAGACAAGAAAAAGATCAAGAAAAAACTAAAATTGAATATCTGTTCTTGAATTGGCACAACTTTATGTTTTATTACGGACGTTAATGTATAAAATGTGATGTTTGTGGTTGCGAAAAACGCTTGCAAAATTAATAGCAATATTTGGAAAGAGTAAGCATTATTTATTTGCTGAGTAATTCGACGTAGTCTGGAGTGCAGCAATCCAATCCATTGTATTACTTTCCTGTTGATGTTTTCTTTCTGAACACAACTAAAACATGAAAATTTTAGAAAAAGATATGATGGATACAGAAGTAATTTACATTGTAATTAAAGTTTCTTCAAACTTTAAACTCTTTAATTCATTGTTCAGCCACATGAACCGTTGCTTCAATATATAAGCAAAAGCATAAAATTGTAATCCGACTAAAAGCACTGAATGTTCATATATAATCCACACATATTGGATTAAGAAAGGCAATCCAAATTCGCGATAGAAACAAATAGTTCCATTAATGCATAACCCCAGTATAAAAAATACTAATAGAAGAGCTACCGTGGTGATCCTAAATCTTTCCTTTTTGTATTCATGCTTCAAGTTCAAAGAGTTGCAATTTATTTGTAATATTTTATTATCTATATCCAATAGACTATTCATTATTTCTAAAATCTAAAGGAGTTATTATTATAAATTTTCTTAAATTTTGAGAAAAGTTACATTTTTGTAGTGCATCCAACTAAAGAATACTGCACAGTTAAAATTAAGATTTGCTATAATAAAATTGAAGTAATGCGAAATTGATACAACCAACGAGAAAGAGAGCGAATCGTCTAAACCCACAACTCCTTTATAAGTGACAATAATATTTAATATTATATGAAGAATGCTCCAGAAAACCCATCTAATTGATAATTTATTTACAAATTTTGTAGATGACGTAAAAGAAGTAAGTCCAATACATTTTGTTATAAAAAACATTGGTTTCAAAACCCAGAATACATCATGGCGAGTTTCGAACATGTTCAAAGTAGACTGCATGCAAAAATGTAAAGTAAATTGATTTACATGTTTATATTAGTCATTATTGATTTTATTACACCACACATTTTTGTTCTTTTTATTTTACGTATTTAATACACACCAAAACACTATTTTAAAAATATATAATTTGTTTTTCTCTTTCACTTGTCGACTCTTCCAGAAATCGATATTTGATAAATTTTCCATTTAGTATTTCAATGGAATCTAATTTAATTGTACAGAAAAATAAAGTCAAGTGATTTGTTTCTAGTTCAAACAAAATCCCAGGACAATACTACATATTACTAAAGATAACATAACTAATTTGTTTACTTAACATTTTTCTAAACAATATTTTAAGTAATTTTTATATTTTTAATAAGTATTTCAAAAATAATGTTGTCCAAAACAATTTACTTGTAATAAATTTAAAGAAATATTGATTTTGAAAATATTCTTTATTTTGGATAGACCTGGATAAACAAGGGTAAAGTTTCTTTACTCGTGATATCGTAAAAAGTGGTCTATTTTGATAAGCCCTATCATCTAGTATCATAATTTAAAAAAACAGGTGCATTTTGCCCCCCCCCCACCTCATTTATAGTTTTGAATCCAAAATAATCTAAATTGCTTGTACCTGTTTTTAAAATGTTTTTTGTTTTTAGGATTGTATTTAAAAATTTTTAATAATGACATTTTCTAGCTAGATGCCCCTCACATTTTGAAATTTGAATTCAAAGTAATCTAAATTGTGAATTATACTTTCTTTATACAACATTTCAAAAATTCTTATACTGGCACTGAATTTTTTTGAATTTTGAATTTTAGGTAAAAAAAAAACTAAATCATTTGTATCCTGTCAGAACTTGTATGTTCTATCTTATTTTTGTCGCCATTTTGTTTTTGAAATATTACAAAATATTTTAATTTTTTTAAAATCAATATTATACCCTGGAATACAAAAAATAACAAATGCATTTCATTGATATTTTTATGGGCTTTCTATAACTTTGATAATAAAAATTTACCCTCCATTTTCATCGGTGAGTAAATATTTAAAAAAAAAATTGTTTTATAACCACAAGTATATCTTTGAGATATCAATTTAGAATTCAACAGTAGGATTTATATACCTAATTATTTAAAAATACATCAGTTGCTGTTTTCTGTAATTGAACAAATTTTTTGACTCCAAATTCTCCAAACTCCAAATAAATGAAATATTTTTAATATTATTTTCAAAAACATCTGTAGCTCTTAGTTATTATTTGGAGATATTTTATGAGCAGCAAGGGGGGGTGCAAATTTAAACAAATATAAAAATCTAATATTTAAAAACTAAATAAGTGTAGTGGTTGCGACAGCATTGGTGCATAGCAGGTATTTATTTAACTAAATCTAGACAGCAACGAGAGTGCACACCATCAGGAATGATCCCTTGGTAACACAATTTACCAAGAAACTTGTTATGCAGGACATAAACAGAGTTCCTACAACCAATTCATAGAGACTATGGCTAAATGTTGGCTTTCAATAATTAATACTATTTATCCATATGACATGTATTCAATAATTTTAATGTAACAACCCTTTCGTAAACGAGTAATAAACAAAATTATTATGGTATAAAATGTATTAAAAGATTTATCAAGTGAATCCTCGAAGAAGTTTCACTCACACGAAGAAGACACGAAGAAATCATAAAGCAAACTCAAGAACGTTACGACTAGGTATGATAACTTAACAACATTAAGTTAATAAATTTTAAAAATCTATTAAATTTGAAAGTTAAAATTATAAATTACAAATTTACTACTTACTTTTAGCACTAATTATTAGGATTATTTTATAAATTAGAGATAAATTTTAAAATTTCAGAAGTATTTAGAATTTTATGACAAATGGGAAGCCTGTCCATTTTATTTTTGAGATGTTTCAAAATATCCTCCATCCCCGCTTACGTTTTTAATTTTTATTAATTTTATAATTTTGGTTTTTAATTATAGTCCACTGCATTTAGGATTTTTATACGGTATAATTATATCCTACAGTTTTTGCGCGTTTTCATATATATTATGGTGTCCCGAAGAACGTCTCAAAAGTCCGAAGGAGGGAGAGCTCCGCCAAACATGTGGCAACAATGTAAAAGTGCTCTAAAACGGTTTTTGACTAGTTTCTCGGTTGCTATCAGTTTTACGAACAAAATACTTCTATTAAAAAAGAAAGACACGATAATTCTATACAAAAAAGGTTCTATAAAATTTTTCAGTCCGAGCAATAATTTTCATGATAAAGTATGACTGATGTGCATCTAGATTTATGCACATCTCGATCGATACCAGGTTGGTACCTGGGTCACACTTTTTTTTTGGTTGCCACCTCCGGTCACATTTAAAAAAGACAAAGTTCATAAATATAAAATATTAGATCATTTATAACTCGTTTCTAGTAATTTTTAGAGGAGAAAGTCTGGAAAATCATAAAAACCTTTACGTGAAGAAAGAACAGTCCAAAAAGGGTTCTTTTATGGAGAATTTTTAATTTATACAAAAATCAGATAAATTTAACGATTAACATTAAAACTTTGACACTTTGCTTTAATCCCTCCTATATAAATTCGTTCAGTTACAAAAGTACTTTAGTTTTACAATATCGTAAAATTTTTAAAATACTTCTAATATGGTCATTTTAAATTTCTCCAAAAAGTCGTCAATTTGTTTACGTCCTTGTAAACTTCGTCAAAAACACATAAAAATTGATTATTTCATTGATAATTCTAGAAAAAAATTACGCGTTGTTATTCAAAATTTTCTGAAAAACACTTACAGTAAAACCTTGACCTGTGGGTGATTTATTTAGGTATACCTAACCTTCCTTCAAGGATTCAAAAATTGTATATAACCCCTTACATCAACTCATGACCTCAGTTTTTCACAAATCTCACAGTCTTGAATTAGGCTTGAAGCCGATTTTCCTCAAGTTAATCTCGAAGCTCCGTTTCGATTTTAATTAACGCCTAGCGCGGACAGAAACGTAAAAATTGTAAAACTCAAAGTTTAAGAAGACGCGAATTAGATTTTATTTTGCGGTAAAATAAAACATTTTGAAAATCACCTTCAGGGTGGAAATAAACTTAATAGAACCGCAGTTAGTCCATTTCCTCTCCAAATATCTTGTTGTGTGTTGTGTTTTCTTTCAGGATTCCACTGTAAAGACAGACTAAAGTTTATGTAATTTTTTTTTAATTTTCATCGAATTAATCCTACAAGCGATTGTGTTGAATACTGGAAAATTTGCACTTAAGTATTGAGGACTTTTTTTTGCCAGTGGCGCCCTACCGAATTAAGACAATTTTTGTATATTCTTTGAGCTTGCTCACAATAAGCTATCGTGAAATTCCAACCCTCACGCTGAAACTTAGCCGGCAACCTATCTGTCACGGGGTTGTGCGTCGGAAAAAATTTAACCCGTAACATTCTTTTAAGTTTGTTTTAAATAAATACAAATTTGAATAAAAAACCAAGATTTACAACAATAAAAAAAGATCTCAGGCCATCGAATTTAGTTGCACCATCTCTGGTTAATTATTTTAACCTGCCATGTTATTATGAGGGTGAAGATTGAGTAAAAACCGAAAACCATATACATATTTATTTAAGAGGTCCGTAATAAAAACAAAAATAAGAGAGGAATGTACAGGTACAAACAATTTAGAGTATTTTTGATCCAAAATTCAAATTGGGCAGGGGCTGGCAAAATGTTATTATTAGAAATTTTTTTAATTTTTTAATTTTCAAATTTTAATATTACCTATTTACTATATTTAGTTTTATTTTGAAAATAGTAATAACCTACATAGACATTAATTTATGTATTTAGCTATGGATTTTCTCTTATATTATTGTGAATGTTATTTTGTAATTTATATTATTGTCTGCATGTTTCTAATGAGTAGGTTGGTTAAATAAATAAATTGTTACAAATAAAAGGAACCTATAATTTATAAATGACAATTTCATCAGTGTTTTCAGTACTTTTTGAAATATTGTTGACTTTTCAATTGTGTTTTTCCATTTTGAAGTTTAATAATTATCAGGATATGGACAATAAAAATACAAAACACATTTGATAAGGTGAGTTCTCCAAATAATGTCCACTTAAAAATGCATTTTTAGCGTTCTATTTTCGAAAAGAAGATTCGAAAGAATCAGAAAATATACAAATGCATATATATGTTACGGTCAATGATGACAATTTGGTCATTAACGTCAATGGCCGGTCAATGACTTTAATGTCCAACTAAGCTGGGCGTCAATGACCATGCATTTTGGGCGATGTTGACATTCAAAGTTTCGTGTGTAGTTTTTCATCATTGTCCGGGCAATGACGTCAATGCCCAATACAAAGTGGGCAATGATATAACTATTATTTTATAGATTCTATCTGAAAGCAATATATTAAATGTGTTTTGCAATTAATACTAGTTATTAAAAGATACTGAAAAGTTAATTCTGTTAATATAATAATATGTAATAATAATTATATTAGTGATACGATCAAAGATAATGAGATTACTCTTAGACAAGCAGTAGCTCAAAGCAGTGCTTCAGGAAGCCAGGGTTTACAAGCGTTGTCATAGCAAGGGTGAATGTCAAAAAAATAATAAATGCATGCAATAAATTTGCAATTCACTCCCAAACCAGAATAAAAATGATTAATTTAAAAAATTTTATTTTATTATTTTTTAATTTATATTATTTTTGTTAATAAATGATTAAGTATATTATATTATAATACAATGAATACAACATATTATGTACGTAAATATCACTTGCCAGTTGTCTGTCGAATTTAAATCGCCATTTTGCTGTTCTTTATAGTAAGTATTTATTCTATAATATCATCATTGTCGAATCCTTTTTGGACATTAACGTTATTGACCGGCCAAAGACGTAAATATTATAATCAGAAGAAAATATTTACATCACTGACCACCGTTAACGGGCGTTGACGTCAATGGCCGGTCAATGACGTTAATGGCCAGCGTAAATGGGAATTGACGTCATTGCCCGGCCATTGACGTTAATGCCCAATTTACGCCATTGACCGTAACATATTGCTATGCCCCCAACGGTATAAATTGCCAAAAACCACCCACTACCGAAAAACGCCTCGCTGGAACGCACACATCTTTGAACATGAGACTCTCGTGAAATCTTAATGAATAAAACAATAATATGTTGTTAAATTTTTGATTTAATTACTCAAATTAGTTATAAAATTCTCCAAAAATACCAATCCAATCCTCAATATTTACTTGAATTGAAGCAAAATAGTACAGATGTTTTTATATCTTTGTCTTACATAAGATCGATTAATATCTGACCAGAAGCCGTATAGCTAAATTTTCAATTTATTTAAATCGTAATTATTTCAACGTAGCTAACTGAAAATTTAACGTAATGACTCAATTTATGAATAATAATGAAATTTATAATCTCACGATGAAGTTTTTAAATTGTTTAAGAAAATGTTTAAGTTTTATTTCACAATAATGCGCTCACCCTGTACTTAAGTTGGAAGCGGCCTCTCTCGGTGATCACTTTGTTGTTGTTCCTCACATTTAAAACGGCTACTGATGGTTTGAAAGTTTTATTTGTGTTGATTTTTATTTTTGTGCACTTATTCGATGATTCTACTTGTAAATTCTTCCTTGTTTACTTATTAATTCACTCTTCATTTACGGTACGTAACATTAGCTTTGTTTTGTTGATTGCGACATTTGTAAATTTAAACTAATTTTTCATGATTGCAGGTTAAATTTTCATATTTTATGGAGACACAATTTAATCAACTTACACGTTTGGTGGTCTCTGTCGCAATGTCCTTTTTTTATTCTGCGCATTTTGTTCTTACCATTTTCAAAATTACCAATTTACAAACATAAAACAACGGCGCGAAATTCGATCGGTGAGTATTAATTTTCGTTGTTACACTTTCTCTTTTTAATTTTTAAACACTTTTATTTTAAGTTTTAGGCCCTAAATGCATTATCATTTACAGTCCTGATCATTATTAATCATCATCCTCTCATTCGAAGATTTGTGATCTAATAACATCTTTATTCTTATACAAAACTATGAAATGATCTCAAATAATTCATCGGTTAAGTATTTATTTTAGAAATTTATAACTAAAGCTTTCCTCTTTTAGGATTATACTACAAGTCATCATATTATTTTATTTTATTTTTAAAACTTAATTTCTTCTCATCGGGTGATGAAATTTAAACAACTAAAATTACCGTAAAGGCTCATAATTAGCTTAAATTAGTAAAAAAAACATGACAATATATACACATCATTAATAAAAATTAAAATCAACAAAAAATCCACAACAAAGTTTACGAAAATATTGCTACCTTATATTCATCACTGCTCTTATATTCAGTATCTCAGAGATTTTCTTTTCAATAGTAGTAAATTTTTATTTTCTTACTATTTTTCCTAATTTTTTACTTTTTATTTCTCGTTTTTCTAGAATTTTTTCTAATGAATTTTCTAATAAACCTAAATTGAATTTTAATTCTGAATATAAAGCACAACCTAATGATGCATTTTAAATCATAAAAATGTAGATAGATTTTCTATTCTATTTTATTTTTAAATTCATTTTAAAGTATTTTTAATTACAGTTTACGCTTTCAAAAATGTGTATAGTAAATACGTGTATTTAAACAAAATCGATAACTTTAGCTTATAGCAACTTAGTAATTTTTCAATTTTAATTTAGGCTTTTGTGCGTACTGCTACGGATGTTGAACAATAAAGTTACTTTTACAACTTGTGGATTGTTTAATATAGAGTACTCGTTTCTTCACTCGGTAAGACACATCCTCAAGATTTCCTTCTGAATTTTCGTCATTTTATTTTAGTTTATACGTGCAATTATCACTTTTACTCAATTATAAATCTCCAATTCAACATTGGAATCAATAAATTTATTATAAACTTCATGTTGTATTATATAAACAAGAGATATTTAATAAATAAACAAAATTTTTTGTTATTATTTCAAACTCAAGCATTTTATTTTCCTAGTGAGCCCCAGATAAGATATTTAATCAGTTAGCTATAGCTGCTATCTGTTAGCTGCTTAGCTAACTTTTAAATTCCGGATTATAAAAATTCACAAAAACTTACAAGCACATAATTAAGCTAGGTTCATTTACTTTGGGTAAATAAAACAATTTTTTTACCAGACTATTTAATTATAATTTATTATGCACTACAAAGTTTAGCGAATATTTTGAATCTGTATTTAATTCTTGCTTAATTAATGTAATCATTTTTAATTAATTGGTACGTCACCAATTTGAAACTGGATTATAATCACCAAATATGTAGAAATTGCACCTACAATCTGCAATTGTAAATAAGAAACAAGCAATTACAACAATAAATTACAAAAAAAATAAATAACTGGAATCAAAAATGTTTCGTCATTTTTTTACTTAATTTCACAAATCCATAACTCAAAATTCGTTGATTAAAGCTGGTTCACACTATGCAATTTCGCATGCGACTTTATCGTATGAAAATCGTAAGCAACGCGCATTTCTTTTTTTCGTTTTTATGTTACTGAATACCAAAAATTATATAGTGTGAACGTAAAAATATTTCTAATATGACAAGTCGTATGATAAGTCACATGAGAAATCGCATAGTGTAAACCAGCTTTTAGGAAACGCCACCACACGGAAAAATATCAAGTTCGTCTAATACGTATAGTTGATATAGAAAGTTATGTTTATAAACCAAATGTTTGCATTAATTTTGGTGTTCTATTTTGTGAATTAACATTTCAACGCGGTTTTACGATAAAATAATTATTAAGAATCAAAGTCAAAAAACGTAAGAGAGCCGACGCGACGTGTTGTTGGCATTTGGTAGCGTTACGAGCGCCACCAACGGTAAGGTAAATTAACTATTTTGTAGATAATTTCATGATATTTAAAAAAGTACTGAACCAATTAAACAAAAAAATTCATATTTTCGGTGCTATGACCATTTGAAGGTAGAAATTTTTTTCAAATAACTAAAAATGTAAACTTACGGTTAGTAACAAATTTTCGTTAACGGTGAACAATTTGCAAGCAGTAAACTTCACTGGTTGATGTAAAATTTGAAGTGCAAAAAATGTAATCTGAAACATAATAATAAATTTAGAACCACTGTTATAATGTACTAGAAAGCTCAGGATATTATATTTAGCATGCAAACACGACTGCAATAGTACGAGTACAAATTTATTGAGATTTTATACCTGAGTTTTTAATTTACTCTCTCTATGTTTTAAATTTGTTATCAAATTATAAATCAAGCTTCCAGTTCTAGAAGACTCGTACGAAATTGAAGAACAAATTATCGTTAAAGATAAAAGTTGTATTATTGGCAAACCCAACTGAATGACCGAATATATCATATAATCTGTAGGTATATAACCAAAATACATAAGTATTCGACCGTTGAAAAATAATCCTGTTATTATAATTACAAAATCTTTGAATATGATTAAGAGAATTTGCATCGAATAGATTGAATTGACCTCGTTGGAAATTTGACACAGTAAGTAATGCTTTGTTCTGCATGTTTCTATAACGAGAGCGATTTTATGCGCGAATGCCCTAAAAAAAAGTATAAAATTTCCCATAAAACTTATCGTAATTGCATTTACACATCATGATTATCATTATCGATTTCGTATATTCCTAACTGTCTCTCGGCTTTAGGTATTCGTTTTTCAATTTTGGAAGTTGTTTGAACAAACTTTCGATTTATCCATAAAAATCTTTTTTTCAAAAATATAACCATTAAACAGCACTGCAGACACATAAACGATATAATTCCGGAAGGAAATACAAATATAACGAAAGATTTGAAGAATCCAACTTCCGTTTGTTCAATGATTTTGGTGTAAGAGACGGATAAAATATTCCAAACAACAATGCCGACGATACAAACCAAAACAAAAATTTTATTTCTACGATATTCTTTAAGTAAATCGATTTTTAAAAATGTTTTCATTTCTTGGTCAAACAAATCAATGGCGGATATTACTTGGAGCATCTGAAATTTTATGATTGATCAAATATTCAAAACTAATTTGCCTCTTTCTTACCTTACTGCAGTGAAAACACTGAAACAAAATAAATAGGCAGACACATAGAGGATTCAAAACTGTATTAATAAGTCCTGGAACTTGAGTAAATGCCAATATGTCGATATCAAATTCATCAGAAAGAACAATCACCGTACATGTTAGTTGGGTCAACAAAAATATAAAATTGCAAAAAAATGAAAATTTGGTTTTTTTATATCGTGAACCAACTTGGAAAGGCGTTAGGCCGGTTAATTTGGAGATATAAAATAATGGAGCTAAAACAGAATAAAAACTCGTCGGTTCAATCATTTTCCGAAATGAAAGAAAATTATTTAATCACTAAGATCAGTTTATTGGACAAATTATTTTTCGACGTCAAATTAAATTGACAAGAATTGATTTGTAAGAAAAATTGTTGATTCGAATCAGGAAGGATAAATAGGTCCTTAATTTTAATGTTTACCGATTAAATCGGATAAGAGTTATTTATTGGATTATGTAACCTGATTATGAAACTAAAAAAACTGTAGAGTAATGTCACCCAATAATCTCGCATTAGCTAGCTTTTGTGATTTAACACAACACTAACTAAGAGCGGGGTTGAAAAACTGAACTGTTAAAAATTTTAGTTCACAAACACAAGTTTCATTTGTACAAAATTTATTTAAAATCTATAAAAAAAAGTATGTAGTTTAATTTTTCTTTTTTAACTTATCCTTAGCCATATCTAACGACACGTAATCAGAATATGGGCTATCGGTATGCATCTCCCCTCTTGGCGTTACCACCACTGCGCGTACAAAAATTCTATATTCCTTGTGACTATTTAATCTATAATTTGTAAAACCGTTGGCACCTCCGGTGCCTAAGATAAACGCATACGGAATCTTCGACATAAATTTTGCTGCTATATAAGGTTCGCCTACTTCTTCGTTTTCTTCAAACCTGTTATCCAATAATTCGTCTGTCGCGTACGCATTTGATGGTAAATCGGTTTCTCCTTTAGGAATAACGATAACGTAATAGTAATCAATTGGACCATATTCTTCCGAAGCTTTCGGCAAGAGAAATTGAATACCGCTATTGTCGTTAATTATTCCATAAATGTTTGGCTTCAGCATAGCTAGTGGAGCAGCCATTTCTGTTTCTGCTGATATTTTCGCAGCAGGACGATACGAATAGTCGATCGGAATGGCACTTATATTTATATTGTAAGTTGTGTATGGAATTAACTTTGTAAAGGTGTAGGACTTCAAGTTTCCATCGACAATTTTTTCGATCACGTCATAATGAAAATGTTGCCTAATACCGCCCGAATCGACAAAATCTTTAACCGCATCGTAAGATATTTTATATTTAACTGGATAAAATCTTATCGGAGGAACCCAGTTCACCGTAAAGGAGCTTTCGTAAATGTCCACTACCTCCAAACTGGATGGAATGTATTCCGGTATAACTGTGACGACAGTTTCTTGGGGATAATACTCCAAGCCTGCATTTGTTATAGCCGCAATTCCTATTCTGTAGGTTGCACCTTCTTCCAGATCCGTTAATTCGGTCGATTGTACAAGCCCGACGGTTTTGTTTTCGACTTCTGCTAAATCTGACATTAATCCGTAGAAAATTTGGAAACCATTTACATGGTAAATGTCATAGTATAAGTTCCACCATACTTCTACACTGTTCAGAGAAGTTGCTGCTGCCCTTATGACATTGAGGGATTTTATTATGGTTGTTTTTGGTTGATCGTAGCAAGATCTGGTTCCTGAAAAAAATTGAAATAAAAATAAATGTCACTTAAAGCTTCTGAGAGTTACGTACGGTTAAGCATTTGGAATTGGTATGGTTCGCTCATAGGTCCAGGTCCTTCCAATCCCAACGTGTTAACTTGTACTCTAAATGTGTATATTTGGCCCAACTCAATCTTCCTGATAACCAACGACGGATAAATTCCGATGGTAGTAGAATTCCATTCGGCCAAAGGAAGCCCAGCATCTCGCGTGTAATAGACATTATATCCCTAAAAATTCTAAATGGTTTATTTATAATTAAGATTATTTCAAAAATTACAATGACTTCCAATCGGAATGCCATGGGTTCCACCCATTGAATTAACGCTGTGGTGTTTGTGGTTAGGCGAACACAGAACTTCTTGGGTGTGTAGGTAAGAACATCTATAATATGGAAATGTTCCAGCGATTACATAGATTAAAAAATAAAATAGAACTCACCTTCTTCAGCGTGGCATTGTGAAATCGTAAATATAACAAGGAAAATGAAAAATTTTCCAATAGCCATTATTAATTACTGAAACAAATCAATTATTACAGTTTGTTGTACTTAACACCATCTTGTTAATGGCTAACTTAGTAGGTGCGTGGTCTTCAATGCACAACAAGTAGAAAATTTAATTATGGTCAATTTATGCTTACAACAATGAAATTCTAAAAATATTTTTTTAAGTTAAAAATTACTGAAGCTGGTAAAGCAGCTCTTAATTATTGTCAATTAAAAGTTAATTCATTCTTGCATAATATTTATTTCTATGAATACATTTGGATCATTTTAACCCAGACCAAAATAATGAAATGAAAAATATTAACCAATTTAATACAAATATAAATTATTACCTACATAAATATTAGATTTAAGTTTATCCTTCAGAGGAGTAAAAAAATTTCTTTTCGTTCAGGTGAACTTTCTTTAGGTTCAGAAAAATCACACTTTTCATTTCTGTGAACCAATTAACTAATTGCTAACAACTAATACCTGGTTTCACAAAGGTTAGTTAAATTTTAATCTATGATTAAGGGTTTTCAACAATAAAAATTCATTGTTGCGACATTGTTGAAAATACTTAATCATAGATTAAATTTTAACTAGCCTTTGTGAAACTGGGCATTAGTTTTTCCATAAATTATACACTTGCAGTTAGAGGATGAACCTAAAACACAATACAAAATTTTCGGCATTTCAGATACAGTCAAGTTAAAAAAGACAAGTAAGAAGAATAAATTATTTCAATTTTAATTTCGTAATTTTTAATGTTTTGCATCGAATTTAAGTTCACCGTCCGACAATTTAATATTATTTATAAGTTTTTTGATTTGTTTGTTTCGGATCACAACTCAAGTTCTTATCGTGTACACAGTGCAGGTATATTTTATCCGGATAAGTTAACACTTTTTATTTATATTATAATTAGTTTCAAAATATAGGTCAATCATCAATGCAATAAACCGCATTTTAATATTTATTTTCATTTCTTTAAAAGAAGCTATGTACAAATAATGAATTCTGAAAGTTCAACACGTATCAAAGATATTGTGCATTTTTTGTTTTTCCAACAAATAACAACTAAAAAATTGTTATACTTATCTACTTACTCACTTTCATTAAAACTAACGCACAAGTTAAATTACAATTTATTTGCACAGAAATTGATTAATAAATAAATCTAAAATAAATATCTGCAGATTAAAAATTACCCTAACGGCTATTTTAATCATCTACAAACTGTAAATAAATAATAACCATTAAAAATTCGTATCTAACTTTAATGTTAAAGTTCAAGTTCGCGAACTAAATTTTAGTTCAATTTTTGTATATAATTTAATTAATGTTCAAAACAGTTCAAAAGTTCAAAATTATTTTTAAAAAATTTAAATATTATCTACAGTACCTACATTTTTTTTAACTTTTTTCAATTAAATCGGTAATTATATTACATTTTCTGCTCCAATTGCTTCCACAGTAGAGTGCTGAATCAGTGGTAAAAACTTATTTATGCAAATTCCTTCCTGCTTCCCTAATTATTTTAGAGCAAAAATGAAAGACAAAAATAATACAGAACTATAAACTACGAATGATAAGAGCATTAGATTTCATCTAATTTTTACTTAAAAAGTGATAAAATGCTTTCGAAACTGTTAAAAGTTTCATTTATCAGCCTGGCCATGTAAGTTTCCAAGGTAATTATTTTTGAAAATAGAAATTAAATTTATTGAATTAAATATAGTCCTAATCGCACTACTACATTGACGATAACTTAATTTTGTATACAAAATAATAAAAATAAATTAAACCCGCCCCCCTATGCTTCATATTTACCTATTGACCCAAAGCAACATAGATAGAATAAATCCTCTTCCTCCATTTTCGCGGTATCCTTTAACATGTGGCAAAAAAGCACTTTCCAGTCTAGATAAACAATATACTATTATTATTGAAAAATTATTCAGATTTAAACATTGTCTACCGAAATTCATTAGTAATGGCAATTAAAATTTACCAACATTATTTGTAAACCTTTGACGCTTTCATTGTAATCAATGCGAAATCATTACAATTTTGAGGTCCAAAAAACAATAAAAGCTACTAATAAGCATGCAATGCATTTATTCCATTCAAAATTTTAAAACTAAATGGGTAAAAATGTCAAACATTTTCTGGTTCCTTCTGTTGGGCTCTTGGGTGTTCGCTTCCCGCGCTTCTCCTGTTAAACAGAATGTCAGTCAAAAAATCATATATCAAAGTAAGTTGCTTCTTTTTATATATTTAGAGCTTAAAAGTTTCTTTTAGATGAATTGGCTAATCTGTTCAATATTCCATCCATCACAACTTTAGATCTAAACCTGGTGAGCCCAAATTGTAGAAATCAAATGGAAAAATATTTGGATGCGTTGCAAAGACACGAATTGTGGGCTTTAAAAAGTAAGTTAAAATTATATTGTTATTAAAATCAATGGCAACATTGAAAAATTAAAACATTTCAGTGGTCGACGCGACGGCCAAACTACCATCAGGAGTATTAAGCGGCAATGTGAACCAATTTGGAGATTATGACGAATGTTTATCCATTCCGCAAGCTCAGTATTGTTTAGCAGAAATTGAATTTACAGCAATAAAAAAAAAACCATACTTAATGTACCAAAATTTGATCCATTCGTATCTGCCGTTTAAGGGAAATTTTGGTGACGTAAGGCCGTCTTAATTTGAAATAAAATTTGTTTTGATTTTAAGATTTACAGCCTCGGCACAGAGTACCAGATTTCAGAAAAATTAGTTGGGGTGTTTGCTTTCCACGTGAATGTAGTTCACAAGATTTGGAAAAAGCAATCGAGACAAACATGGGCGTCGAGTTACGGATAAGTAATTCCATGTGTAGAACACAACTTCAATTTTCGAGAAGTTGGACTTTTGGTGATTATTGCGCCAGGTAAAATTTAAACTCACAAAATATAAAGATAACAAAATAATTGTAGGTTTCTCTTATTCACCATTGCCGTGATGGTAATCATATCGTCCATTGCAGTTCACATGGAAGCACCTTTTATTTCCAAAAATCCAAGTAGGTATCTCCACACGTTTCTAAAACAGCATTACAAAACTTGTTACATAAATAGCTATTTTTTATGACAAATATAATCAATTTCAAAATACTAATGCTCGGTTTCACCAACCTTCGTCAAGGCATTTGATCAAGGTCAAATGGTTCGACGTTAGTCAACTCATGAAAATCTGTTTCATAATTGGTTAAAACAGATTTGACGTTGATCAAATGCCTTTGACAACCTTGACGAAAGTTGGTGAAACCGGCCATAAAACTCACTTGACAAATCTATTTTGCATTTCCAATTCTACTGCCATTACATTTGGGATGTAAATAAGGAACAATTAAATAAAAAAAATTTATTTTGAAGACTTAATGTAAATCATTAATAAAAATAAATATTTTTTCCAGCTAAAAAAATACAACTGCTATTAGCATTTTCGTTACAAAATAACTGGAAACAATTAATAATTAATGACGATCATAATACCGACAAAAACAATAATCTAAGAAAATTAACATCCAGTGATGATGTAGACAAAATTATTTTAAATCAAACACCTAAAAACAAAATAGTAAAACAAATTCAAAGTATAGATGGTATTCGCACTCTAAGCGCAGTCAGCTTGCTGATGTGTCACAAGTCTGTTGCGATTATGTACAATCCATATGTGAATAGGACACATACAATGGAGGTAATTTACCTAATATTAATATTAATTTTTTTTAATCAACATTTTTCAAAACAAGAACTTTGGATTATCATGGACAGTGATTGCACGAACTGCAATTATTTACACAGATTCGTTTATCTTGCTAAGTGGACTACTGACGGCCCGCTCTCTGCTGTCTGATTTGAAAGTTCATGGAAAAATGGAATTTAAAAAAAAATTAATTAATAGGATATTTCGGTAAGTAAAAATTAAATTTAATCGCTATCTGAACCTGAACCTGATCCACTTTTTGAATTATTTGAGTCCGAGTTTGATTTAGAATTTGATCGCGACCTCGACCGCGATTTTGAACGCGACTTGGAACGCGATCGTGATCGTGATTTAGACGGTGATTTACTCCTCGATTTTGATCTACTGGTAGATCTCGATTTACTACGCGAACGCGATACCGATCTAGATTGGGATCTCGATTTATTGGATCCCGACGCAGAACGTGATCGCGACCTCGAAACCGATTTAGACCGTGAAGTACTTCGTGCTTTGCTGTTTGATCTTGATGACGCCCTTGAAGCATCACTGCTGTCGCTTTCTGAAAAACACACAAAAATATAAATTTAAAATTCCGAGCCATACCAAAAATAACTTACTTTCATTTTCACTTTCATCTTGTTTTTCGTGTTCTGATTCCACCTGACTATCTTCTGCTCCTCGAGTCTTATCCTCATCATTTTCATTCTCCTCGCCAGCTTCGTCTTGATTTTGATCCAACTCCATTTCTTCTTCATTTTCTTCTTCATCATCATCTTCACCAACTGGTTGCAGTTGCTTCTCTCTGTACAACTGCATCCTATATTCGGTGTTATTCATAGGTCGGTGCTTAACAACCAAACGAGTATTACTGGGCGTTTGCCCAGCCTTCTGTCTCCTTTTACTCAATCTGACTCGAGTTTCCAACTCATTGTAATACAGACCATCTCCTCTTGCAACAAAAAAGTAATTTTCTTCGTAGCCTTTACTAGCTTTGCTTTTAACGTTCCAGTTATACTCGCGCGCCATTTTGTATTCGTAATCTTCGTCGTCTTGATAAGGAACTTCGTTTGTGAAGTCGTCCCGACGTTTAGTTAATGTTTCGTCTGTCGGCAAGAAGTACGCTACGAATTGTTCGCCACTTTCGTCCATCACACCTCTAAAAAGCAGCAATTATAAAATTTGTCAATTCACCACGAAATTGTCACTTACCGAATCATAGCCTGCGACATTTCTTCGATTTGTGCTGGAACCTGTTTTCCCACGGGAGCAGGATCTGAATCAAAAATTACCTGGGCACAAGGATACTTCCATAAAGTAAAATCTGGATAAATAGGTAAGATTTCCACTGGTACAACATTGGGCTTGCTGTAATGCTTTTCAATATCAAGTTTAGTGTCTTCAAATGTTTTTTCGATTGCTTTAATTTGAGAATCCCTGTCCATGTACAAGGTCTCGTTTTTGAGGTTCTTCTTGATGCTGTAACCAACTTTAGCTTCCACTTTGTCCATGGTTTGAGGTTGAAAGCGAGTTTGTTCAGTTGAAATGTATTCTGTTCTTCGTAACCACGAAACTGATCTGGCATGATGACGAGACCGTTTCGAATCCTGAGGAGTTAATAAATCTTCCTCAAGCAACTTTTCATCGGCAGGATCTAACACTGCGTTAAGGTCAGTTGCATAGACATCTTTATTAATTAAATCTATGCTTACACCCAAATCATGTTCGGTTAAGACTTCATAACGATAATTGCGTTCAAGTGAAGTTGTTTTGTACTGAATAAATCTGTCGGGATCAAAAGGATATATGATAAATTTCAAATCGTGAGGAATGTCGGGTAGTGTGTTGCAGTATTTAACACGGCATATCATTTCCGATCTAAAATTTAAATATTAATTGAGCATCAACGACACATCAGAAGTGTACTCACTTTCTATCGGTGGGCTTTGCACCCCGTTTTTCGGTAGTTTGACTATTAGTGGTCGCATTCTGGATTGTTGGTGGCATTTTTTTATTTGTATAAATCAACAAAAATTAATAATGATTATGCAGCATAACTTAACCTCAAAAATAACAGGAGTTTTATATTCATGCAAATTTTAATTTACAATGTAGATATCTTCATTTCTTGATTTCTGGTAGCTGCATATTACTTTCTAGTACATCATAGCAATATCAATATACTGATAAATTATATACCAGCTTAAAAAAGTAAACGTAAGTAAAAAACACCACCAAAACTTAAAAATAATAATATAAGGTTAGCTACAGAGTAGCCAACCGTGTGCGGCACAAGCAGCGGCGTCGCCAGTGGATGGGCAGTATAAACATCGACGCACCTAACATTTTTCTATTATTTAAATTTTTGATAAATTTAGTATTAGTATTTAGAATTGAAGGTATATTTCGCAACTTTTAAGAAAATTTAATTAATTTTTTTAATCTTTTGTATAGTGGACGGAGGGGGGTAATTAGTAATTACCCCGTTACCCACCCTACTCTGTATTTAAACTGAAGAATTTTTTTAAGTAAAGTTTCAAAAACTATTTAAACTACTACAGACTGGGAGGACTGGAGGATAGCCCCCAGGCCAATAAGATCGGTGTAAATAAATAAAATTTGTAATTGTAAAATTGAAAAATATAGTAATGAAAAAAAAAGTATGAAATAACAGTTCACCTTTAGCTTTTAATAATAAATTTATTTACAGAATAACTCCCAACATATTGGCAGTGATTTTGTTCTGTACTTACATTCTACCAGACATTGGTTCTGGTCCACTTTGGCCTAATGTGGTGGAACACCATGCCGAACTATGCAAACAACACATGTGGAGAAACTTACTCTACATCCACAACCATTTCGGATTTGAAAATATGGTTCTTTTTAAACTTCCGCACAATAAGGGAAATAGGTAAAAATTTATATTTGTTTTTTTTAGTGTTTAACGCATACCCACCAAGTTGGAATCGATATGCAATTGTTTGTATTTGCTCCTTTTCTCGTGTACTTGTGGTGGCTGAATCAGAAAGTAGGAACCATAGTTGGAACAACCCTAGCGATTTTATCTACTCTTTTACGTTTTTTGGTAACTTACCAACGGAATTTAAGTCACATGGTGTATTTTGGAATCAGGTCTACTCATTGATTTATAATTGTTAATCACTAATACCTAAATAAATTTTTTTAGTGTGAAGCAAATGTTTGATACTGCTAATTTTTCCTACATATTGCCATCGCATAGAGCGACAATTTACATCATGGGAATATTTTTAGCCTTTGCTTTGCAAAAATACAAATTAAATTTAAATAAGGTAAAATATTGAAAAAAAAAGGTTTGTCCATGACATAAACATTTTCTTTTAGTTCCAAATTGGCACCATGTGGGTTATTGCTTTAAGTTCCGGTCTCTTAGCTATGATAGGACCTTACCGTATGGCCAGACTAAATTATTCCTATAACAACATCGACGCTGCTTTATTTGGAGCTTTTTCTCCAATTCTATGGGGTTTCTGTATGTCATGGGTTGTATTTTCTTCCAACAATGATTGTGCAGGTAAATATAATACACATGTAATATTTTAGTTTAATACAGTGACGGAGCCAATATTTTTGAAATGGGTGGGCACAAAATTGGCCTCAATAAATTTGGGATGGGCAGGAGCACACAAAATTTAATAAAGTTATTATTAAAATAAGCACCTAAAAAATTGAATATCTTGGGGGCACTTCAATCAACAGGGTGGGTACTTGATCACTTTGGCTCCCCTGGCGCCGTCACTGGACCGAAATGACAAGATCGCAGCGAAGGCGACCAAAGTGAAAACAATTGAAGTAAAGATGATCGAAGTGAAGGCGATCGAATTGAAGTTGATCGAAATGAAGACGATCGAAATTAAGGCAATCAAAATGAAGTTGATCGAAAGGATGAGCATCGAAATGAAGATGATCGAATTGCAGGCGACCGAATTTTAATTTTATTTAATATTATTCTAGGATTTTTTGGAGAATTCCTATCTTGGCGCGGATTTAAAATTTTTTCAAAAATTGCTTATTCCTTTTATTTGGTGCAGTTTCCAGTTATTTTTTATTTCATCGGAGTGCAAAAGAGTTTTGGCGAATTTAGACCACATGTTTTGGTAAGAAAATTTTTTATCACTACATACGAGTAGTTTAATAAATTTTTTACAGCTGGATTTTTCCGAAACGACTATAATTTTGGTTCTTTCGGTTTTGTTAACGGTTTGTGTTGAAATGCCGTTTCAGAGGGTTTACAAATTGATGTATGCGAAAGGTTGATGATGTACTAGTATTAATATTGTAATAAAATACCAAATATTTATTGATCTGCCATATATGTTTATCTACATTTTTTCGGCTGTAAAAAATATTTTTGATATAAAAGGTCTTTTTCCACATTCTCCAAAATATCCATCCACGCAAATTTTTACCTTACTACTTACCATTATCTACTTCAAATATTCCTAGAATTAATTTTGTATTTGTTTTTTGTTAGTTTAATTTTTAATTTTTACAATTTTATAATTCTCTTGGAAATCATTGGTATTCCTAAAAAATCATTAGAATTCCCTGCAAACCTTTGATATCCCTTGAAAATCATTAAAATTCTTTAGAAATTCTTTAGGATAAGTCACTTCTTAAGTGACACTATAAAATATGTATACAAAAAATTGCTGACAACAGTCGAATACAAAGTGGACTTAGCAACGTCTGCAGATTCCGACCTTTCTGGGTGACAAAATTTAGAATTTTGTTAATCCATTCATGCGCGTCAGAGGTACCCAAATTAATACTACATTTATAAATAAATAATAAACAAATACAATCCGAGTTATCCTTGGAGGGCGGCAATTGCCCTTTTGCCCCCCTCTAAATACTCCACTGTTTGAAATTCTTATAAAATTCCAAGAATTTCTTAAATTTTATTTCTTGGAACTTGCAACTTCTAGAAATCAATAAAGTTCTTTCGATTGCAACTTGTTTGAAAATCATTAGTATTATTTGGAAATCCTGGAAATTTAGAATTTCTATGAATCTTTAGGAAATCATTGCAACTCTTTAGATAGCAACTTGTTTAGAAATCCTTGAAATTTTTTGGAATTTCTTAATAATTTTTGGAAATATTCGGGTTTTTTTGATAATCCCTGTCATTCTTTGGTAATCCCTACAATCCTTTGAAATCCTTAGAAAATTCCTGGAAATCATTGAAATTTTTTAAATTTGAACTAATTTTGAAGTCATTGTAATTTCTTGGAAATTCTTGGTACTGTTTAAGAATCATTAAAATTCTTTAAATTGGAACTCGTTTGAAAATTATTATAATTTCTTAGAAATTCTGGGAATTCTTTGAAAATCATTGGAATTTCTAAGAAATCATTGGAATTCTCTAGAAATCTTTGCAATTCTTTGAAATTTATAGAAAATTCCTGAAATTCTTTGAAAATCTTAGGAAATTCCTGGAAAGCTTGTTTGGAAATCATTAGGATTTCTTGGAAATCCTGGAAGTTCTTTTAGAATTTTTAGAACTTCTAGGAATATTTGGAAATCATTGAAACTCTTTAAATAGGAACTTGTTTTGAATTTCTTGAAAATCATTGAAGTTCTTTAGATTGAAACTTATTTGGATATCATTGAAATTTCTTGGAAATTCTTGGTTTTCTTTAAGAATCATATAAATTCTTTAAATTGGAACTTGTTTGGAAATTATTAGAATTTCTTAGAAATCCTGAGAATTCTTTGAGAATCTTTGGAATTTCCAGGAAATTATTGGAATTCCCTGCAATTCATTGAAATTCTTCAAAAATCTTTAAAATTTCTTCCCTGGAATTTCTGAAAATTATTGAAATTCTTTAGATTGAATTTGTTTGGAAATTATTGTAATTGAAATCAAGAAAATTCTTAGTTTCCTTTAAGAATCATTGAAATTCTTTAAAACTTTTTAGATGCAAGCTTGTTTGGAAATCATTAGAATTTCTTGGAAATCATCGAAATTCTTTGAGAATTTTTAGAATTTCTGGGAATTCTTCGGAAATAATTGAAACTCATTAGAAATCACTTCTTTAGAAATCGTTGAAATTCTTTGGAATTTCTTGGAAATCCTAGGATTTCTTTGGTAATCTCTGCTGCAATTCTTTGAATTTCTTAGAAAATTCTTGAAAATCATTTATATTTTTTAGATTGGAACTTAAGTATTTGGATAACATTGAAATTTATTCGAAATTTTTGGTTTTCGTTAAAAATCATTGAAATTCTTTAGATTGAAACTTGTTTGAAAATCATTAGAATTTCTTAGAAATCTTGGAAATTTTTTGAGAATCTTTGGAATTTCTAGGAAATCTTTATGATTCTCTGAAAATTCTTGGAAATCCTTGAAATTCCTTGGTAATCTCTTCAATTCTTTGAAGTTTTTTCAAAATTTTCGTTTCAAAAGAAAGGATGAAGTTGCTTGAAAATCATCAGAAATCCCTAGAATTCCTAAAAATTATTTAAATTCTTTAGTTTCAATTTGTTGGGAAATTATCGAAATTGAAATCAAGAAAATTGTTAGTTGTTTTTAAGAATCATTGAAATTCTTTGAGAATCTTTGAAATTCTTTGAGAATCTTTAAAATTCTTTAGATTCATGCTTGTTTGGAAATCATTAGTATTTCTGGGAATTCTTTTGAAATCAGCGAAACTCTTTAGATTGGAACTTGCTTAGAAATCTTTGGAAATCCTAGGATTTATTTGGTAATCCCAGCAATTCTTTAGAAATCATTGAAATTCTTTAGATTTCAACCTATTTGGATATCATCGAAATTTCTTAGAAATTCTTAGTTTTCTTTAAAAACCATTTGAAATTATTTGAATTGGAACTTATTTGGAAATCATTGGAATTCTTTGGAAATCCCTGGAATTCTTTGAAGCTTTTCAAAAAGTTGCTGGAATTTTTTGAAAATTTCTGGACACTCTTGAAAATCTTTAGAAATTCTTCGAATTCCTTAAAATTTCCGGAATTCACTAAAATTCTTTAGATTGGAATTGTTTAAAAATCTTTTATATTTTTGGAAATTCCTGAAATTCTACGAAAATTGTTAGAATTCCGAATTCTGTGAATAAAATATTTTCGCGGTATTTATTCTTTGTCAATTATGATATTTACACCTCTCCACTGTCTCTATTCTCTCTGAAAATCTTTTCATATATTTAACTCGGTAGTGAATAAATACAATTAGCATAGAGAAGAAGTTATGAAATATGAAAAATATGAAGTAGTAGTAATATCAGAGATAAATTTTTTTTTTAATAAACTTAAAGCTTTCAATGTAAAAAATAATGATTTTGAGCTCTAAGAGGGAGGTGATTGCCCTTATCCGGCACTGATTTAACCAAGTCATTTAATTGATATAAAATCATATTCAGAAGAAGATTGGTTATTTAATCTTATTTGGGTTGCCTGCATTGTAACCTAATTCTGTATACAATATATACAGGGTGATACCATAGCATAATTTTTCCCCATCTTTATCTTTGGATTTTTGTGGACAACCATTCGGTCTTGACCGAACTGATTAAGAGTATAATTCATAGGTAGGGAATTTTTTTTATAATCGGGGAATATCAATGGCATCTAGAAAAGGTTGGAAAAAATAAAAGAAAAAAATAATTAAGTATGTGATTTATTCTTTAGTACAGTAGGTAGACGGTATAGAAAATCTATAAACTATCGATCATATTTAATAATAAACAAATTGTTTAAAAGTGTGTTTACAATTTGTGTCGAAAATACATTACTTCTGTCAAATACAACTTGGTGCAAAATATCCTGATAATTAGAAGATAGATATAAAAATATGCAATCGAGTGCCAACCTTTCTTAGTATATTTAAAAAAACATTCGGTCGTGCAAGTAATACATTTATATTCTTAAGTGCATAATATTTTTTATTAAATTGTCACCACACCTCGTAACCGTTGTTCGAAAAATCACAAAAATAATACCAACAAACAAAAATGAGTGCAATACGTGCAATACTTTGATTTCAAATTTTAATATTATTAACAAGAAAAAATGTCAGCTTCTCTTGGTTTCAGGAAGCATAAGACTGCAAAACTGCATTCGAGATCGCATCATCGCGAGTGCAATAAAGTCGGCATTAAAGCACTCTAACCATTTCGTTTATCACACTCGCCGATCTCGAGAGCAGTTTTTTTTTTATTTTTACATGATTATCATTATATACTTATATTAAAGATTAAGTATTAGGTACATATATAGATGACGGAGGTGTCGAATTAATCTAGACACACTTTTTGGACCCTTAGTTTAACTAACTGGACAGGTTAAAGATATGATTGTGTATAAATAGACTCTAAATTTTTCTCTATATAAGGAACGAGATATTATAAAACTTCTTAATATATCAATATCCTTATGTATGTAAGTGTGTGTGTATGTATGTATGTATGTATGTATGTGTGTGTGAATTTAGTTACTTATACAAGGTATTAAGGAATTAATTGAATAATTTTAAGAGGTGCTAATATACACACTAGCAGTCTATAATTAATTTAAACAGTTATTTTTCGATAATACGCAAATTGGTGTTAAATCGTTCACCTAAGTTAAATTTAGGATAATACAATTTTTTTCATTCAATATCATAAGACAATTAGTTACATTTAATTACGTTGGGTCCAGCTCTTTTCGTATTATAACATATAAGGCCCGAACACTTCTGTTGTGCAATTATAAATTTACAAGAACAGAAAAACAGCAAAACCGAACTTACTCCCCCAAATGTGACCGCAATTTGAAACAACCATATTTTGACACATTCAGTCTTTCATTTTAAAATTACTTAAATAATTATTGCTGGTCGAATATACATAAGAACAACATAACCCGACGATAATTGCAAATCAGAATTGTTCACATCAGCTTAGAACGTTGCAAAAGGCATACCGGGTGGTGTCAACTAAAACTACCGATAGTTCAATTTAAAATACTAGCTTATTCTTAGTTTTTATTGACGCCTCCCGGCGGCTTAGAAGAGTAACATTTGCAACGTCCTATACAGTACAGTATTTACGGGTACTAGAATAATAGATACAATAATAATACTTTAAAAGCTAAAATTCACATTTCAAAATCACATATTGTAATTAGCTAAGTTGAAAGATTTAACGAGCGAGCGAACTTCTAATAAAATCTACCACAAGTTTAATTATCGTTTATTGGATTTTTTGCAATGCGTAAAAAACTTCAAAATTACATTTTAA
Organism: Cantharis flavilabris; assembly: GCA_949152465.1. Taxonomy (NCBI): domain Eukaryota; kingdom Metazoa; phylum Arthropoda; class Insecta; order Coleoptera; family Cantharidae; genus Cantharis; species Cantharis flavilabris. The sequence continues at coordinate 47,461,472 of OX424436.1, forward strand.
CGCATTCCATTCCCGTAATAATTAACAATTCAATAGTAGGACTAGATACGAAAATTCCGTTATCGATAAAAAAAATTGTCGACTTTTTAATCGACTGGTATAATTGGTTAATATATTGGTCAAGGATTTACCTCATTTAATCACAATTAATATGATTGGTCCTTCGTGTACAAATTGGGACGTTTTCTTTACTTTACTTTATTTGGTTCTTTCGAAATGTTTTGATTTTTGGTCGAAAAGAAAGAAATCGGAAGTTAAAATTGTCGCTCTAGGTTCATAGCAATATATATATATTAGTATGTATGTTGCTTCTCGATATTGTGTCTATTAAACTGCATTTTTTAAATATAAGATAATTTTTGATATGACAAGAAAAGAACATATGGATAAAATGATGTATATTACAAAAATGCAGTTTAATTTTGGAATATTCTTTCCAATACAACAGAAAAGGCAGCCTAGTGAGGAAAAATTTCATAATTTAGGATCCAAAAAACGAAGAAGATTAAATTGATGATCAGCTTTGTATTTTATCGGGGTATTTTTTAATCTTGGGCCGTTTAATTTGAATATATTGACAAAACACTCACGGAAGTGATAAATATTCAAAGTTTTCTTGCTGAGCAGCCTATTGATATTTCCAAAGACTTTTAAAATAATAAAAATTTTATTAGGTGCCTTCTTTTCTATTGCTATGGCTTGGTTTCCCTATGGAATATAATTATGAATCACATATCCAATATTATCAAAGAATATTTCGAAGAAGGCACACTTCTTGAATAAGACATTCTAATTAAAGAATTTCAAAAAAAGAAAGAAACAATCCATAACAGGCAGGGGTGAATTAAATAAAATAATTTTTTCAACTGATGGACCTGATATACATCATTGCCAATCAAATCCGATACTTCTCTATTGAACTTTACATTCAATACCTCTATTTGGTGTCAGGTTATATTAGATTAGGTTAGGCTAGGTTAGGCTAAGAATTTTACTTGGTTCCTTTATTTTGAATATATTTCTTGTTGAATACTCTACGTTGCCGAAGGAAAAAAAGTAAACTCCTAATAAAATAATTTAATTGGTTTTTAAATATTAATTTAGAATTGTCGACTATTTAATTTATCGGATACGGAATTCCATTAGATCACTTATTTATTAGTACATACATAGATAAATATTTTAAAAAATAAAAATTCTTTTATAATATTACATTTTATCGTATGTACAAAGCGATTTAATCATTATTTATTTATAAAATTTCAAATCCTAAATGCCTTTATGCAGTTTACAAATCGAAAAAAGAATTATAACATTTTTTGTGAACTAATGCGTGTGTTTAGAGGGGTTCACCCATCAAATATTATCCTACTCTACGAAAATTTTAATATAAGTGATTATACGAGTAGAAAAAACATTTTCTTAACTACGAATATTTCGGATTGTCTTTTCATTTTGGAAAGTGTGTTATTTCGAGGCGTACTACATCTACATTATTTACTTTTTTATATACAAAGAGTACAACAAAAAATTTCAGTCTGAATAGTTTATATATTTCGATAAATTTTATTTAAAACACTTTTAAGCGGCCACGTAATAGGAAAATACCCTGTGTGTGTTATCGAAAAATTAAATTTTGAAAAGTTGCATAAAAAACCCTTAACTTTCTCTTCGAGAAAACAATCGAATAAATTATTATAAAATCGAGACTCAATTTCGAGCGTTTGAATATTTAAAATAAGTGCATTGTTTCTAAAAAAAAATTTAAAAGCAAAGAAATTTAATTTGTAATACCGTTCTGGAACGAATCTTTTTAATAATTTAGCACAATGGAATGTAAACAACGATTATCTCTTAAATTGTTTTGTAAGATAAAATCAATAACGTTTGCCGCAAACACCAGTTTAAACGCATATGGAGTAAATACAGTATGCAAATATCACAATTTGTTTAGTTATTCGTTAAATCGAAATATACACACATATACCTACCTACCTATAATAAGGCAATCTTGAAACAAAACAAAGAAGGAGTAACATTTATTACAAGTGAATGAGTGAGTATTACGATAATTATTGCTATTTTCATACGCACGTTCCTAAGTCGTTGGATACCATTTGAAGAAAACGCTCTTGACCTACAAAAGCATATTGCCATTTCAATACGATCAATAGTCAAGCACATGTCGGTCGAAATAACGTGTTTTAAACGTCGTGCGGTTGATAACATGTTAAAAACACGTTAAATTGACGTTTATATGACTTGATTGGGTAATAAATCGAACTTACTTTCAAGATAAGCTGCAAGATCTACGTCGTCGCATTCTAACGCCAATAATCGCGGCGTTAAACCACGTCTGTCCGTAATATCAAGAGATGCCCCAGCTGCCACCAGCATACAGCAGATACCCCGCCATTTGTAAGCGGCAGCCTTGTGTAACGGTGTCTGACCCCTAATAATAAAAATATAAAAAAAGAGGAAAAATAATATTTCGTGTGACATACAAACTCCCATCCTTGAGATTCAACAAAATTGAAGGACCGGTTGTCAAAAGGTATTTGACGATCTCTTTGTGACCGTAGCGAGCAGCGTAGTGAAGCATAGTTTGTCCGGCAGAATCTTTAGTTAGCAAAGAAAAACCTTGACTGTATAAATCTTTGATCTAAAATATATTGAACATTAATTTAATTAAAATTTTCTATTTGGATTCCCTGTACCGCTTGTAAATCACCGTTGCGTGCAGCTTTCAACAGATTTTCGTTCGGCCTCTCTTCCGAATTACTGTAACAAAGTGCAGATTTTATTTGCTTTAACCCCGAAAACTAACACAATTGAGTTCGATCAAAACATTCAAATCTTACCTAAAAGGAGTAAAACAATCTTGATTTAAACCAAACAATTTGTCGGCAACGCTGCATGCACAAAACGAACAAGCTTAAGGATATATTGATAGGAAAATAAGAAAGTAAGAGAATCTAATAGAATTTACTAGAAAAAATATTTCGTTTTAGGTTTCACTTCTATGCAAACAACTAGAAATGGATAACTGAAAGTTATGCAAAATTTAATTCGTGTCAAAATTCGGGATGCGTAAAAATTAACGAAGGAGTTACTTTGCACGTTCAAGTTTTGCCATGCTCGAAAAGTTATTTTATCTAACAATGTTAAGAAGACAAAAGTATACCTTCTCATCTTGAGGTTTGATTCGGTAAGTCTTCCAATTTTATCACCGTTTTCCTGTACGCTCTGCTTGTTTTGAGTAATGGTTGCTATTTCGTTGGCACAAGAAAAATCTTTCAGTAGCATCACGGGATGATCGCTCGGAGAATCTAAACTTCCTTCGTCGCTGAAACAGAAAATTTAGTTTAGCATGGACAAGTTGAGATTTTCTCTATCAAAATGTATATAGGTATCTTATATATTCCAAGTTGAGCGACTTTGCGAAAAAAGTAATTTAAAAGTTCTATATTTGGAAAAGAGAAATTTCGCTATTTCGGCAACGCAGACCAAGATTTTTTTTAGCATATCAACTGTTTTAACTACGTAAACCCGCAGCTTATGCAAAACTTACACAAAACTCCATTTACTTTATGGATAACGCAAGTCTGAATATGAATAGATCTACGGTTCCCGTTACAAAAAGCAAGCAAAAATATATTGTCAATTCAAGGAAACTGAATCAACAAAATATGTTATATATGTACCTATGTCGATAAATTTAAAGAGCAATAAAAATAATAATAGAATTTTAACAAAACTTCTATTGTTTTGCAATAAAATCAATAGCAAAATTGAATAATTGCAAAAACCTGTTCCAGTTTACTTCTAGAAAAATGTAAAAAAAGAATTTTGCATTAAATAAAATCGTAGTAGTTCATTTTGCGGGCCCTACCCAAGTGTGTGATAGCCCATCGGAAAATAAAAAAATCCTGATGGGTTCTCTATAGTCTATATGGTACCCAAAAGAGCTCTTATCTCAGTTTTGTCTAGTCCTATTCAGAGTATCTTAGATCGATAGCTAAAGAAGTTCGACAAATAGAAGTATACAGTAAAACCTGCATATTCGAAAAATGTTCCGCTTTAAGCAAGTTTTACCAGACGGATGCGGCTTTAATCGCCTCACGTGTGAAGGCTTTTACGTTCTACTTGTACAGGTGTATCAGAGGTATAAAATGTAATCAACACTCAAAATAAAGCGAAGACAAAATATTTTTATTTAAACCACAATGCATTAAAATATCAAGTTATTTGCACTTGTGCCGACTTGTAACGTAATATGCCCATTGCGGCATTGCAAGTCTGCGTTTTAAGTTGTATTTTTATTTTGCATTACTCAGTATATTCAACATCGTAACTGGTACTCTCGAAGTCTTTGCGAATAGTATTTTAACCTTCTTTCGTCTAAATTTTATTTTTAAATAATGGGGCTTGGTATGGTAAGAGCAATAGAGCAATGGAAGTGTTTCCACTACACTCTATGAATGTGTACTGTAAAATTAAAGGGTATTTAACAAGTACTGGGTACCCAAGCTCCCCGGTTTCAAAAACCAAAGGTTTGCGAGATTGATTTATTTTATTAAATAAAAGTCTTTCGCTTAGTTTTAATATTTTTTACTGATTCGTAGAGGGTTCCTATTTATTCAAATCAATCAAAAAACATGCACACAACTCTTTAGATATTGCAACCGGGGGGTCTGGGGGGCATGGAATGCCCTCCAGTACACCAGTAATTATATCTTTGAAAAACTTTTATCATAGTGAATAACCATCCACTTTATACTATGAATTGGAGTTATTGCCAACTTAATTTAGTGTAAGATTGTTATAAACCACTTGCACTTGAGTTTTGAAATAAACAAGACGTCGTTTTTATAGTAATCCTGTAATGCTAAGGTTGTGCGGCCTGAAGGCCGCACTGCACGAAACCCTTCCGTTTGAATACGGGACACTTGATTGCAAAGCCGTTAAAGTCAATCACAAGGATGTACCCACATCCACAAACAAATAATTAGCGGAATCAATAAGCAACATCTTCGTTCTTCAATGTTTCTACAACACGCAGAACCACACCAATCTACATCAAAATAACATCAATCAGAAGAGAAATGAGGCACTTTGTCTTGCCCAGAATTTAAGACGTCGCGTCGGCGTCGTTAATATCTGTTTCTCGTATACACAGAAGTGAAAGAGAGAGCAGATCGGGTGAAGATCCCTGGAGCTTACCAGTTTCCATCACATAGCTGGAGAAGGCAGCGAAAGCAAAAACATTGAGAAATTTGAGTAACATTTTTGTGAAGATAAAATTTTCCTACAATGAAAATTCTCAATTTTGTCTGCAAATTTTAGAAATTTTTTTTAAATTTCGGTAAAGTGCTCGATCGGTTTCATAATTTTTGTTCTGAGATTTTGATTATTAGTTTTCAAATGCCATTTTTTGACACTTAATTTTTTTTTAGCTTGCCGTTTTGCCATTTCTGACGTCTATTTCTGACAAGTCTCGACTAGTCGAAGAAGCGTTGCTTTTTGAATCTACTGTGTTTTAAAGATAAATTATGGAAAATATCAATAAAAGCCATTTTTTTAAAGTTGCGTGGTTTTTGGAAGTCGGTGATTATAAAACTTTGGTTTATGTTGTTTGTTATTGAAGTAGCAGTGTGAGTTTTTTGAAACAATTGAATATCAATTCAAACTCGTCACAATGCAATGGACAGTTTAATTCTAGAATATTCAATAAAAACATAAGTTCTTTAGTTTCTTGTTGATGGAAAACCTTAAAATTAAATTTTTGTTTTACAGTAGGTGGATGACGTGTGAGGATGTTTTTGTGAAATAATATGCAGTTCTAATGTTCTTGGACATTCGGTCAAGCTCCTTTATCTGAGCTGATCAGGAAATTTCCAGAGTTTTTAGCAATAAATTGAAAAGTAAGTCTTTGAATTTTTATCTGCACACAAAAGTAAATTTATGAATGAAACATGCAGAAGAAAACTACTTTCTCAAGTTTTGCTTTGTAGTTTAGTTCAATTTTATATTTTTCCATGCAAATACTACAAGAAAGTGTTGTGTTTTAATGGTAAAAGTGCCAAATATTGCTCAGGTATTTTTCTTTTTCCGTGCTTTGTCGTCAAAATGAAAATTTTAGGTTCTCCAGAATACTATAACAAACTAAATGTTGTTGGAGAATCTTAGAAGATACTTAGCGAATTAGATAATTTTATGAATAATTCAATATAAAACAAAGCAGATCTTATTAAATTGAGCTTATCGGATCCCAAAATTCAAACTGTTATGACTTAACGTGACGTTTATTAATTTACATTTTCGAATATTCCACAATATTTTGCAATCGCCCCTCCCCCCCATGAGTAACGTCTTTGGGTCACTTAAATAAATAAAACTTAATAATTTGAAAGTTATTGTTCTTTACAATAATTTTTTTTAAGTTACAATATAAATTTTTACAACAATAATTAGTACAACAAAATCAAGTGGTTCGTGTCAACCAATCAAATATTTTTTAAATTTTATTTCATTTATTTATATGTAAACCAGTGTACATATTCAAAAATCGAAAACTTCCGGTGTTACAAAATTTAATGCTACAAGAATCGAGCAAAAATTCATTAATAAGACCTTCGGTGTCCGAGCGGTTAAGGACATGGACTTGAAATCCATAGGGTTTAACCCGTGCAGGTTTAAATCCGTCCGCAGAGTTTCTTTGATATAAACTATTTTATTATTAATTTATAACCTCGATTACAAAACATACAAACACAATAAGAATTAATAATTTTTATTTTGTTTCAGTTAAGATTGACATTATGGTGCATGAACGCAAAATTCGTATTTCGCGAACGGGAGTGAAAAATGTGTGCTTCTAAGTGTTTTTTTTTTATAAAAATTCTCTTTCAAAACTGTACAAGTGTTGGTGAGTTATGGACGATGGAGAAGTTCTTATGGTCAAGAGGACTAAAGCGAAAGGACTACAGTGTTAAAGGTAATTTGACGAAAACCATTCTCATCTGAAATGATAACAACTAACGAAGAATTTTCGCGGGTTTATAGCAATTCAGGTTAGTAAGCTTTTCTCCCCTGTGATGTAGCCAGTATATTGTTTAAAATTATGAAAAAGTAAATTGTTTAAAATTGTGACAAAATGCACAAACTGTAGTTTAGTAAGTGAAATTCTGAAATAATAATTGCAGCTAGGTAACTAATTTTGTTTATCCGTAGATTTTCATTGCTCAGTTTGTTCATTCGCCAAGCTTTTAACAAATGCTCCAATTGAGAAGGTTAAAATCTACCGGACTAATGTTAGAATTTAAAAAATAATAAAAGCACTAACCTCACTTTCATTTCCGGCACGATGTAATGCGATTGGATAATTGAACTCGGTGAAGGAGATGCCGTTTCGTCTTCGGGAGTTTGAGGTAAGGTTCCGCCACCGCAATCCAAAATGTACAAAGTTTCGTAAGCAATATCGTACAAATAATGAAGATGTTCTTGAGCTCTGTCGATTCGAAAAAATCTTTCTGCTGTACATGCTGAAAATAAAATTTATTATTTGGATTATTCCAGTAATGAAAAAGTCAACTTACAATCCAGAAAGCACCAATCTCCTAATTTTAATTCGTCTTTAATTTCATCATCGACGAATTTATTTATTTGAGACCGTATTTGTTCCAAATCTGATGCCGGATTAACTTCAATGGTTCCAATGCTTATAGCTAAAATGTTAATACAAGACTGAGTTACGTTAAACGGCTTAGTTCGATTTTCCTACCGGCTTGAACTAACAAATCCTTATCGTAGTGATGTTGCTCGTAATCGTTCATCGCAATTCTGTGTATGTTAATTTTAAGATTGTCCAATGCAGTTTGAGGTACATTAGATTTTCCACTTTTTCTTTTCGAGAGCATCGTGGCTTTATTGAGCAAATTTAATTTTATAACGGAAGGAGTTAGTTTGCACGCTTCACCGTCCACTTGCATAGGAATAGTTTTGGAAGTTATTATGCACGCAGATCGACATTGAGTTATGCAGGTACCGTGGCCACCAGCTTGAAGTAATGGCTAAAATTCAAACCAATTATTAACCACGCAAAAGGTATTTTGTTTAATAACGGGAAAGTTTGCATCAACTTAACATTTTGAAAATTCAAAATAAACCGACTGTAATAACTTGGTTCAAAATAAACCTACTAAATCCTGAATATTTAACGATCCTAATTTACAAGTAGCCTCACTCATTCAGAACAGCTCTTGTAAAACCAGGCGTTAAATCCAGCAAAACTTTTGTCCGATTTGACAATATTTTTTTAGAAATTTCATATTTCAGCCAATTAGAATCGCAAAACTTTTTTTAATGCAAATCGGAGAAAATCCAATAAGTGCAAATTAAATTTTTAGAAGAACAGTTCAATAATTCGGTTAAAAAATTAGTTAAATTTTTAGGAGAACTAAATAGTACAAACAAAACTTATATAATATTTATTGTACAATCGACAGAAAGAAAATTAAAAGAGTGGAAGCTTTTTTCATTTCATTCTCGAGTTAAGCTTGAAATATGATGGAAACTGGATTCGGTAAGTGCTAACGTTTGAAAAATAGAAGCTCTAAAACAATGAACACTTATTTAGCGAAAAAGTTTGAAGCAAACAGAGAAATAAAGCGAAAAATTGTCGTAAAAAATAAAGCGTTTCTTTAAATACAACAAAAGTGACCTTTCATAAAAATTGGTAGCAAAGCAAAAGTGCAGAATAATGGAAACCCATTAAGAAATATTAAACGCAATATGCATTTCGAACATATCGCAGATGTATAATGAAAGAATGGAAAACCTGGAATATAAAAACGCAATTAACAAATTAAAATGATTACATTCTGCTTAATCTCAAAAAGAATTAATTTGAATTTTATCTCGCAAGAATTATTCAATTTAAAAAGTGTTCCCACTCCCAAGTTAATTTAAATTTTTCCTAAATAAATTAATGTTAATACAGGATGTTCTGGCTATTGCGTGCTGTAATTCCAGAAGGACACAAAATAATCAGAATAAAGCGATCAACCTTTTCATGCAAAAACAAGATTTGAAATAAAGGGTGCTCCACAGTATTGCATCCCAAAAGTACAATCGAAACAAGGGTAGCGCGCCGAAGAAAGAAGAACGTTAAGATAAGTGAAGAAAAATTGTGCTCACTATCCCTAAACTTACTCACAAGCTGATATGTCGTTAGACCAACAACTTCAATAAGACCATCTTCGGTACTCGGATCTATGTTGCTCATGGCTCTGTTCCAGGGGCGCGTTCCACCCCCATAGCTGTAAAACACTACATTTTAATTTTTTTGCATTGCATAAATAAAACGGAAACAAACCTAGGAATGTTAAGAAAGACTATAGCGTGAACTTTAAGTTCTCTCAACTTGGGGGTTAAATCGCGTCCGTCGCATTCCAAAGTTACAAATTCCGCCAAACCTTTCCACTTCCTCTTCAATAAGTCTTTACCTCCCATTTGCCCGTAAAACATTTTATTACGTAACCTAGAGTTGAACTTTTCAGGATGCGCCTCTAAAGAAAAGTATCATGAAGAGAATTCAAATCAAAAATGGCGAAACATACCACGAGCCTCGTGAAACTCCAATGCGATGTGAGCATCGACTCCGAGCGAAAAATAATTATTCACCACGTTTAACGGAAGATTTTCTTTTCCCTGCTCATTCGGTTCCGCGTTTGGATTTTTTGTAACTTCCAACGACCACCTATCTAGCAAAGTTGTTTCGCTGCTGTTAACGTTTGAGAGTATTTTTGAAATCGGTTCGTCCGTGTAGCCCTAAAACAGTCAGTTATAATAATGTATTTTTGGATAAAGACGGTTTAGACTAACGCTTCCCCAGCCAAGAGCTCTTGCCAAATCGTTTCCGGTACCAAGAGGTAAAACTCCAACGGCAGGTGGAGGTACGATTCCGATTTGATCGATTACGCTGAGAACCCAACCGACGGTGCCGTCACCTCCACAAGCGAGAATGCGCAAATTGGGAACCTTTTTGAACATTTCCAATCCCATTTTTGGGCCCCCCTTGGTTAGATCAAACACTTGTCTAGGATTTAGTAGCCATTGAAACTTTTGCAGTAGCTTTGCACCTTGGTTACCTCCAGATTTTGGATTTATAAAGACTATAACTGGAGTTAAAGTAGCCGTTGGTATTGGTTTGATTACGAATGCTCTGTGCTCTTTGTCCTAAATTTGAAATATTTTTAATTCGTTAGAACTTAGTTGTTTTACTACCTTATCTCTGCTTTTCTTTTTGCTGGAAGACCTTTTCTTATTGGATTTACGAAGACTAGACTTAAAGTTACCCCTTTTGGGCAGCTTAACAATCCATGATGGAGGAACTATTATACTACTATGTACACCTAGAGAGAGAAAGAGAGAGTTGAGTTATGGCTTGATTGAGTGACGGGAGATTGTTACCTAATTTACATTCTTCTTCTATTCGTTGAATATTGAAACAAGTCTCTTTATTGTGATATGCCACTTTACACCACGAACAACTCAAAGCTACGATTTCCTTTGAACTAAACGATAACTTGGATTGGAAAGACTGCAAAAATATAATACGACATGTGTTATAGGTTTTAATCAATAATTTATTGTATACACCTACCTTTCCACATTGCATACATTTTCCCTTTTCCGAACGTCTGTGAACCCAGTGATGATAAATAACGGTTTGTTCCCTATATTGCCGAACTCCCACATCTCTGAACGTTGGCTTACAAGTAAAACGTACGCGATCCGCCAAGATTGGAATACAGTTTTGATGAGCTATCACATTACAGGATGAACACTTCATGCGGGGCCCGTGTTTCTGTAAAAACACTAAATTTTACATTTCAAATAATAAAATAACGTTCGATTGTCTGAGTTTTCGTTTTATTCCCAATTTCTCTCGAAGCTTTGCGCTTTGATCGTAAGCACGTGCACTGACTTGTCAATCATTCCAGCAATTTGTTCAATTAATCGTGTACTAATCTGCCCCAAAATGTGTGTCTTGACTTGGCGCAGATGTTTCGAGATTTCGTGTTAATCTAATTTCCGAAGTCAACCCTTAACACATCATCGTCTAACAAAAAATGCAATATCCTTAAATAAGTGCTGAATAAAGCATTGCGGTTGGAAAAACGATATTCCTAGCACGTCCTTGTTTTCCGTTTCCTTCGTGCAAAAAAAATATAAATCTCGCAACCGCATATTTAATTTGACAAGTCTCGACTTCTAACAAGTTAAGTTTTGAGCACCCTACAATTGCGCGAGTTTTCTTATCGTCACTTCAACCCTCTTGTGTCATCGACAAACTTTTCCTTTTTTCCAATTTTTTTTATCCGTGTTAGTGTCATGTTACACCAACAATTTAAATTTAGTAAAAAAATTTCGGGACAAATGGAAATATTTACCGTGCAATCTTGATCTCCGACATAGCAGAAATCTCCCGAAGCGGACGTCGATACCCATAGATGATCTCCATTGATTGCGAATTCGCCCCAATCGGGCGTGCTGCGAATCGAGCGCTCTTCCACATCGGCCACTTGTTTCCTGTAAATGACGGGAAATTTTAAATCATTTAATTATCATGTCACGAATGTAACTAACTGCAAAAACGTTGAAACGCTGATTTCAAACTACGTAATTTAGATTAAAGTACGTGCAATATAAATGTGCATCAATCAACGTTAACATTTGTTAGGGACTGCTTGTTTACATAATTTAGCAAATGGCCAAGCGCTTAAGTATTTAATTAACGAGAGGAATTTAACTCGAATAAAAATCGATGATTTCAGTTAAAACGTGATAACAATATTAATATTTTTTTAATATCCTTTTATATTTATTGTATAGATAATGGCAGAATATTAATATAATCAATTTTAGAAAAAATCGACCGGTCTACTCCGACAGTAGTTATAAGAATATCTCGAGGGATTGTCAATAACTTGAGTGTTGGTTATACAACATTTATAAAATTTATAATTTATCTAGGGAACTATTTTGTACAAACGTTTGAAATTTTAATATTTCACTCAAAAATAAATTGAATTTCCCAAGTCTAATAATTGTATAATCAAATCGTCGAACGTTAATAAATGCCAAAAGTATTTTGGAACTTTTTGGCAACATCGTCGTCGGTAAAATTAACTTACTAAATTAAGTATTTTATAAGCGCATTAATTTTTACTTAGGGACGCCGGGGGGGCTTGTCCCCTGGGACAGAACAAATAAGTTTATTAGCATAATATTATACCTTCCGAATTAAGTAAACATATTAATGTTCCGCATATATTACACCGTAACTGCTACATCGACTATTAAACTGTTAAAGATTAATTAGCTCAAACAATATCCGAATTTTCCTGCCAACGTTGCAAAAGATTGTCGATTGTTTGTTGCTGTCGCGCTTAACGGGTCCGCTAACGTTTTCGTTAGTGTTTATATATATATCTTGCAAACGGGGTGGAAAAATTAAACGTTTTTTACGTAAACGTTTATGAAAAATCACGTTATCATCTAAAAAATTTTGTCGCTGGTAATTACAGATTTTGTTGCGTTGCCATCCAACCAACCTCTTGAAACTGTTAAATTTTTAATAATTATTGCGTCGTTAAATGTGGAATAAAGAGACCTGCAAAATAAAGTAGCACTTGACGCGGCGTTATTAAAAATTTTAAAATTGATAAGCGTTGCGACGCCTTCCATAAAAATCTCATTTTTACTTGTCTAATTAAAAACATGAATTTAACTACGAGCAAGTTGCGTGCGAGAGGTTCGTTTCCATAAATAATTTTTTATCGCTGCCGAAAAATCGCAAAAAAATATTTTACAGCTTATTAGGTGAGAGAAACAAAATATCGTTTAATTTTAATACAATTTTTTTTAATTTAAATATTTGGAGTTTGGGGTTTGGAGAATATACGATAAAAATGTTGATGGATGTTAAACCGCGAACTGTTGGCACGCTTAAATATTTATTGTAATGAAATGAATGCTTTGACTGAATGATAATATTAATTGCATGATTTGCCGAGAAACGTGTACGGTTGGCAATGCTCTATAGAATTTAACCCAGTCAATTGAAACGAAAAATTTCTCAACCTTTGTAATAAATTCTAGCATGCTGAATTATTTCAGCATTACTAAAATTAAATTCAATATTATAACATAATGCCAATACGGCGGCCAAATTGTGCAATAAAAGATAATTCAAAAATTCCACAATTCCACATTACCAAACATTATTTTGCTCATTTTTGATCCTCCCACAAATCAGATAATTTAAACAACAATTTACATTTTTAACTTCAGATTTCTCTCAAAAGAAAAATAATAAGTAGGAATGCAGAGAGAGATTCTGTCCAAAAGAGGATATTAGTAGACGAAAATATGTTTCGCAGTACCGCTATATATATGATGATTTTATCTTTATAGCTTAAAAACTTTTTGAGTTATAAGAATTGCAAAATCCGATCAAAAGTAACTTTCTCTTTGCCGCCCACTTAAGAAGACTTTGTGTAAGGCTTTTTAAAAATTAAGGAATCCGGGGATTATTGAACGGCCTTCATCGGTTTTCAATAAACGGTTTTTATCGCATCTTGATAACTTGAAGGCTCTCTGCTTTGGTGCTTTGTGCACATTCAACGATGACATATAGAAATACAACCCGAAAAATTTTCAGTACAAATTCGAATTCAATTTTTTTAATATAATATGTAAGTTAAAATGTTTTCACAATATTATAAAGAAATATCAACGTTTAGATTTTATACATTTTCAACCTATAATACTCTATACACAAGATTCTTTAATGCCATACAAAAACTTTTTTAAAAGAGCATAAAATACTCTAATGTATTCTTTTGAAATAGTATTCAGTTGATGATACATATGTCTGACTACATTCATACAATCTACTAACAGATTTCAATTGGTAAGCTGTGCATTTGCTGAAAACTTTAATTATTTTATTTGTAAAATTTTAAATTTTAATTTCAACGCGGCAAGGTCGGTTGGCGGCCTTGCTAACTGGACTTAGTCCCACACATAAAATATAGAAAAGTGTAGGGTTTGCTACTTACTAAGTAAATTCTAATATTGCAAGAAAATTAATTTAATGATTTTGTAAGAATTACAATTAAATTACCCCAATTTACTAGAGTAAATCATAACAATAAGCATATTATACGGTCAATGACGTAAATTTATGCTGGCCATTAACGTCATTGACCGGCCATTGACGTTAACGCCCGTTAACGGTGGGCAATGATGTAAATACTTTCATTTGATTGTAATATTTACGTCTTTAGCAGGTAAATGTTTTGGGCCGTTTTGGTTGGCGCTTACTCGCTAAAAACTTCCCTGACGTCAATCCACCTCGACTGGGAAGCCCGATCTCTCCATGGAATCTCTAGCATAGTAGTTTCATCATTGCCCACCCTGTATTGGGCATTAACGTCATTGCCCGGACAATGATCTAAAAATCGCATATTATAAAATTCGTAGACTGTAGCATAATTATGTTTTTATATGCTCTTTATTCAAATATTCAGTATCCATTGCATCCAAACAATTAGCAAATATAGCTATTATATTGAATATCAAGTTCACTTTCATATTTCGCATTATTTAATAATAATAATACTTTTTATTTCAGATTTTTCGTTTTATATTGTATTCGTTTCGAGATTAATCCGATTATGACCTACTGACGAACAAAATTAAACAAATATTGTTAAAACCGATTTGATTGTCCATAGCATTATTTAAAAATATAAACTAATTTATTACAGCTATTTATTTAGTTATTCCGCCGGATTTGTTATTCTCACTTTTATTGTTAATAGACATACATTTATGTTTTTAAATTTGCAGTAAAAAATGCATAAACCAAAAACTAATGCATAAATTTTTTGTATGTGCTCAAATTTGCTTTTTATAAACTAGTTTCAAATTCAAATCAGTGGCAGCTGGTGCTATGGCTTCTAGGTTTGCGCAACCCCCAGAAGCAATAACGAATAAAATATTTAATTTATATAAAATTTATTTGAAAAAAGTCGTCTTTTTTGCGTCGATAAACAAAATTCATTGCATTAATAAAACATGTAATAGTAAGTATTAATAAAAAAGTCATTGCTTTGATGTAACTTTGATGAAGCCCCATTATTATAAATAACTAATCGAAGTGCCCGGCTTCTCTTCAAATGTCGCAGTGACTTAACATTGTACATTAATCTGTATAGCACAACAATGTCAGGTCAGGCAGCCTTCGATCGGCAATTAAGGTGGTTGACCTGCCTTTAAAGAAAAAATTTTCTAATTTTTCATTTTTTATCTTTGTCTTTTTTTCACCAACCATAGCCACAAAGGGAATCTGGAGAATGTGGGATTTCCCTGACACGTGAATAAAAAAGAATAAGTGGGCTGGATGGTATTCTATACCCCCCAAACCTCCCGGTCTCCACCTTCGATTTACCAGTTTTATAATAGCAACTTCATATTTAAGATATTTAGCCGAACTTCAGGTCAACCAATTTTAGAAGTTTTAACAACTAAGTTTATACATAGATTCTAAAACTTAAAAAAAAATGAGCGAACATCATCAAATCCACGTTGAAAACGCAAGGAGAGCCGGAAGAAACAAGAACAAGATTACAACCAAATACAAAACTAATTAAAAATCCCCTATTCAGCCAACATATCGCAACAAAGAGTAGATAGCATACACGAATGTTCTACGGGTGAAACTACAAGTATAAAACAATAGAAGGTGGAAGGCCTTCACCCCTGTTCCAAATAGTGCAAGGAAAGAAATCCAGGTTACCAGGGAAATATTTCTCGCAAAGATGCAGAAAAGCGATTTATCCATTTAAGTATGAAAAAGTATGCAAACAATAAAATTATTGCTTTCATTTGCTAACCTATCGCTGACTTGGGCTCATAATCTGTTCTTCTACAAATCAAAAAAAAAATACAAAAATTTTAAAAAATACTATAGGGGTCGTCCATAAATTACGTCACACGATTTTTAAGGTTTTTAAACCCCTCCCTCCCCATATGTCACATTTAGTCACATTTTCATTAAGCCCTCTCCCGCAAAGTGACGTCACACTTCTACATTATAAAATTTAATAATTTTTGCACGTCTTAAAAAATAATAGTTTATTTTTATTATTATTAATTAACTTATTATTTAATATTATATAATGGAAGAGTTTCATTAGAAATATTTTTTTTAAATAATATATAAACATGAAACTGTAATAAAAATGCTGAATGTTGATGTAATTGGTTGGTCTTAAAACTCAGCGTACAATTAAAAAAAAAATTTTGAATTACAAAAAAATATTTAATCTGCTCGCCACAGCTAAGGGGGCGTCCATTAATTACGTGAGGCGTTTAAGGGGGGAGGGAGGGGGTCAAGCCGAATCTCACCCAATCTCACGTGGGGGTGAGGGGGGGGGGGTCTGGCAAATATCACGTAATTTTTTTGTCTTAACTAGCCCTTAATAAAAATAATTAAGCAAATTATATTTTTTTTAAATAAATCCAACGCAATCAAGCACAAATTAACAAATTTACACTATTAATAAGAATTTTTAAAAATCTCACGTGAGTTTAGGAGGGGGAGAAGGGGGTCGATCCAAATCTCACGATATCTCACCAAGGGGGGAGGGGGGGTCTAAAAATAGCTAAAATCACCTCACGTAATTAATGGACGCCCCCTAACCAATCAGATTTAAACATGGCCGTCTGATGTTGTCATTTTATGCAGTTAGGTTAGGTTTTCATTGTTGTTTATAACCTGCAACACTTTGACAGGCTGACACGGCTGTTTTTATTGGTTTCTGAAACCCCACTATTTTTAAAAAAGCAAGCGCGTCACGTCACCGGCCTCTCCTTTAATAATTTTTTTCTTCTTTAGACGTACTCAAAAAAATTTGAAAAAATTCTGAATGCTCATTTTGACTCCTACTTTCATATAAAAAAATTAAAAAAACTAGTGAAACACGTCCATTCATTATTATTTATTAAAACGCACGTAAGCTACTTCCTAAGTCGCTACAACGGATCCATGAATCAAAAACTATATTTTTTAAAGATTTGATTTTGTAACATCCAACATTAAAAATCCCGCGGACCCCCTGTCAGAAATCTGAGATGACTGAGATGATTATTATGAAGACTTTATAGTTTTCCCAAATTTATGTTTTGGAAATAAATTTTTATTTATTTATTTTGTATTCTACAATTTGCGTTTACACGGCAATATTGCTGGTATGGAACTAACTATTAATGATTATATCTGATTGGATATTGAATATAATTAGATTTACCTGTAAAATATCAGAAACTTTACCATTGCTACTTTTGTTGGTTTGTTTTTGTAAATGTAAAGCATACACGCTAGGGCTATGAGTGTAAATTTCCAGTTTTCGTTCTAAACTCAATATTAATATAATTAAATTTCCTCTTGATTTTTGTGTTTATTTTAGCAAGAAAAGAGCTACGAATGTAAATTTACACATTTGAAATTAGCCCCGTTAGCTGAACGGCTGCATTCTACTAGAATAAATCTTTAATGCTCACATAACCAATAAGTTCCAGGCTAGACGTTTCGGCATACAATCGAAGTTTTATAAGTAAAACATTCTTAAGTCAATTTTATTGTCTCTTCGTGTTATGTTATGCATTAAGCGTTTGAAGCCCTTCGGGACTGTCTGTGCAGATCCGCCGTTGTTTAGGATTCTTTCATTGATTTCTATCCGGCTCTGTGTTTTTAGAATATTCCATATAAATATTATTTCTATTTCGGCTACGTTGGAATTTAAAAGTAAAATTAACACCAATTACATTTCCAAACACATTTTAAATTTGCGATTCAAATTAAATTTGCTGCCAGATTACACCTCGGTGGTTTGCCAAATTGAGACATTTCGATCCATTTTATATTTGGCTATCAACTGAACCGATTAATGTTATAGAGAAAATTTGGAAAAGTTTTTTAGAACGACGTCGGTATTTTAGACGAAAATATTATACAGAATTGACAGTAATAGGGTGTAATAGCAGGGATTATAACGTTAATTTGAGAGGTCGGGTTTCATAAAGTTAAGGGTAGCTGAGCATACATATAACCTTTAACTTGGGTTGTAAATTTTCCCCTTAAATATTACCCGAGAAGTCGGAATAGTCGTTTTAAATTCTTTCCCTTCAATTCCATCACTTCGGCGGTTTGTAAGCGGTTCTGACGTCTTAATTATTACATCCAGTATGGGGGCATCACCTTTTCTGATTTTTACACTCGACGTCACGACGAAAGCACAACGAGATAAAATTAGAAATTCTGTAACTACAGTCATCCCGGATCCCGGAAATGTTGAAGCGCACACATGGCAAGAGGCAGAGTTGCAATATAAAAGTTGGATGAGTGCCTGCTCGCACCTGGAATCCAAACCGAATTTGCTAAGAGAGACGCAAAAACTCTTGTAACTTTGAAATTGTAGCCAAAAGACAAATTTTGTTAGTGGAAAATATATGAATGTAGTATAGGTAGGCATTCTAAAAGTCAAATTAGGTTGGGCGCTACGACCCAATTGAAAAGCGAAAGTCTTAACGATAACCGTAAAAGTTATGTGCTACATAATAAAATTTTATTTACCTGTATTTTAAATAGGCAGTATAATTGCAAAAACTTCTGCGTCGCACTACTTGGCGTCGTTTTCCAATAGCCGTCATAGATTCCAGCAAAATTACCATAGGATCGCAGTTGTTTTGCGGTGGTTAAGTAAAAGGGAAACGAAACAAAAGCGGATTAAAAGAATAAGCGGAATGGAGTTTTCATTAAAACAAAATTTGGACTACCACTTCCTGGTGTGTAGTAAGTAGGTATAAATATGATACGACGTGTTCGAGTTGTGTATATATTGATCTGGGTTATTGCGGTTACGCAGATTTCTTATCAGCAGTGAAACACACATAAATATTTTATTATATTTTTTAAGAATTAATTAAAACTTCACTTCATGTATTTATTGGCAATTTGATGGTTAGTTCCGTTTGCCAAAAAAATGCTTTCAATAATAAAATCGAGTCGCATATTTTTAGTATCAGAAAATTTGATCGTCAAACGCTGGCGCTGGTTGAATAGCCGAGAAAATTGTATTCTTTCATGTAGGTACCTCCTACGTGTTACATAATTAATTCCTTTATTGATATAATAAAATCGTACTTTCGTGTCGACACCACTTAATATAAATTTTCCACAACACCGAAAAAAGCCAAAAACCGAAATGTGCATCAGAATAAAATGTCAAAATTTTCAACGCGGATGTTCATTTCAATAAAGCGACGTGTCTACTGTGTTTATTGTATTAGTGACTGCATTTACAATATTTAGCTTCTATTATTAGAGCCTGGTGTATATAAATCATTGTTCCATGACCTTACCGCATAAAATTTAACCAGCCATAGCTATCGCTCCCAAATCTCTCACTTACACAAAATTAACCGAAAATTTTCCAAATAGTACAATTAATTTTCATTCAAGAAAAACTAAATCCGTTTTAGATCCAACTTATTTTAAGATTTCATTACGTAGGTAGCAAAATGAGATTTTGAATGACGCAAAAGTGAAAATGGGGTAAAAGTAAAATCAATGCGATATTTACGAAACTTTTAAACAAAGTCCGACTATTAAATCAAATTGCATTGTAATGTGGAAAATAAAATGGTCGTAAAATTGGTAATTAGTTTGCTTTGCTAACACCAGAGTACAGAAAAAAAATAATAAATAAACACAAAATGTTTTAAAGTAATAAAACCAAGTTTTCGCCAAGTTTTTTCATAAAAGCATTTCATCGGATCAAAAAGTTAAATATTTATTGAAACCATTACGAAAGAGCAATAAAATAAATTGTAAATTATAACAAGTTTGGTGAAAGTGTAAACGCCATCAGCAAATACTAGGCAAACATTCAATCTGTCGTGCAAAGTTGGTCACTCTTTTAATAAAAAAAAAAAATCAATTCAAATCATTTTTTAATAACCACACTAAAGAGTCTGATTTCAATTGAAAAATTTAACAATTAATTGGTTTTTCACACGCGCAATTGTATTTTCTATTAATTTCCACGCGATCAAATTGGAAAAGTGTTTTAATTTAAAATCAAATCAAATATAAAACAAAAGGAATTAGGGATGATTTTAACTTAATCAGTCGCAACAACCCCTACTACTATAGATTAAACGTCGAGAAGAAAGTAAGTCTTTTAAGCTTATAAGTAAATTCACTTATAATAATCTTAACCATTTTAAATCTTTTATTCTGATAAAAATCCAAGTTTCAGATTATAGGCTGCCGAAAACTGCCGTCGATCAATCGCCAACAGTTAAAAATTAAGAGCTCTATTAAACTTTAAAGGAACTTCAAATTGGATTAAACCAGAAAATAACACAAAATCAAATATTTGACACTCCACGCAATCTTTTATATTATAAATAAAATCTTTTCATTTTAAAATGAAAGATTACAGTTGCTACAGCTACCTGAACCACAAAGCCGGCTTTTCATAAAAGCTATCATTTTCAAGAAAGGCAAAGTTAAACTGTCAGTTTTCTTAAACGCAATTGTTTTCAAAGAAAATCGGCGGCAGCAAATCACTTAGTGATTGTTTTATTAGTGATTAGAAATTAGTGATTGTTCACAATGTACGTAAAACGTAAGACGAACGTAAGACTTAAAAATATTAAATTCAAATAAAAATCCTAAAGTATACACGACGTGGAATGTTCATGTGCATATGACTAAATAACTCCAGTATTATTCAATATTCGATCAAAGTCTTATTTGTGTTTGTAATTCTTACGTTTTATGTATTTCTTAGGTCTTATGTACATTGTGAACAAGCACTTACCTCTTAACGTTTTATGTGAAAACATAGATTTTAAGAAATAAATAGATTGATGAGACCCACTGTACCACCACTTATCTGTTATATCAAACTACCCTGCGTTGGTCTGTCAATACTACAAACTCGTCACTCAAAGTTCAAACGTTAGCTACTAATAAAGTAATATACTTCTATGAAACCTTCATAAATAATACTTCTTCCTCTTAATTTAGAACTACGTCCCGTAATTTCCAAATTTTGAAAACTTGTATATATTCTAGTAGGGTGCTAACCTTTCTAGAAAGCTTTTAAATCACAACAGTGTAGTCGGTACCACCAAGAATTGAACCGCGGTCTCCCACTTCGTAGCATGTCGATTTAAGCCTTACAC
This sequence comes from Cantharis flavilabris, assembly GCA_949152465.1. Lineage (NCBI taxonomy): Eukaryota > Metazoa > Arthropoda > Insecta > Coleoptera > Cantharidae > Cantharis > Cantharis flavilabris. The sequence continues at coordinate 47,482,802 of OX424436.1, forward strand.
CGCAGTTCTGATTAAATAATACAATGAGCCAATTCATCAATGCTATGAATTTTTCATTGATTCAATGAACATATTCACTCTATTATGCGTAATAAACTGCAATAGTTCACCTTGAGGTATCTATCGGATAACGAATCCGTCCGATAAATTAATCGAGTGACCAATGAGACAACCGCAATTCAAATTCAAAATAACAAATCAAAAATTTGATCGGAAGAAATCAATCGGACATTAAGTTAAGTAATTACAATGTATTAAGAATCAATTCCTCTTTTAGCTGTTTTTATGTTCTCAGGTTCTCAGGTAATTAATTTCTTTGGCCTATTACACCAGCGCAGTTTAGCGGTTTTAATCATTTAGACCGCCATCGCCAGTAGATCGCTGTGTTAGAATCGAGAGAGAGAAAAAATAAACAGAATTTAATAATCAAAAGTATAACGAAGTTTTAGATTCAATCAAAACATATGCTATTAAATAAATCTCCGCCACTTTAACATATATATACAACTGTATATCACAGTTGAACACGCCATCTATAATGGGTTGAAAACTGGGGTTGTTATTTTTTTTGAAGCATTATCAAACAAGTACTTTCGCTCTTCTTTAGTGAGAGACCTGGAAAAACAGCATAAAACCCGTTCGCCATCATTTCCCAATAAAACTTCGCAGCTCTTTAACATTTTTCGGAGCAGGAACATCCAAAATTGTCTTTACCTTCTCAGGATCATATATCAAACCACCGCTATAGACTATATACCCTAAATATTTAAGTTGAGGTTTGCAAAATTCACATTTGTCCCCTGGCATGTAAGCGCTGAAAAACTTTTTCTAATATTTCTAAATGTGTGTTAAAATCCTTAGCGATGATAATTACATCATTGAGATACACTAATACATAGGTCAAAAGGTCGCCGCCTAAAACTTTCTCGATTAACCTCTGCCAAATAGCAGGTGAAGTCGTAAGCCCAAACGCCATCCGTAAAAAGTGATATAGTCCACCAGGGACCGTAAAAGCTGTAAACTATCGAGAAGATTCCTTCATTGGAACATGCCAATATGCAGATTTTATATCAATTGAGCTAATTTACTTCTTTTGACTAAATGCAGGGGGTACGAGTCCCTTTTTGTTATAGAATTAAGTTTTCTGTAATCTACACAGAACCTATAAGTCCTGTCCTTGTTGGGAACCAACAACATTGGACTGGCCCAAGCTGATTTTGAAGGCTGTATAATCTTATCAGCAAACACAGGCCTTTATAAACTGCGTTTAATATAAGGGGCTGTAGGACTGGGATGCGATTAATTTGAAATTTTTTTGCTTTTATAATCGTTTACATTGGATTTTTTTTTCGGCTTCTGCTTTTACATGTATTTGAATTTTTAACCTTTTCTTTTTGTTTAATTGCTTTGCAGCTGATAGAGGCTGCCCGTTTTAACTTGTTTGATAATCTGTATCGAGTTGGCTATCAAGAACTTCCCCGTAGCAGTGGAGTAGGATGACTATATGGCTGAGATTCGAGAGAACATCGAATTCCGTTTGAAAATCATTTGTTAGAACAATTTGATGAGAGATCATAAACAATCTTCAATCAAACATCAAATATTGATTACCTAATTGTTTCCTTCTATCTCTCACATGATAATTGACCTCCAATTGGTCCATTTTTTACTAATCAAAGGATTTATAAATATTATTATTCATTTTACAATGGCAATCGATCGAGTCTAACATCAATCAAATTGCACATCAATCGTTTCATATCAATCGAGTTTGAAATTAACCGACTTCCACTGTTGGAACCTTTACCCGGAATTTAAAAATCCTGATATATAAAATCCCAACACGCTGCTGCTAGAGCATGTCATTTTTTGGTGAAAAAAAAAACACTCTGATTTCTCTTACTTTTGCTTGAAAATTCAAATTTCCCGATTTTTCCTGGCGAAACTTGAAAAATTATAAATTGCCTATCTTTTCCAAGTATTCTAAAAGAATGGAAATTCTGCGATATGTACTGGAGGGTGTTCCACACCCCCCAGACCCCCCGGTTTACAATTTTACCAACCGAAAAATATATTAAACTAACTAAGATTAGGACTAACCGAGAAATTTGAATTTTTAAATAAAAATGAGAGAAATTTACCTCCGGCTAGAAAAAAATTAAAACTTGGAAAGCATATAATTTAATTACCTTACCTTACTTTAGCAGCAACTTTCTGTTACTTTGAAAGTTAATTATAAAAATAATATAAAAATATAAAGTCAAAATTGTAAACCGGGGGGTCTGGGGGGTGTGGAACACCCTCCAGTACATATCGCAGCGTTTCCACTCTAGAATATTTGGAGAAAATATAGAATTTATAATTTTAGGACTAACCGGGAAATTTTAATTTTTAAGTAAAAATGTGGGAAATTTAACTTTCGACTAGAAAAAATTATTTATTTAATTGCCTTACTACTTATGGAGTTTAGCAGCAACTTTCTGTGTTACCTTGAAAGTTAATTATAAAAATAATATAAAAATATTAAGCCAAAATTTTAAACCGGGGGGTCTAGGGTACATAACGCAGGATTTCCACTCTTTTAGAATACTTGGAGAAGATAGGGAATTTATAATTTTTCAAATTTTGCCAGTAAAATCGGGAAAAACGGGGAATCCCCCAGTAGCGAGAAATTATCCATTGTGTAGCTGCCCGTCTATGGACGAGCTTTCCAGCTAGTGTTCTAATGAAATTACGATGGGTTATGGTAGAAATTACAAATATAAAAATTAAAATGTATAAATTATTCTAAAATTTGAATAGAAAAAGTTCAAATATCGAAAAAACTACAGAGACTATTGTGTTGGTTGTTTAATTAGGGTTTATACAAGGGTGTTTAGCATAATTTACCAATAATTAGCTTAATCCAATTTAAAATAAATTTAATATATTATGATGTTAACAGTTGCACAGCTAGAAGACAACTGTGGGAGACTCCGCCCATCAGCAACACCTCGTTGAAACTATTTACGACGATTACACATACCGTCAACAGAATATGGAAAATACGTACTCACTTCTAACAAGTAAGAGTCTACAGGAATTGTCATCCAGCTATACTGCCCTGCTTATCAAAAGTGCCGTATGTACAAAAAATGCCAAAATGAGTTATTGGTGTATATTGATACTATGGGCATTCTGCTACCTGCATAACGAATTGAAATAATCCGGTGATTTAGTTTGCCATTTGTACGGTCTCTTACCTACAGTTAAATCTTAAAAGTTGAATATCTCAATATGGCTGTTTTGTACATACGGCGCTTTCGCTAAGCAGAGCAGTATAGGCTGGTTATTAAAAAAAAAAAACTCTCCCCAAACTATTAGTCACAATTGCTATTAAAACTACGAGTTAGCTGATGAATATTCACGTAACTTTTTTAAACGGCTGAATTTTCAATTGCATTAGTTAATGCGTAAAAAATTTCACATATTATGTTTAAGTATGTTTGCGAGAAAAATTTTATATAATATTCTTTTTTACGGTTTAGCTTTCTGCATAGAGCAAGCCAACTGAACCGATGACGGAAATTAATGAAAAAAGAAATCATCAAAAGAATAAAGTTCTCTATGAAAAACTCTGAAGTTATCCATTCACCAGGAAAATCCCTCAAAAGATGACAAGTCAATTACCAGGGCATCTCTTAATAAAATTAATATAATTTAGCATAAAATAAAGAAGTTAATTAAATTTTGCAAAAGAAGATGAAACTTGGCTATAAAAACAAATAAAAAATTTCTCTTGATATGTCGTTATTGGAATGTAAGAGAAATGGAAGTGTCACATTTTCCGCAGTCCATAGTTTCTTTATTTTCGTATTAGCAAGATTGACAAGCTACCATTTGTTTTTTATGGGACTCGGGCCTAAGAATAAAAAGTAAGAAGGAAACACAAAACCGCAGCAGTTTTGGATAGAATTTGTATAACCGCATTTGGTAGTTCCCACATCCGCAATTTTAATTTGTTAACTTATAAATAAACAAAAAAATTAATTTTCATGAAAAATTAGCCAATTTTCTTTCTTGTTGAATAAAATTAAGATGAATAATTTCAAATTGTATTATGTTTTGCGGTTCAATTTAGAAATTGATGTCTGCCCAAAATAATTAATATTGTCGTTAAAAATATTTCCACGAAAATCTAAAGAAAAACACAGCAGGTATATGTTGAAAGGTGAAGATAATGGATAGCGTTTCCTGCGGAATACCGGAAGGATAAAGGAAGCGCAACCAACAGATGATATTTTAATGTTCGTCTTAAAAAGTAACGAAAGATTTAAACAAAAATAATTTTACCACAAAAGCATCGTCGTTCCTTTCAGCGCACAGATAATTCTCTACCCGAATCCGAATTAAAAGGTTTTTTCTTTGAAAGTTCAATTATCCGTTATAAACACTTAATATACTTTGGGTTTTCTTATCATCAATCATATTGCGATGTTTAGTTCCCCGGTCACAAATACATTGTCGACTTTTCTTAAATCTTCTATGCCCTAATTGTCCACGGATATAAAATAATGTAAATTAAATGTTTTAAATTTTTATTGCCTAATTATTTCCTGAAAATTAGTTAATTTTTAATTATTTCCTAATTTCGGCGAAGTCAATGATAATAAGGAAACAAGAAAAGAAAATTTTAGGTTAAACAATTTTAATTTCGCGTTGAAGAACCAATTACCGTAATCCCGCATCCAGGCAACCCTCTTTTGAGCTCATTTAAAATCGCTTAATGTTAGAAATGATGCACTGAGGATGATGCTTCATTTAAAATACTCAGCAGTAAGCACACAATAAACTTGTAATTTTTGTTAATAAAGAAAATCAGTTGATAAAAGGGGTGAAAGATAATTAAACAATCTACAAATTGTTGAAACTGCTGTATACTATTATTATACAAAAGATTCTCTTTTAATTTTTTTTTTTTTATATAATTAAATAATGGAAATCTTTTGTATTCCTTTATATAATATTTGAATTTTAATTAGAAAACCCCGGTTGGCAAACCCCCGAGGTATCTGTCAAGGGGGAAACGTAACTTAAAAAAACTACTTTAATCCTTGGGATTGGAATGGATTTTTTCAGTGTAAAGTCACAGAATTAAAATAACTTTACGAACCCGATAACATTAATTAAATTTAAAATTGGTTTTATGGACATATTGGCCAATCAGACTTGAAAAATAATAATTAAAGTTGTTCGTTATATTTTACGGAATATTTAGCTCTTTGCAAACAGTTTTAAATATTAATCAGATTTTCAGAGTCTATAACATTATTTATGCTGAAGCTTATTGGAAAACTTTTAACGCGAAAAGTACGATTTTCGTTTAAGACTTTCCAAAATAATTTTTGTAGTGCAAGACCAGACCATGTTACACAAAATAAATTTAAAAAAATGAAAGGCAACAATACGAGAAGCTGAATGTCACAATTTAATAATTTAAAGTTAATATTGCAAAAGGTAGGTATGAGAATGAGCGCTTGAAAATTTAAAAATATTGTTGTTCATATAAGAGTTTTTGAGTTCATATTACTTCACGTGACATTACATTTTCAAGACAAAGGAAATAGTTTAAGTTGCTAAATATTGTATTCTACAAATTTACATTCCCATATTGTATTTTTCAGTTTTATTTTAATACTCAATGGCAAATTGTTTTACCTAAGGAAATATCAAATTTTAAAACTCGAAGGCAAAAATCAAAAATAAAAATTTCTGATATATGAAATATTTCCAAAGTGTCAACTTTATGTAGGTACTTAAAGTATGTTGGATTAAGCTGTGCATTTGCTATGACAGACATTTTCATCCAGCAAAAAAGGAAATTGTTTAAAATTTCCAAAACACTTTTATTTTTCCCTTCGGATTTCGTTTTGTTTCAGATTTTAAAACCAAGACTTAAAAATTAAAAAAAGCTCACGTTATCCAAATCAACGTTTAAAAGTTCTAAAATATGCAAAAATGTAACCTTAGCAATTTTAAATTCAATTTTAAGAATGAAAAAAGTAAGACACGTTGCAATAACTTCAAATTATAGGAGCGTCGGAGGCAAAGTGTAACCCCCATAAAAACGAACTAATCTTTTATCGTTTGTGCTGATAGAATAACATCAATTTTTAATACTCTTCTCTTGTCTTTGAGAAGAATATTTTTGTAGCCTTAAACGGACGTGCTTTTTAAGTATTTATAATACAATTTCCTCAAGGATTATAATATTATTTTCCACTGCAACAAAATTTTAAATTTCGTTTAAACCTTTTAGACAATAATTTTCTATTTTTCTTTTCAAAGTAGTTACGTATATCGGCTTGTCTTGAATTTTTTTCAAGCACATCATTATTTTTAATATCTCGCCTATTTATTGATCAATTCGTTAAATTTCCATTTTAATCCGCAAACATTGAAAAAATATTCGAGGTGGATAGGCCGAGCAGCCATAACCGACCACTGTAAAATAAATTTAACCAGTGAAAATAACATTATTTTTTCTTGTTGTTGCTAAACATACCCAAACAATCCGAAATACACCAGGGAAACACCGCAAAACTTTCAATTAACTCTGTAACTCTAAAATTAAGCCATTTGGGACATACATAACATGTAAATATAAAACTCTCGTAAAAGAAAGGATTCGAACAGTCGTACTTGAAAAAATATTTCGATCCTGATAAAATGATACGTGTTTTCATACATTTATTTTCTTTTAACGCGAAAAGGATAATCTAAAAATCGGCTTACTTGAAAATATTTCACATCTCAGAAGAAGAATACACAAGAAAAGAACACGTAACGCAGAAAAGTGTTGAAATATGAAATAATCGTACATAGATATTAACAAAAAATATGTTTAAGGTGGCAAAATCGCCGCTGTCTCCAAACTGAGCGTTGAAAATTATTTACAATCCAAAATTTACAAAACAGTTTGTTTTTAAATTTCCTTACACAAAAATATTTTATTTCGTGTTAAACCAACTCCACCGTTAAAATGATATGAAGTTATTCTAATTGGATATAAATCCACATACTTAGTTACCTAGAGAGACTATTAATGTTACATTATGAAGAGTAATATTGTTCAAAATTAAATTTTTCTCTCCAAATATTTTGAAATTACATTGCTGAATTTCAAATTCAAGTAGTTTCAGGTGGGTTTTTCAGTATAACTGAAGCAAACTTTGAAGTGCACCTCATTGTAAGCACAGCACAAAGCAAATAATTTTCATAAATATAATTTATGTCTAACCGTCTAAAGCCCAAAAATATAAGATTGCTTAAGGTACAGATTGAGAAATAAAACGGCTAGTGAGTGTTGCTAAGAAGTATTTTGTTGATATATGCCTTCGAGCCATGAAAGGTTATGGCAGCTTGTAAAGAGAGAAAATATTACTTTATATCAAATTTTTTATATTATTAAGTTTAAAAGTATTATGATCGGAACTGACGTGCACGAATGGATTCCGAGATTCGTAGACTATAAATTCGCTAATGTTTAAACCAACAACACAAAACATTTTCACGCGATGTAGTCAGATAATTCCATCTCCGTAATAAATTTTCAACGGTGGAAGATCAGAATGTTTCAGGTCATGGAAGATGGGAAAATTAAATTTAATTTGTTACAAAGATAGGTTTTATAAAAATGATTAAAGTAAAGAATGTTATTAACTGTGGGCTGAACAATGCTACCAGGTGACAAATTCGCTAACATTTCAGGTATGAAAGACTAATGCTTGAGCATTTAAAAGTCATAACCGTCTGCATTATTTTGATTAAATAAATTCAATGATAAAAATTAATATTGGAATGAAATTGAAATATAATATAAATAGATTACCAAAGTTGTGCGGCCTGAAAGCCGCACGGATTAGTTAATATAATTTTTTTAAAGAGACTAGGAAATGAGGTGGCATATCGGTCAATCGGTCGCCATGACCGAGTATTTGAATATACCTAAATTGCTCAGATTTCTCAGAAAAAAATTGTTCATAATATTAATGAAAATATCATTTTTGCGCCGATGAACAAAATTCATCATATTGATGAACAATTTATAAATTTTATGTTTCTTTTTTCATGAATGCTATGAATTTTTCTTCGGCATTTTTTCAATGTTCCATAGCTTTCTAGTGTTTTAGATTGGTTTTTTAAATTATTCTTTAAATAATAAAAATAAGAACTTACAATAATTCGTAATAATCAAACACAAAATAATAATAATGCACACTAAAAAATATTAAATTAAAGTATAATTTATTACAAAATTAAAAAATTTTATAATAACTTATAAGCTCCACTTTATAAGGTAGGAGTGCCTAGTGCACTAGGCAAATTAAATGTCAAGTTCGTAATAAAGGGCGAGTAACAAGATCAATTTTTATACACTTGATTTTTTTTTTGCCAGATTTTTAAAAGACTTTCCCGAATCTTCTCCTAGTTTGAAGCAAATTGAAGCAACAAAATCACCAAAGTTGTAACTCAGATTAAAGTAAATTATACTTCAACAAACAAATTTTGATGATTTAATTACTAAATTGTATGTACCTATAATAACTATTAAAATCATAAATTTTCGCCTGCGGCGTATTTTGTTAAACTATGCAAAGTCAAAGAGCCTCCAAAAACAGTTAGCCCCGAGCCTCATATACCCTTAATCCGGCTCTGCGTACGGTTTGTGAGCGATCAGTCAAAATATAGAAAGCAAACAAATCTAGCCTTTAGACGTTCAATGAACTTGAATTAAAATTAAATTACATTATTAAACAATAGTGCGTCAGTGCGGCCGTTAGGCTGCACAACCTGAGCAATCTAGCAATTTTAATTGGTATAAATCTAAACAATGAAGAACTGGTGGGTAACGGGAAAAGATCACAAGTCATATAATGTCCCCTCCCCCAAATATAACGAAAAATATATTTACAGTGGCGTTACCGAGAGGGGTTGGAAGTAACTAAATTTGTCGGGAGTTTTTCAACTCCCCCAGGTTTCAATGGAAAAGAAAAATTAATGAGTAAGAAGACAATCGGAAAATAAACTAGACAGAAGAAGAGATTTAAACAAGATAGAAATTATATAATTCATTTCCTCCCCGAGACGGTCATTAGCCTAGTAAGTTAGCTGAATAACTGCTGACACTAAGGTATCCGGTTCAAATCCGGAGGGAGTCTAAAATTTCTTTTGATCGACTCCGTGCTTCGGGGGGCACGTAAAGCCAGCGGTCCTCCTGGGTTGATGATTTGCCCTCATCAACAAAAATCCAGGGTTACGGGCACATCTGACAGCCCAGCAAGCTGCATCAGATAAAGCAATTTATAAATAGGTAAAGCAATTTATATGCTCAGAGACTTTGTGACTAAGGCTCGGTCTTCGATAGAAGACAGCCCAATGAATTTCCTCCCCAAAGTGGGGTTCTGATTACACCACTGTATGTTTTATAATATTAAGGAGCTGCACAGAGAAAATTTTTTGGTGTTTTGAAGCAATTTTTACTTCAAATGAAGTTTAAGTCAGCCTCACCAATTTTGAGGTAAATTTTACTAAATTTGAGGTAAATTTTACTAAATTTGAAGTAAATTTTACTAAATTAATTATAGAATTTACTATAATTGATGTAATATTTACTTCGAAATTATTACGAGGATTGTTTTTTTCTGAGTACGAGGTAGAGAGAAAGTCTAAATCTGGTAGGTCTATCGTCTATCCACCGCTAGGTTTGTTTAGGTCGCTAGTGAAACTCTATTCATGTGCGATTGGTGTGAAACTTGATTAATTACCCTAGAAAAAGAACTCAAAATAAAAAATTTTAAGTAAATTTGTGGTTTTTAGTATGTATTTATGGTTAAATTCAAAAAAATATAAGAATAATACAATACGTAGAAAATCAAAATTCAAAAAATTTAAAAAGGAGACAATTAACACATAACAGGTCTGGATTAAGAAAATTTGAAAAAATGAAAATTTCGTAATACGAAGTACAATATAACGTTATTTCATGGTTATTGCCATTCTTCAGTTGCACGCATCGATTACGATTACATTGTAAAATAAGAAGAAAAAAATTTTTCAAACTAAACAAAATTATCGACTAAATTGTACAAAATTGACTTACCATAACCTCCAAAGATTATCAAAACTGAACTTGTTACATGAGGTATGAATAATTTAAAAATGATTTGAACTAAGAAATTCGTTTACCTAGCACTGCTAGTTTGAAATCCGAAGGCACTGCCCTCTTAATATGATTTCTAAAAACTTTGAAAAAATTCAAAATTCAAAAATTTACCACGTTTTTTAACCGTGAGGCGTAAAACTAGAAAAAGAACTCAAAATAAAAAATTTTAAGTAAATTTGTGGTTTTTAGTATGTATTTATGGTTAAATTCAAAAAAATATAAGAATAATACAATACGTAGAAAATCAAAATTCAAAAAATTTAAAAAGGAGACAATTAACACATAACAGGTCTGGATTAAGAAAATTTGAAAAATTTTTTTAGTTTTTCTAGTTTTACGCCTCACGGTTAAAAAACGTGGTAAATTTTTGAATTTTGAATTTTTTCAAAGTTTTTAGAAATCATATTAAGAGGGCAGTGCCTTCGGATTTCAAACTAGCAGTGCTAGGTAAACGAATTTCTTAGTTCAAATCATTTTTAAATTATTCATACCTCATGTAACAAGTTCAGTTTTGATAATCTTTGGAGGTTATGGTAAGTCAATTTTGTACAATTTAGTCGATAATTTTGTTTAGTTTGAAAAATTTTTTTCTTCTTATTTTACAATGTAATCGTAATCGATGCGTGCAACTGAAGAATGGCAATAACCATGAAATAACGTTATATTGTACTTCGTATTACGAAATTTTCATTTTTTCAAATTTTCTTAATCCAGACCTGTTATGTGTTAATTGTCTCCTTTTTAAATTTTTTGAATTTTGATTTTCTACGTATTGTATTATTCTTATATTTTTTTGAATTTAACCATAAATACATACTAAAAACCACAAATTTACTTAAAATTTTTTATTTTGAGTTCTTTTTCTAGTTTTACGCCTCACGGTTAAAAAACGTGGTAAATTTTTGAATTTTGAATTTTTTCAAAGTTTTTAGAAATCATATTAAGAGGGCAGTGCCTTCGGATTTCAAACTAGCAGTGCTAGGTAAACGAATTTCTTAGTTCAAATCATTTTTAAATTATTCATACCTCATGTAACAAGTTCAGTTTTGATAATCTTTGGAGGTTATGGTAAGTCAATTTTGTACAATTTAGTCGATAATTTTGTTTAGTTTGAAAAATTTTTTTCTTCTTATTTTACAATGTAATCGTAATCGATGCGTGCAACTGAAGAATGGCAATAACCATGAAATAACGTTATATTGTACTTCGTATTACGAAATTTTCATTTTTTCAAATTTTCTTAATCCAGACCTGTTATGTGTTAATTGTCTCCTTTTTAAATTTTTTGAATTTTGATTTTCTACGTATTGTATTATTCTTATATTTTTTTGAATTTAATTACCCTAGCTTATTAACTTGATAAAAAAATTATAAATTAGATAGCAGAGAAATAGAATCAGACCGAGTTTCATAATACGGAATTTATTTAAATATTTAATCTACGGCTGATCATCTAATGTGTGAATACTGAATACAGTGAAACTTCATTAGTGTGCAATTCGATTGACGTGAAATTCGATAGGTTGCCAGACTGTTGTTACCGAAAGAGTAAGTAGTGAAAACAGTGTTTTTCGGATTCAATTCAAAATCATTTATTAAAGTGGCACTTTACCACATAGAAAAGTCACTTTACTATATAGTAATGTCACTGTCAATAAACAACCTACACAAGTACCTACTATGAAATATTTTGAATTAGCAATAACTCAAAAACGGCACTAGATATTGCACAAAATCCGAAAAAATAGTATAAACAAACCTTGTAAGTAAAGCATTTTTACTAAACTCATTAGCTTTTAAGTTACTCGCTCGCTGCGCTCGCTCGTACTCAAAGGCTAAATTCGTTTAGTAAAACTTTGCTTTACTAAACTTGTTGTTTAATATACTATTTGTGCGTAATTCCAATGTAACTATATAATTAATTAATTTAATTATTAAATATGAATGTTAGCAATAGACACTCCTGACTATGAATAGACAACAGACCAATAGAAAGAGACGTCACCCAAGTACGGACCTAATAAGAAAACTAATACAATTTTCGAACAAAATCTCAGTTTGGGATACTCTAAATAAAATAATAATCTATTTATTTATATTTAGTATATTTTTAAATTTGATAAAAATCAACCAATCAGTGATAGTTAGATAGAGAATTAACCAACAAATTAGATAGAGGTTTATGAGGTCATTACTATATATTTAGATATAATATGAATTTTTTAAATTTTATTCTGATGAACTGCGAACTGAAAATTTATATGAAAGTGAGCTTTTTCGTATCATAAATACCACATTTTAATTTAATTTAATATCACTTAGCAAATTACCTTTCCTCCCTAATAAAAAAAATTTAAATAAAATGAATTTTTGATTTAATATAAAATTTAATGAGAAAACAACATCCTTTGATGTATTTAGCACCGCAACATAAATAATAATTTTACAGAAGTACAATTTAAAAAAAAAATTGTAATTACTTGCTGTTACGGTGACATCGAATTGTAAAAATTGTAGTAAATGTGTCTCTAATGAACGTAAAACTGAATAATACCTAATTTACATACTACTACGTAGTTATTAGTAAAATAATTGCTTCTAAATATCAGGTAACGAAATTATGAATTTATTATAATATTAACTTGTGGATATGTGAAATATGTGCATCCTAATAACATAAAAGGCATAACAGAAAGCATTATTAGCATGGATTAACGAACTGTATATTGCATGAATATTACAGATGGTTTCAAGTACCTCCCGCAATTTACCGGACATTACTACTGCGTAATACCTGTGTGACGGAATTAATATAGTATTTAGAATGTAATATAATAAAAAAAGAATAATATAGAAATAAATTATGAATCCAAATTTTGTTGGAGTATGTTTATAGTTCATCCAACATCAAAATTTATCGGCATTTGATGTAAAATCTATAATTAATTTTTGCAATGAAGTGGTAATAATTATTTATGAAATTCATCGCCGTTGTTTTTGATTTTGATAAAATTGTTTTGTTAATATCAGAAACATTTAATAAATGATGAGAGTATAACAAAAAGTGAAAATATAGAATTACCATAGCAAATTGAATGGAGATGATTAATATTTAATAACAAATCGATACTACTTGAAATTGTACATAATGTATAAACATAGCTGTTGTTTGTTATACCAACCAGTGTAAATGTGAGGTATAGCATTTTTGTTGTTCATCAAATCACATGATATGAACTTACCGTTTTACACAACACGACAAAAACAATTCCAAATACCAACTTTCCATAAACGCGAAAAAATCCAAAATTGAATTAACTTTTGATAAAACAACTAACCCTGACACATGTCTAAATCTTAAAAGTGAATTAAAGCGGTTAACTAGATAGAGACAACCGTTACGTAAAGCAAACTGACATTCAAAACGCATGAAATACTTCGAGCACAAAGAAGAGAGAAACCAGTTCGGTAAATTATGTTAAAAAGTGTTACATTCAATTTACATCGTATATGTTACGTTTTTCAAATACAAAGCCATCTTGGTAAGTGCTTCCGATGGCATTATTATTTTCTTCGCCGGAAGTATCGTACCGAAGAGGGAGCTCACCATCCGATCGGTCCAAAAATAGCAAAACGCATTAATTCTTAATTATTCCCTTTAATTATTCAGATATTTATTGCATAGCCAAAGGTACAAGTAAAAGCAGAATAATGTAGAATGCAAATATTTGCACAATCCGACGTTACGAACGTAAGTTTCCTATTTGCGTAACCCAATCAATACCAATTTAATCTAAAAAATTTTAAATTCTATACCCGGTAACAAAAAACTCAAAGGCAAACCCTAAATATGATACGACAGTTATTTACAGAAAAAAGTTTAATTATTTTTGGTATTACATTCTTTTACGCAAGGGTGGCCAATTGTTTCGTCTTCAGGGCCGCAGTACAGAAATAGAAAGACCTTTATAAACAGTAATGTTATATATTTGACATTCTTTACTTTCATCCAGAGAGACGACATAAAACAACAATTTTTAATTATGTACCTACGCAAGGCGCAAGTATTTTATCAAAAAAAAAAAAACAAAAAAATGTGTCGGAGAGATAAATTTTCATAAAACATATCAAATAACTTAAAATACTTGAGAAAAAAAAAGTTTTCCGTTACCTTCAACTAATTTCAATTCGAAAGTTATTTTAAAAAAAAAAGTTTCATTTTAAACCACATGTTCCACTTTTTCCTACATTTTTATTAAAGAATCGTAAGTTTTCAATTGTTGCCCACATGTTTTTGATCTCAACTTTCATTCTGTCGATCCAATGAGGCTTGTTTCCGAGGACGCAGTTTTTCAAGTAACCCTGGAGAAAATAGTCAAAAGCTTTCATTATGGTGAACTCTGTGACCAGTCGAGATTAAGCCTTTGTAGTTGAAAACTTCAAGAAGATGAAAAATCTTCCATTATTATCATTAAATTATCATTCTTATTCCAATCGTTACATAAAGACGCTTTAAATTTAACAAAAGAATTGAAAACCAGAACGAGATAAGTTGAAAAACCAGAGGATGGAATAATACAAGATTTAAATTTAGAAAATTAAATTAAATTTTGTATTTAATAAGCTTCAAACATCAAAAATCAAAATATTTTTCCTCGACAAAATGAAATATTTCGTTTCAACATTTCGACTATAATTAAAGGATAACAGAAGCAAATTTTTAGGGTTACATGAATATCTTAAAATTATATGACAAGCAATGAAAATCCTTTCGTATATATTCCGGATGAAACAAAAAATAAACGTCGAGAGAAAACCAATTCTCGGTGAAAATTTTGCAGACGCACAATACAAATAATTATTACGAAAATCTTTTTACGGTCTAAAAACTCCATCTACAGCTTCTTAATAATATATTCTTCATTAGTACCATATTATGTGCCAATTGCCCGACCAAGAGGATGATTTAAATTTAAAATTTTGAGTCTACAAAATTTTCCACTAATTAAAGTTTTCATTACTACTGCTACATTGACTTCCAACTGCTTGGCTTTAAAATATTCTAAAGAAAACTATATTGTGGAACTTCCGTTGAGCACTTGAAAGCTAAAATATTTACAAAGAATCCACTACAAATGACGGAATAAAAATAAAGATGCGATTATTCTCAAACTGTTTTCCTTTTTCCATCAAACATGTATCAAACGATCGTACCTGAAAAGTCTGAATAATTTTAAGTTCAAAATAAGCATATTAGAAAAAATGTAGTAAAAGTTTTATGCGGAAAAAATTAAATGTCAAAGGAATATAATTTAAATGTATTTTTAAGCATTTTATTTTAATTAAATTTTTTTGCTTTTTCATGAAATATACTGTAATTCTATCAAAGCATGTTTTGTTCTACAGCAAAGAGTTATCGACAGAATCACGACTCTCCATTCTATTTAATATACGGATAAACCATTTTACATTTGGGATAAACCCAAAAGACCGCATTATTTTGGAGTAAAATCCAAACCAAATAATAATACACAAATAATTTATGAACAACCGGGAATCGGACTTATAACCCCAGGGCCGATGGCCCTATAAACTACCTGTACTCGGTGCTCTTATTTGATCAAAGCAAAATTTAGATGTTTATTTGTTTTCCAATATTCACCACCCAATTCGATGACAAATTCAAAAGTCAACCCTATTTTAACCGAGAAATATAGCATCTCCGATTGTTAGTTTTATTTTACACTACTCTGTACTCCGAGTTTAGAAACGAAGTTGGTACGACTGTCGATAAAACTGTTGCTCTATAGTTCAATGTCAATGAAGAGATCGAGTTCGTTTAATTATCGATTAGTATTTTTGGGGTTTCCCTATTTTTATTTATACCTATAGTTATGCAGTTGGCTGGTTTTTCTCCATCATTGTGTAATCTTTTCAGCTTTTATTTTTCATTTTTTACTAATTTCATGCAAAATAAGGATTTGTATAATTTGCTTTTCGAAGCATTGCAAGTGTTACACCCTTCGCAAATAATTTTAACTAAAATCCGTTTTTTGTTTTTTGTTAATTAGTCTTCAATATGCGTTTTTATATCAGGCGACATGCGGTTTTGTGAGGCAATCGACCGCTTTTTAATTAATTTAATTGCGCATTTAAAAGTAAAATTTAAAAATCACTCACATTTTACTGTTTTGAGATATTAAGAAATTAATTGAATTCCGGTTTGATGTGTAACCAATCTTTGTATTAGTAGCTCTATCTTTCATTTAATAAATAAAATAATTTTTTTATATTTCTTTTGTACCCTTATTTGGTTTGGGAGCACCACTGCATATTGTTATAAACTGACAATAGGGCACTTCCACTCCCCCACTCCAACATGGCTGCCGAACAGCAGCTTGGTGGTATGGTTGGTGGTATTCGCCATAAGATTTGTTAAGGATTCAAGTGTTTTCGTTATAAAAATGAATTTTTTATAGAATTCTAACCAGTTTTTTTAGCATTTTTAGCTTTTATGACACGGTGCTGATTGTTTTATAATAAATTGGGATACTAAAATCCACTATACTTACAAATAATTGAATAATTTGTATTATTAAATTTTTGAAAATTATTAGCTTTAAATATTAAAATTTAGGTACAATAATTTGAAATAAATTTACTTTAAATAAAAATAAACAACATTTCAGCTGTTTATTAATAATTAGTTTCCAGCATTTTTATGTTTTTGAGTAATTTACATAAATACATTCAGATTTTAGTAGCCCAATTTATTATAAAACAATCAGCACCGTGTCATAAAAGCTAAAAATGCTAAAAGAACTGGTTAGAATTCTATAAAAAATACATTTTTATAACGAAAACACTTGAATCCTTAACAAATCTTATGGCGAATACCACCAACCATACCACCAAGCTGCTGTTCGGCAGCCATGTTGGAGTGGGGGAGTGGAAGTGCCCTATTAGTTTAGCCTTCAGCACAACGTATGAGAGCAGATCAAACAAGTAAGCTGTACTATACTCAGTGGCGTAGCTAGAACTTTTGCCGCCAGCAGCGATCCCTGAATTTGGCGAAAGTCAATTTTTCTACCTAAGTCTTGCACTGACTTATTAAATCATTATTACAAAAAAAAAACGACTAAATTTCATCAATAATAATAAACAAAAGGAAATTAATTATTATAATAATTTTTTATTAATAATATTTTTTAGGAAAAATACCGCCAATAAAATGTGAGCCCGAGGTGAAAGGTTCATCCATATAAAACCAAAAATAGCTTAGTTCAGAATCTTTCAGTCCCATGTTGAGACAAACGTTAAGAACTTGTGCTGAAAGATTTCAGGAAAATCTAAGCGGATTAAAAGAAAATACTGGTGAACCTGCATTTACAAATTACTTAAACATCAAAAGAGAGTCAATAATATAAATATTTGAAAGAAATAATCCTTCCTTTCATTTTTAAATGCTCAACTCATATTTTCAATTTATTTTACTTCATTTTCTTATTATTTCAAGTCACATTTCACTTGGATAATTCGAGCAGGTGGTGATGAGACTAACAATTGACGTCATTAAAGGCCGTAAAATAATATATTTACTGTTCTCGATTTAATTACGAATTTTGTCTAATGCCTAAGCAATCTACATTAAGGCAAAACGAAGTGTCGTGTTTAAAAAGTGAGCGCTAAAAAGTTTACCGTTTAATTTGCCATAAATTATAACTTTGAAATCAAATATTCAAAACACGAGTAATTTAGTTCTTTTGTTTTCCACATGTAATTTTGTAATGATAAAATTCCACAAATTTGTTTGAAGGTTAGTTTTATAACTTTGTTTTTGCATTTAATTTGTTTTTAATGTTACTTCAATTTAACTGAATTTTTGTATAACTTCAAACATTTCGAACCATTAAATATTCTTTTTTTCGTTTTTGTTTTCTGTAAACAATGTCAAACTAATATCTACTTCCAATTATTGTTTACCGTAAGAAAATATAACATGTTTTCTTCGGAGCAATTGTACATTTAGTGCACAGGAGATTATACCACAACAAAAAATTAAAAACACAAATTATTTATTGTTAAAAAATCATTTTAATCTTTTCTTTTAGTAGCACGATTTATTGGCAAAATTGTATACCTTTTACCAAAGCGAAATTTTGATGATTATTATTGTCCCAATGTTCACCATTCTCTGTTCGATAGCAAATGCAAAATTCAATCCTACTTGAATTGTTGGAGATTTCAAATGAGAACGAAAACGTTTCGTACAATGAATAACATTTTAGGTTGAAATTGTTACGAATGATGCAAGGAAGATCTTGAAAAGATTTCCAATCGTCGGACGTATATCTCACGAATACTTCTTTCTCGGCTGAAAAGTTAATGATCTCCACAACGCCTTCGGCATTTTCATTCCTAATATTGATACTCTTTAGCAAAACTTGGTTTGAATCTAATTTTTGACGATGCAATGCATAATTCATCGGTCGGTCAAAACATACAACTTTCCACGAATCACTAAAGTTTTCTACAAGTGTTACTCTGAAACGAGTAAGAGACTTTCGGGAAGGTATCAATTGAATGTGTTCCAATGGCATTCCAAGATTGTCGGAAAACACAACTCTTTTCTTGGGTTTGACGGAATCGATTGAATTTCTTCGTTGTTTGATAATGGATCGAAACTTAGGGCTTCCAAATTTTTGATTGTACTGAGAAATATCGCATTGTAAACTGTTGCTATTCAGATTCAAAATTATTCTTTTCATATCGGCAGCCATGGAGGAAATTGTTGATTGGTTTGAATTGTTTAATAGTTCCTATGTTAACTTTTTTATTTATATAGACTACTAGTAGAATAAGATTATGGGGTTATAATTATCAGATTATATTTTAAGCCGCATTTGGATAATTTTGGTGAATATGTTTTATTTTGATTGGTTGGAAACTTGATTGGTTATAGTTTCGATTCGATATATATTTCGGTTGGTAAAAAGAAGTCAACCAATCAAAGCATTTTGGTCTTTTTTGATTGGTGAAGGTTTACCAAGTGAAAGAGTGAGTGAGTTTTATACCTAATTCTAATGCATTTATATGAATAATCTTATTTCGTACCTGAAACATAGACAGAATTTATCGACATCGGGTGTCTCGCAAAGTTCTAATTTTGGATTTCTGCTCTTCACTCTAGTAATAAAGAATGTATCAACATCAATAGGAAGCCCATGTAGTCTATTTAGGAAGATGACTTTAAAGTTTACAGAATTATTAACAGCCATAAGGTCTAATTGAATCCCAGCGGTAAACTGGGATTTTGAAAATCCACAAACCGAAATATGCCAATAAAAACTATCATACAAAAAGCTAATATAAATTTTACTATTACAGTTTATAGCTAAATAACTAGTAATAAACTATGTCTACTAAATAAATGGATGGGAAAAACCGATTGTTGATAGCGACAACCTGAGGCGACAACCATCAACCCCGAGAGACCGACAGATTTACGTGCCCTCCGAAGCACAAATAGCGTCTCTTCTAAGGTAGTGTTTTACTTAAGAGGCATGAAATTAATCAAACAATATAATTTTATACAAATTTTGAAATTTTGATCGGGTCTTTTATGCTGGTACATGCCTCAAGCTATGCCAACCGCCAACCGCTACAACAAGGCGGTTGTAAGGTACATATATTTTGTATTTTATTTGATGAATAAACTAATGTTTATTAATTATGTGGAGTACTAATTTATTAAAACAAAAAAATAATATTTACAAAATTGTTTAAGCTTAGTTTAAATGCTATCTGATTTAATTTGACAAGCGCAATTGATGATAGAAGCTATTTGTATGTGCTCAACCTGAATAAACTCTTTTTATGTTTGATTAATTAATTACTTAATAATCGGTTGCGCGAAACATAAACAATATTATTTATCGGTAAATAACATATCAGGAATCGTATTTTCGTAAATTTCCCTTCACGTATGGTCGCAATCCCCTAGGTGAGGCCGAAGTGACCAGCGAATATTAAAAATATAAACTTTCATAAAAATGGTCATTTAGTTTGAATTTTATCCAAGAATGCCCGGAAGTTTTTCGATTTTTTTTTTTTCGCTTCGGTTGGAATCAATTAATATTGTCGTTGTTGTGTCCTGATTCAAATTGAATTATTTGATGGAAGCGGCATTAGATTACTCTAATTGCTAAATGGTTGTGTTAGTCGTATCCAAAAATACGATGATAATTGCGTTCGTCAAAATCGTATAAACAGATAAACGAATTTTATGGAAGGTATAAAATTACACCAATACCGAAAATATAAATTCATTTTTACAGAAATTTTATAGATAGAACTGTTAATAATATCAAGGCGATCAATCTCTAGAAACCAAACTCGCCGGTTTCAAATTAATTATACCTTTACTTTATTTTTTTTTTAATTTTTCAATGAAGGAGAAAAATGTAAGCTTCAAAACACAGTAATTCAATAAAACCTGAAAATGATGATGTAGTATACAGCATTTTCAGCCGAGATTAAAAATAATAAAATCGAGTTGCTATATACCAATGAACAATGAACAGCAAGGGAGATAATAAGGAAAATTGTAGGAAAGCTGAAGTGGAAAACGATCTCTAATTTCTGTAAGCCCAAAACAAAATTTATACTAAAGAAAAAAATAATTCGAGGTTGTAATTTAAAAAATAATAAAGTTTCGGTATCGTAAATAAATTATACTCCCTACCTAACATCTACTTGACGAATTTTTCGATTTATTCGTCATCGCATTTTTAAATATAGTAAATATAAGTATGAGAAGGTTATGACGGTAAATCGAAACTACTTTGGGGTGAATGACTGCATAAATTAAAAAAAGACCACAAACTTGAGAGTATTTTTTAATCAAACCTCGTATGTAAAAGTATCGAAATTGATTTAGATTAAAAACTTACAGCGCAATAATCACAGAAGATTATTACAACTTTGCATGTTAATTAATTGAACAAATCGATCAGTTCAAATAAAGCATTTTATATTTGAAAATGGTAATTAATTTAAATATTAGCAAAGTTTTTCGTATACATTTTCCGATGGTGCGGAATGGTCATTCATCACACTAAGTAGGCTAAGAACGTAACATTCATTATGTATCAAGCAGTTGTCTTTTAAATTGTAAAAAAAATTATAAAAGAAAATCTCGAGTGAAAAATAATCATTGGAGTAATTTTTCAGTAGAATATTATGCAATATATAAGAAAATTCTAGTGCAGCAATATTAGCATTTTTAATCTTCCCTAACGACGTCGTTGTTCTAAATCCCCATAGCTGCAAGTTTAACATTTATTTAATTAATATAAAATATTTTCGTAGCAAAGATATTTAGAGCAGAAGTAGCACGAAGAAAAGTTACCCTTTAGCCTTAAGGTAAACTTAAATAATTCAGCAAACCCTTACCTAATTAATTAAATTTAATTTTAGCATAATAATAAATTATAAATTTTTTATGTTGCTGTATTATGCTGATTTTACATAATAAGCTACATAATAAAGTAAAAGTTTCACCAGGAGAAAATAAAGCGCAAATTTAATGAGAGAAGTTTGAAATAAAACAATTGGGATTTACATAACACTCGGTATCATATTTCGCATTTAATTTAAAATCAATAGTGAAACATTGGTTTTAAAATTTTGTTGCAGGGTAAATACTCCTGAATGTTTCCAAAAATGGAAAACCAAACCTCGAAACAACCGCACTCGCCATCAGCTTCGACCGAGATTTATGCTGATGGAAAGAAATTATGTGAAAGGAAATTCTACCTGCAGAAGATTAATTCGAACAAGGAAATTCACGCTGAAAGTGACATCCACTTCCTTCCATGCATGAAGGACACTTTTGTAATGCATCGGATAATTGATACCAGAATTAAAAACAAAACACGGAATTCGAGCTTGATGGATTGGAATACTGGTTTGACGTTTTCCAATAATGATGGATCAGTGAGGACCCCTTCGTATTTCTGTATTAATCTAATAACGAAAGAACATAATCCAAATTTGGCTTTCTGAGGCAACCAAAGCAAAATTGTATTTAAATTTTTGATGAAAATTTAACATAATCTGTTTACGAAACAAACGCAAGATGTCAAAACAATTTGTCATAACAAAATATATTAACATTTTTCTCTCTTGATTATAGTATTTTTTACATCTCACAAATAATGCTGCTTTGGCAAAAATTCTTAAACCCAATTGACTACTCAAAGAATTGGCAATTTATCTGGATTAAAAAATACCTTAAAATAATTTTAAATTATCAGCATGAAATGGCTCATTCACTAAAGATTACTTAGAACATCGATTCAATGTTCGAGTTTAAAAATTAAATCGTCAAAAAGAAATTATATTTATGGACCGGCACTAAAGTACTGCTTTAATGCAGTACAAAACTTTTACTCCCACAATAATTGAATGACAATTGTCAACTTTCAAGATTCACTTCAGTTGTTTTACTTTCGTGCCGGTGACGGGCG
Source organism: Cantharis flavilabris (assembly GCA_949152465.1). NCBI lineage: Eukaryota > Metazoa > Arthropoda > Insecta > Coleoptera > Cantharidae > Cantharis > Cantharis flavilabris. Next base: position 47,505,536 of record OX424436.1, read on the forward strand.
GCGTTGAAGTACTACTTTAGTACCAGTAATAACAGTGATATCATTTACTCCTGATCCAAATAATTACTTTTATATTCATTAAATAGAAGTAATCAATCGACGACAGTTGCAAAGAATAGAATTCTACGTAATTTTTGACATTGTTACCGAAACTAATTTTTTTTCTATCGGGTGATCTCTAAAATTACTACAACTATAACAATTTATTTAATCTATTATCAAAGCAATAAGTTTTGATCTCGGAGTTTGAAGTCAGCAGACAGGTACATAATAGAATATACACATTATATCGCAATCCCAACACTCTAACTTTAGCCCACGGCCGCCTACAACTTCAAAATTTTCTTTTTTGTAGTAAAATTTATTGCTGAACTGCGTGGATTTCTGGTAGGTACCCGGGTCAAACCCCAAATTTGACGCCGCCCTATTTATACCAATTTATTAGACATCATTAAAAATAATTATTAAAAAGAAACTAAAACAAAAACATTACAATTTTATTGTGATTGTTTTATTCTGCCTTCCTCCACAGAAGTGCCGCCTGGGGCATTTGTTCCCCCCCCCCACGATACGCTGCTGTTCGAGTCACAACATACGCAGCAGTTTTACGGTTTCTGTTCAAAGAAAATGTTTTTAAACATTTTCTCATTTATATACTGAAAAAAAATTGCAAAATAATATAACTGGATTACCAAGGTTGTGCGGCCTGAAGGCCGCACTGATCTGAACGAATCAGAAATGCGTCTTCGTTTAAAAGACTAGGAAATGCGGTGGCATATCAGTCAATCGGCCGCCGTGACCTAGTGTTTTAATATAAATTCGATTGCTCAGATTGTGCGTGTCCCCCAAAAAGAAGAAAATCTTCATTTTTCCGCCAATGAACAAAATTCATCATATTGATGAAAAATTCATAGTATTCATGAAAAACTCATTGTGTTGATGAATTTTGTTTGTCGGCGCAAAAATGAAAAATTTTTTATCAATATGATGAACCATTTTTTCAGTATGTGTGTAATAATCTAAAAAATTAGAAAATACGTAATAACTCTTTCAATGAACTTAGGGGGCGTCTATTAATTACGTGAGGTGATTTTGGCGATTTTTAGACCCCCCCCTTCCCCCTTGGTGAGATATCATGAAATTTGACTAGACCCCCTCCCCCCCTCTTACCTCACGTGAGATTTTTTAAAATGCGTATTTTTAATGTAAATAAGTAAATCTGTGATTGATTGCGATGGATTTATTAAAAAAGCATAATTTGCTGAATTATTATTATTTACACAAAAAAATTACGTGATATTTGCCGAGACCCCCCCGCTCCTCCACGTGAGATTGGGTGAGATTCGGCTCGACCCCCTCCCCCCCCCCCTAAATGCCTCACGTAATTAATGGACGCCCCCTAACGTTCTTACCAACTACTTAGGCGCAACTAGGTCTAATATTTCGAGAATCAACTGATGTTTTTATTACTGGTAACCTAGACCACAAGTTTATTGTCTTTAAATTAACGTCGCCTCCTAGTGAAGCAAAATTTCAATTTTAATCTTTTTAACCTAAACAGTATTAATTACAATTATTATAATACCGACAGGTTTCTATACCCCCAGACCCCCCGATGTGTACCACTACGACAAAGGAAAAAATGGATTTCTAAATTTTTACAGTGCACAAAATAAACGTGGGATTATTTTCACTTGTTTTCTACAAACTTTGAGATCAGCACTTCGCATGGCATAATAAATAAATTCTGTTAATTCAAATTATATTTTCAATTAAATTTTTTCTTGCCTTAATTTAATTTTTAAATCCGAATAACTTAATCAATTTTTAAAGCAGTGTATATTTCTCGGGCATAAAAAAAGCAGCAATGCGGCGTCAAGAACACAGGTGTAGACTAGGGAGCGGAAAACTGTGGTTGTAGCCCTAGTGGCGCCGAATACACTGCTGTGATCTAGTGGAATTTGCTATTTATAGAGTTTATAGGATATGTTATCCTCATCTCTATTAGTATTATACAGGGTGTTGAATGACTTAGCCGAACATAAGAAATTAACATGTAAAAAGTTATTTATTCAAATTCCTGCTTCCCTAATTATTTTAGGAAAAAAATGCAAAACACAAAAATAATGCAGAAATATAAACTATGAATGATAAGAGCATTAGATTTCATTTAGATTTTACTTAAAAATTCCAAAAATGCTTTTGAAATTGTTAAAAGTTTCAATTATCAGACTGGCCTTGAAGGTTTCCATGGTAATTAGCAGTGGCGGAACTACCGGGGAGCGGTGGGTGCGACGCACGCGGGCCCCTGCTAAAAGGGCCCCAGTTGTACTGTTTCATTTCTTTAATTAAGTAAGTTAAGTTTCAATATTCACAATGAAATATAAGTAATATTTTGGCAGTCTTCTCTTTTTGGGGTAAACAAAGAGCATCATTCATCATCAATAATTCAATCGGGCCTATTATGTATCACAAACGTTATTATAAAGGTGACAGTTATCATATAAAATTAAGGTTTCTGCAAATTGGAATGCACTATAAATGTTACGAAAACCTTTTTTATAAAGATCATGTTAAAATCACGGTTTGTGAAAACGATAGGTAATACCAATTTGCCGAAAACCTTGAATGTTATGTCATAACTGTCACCTTTATAATAACGTTTGTGATACATAATAGACCTGAATGTTTCCACTAAATTTTCAAAATCAAATCACTTCCAGGTTTTCCCTGACAATGAATAAAAATTTTTCATGACGTTTTGATGAATCAGAAAATAAAAAGACAAAAAAAATCTTAAATTTTAAATTAAATTGTTTACCTCGACTGAAAATTTAATTTCAGTGACTTGGCACTAAATATGACAAATTCCCTGACAAAAGTAGGGAATAAATAGCATGGAGGAATAAATATATTATGTATTTTGATAATAATGTAGTTATATTTTTAAAATTTTAACAAAACTTAGTACATTTTTTGTATTCTTAGATTAGGGGGGGGGGGTTGATATCCCGTTATAATATCTGCCTTTGCCTGGCAATGTTAGAATAGGGGAAATTTCAAAAAGAAAAAAAGCCAAGGAAATTTCAGAAACTTAAAAAAAGAAAATAATAGAATTAATCTATGAATTTTCCTAAGATTTCCTTGGGAAGAAAATAGTATTCAAAATTTCACTAAGATTTTTTCATAGAATTTCCTAAGATATCCAAAAATTGACGGAAAAGTTGCGTGTGCAAGTGCTAAGGAAAATCTGAAGAAATTCTATAGATTTTTAGAATTCCTAGAAAATTTTAGTAAATAGAAAATAGAGAGAAATGAAGAAAACTCTAGAAAATCTTAGGATATTCTAGGAAATGGAAAATTCTAATGTATCTTAAGACATCTAGAAAAATCCAGAAAATTTTAAAGCCAATGAAATCTCAGAAAATGGAAAAATCAAAAAGGAATAATCTATAATATTCTAGATTTCCTCAAATTTCCGCTGATTTCCTTTTAGTTTTGCATATGACAATTTCTCCATCATTTTTCTACTTAGTAAAAAAACGAGCGGGAAATTTAAAGAAATCCGGAAAAATTTTAAGAAATCTCATTAATTTTAATATCTTAGAAAATGTAGTAAATTAGAGGAAATAGAAAATTCTAGAAAATCTTAGAAAAATATCCAAAAAAAATTCGGAAAAACCTTAAGATTTTCAGGATTTTTGGAAATCTTTCGAAGAGGGGAATCACAGAAAATTCCAGGGTATTTTAAGAAATCTAGACAATGTTAGAAAAATCAAGGAAATCTCAGAAAATTGAAAAATAAAAAAACTCATCTACTATATATTTTTCATAATTATTTTATAAATAATTTTCAATTTTTAATAAAATTAAATAAAGTGGGGGGGGGTAGTTACTCGTCTTTATATCCGCTTTTGTTTTGAAGGAATTCCAAATCACTGGAATTGCATGGAAATCTTTGGAATTCCGAGTCTTGTTTCCAAAATAGTTTTTTTTGTCTTTTATAAAAGCAGGGCCCCTTTAACAACTTCGCACACGGATCCCTCACCTGCTTGTTACGCCACTGGTAATTATTTTTAAATATATAAATTAAATTGATTTTTACATGGTCAGTGCAATAAATGAAAATTTTAACAATTTTTAATTAAAAGTTAGATGGAATCTAATGGTCTTACATTTTTAGTTTATATTTCTGCACTATTTTTGTGTCTTTCAGTTTTTCTGTAAAATAATTAGGAAAGCAGGAATTTGCATAAATAAATTATTACATGTTAATTTCCTCTGTTTGGCTAACTCATTCAGCACCCGGTATAATAATAATAATAATAAAAAAAATTTGTTGATTAATAATCGGAAAAATTGTTTGAGAAAGAATTACAAGAATGCGTGAAACTACTTTTCCGCACTAGAATGAAAATGTATTTTAGCGCCCTAGAGCGTAAATATATATTTTTCGGACTACGGCAAAAAAATTACTTTTTACCACCCCTAATGCGGGTTAAAAAGTGACCCAACGAAAAATGTATTTATAATAAATATTAAGGAGTACCAACTTGCTTAAAGTAAATAGCACTAAAAAGCAAAGATTTATAGAAATATACAAAATCATTAATATTGTATTTAAATTTATCTTTAACGGACATTTAAAAACAAACAAATTATTTGTATTGCCGTTGATTTATGTATTTATTAAATAAATAAATCTTTTGCAATTTTGTACAAAAACAACCAAGTTGTGAAAATAAAAAATTACAAATTTTTTTTAGCAAATATAGAAAGTATTTTTTGCGCATATTTATAAATAATTCTAAAAAGACATAAGTTGGAAAATTGTATGTTATGGAACACTAATAAACAGAAAATTTTTTTTCAGTCCAAGTTTACTTTCCATTAGTATATCAAATTTGATGTAGTTTTAAACTTTTTTCAATAAATTTACTCGTATTCCTTTCCGAAACGTTACCGAATATACTGCATATAGTATATTTTATTTGTGAAATATTTTTTAATTTTTCAACCAAGAATTAATTAAAAATAAAATTTAGAATAATTTTGATACGGCCGCACTAATGAAGATCTAAATTAATTTTTATTTTAATGCCAAACAAAAAATCTAATTAATGATTATTGTATAATCTAATTAAACATATCACAGTGGTTTTATCTCGATTCGGTTTTAATTTGAAGGCTTCTTATCGCAAAATTCACGCAGCTTTTGATATTTAGCTAAACATTGCTCTATTATTAAACGTCAGTAAGTCGATAATATATACATGCAACATTTTGAATAATCCAATGCATTGTACAAATTTGAAAGCATGCAAAATTAAAAAATTTAGCAACCTACCCACACGAATCTGTTTTTGCAGTGTTCGGAGGAGCAGCCATAGATAACGCCTTGTATCTAGCTTGATCGATGGTAGGCAAAACGATATCGACCGATCTAGATCTTAAAGCTACATTGGATCCAACAGGAATTTCTAAACTAACGCCGGAATGTTGTAGTTCTTCGGTCTTAACTTGAGATACTTTGGAAAAGCAAGAGTCGACGGATGCGGCACGATCGCGCTTGATGTCTGGTACTTGAAGGTAAATATCTCGGACCACAATTCCAGGGATGGTAACGGCATCGCCTTCAGAAAGAGCACCTTCAGACGTGCCATCCGAAACGGGTTCCGATGGCATATCCGACATATTTTCTAAAGAGGTTCCAGTCGGCTCCGCGAAAAAGGCTTCTTGGCGTTGAATCGATTTTCTTCTAACCGGATTGACGAAGATCGGTTCGTGATCGTCGTCATCTTCTGCAGGAAAACATTCGATTGTAGGAGAATTGGGAAACGGGGGTGGAGATTGTATCGGAGGCAAAAGAAACTGAGGAGGCGGTGTAATCTTCAATTCGTCTGATTCGTCGTCTTGTTCGCTAGAAGAGCTTTCGCTAATACTAAAAGAACGAAAATTCGTGGATTCCAAAGGTGGCATGGCTGATTGTATTTTTATGTATTCTTCGAGGCACACGCAGTGAATACAGTTGGTACCACGACCACTAGAAGATCGTCGACGCTGAAAGCGTCTCACTGGCACTTCGAGAAAGCTGCTAGGCTCCTCGCTGCCGCCCGAATCGACACTTTTGGATCTTACTCCTGGAAATGGTATGGGTACTTTCAACAGGGAAGCCGGATCTAAGGATTGGCTTCCACCTTGCAGCTTCTTGGCTTGTATTTCGTCAAAAGAAGCTGATCGAATTTGTTTCGGCACTTCGAGGCTACTTTGCGTCTTCATTTCGTTTCCAGTTGGTGTGCGTGATCGCTTGAAAGTGGTTCGCAGTCGCTGCATTTTTCAGCGTGGTGGTCTGTCGACCACGATTCTTGCAGCACCCATTTTGAAAACTACTTAAATACCAACTAGGGAGTAAAGATTATTTTGAAAGAAAGTAAAAGCACTCACCCTTAAACTTAATTTTTCGTAACAAACATAATATTTGACACGAAGATGAAGTGCTGATAGACTTGTTGATGTCTGCGTACGTTTGAAGATGCTTCATTATAATGCCATGTAAACTACACAACGTCGAAGAACGATTTTGTATTTTTTTATTTATAATATTGACTAACTAACGTCTTGCTATTTTTTTGTTAATATTTAATGCGAAATGTCAATTTCGCAAACGTACAAACAAATACTATATACTACAGAGGAAATTAGGAAATAATAAATTCTCGTTTAATTTAAATATTTGAATAAAACACGAATTCATTCTGTTCGGTTCTGAAAATAGATTTTGTTTGTTGCAACGACTTTTCAAATTTTAATGTAGGCAATTAAAAGTTGAAAATTTGTTTTTACTTAAAACTTAAATTAAAATTTATCGAATAACGGCATAAGAAAATGGGATGTTCGTGTGAATTGACATTTTCGGCGGTTCGTTTTCTCCAACGTTAAATCAAAATTATAATAATTGATTTTAATATGAGCGAAATGTAAATAAAAAACTTAAATCGATATTTCGAAAATTGCTTAATTTTTAATTTTGGTGAAACGGGGTTGGGGAAAATGTTAAGATTAATTAAAAGTGTAATTATTATGTGACACATACCACTTTCAAATTAAAACCTTTCTCCATTAACCCACCCACAACGTAACATATTCCCCCTAATAATCCATATTTGGGATAAACGCGATCACATACGACCGTCTGGGGGCACTGACTGCAGTCAGTTATCCGGCATGTCACTAAGTCCTGGTGATCCTGCGCGTTTGCTGCAGGAAACACCTAGAAGGAAAGCGGAATATGTAGGTAAATAGCTACCTGAAAATCGCGCGGGGACATTGCGACGTACGGTCTTATTATTAATTCATATTCACGTTTTTTCTACCAACTTTTATGCTATTCCACGACGATGCTATTTTTTGTATCGCATAAAAATTTCAAAAGTTTTTTTTTCTACTTTCCATTTCGGCACTCGGCTATCGAAACTTTCGTCTCGAACGCTATAATGTCAACGGAAAAAAGAGATCGTTTATTTAATTTAATCGAGGATCACTTAACGTCTGCTTTAGTCCTTCACTGTATTTTCCTAGTAATTTTATTTGATTAACCAAAGCGTAGATCCAATTGGATCGTACGAAAAACATTTGTTCAAATGAAGTTACAGATTGTATGTACTTCTGCACACTTTGCGTAGGAGTAAAGTACGATTGAATCGATATAAAAAAGTCGGTCTTAAAATTAGACGATTATTTTATTAAGATTGTTAAACGTTAACGTCATAACAAAGACACGTAACGGCCAAAGTAATTTATTTTACAAATGGCAAAACGTAAACTTCACCAAAATACAATGAAGAGTTATTGGAGGAAAAATTATTTTTTATTTATCGGATTTGCTATTTTTAAAGCTGCGGCCAAAAATTAGTTCGTTTTTCCACGCAATAGTACAGAAAATAACATTTGCATGTAACAGTAATAATTTTGGAATGACCAAATTAGATCTGACTCGGTTTCTTCGACAAAACTAACATCAAACTGTTTAAATACAACACATTGTACACAAACTCACTTTAACAACGGAACCCCGTCAAAATGAACATGACGACCAATTTTTGCCAACGTAAGCAATCTAAAAATAAAAGAAATTTTAACAGCACATGTTAATAACACAAAATAATAATGTCGATAAACTTTCAATTTGTTAAGATCCAATATGTTGGGTGTAGTTAATCGCGCCAGCTTCAACTTATCAGATTGTTCTGCATAGATAATTAAAGTTTTTCTACGTAATAATATCGTAATAGTATAGTTGTTATTGCATGCCCGATGAAAATTTGAATTAAAAATTAAATTAGATAAAAATTGATTAGTTTTAAAAAATCTTTGAAGCCTGTGAGAACATTCGCCACACTTTTGGCACAAGTTTATCTTTTGAGAAACTAAAAAGTGGTCATAAAAAAGATCAATCATGATGTCTTAGTGATTAGTTCAGACGTGTCAGTTATTAGCAATCTTGTACTTTGATTGATGAATACGTGAGTGTCACATATCCAATCAAAACGAGAACGATGTTTGGTATTAATGAGTGCACGGAAGATTTATCAGTCTATAAGGCTGAAATTACATTTTCAAAGTTTCCAGATCCAGATCAAATACAAAGTCGTACTCAAGAGCATTATGGTGGATTTGTGTTCAATTACAGTAACAATTGACGATTTATTGAACGCAAAGCACCCTGATATAGAACCGAGTATCAGCGAATTTCTAATTCACCTAAAGTTGAATATTTGATTATAATATCAATTATCACTAATAAAAATACTGCAGTGCCAATATAACTCTTGCTTTTCGGAATAATCAAATTATTAATAATATTCTTTTAAGCAAATTTAATATTTTTTTATTGTATAATTATGTTGAGGCAATATAATTAAGGGAAATTACGGAAATTATGTACCATCAACTGCATGTTATTAATATCTGACCCTACACGAAGGACTATCCTATCTAGGTATCTAACCCTGACGTATCTGAAAACACCCTTGCAGATCATATTTCAACTTGTAATATTATAAATAATTACACATTTATATTTACCGCGCAAATTAATGATTAGTACCATTCAGAGTTGAAAGTATTTCAAGTACTTTAAAGTACTTGAAGTACTTTAATTGAAGTACTTTTTAAACTAAATTAAAAAATAATATTTAATTAGATTTAATAAAATTTGAGGAATGGAAGTACTTCTAAAGTAATTAAAGTACTTTAAAGTAATTGAAAAAACCCAATTTATCAGCAAATAGTGAATGCAATACCGAACCAAAATTGCAATACCGTTATTTGGTATTGATTTGAATGTAATACCGGTAGGTATTAAAACAAAAAAATCAAATCAAAAGAAAATTAAAAGTATAAAATAAAACAAAATTTTATTATTTCATATTTTTAAAATACGATTGCAAGAAACACAAAGCATCAATTGTTTCATTATTTTAGCCGCAAGCGTACCTTAGCGCAAAAATTTCTTGCCATAGAAAATGTTCTTTCTGATTCTACACTGGTGGAGAATTGTTAGAAAATAAGCATACACTATTTCCAAGTACTTCCCTCGAACTCCTTCGTCTTCAAATAATATAGTCTCATTTCTCTTTCAATAAACAATTTTATTTATGTCTGTGACACAATTTCTTTGTGCGCTACTGTTTTCTATTTATTGCAGACTACAATAAATTGTTGTTCTTGTATGTAGGCCTACTTCATTTTGTTCATTTTTGTCTGCATTACTATTTGCAACTGATCTAGAGATTCGAGCGATTCAACCTCTCCAATATTATTTTAAATTGAAGAAAATTCAATTGAAAAATCACTACTGCTGAAGTAATTAACAATTTAATTAATATTACCAATTTGAAATATTTTATTATATCGCTGTAAGTACCTATATAGGTACTGGGAATGTTCTTTTTATACCGCAGAATTTGTAATTTTTCTTTAAAATTCCTTCCTGAGTGTAACTTAAAGATTTTTAACTCTTATCTATTGCGGTGCAAACGAGCACAACAGAACTTATTGTGTTTTACTTAAACGATGAATCTTCTCCATAAAGAAACGTATATTTTGAAATTCGCCCATATGATATTGGGTAGTTTTAAATTTTTATTTTTCCAGCGAGTGAAAAAGAGGCATTTTCCTGTCTTGACCAACAAGAAAAACAACAAACAACAACATAACAAACCATACAAGTTACATCTTCATTATTAGGACTGAGCCATTCAATATAAAATCAAGTTTCGAATACAAAACATGAAAGATATTCTAAAATAAACTGAGGAAAAGAAACAAAACAATAAAACAAAAACTATATAGTAAACGTATACCGCGACCTGTCATTAAAAGCGCTGCGATAACCATAACAAATTGATCAAAATAATACATAGCAACTTACTTCTTCCAACACCAAAACGCGCCGATATTGTGAAGAAATTCGAGAAATTATGCCAAAATGCAATGTTTCGATCAAGATAGAAACGCAAACCGTACATTTAAGGTTTTAATAGTAATAATAGTTTCTATTATTGGAATAAAGTTGATTAGGACGATAATTAGAACATCAAGTTTCACACCCTTCTATCTTCCGATTCCATCCGGAGGGAAATGAAACACCAATGAGTTTATTATTTTAACTACCTCGCTATTCTAAACAAGCATAAGAATTTCGTTTAACCCTGGTATATTTTTAGAACCAAACTATTTCATTTTCATTTGATTGCACAACAACTGTCAAATTAAATCCTGAAATAGCATGCAATCGTAAATTTTTGAATTTATTTAAATTAATATTTCAGATTATAATTTCCGGAATACCTGCTAAAATGAAGTGAAAAACTAAACGAAAAAAATTGATTGATTTGTTAAAATTAATAAATTTTATCGCTGTGATATCAAATTTTCTTTATTATAATTTAAGGGGCCTTACCAGTTTGACACTTTCAAAAAATCAATTTATTTTTTTGTGCCTTTTTTGACAGTTTATACTTTCAAGAATATCCTGTAAAAATTTCAAGTTCGTATCTTTAATACTTCTCGAATGGCAGCCTTCTAAAAAGCAACCGCTCGGAAGCATAAAACGCTCCATCTGCCTGGAGGCGGAGCACCGATACTTTTACAACACTAAACGTTATTTTAGTAATATTAAAAATAAAAAATAATTACTAGAGTGATACAAGGAAGGGAACACGCAGAATATCAATAAAAGTTATAACGGCTTGCTCTGGCAAAACGATCGAGCTCGCTAATTTCCTTACAGTTTCAATATTTAAGGGAGGGGTAAGGTTAATTCAGTGAAAACAATGCATGTTTTCAAGAATTTTTTTGGCCAATTCGGTCAATTTTCATATAATAATGCAACATCTGAACAATATTTTCGTAAATTTTCATTACAAAATATTGAAAATTGAGCGAGAAAAAATCAAAAAACATTTGTGAAAGAAGATGTTTCTTGAGGTAACAACGGGAGGATTTTCTTTTTTTTTCAATTTTTCAATTTTTTGCAGCACTTGGTAGTCAAAAACCCGATTTTCGCTAAAAAAAAGAAAAGCTCCCATTGATACCTGGGGAATTATGTGAAGAAGGACTGTTCAAAATTTCAAACCGATAGGTTCAGTAGATTTTGAGTTATGACGTACACGGGCTTTATAAATGACAAGTTTCAGAAAAACGCTTTAAAGTTTTAGAAACTACTAGAACCCGGTTGGAGCAATGGATCTCAAATACTCATAACTTCGTCAGTTTTGTTCGGTTCAACTTGAAATTTTGACTCAATATTCGTGAGATAATATGCATTCATTTAAAAAATTTAAAATGTAATGCAAAAAAAAGTTTAAATACCTTACCCCGCCCTTAACGATGGTTTTTTATGCAATTCTAAAAATCCTGTTAGTAATGGACGTCATCATCGGTCCTATTGCAAAAGAATGTGCCATGGAGAACGATAACAGCCAAATCAACCAGGCGGAGTTACATCATGAAGCATCCTCAAAAGAGGGACGAACAGCTCGGAGAAAAGCTTCAGCCCCTCAGCAGACATTATTTAATGAAGAGGAAGGTCCATTGTATGGGCCACATATAGCTGATCAGCAGTTTTTATGGTTAATATCATTTTATCTTGCAAAAATCGATGGTTAAGTCTTTAAACGCGTATTTCTCGAAATAACATTTTTCAAATCTGTTGCCATTGTAACTCAAAGAGCAATTATCCGATTGACTTGAAATTTGAACTGAGTAGTCTTAAATATATTTACTCTACAATGACGTAAGATAATTTTGATTGTATGAAAATTGACGATTTGGCATTGAAAAAACCACCATTTTATAGGAAAAAAACAGACTTTGTACAGGAAATACCTTCCACTTTAACGACTTTTTTTCTTTTTTCGGTTTTAGCTACTCAATCGGCCGGAATCATGGCAGCAGTTGAAAAATTTATTTTTGGGGCTTCCGAAGGAATATAGGTCAAATATAGCCAAATATATCCTAAATTTTCCGAAACATTTAAATGAGTACTTTTCTTTCAAAAAATTCCCGAAAATTCTGAATCAACGTTACGAATACTTGGTACAAGAATTGATTACAAATTTGTTATTTCTATTTTTTTATACTTTTATTCTGTTTAATATTTTTTAAAACATTAAAATTCTGTCATAAATGTCAATCATGGTTCAAGGAGAAGGAGAAAGGTACGCTTCGCTGGCAATCTCATCTACTGCATAAATTGTAGATCGTCGAGTGTGTAACCAATATTCAAAGAATATCAAGTTACCATATTAATTTTGATTTTAAAAGAGATATTATCATTTAGTTCTGCAGATATTACTTTGAAGTTATCAACATTACCACCTTATTTTGAAGAAGTGGTATGTTATATTATTTTGACAAAAGTTACTTTTTTCCTAATAACACAATATACTATTGTTGCAAATTTCATTTTCTACTATTAAGTATACTTAATTGGCAATTGGCAAGGTTGATTTCTGTAACAGTTTGAAACTACTGCAGAAACAAGGTAGATGTATGTATACTTTTAATGCGAAATGGGAAGTAATAATAATTATTATCTTTGTGCCTTTTTAAATTGCTAAATTTATTATACCCAAGCAAAAATTTAAATTTTCATTTATTTAATAATTTATTTAATTAATTTATTTATAGTAAATAACTCAAACCGTAGAAATAATCTCTCCACACCAAAATTTCCAAATATAATTTTATTGTTGAAGATTAAAATCACCAAAAATATTAAACTAAAAAAATTAATTAATTTGATAAAATTAACAAAAGTTATCAGTAAGATAATTTCCAAATCTAACTGTTCTTAGTTCATTTCACACATTGCGAATTAACATTACAAAAAAAACTGTGCAAGAATGATTAAAGCTACGTTTTTTCTATTTTGTAAAGTATTGAAATTCGGTGTCTATTGTGGAAAACTAATTTTTCTTTTTATTTTATTGATGAGCCCTTCGAGTCATAAGGAACATGGAAATTCTGCCACAAACTTAATCCCTGGTAAGTTTTCAAGACTATTAATTAATTAGGCTTATCAGCCTGTAACAGCTAGAGCATCTAAAAATAATAATGTTAATTATTTATAAATAATAGTGTTGTTTTTTAAATATTGGAATTAATTGAAATACGATTGGAAAACCCTAACAGTTATTATTTTATATCGATGAAATTATTTACTGACGATGTTTTCTATTACATCTATTGAATTAATTAGATTTCTATTATAAACAATAATTATTATACTTACAAAAAATATGTATCTGCACGTAGTATATATTTTATTAAATGTTTGGTTTAATTTTACTAGCGCAATTGATGACAGAAGCTATTTCTATTTTTTTGCACGAAAAGATCTGACGTCCTCATTTAATTAACTTTAATGAGCAGCTCAAAGAATAACAAAAATATGTTAAATGGCAAATGTCGTTAATTAATAGTTACAGTAAATTTTTAATTTCAATTTTCAACTATAATTTTGGAATTTATTGGTATATTATTGTTCAAATACTTTAAAAACTTAGAAAAACTTATTTTTAGGTTCAACCGGATATACAATTGTTGAAGTTTATACACAATCAGAAAAACATTTATCGACAACATCAGCTTCTACGATGTTTACTACTGTTGGAGGGTTAATAGCAGATACTGCTGAAACCATCACTGATTCTATACCGTCAACTGTTGATTCTACTGTTTCTAAATCCAATGTCATAAATTTCAAAAATACTTTAAAAACTGCTAGTGTTGTTGAAGCTGGTTCTATGATACAAGAGAAGTCAACAATAATTCCTATTTCTACTGATTCGATCAATACAGATGCCGGTTCTAACACGAAATCAATTTCAACTTTATCTGATTCTACTCTTTCTACAGCAACCATTCCAATTAGCTATATTAAACAACCAGAAAAGTTATTTACGTCAGATTTCACTTGTACAAAATTACCTTTTAAAGATAATAAGCAACGTTGTCCAAACGATTTGATTCAATTAGACTCAGATCATTGTTACAAGTTAATTGAAAATGTTAGCTATTACACAGAATGTCCATACAATAATTACATGCCTTATGAAAGATATCCTTCCCATGCCGTTTTAGATATGGTTAACTTTAATATGACATCAATTTGGATTCGGGCAACTAGAAATCTTACTAAAAGTTGCTTTGATCATTTTCAATGGACAGAATATGGTGCTAATTTTGGAAATATTCTAAGCATTTCTACCAATAATTGCTTTTTAGGTTGTATAACTAGACAAAATGGAATTTTAAAAGCAACTTCATGTTATGAAAAGCATAACCATTTATGTTTCTACTGCGTGAATGACTATGTAGATAATCAACAGAATTTTTGTGAGAGAAATTTTAAAAACTATAATTGTACTTTAAGTAGTTTCGGATATTATGAGAACAGCACATGCTATTGCATGCTGAATGGGTGTAACAATTCGTGCCAAATGTTGGCGGAGCCAAAAGAACCTTTCCAGACTCAAATGCTGTTGAATAGATTTTATCGAGAAGATAATACGTGTTTGTTTGGTTTAGAAGAGAAACAACAAGATCAATTTGTCTGGAAGTCTTCAAAAGACCCTGTTAATTATAGCTACTGGTTAGATATGAAAGATTGCAATAATAATACTGTTTTTAAATTTAAAGAAGGTGGATGGTCGCTAGAAGAAGAAAAATCTATAAATTGCGCCATTTGTGAATTATCAGTTCCCAAAGCAAATGTTGAGTTGCAACTAAAGTATCTTGATACCGTCAACACATTGTACTTGTTTATCACAAATATATTACAGATTACAAATTCTTTTAATAATATACATTATTATTGTTTTACTGATGCAAGTGACAAAAATTTTTATCAAAAAACCACCCCTGATTATGCAGGGGATCTAGTATATAAATTAAAAATTCCAAATCTAGCTAAATATCCTAGTCGATACTGGTGCAAAGCTTTACAATTTCCAGACCATCAAGTCATAGAAAGTAACACAATCATAGCTTATGATCGATCGGCAGGATATGGATACAACTATGCAATTTACATTTCAATTAATACTTTCGATATAGATTTTGTACGCAATGATGAGCACATCGAGATGTGCAAATTGCTACTTGAGGAAATTCAAAGAAAAAGTAACAACCTGGTACTCTCTTTACGACCGATTGAAATTGTGGATGACCCGGGAAAAAATTCTCAATTGAAATTACTCGTTCATCTTACCACGGTGAAAACCTCGAGCAGCAAAGCCGAAGAATTCAAATTGATATCTGACATTTTACAATCTTCTAGCGCTGCAATCGGGGGCAGTATTTCGGAACTTTTCAACAGTGAGGTATGTCTTTCGACAACTTCTTCATCTTTGGACAACCAAACTCTTGTTTGGCCAGAAGCAAGAATTGGGACCACCGTAGTTCCTTCCAATTTATTATGTCTCGATAAAAATAACAACTTGAAACCTGTAGTTAGAAAATGCGTTGGTGGCATAACAGAAGGTGCGCAATGGTTAAAACCTGAAGGAAATTGCGATAGTGATGACAGCAAATATTCTGAAACCACGAAACAGTTGTTCAAATTAATGAACAAAGCCCAAATTAATGACGAAGATGTCGTTCAAGTACTTCGTATTACGGAAAATAACGGAGAACAAATTTCAGCTGACGTTTATTTGATTGCAAGTATAATTAAAAGAGTTCCAGAAGATGGTAACAAAATGGACGTTTACAAAATAATCAACAACATGATGAACTACAAAAGATCTGTTTTAAAGGATGCCCAAAACATGCTAAACGCAACCGACGACTTTTTATATACATTGGACACTTGGTTGAGTCGAGACCAAGCCAATGTTACACTTCCCAATATTATCTTCAGGATAGCTAACTTGAACGAAGTAATTGGAATGTCACTTCATAAGGTAGATAACGCAACAAATTCTTTTGCGTCCTATGATATGATTCCGTGGAGCAACGGTACTTCTTTAGAAAAAGTACCAAAGGAAACTTTGGAAGCAGCAATATTATTTTCGAATGAGACTATCGATGAAATTAATAAATCCGCGAAAAGGAATGTGTCGTTAAAATTAATTGTATTGATGTTTTACACAAACGCTTTATTCAACGAACCCGAAACTAATGGAACTGAAAAACTTATAAAAAATAAAATTGTTACAATTTTAATTCCTGGATTTGACTTTAACGAATATCTGGAACACCCAATTAAGATAATTTACAAATTGCTCAATAGCAGAGAAAAGATGTGTAGCTTTTGGAAGTACGGTTGGGATGACTTACTGATGTCTGCACAAGGAAGATGGGATGAAAAGGGTAACTCACCAGTTAATTATACAAAATTTGACGTTTGCAATTTCTTCCACTTGACCCATTTTGGGTTACTGTTAGGAGGAAGAGATTTCAATTCCAAGGAAAAATTCATTTTGAAATTAGTTACTTCTATAGGTTTGGGACTTTCTTTGGCTGGAATCCTTCCTATCTTTTTCACGTTTGCAATGTTTAAAATTTGGCGCGGTCGTTCAACTAATATCATCTTAATAAATTTTTGTTTCGTTATAACCTTACAAACCGTTGTGATGGTAGCTATAAATTGGATAAATGAAGATGGCGTTGTCTGCAAATTAATGGGAGCCCTTCTATATTATTTGGTGTTGTCTGATTTCTTCTGGATGTTTTCAATTGCGCTTCTTCAGTACCGACGATTTGTGCACGTCTTAAAGCCCCCTTTTAAAAATGTGGTAGTCAAATGTTGCATTATCGGCTGGGTTTTGCCTCTTTTTCCCGTATTTATCGTAGCTTCTATTTCTACCAATAATTACGGAATAAGGAAAACAAGTTTTGTTATATCATTGGAAAGAACACTATCTTATTTGGATTGTACCTGCCCATTATCATTATTTTACTTGTTAACGTTTATATTTTTATTATAATTTTTATGTCCATATCGGAAACCTCTTTAACAACTCCAGTTAAAACTAACACCTACAAGTTAAAAATATATTTAGGTTTGCTGTTATTTTTCATCCTGGGATTGACATGGATTTTTGGAATATTGGGAATTTTGACCAACGAAATCTCTTTTACTTACTTATTCTGCGCCACAGCTACTCTTCGAGGGGTTATACTTTTTATTTATTTTATTGTAATGAATAAGGAATCCGTAATGATGTGGAAGAGACGTTTCCAATATTATCAATTTTTTCTACATACTAGCGTATACGAGATGTCCAACAATTAAAATTCAAAAATATGATAATGGAGATGGCGATGAAACGCCGCTTTGAATGTTATTATTATTTTTACAAGCTTTAAATTATTATTTTTTTTATATAAAATATACCATCAATCTATGGCATTCTATTAGGGATGAGGAATATAGTTTTAAGCAGCATAAATCTGGTAACACATAAACCTTTAGATAATCAAATTACTCCCTACAAATTTATCTCTCAAAATTTCAAAAAATACTTAACCTATATTTTACTATTATTATGTTATATTCATTGTATTCAATAAACACTATTATTATAATGATTATAATGTTGATTGTATTTGTAGCTAATGAACTAATAAATTAAACATTAATATTAAGATTAAACTGTAACTACAAATTAGTCTGTGACAACATATTTTATATTTCAATACTTGGTCTATAATTTAATCTTTTGGGCCACAGTGGTGAGTATGAAAACTAATTTGTAAACAAAATATTCAAAATATAAATAGAAACTCTCAAAGCAATAGAAAGTCATTCAACAACAGAGAGAATACAGATGCAATGAAAGGAAGTATATGCAAATAACAGGATTTATAAATAACAAGCAAGAGTTTAAGGACAAAATGAAAGTCTACAAAATGTTCGTCAGATTTAGATGGGTCGTTTTGGCGGTTTTGGCACAAAACCGTTTTTGCCCCAACCAATTCGGTACCAAAGCGGTTCGGTCCG
Organism: Cantharis flavilabris; assembly: GCA_949152465.1. Lineage (NCBI taxonomy): Eukaryota > Metazoa > Arthropoda > Insecta > Coleoptera > Cantharidae > Cantharis > Cantharis flavilabris. The sequence goes on from OX424436.1 coordinate 47,524,050, forward strand.
AGCCGATTTGACGCAAACCGGTTTGGTTCAAAAACCTGGAGATTAATAAACGTCCAAATCAGTGGCGGAACTACCGGGGTGCGGTGGGTGCAACGCACTTGGGCCCCCGGCTAAAAGGGCCCCCAGGAATCTTTTAAAAAAAATTAAAAATATTATATAATATAATGTAAAAAAGGCCGGTTTAACAATAGTCGGATGAACCTGATATAAAGTTAGACCAGTGGCGTATTTAGAGGGGGGCAAAAGGGCATCTGCCCCCCCCCCCAAAAGATGCTTCGGACTGTACCCCTAAAGCTCCCCCCCCCGATAAAAATAATGCTTACTACAAAGTTTTAAAATTTAAATAACTTTAAATTATTTTTGTTTTTTTTTTATTTATTTATTTATTTATTTACTAGCTGGAAAGCCCGTCTGCGTACAGGCAGCTAGACGGTGGATCTCTTTTTTAGCGTTATAATATTTAAATATTTAATTTTAGCAAAAAAACAAAAATTTGCTGCTAAACTTGCATGTGCCCTGGGGCAATTAAATTTTTTTTTATAATATAAAAATAAATAAGTTCCTCAAATTCTAATTTTCTTTAGCCGAACGCTTTAATTTCCCTCTCTTTGGTCAACAACAAAAAATTTCCTACCTTTTTTCGACGAAATTTGTATAATTATTCTGTCTTGCGTAGGTATTCTAGAAGAGTGGGAATTTTATTATAATATGTACTGGATGGTGTTCACCCCCAGCTCACCCGGTTTACACTTTTGACTATAATTTTGACAGCTAACATTCAAAGAAACGTAAAAATTGCTACTAAACTCTGAGCACTTAAGTAAATGCTTTTCCAAGCTTTAATATTCTCTAGCCAAAGGCTTAAATTTCCCTCATTTTTGCTTAAAAATTAAAATTTTTCGGTTTTTCCTGGTAAAATTTGTAAAATTATAAATCCCCTATCTTCTCCAAGTATTCTAAAAGAGTTCCACACCCCCCAGACCCCCCGGTTTACAATTTTGACTTTATATTTTTATAATTAACTTTCAAAGTAACACAGGAAGTAGCTGCTAAACTCCGTGAACAGTAAGGTAATTAAATAAATATGCTTTCCAAATTTTAATTTTTTCTAGCCGAAGGTTAAACTTCTCTCATTTTTGCTTAAAAATTAAAATTTTCCGGTTTGGATTAATATTGGACAAATATTTTTTGGTTGGTAAAAAAAAGTGTTTTTTACCAAAAAATTACACGTTGTAGCAGGAGCAGCAGAAGCGTGCTGGGATTGTATGTTTTGGGATTAGCTACAACTGACGCGCATGAATGGATTAACGAGATTCCTAAATATATTTAATCTGCCCCCTCCAAAAGCATTATCTAAATACGCCACTGAGTTAGACTTAGTATTACCATTATTACCAATAATAATTCAGTGTTCCCAATAAATTTTCCAAATCAAATCCTGATATTTCCAGGTTTTCCCTGACACAGAATAAAAATTTTCTGACATTTCGATAAATCAGAAAATAAATAGGTAAAAAATCATAATTTTAAAATTAAATTAAAACCAATAATTTTTTTAAATTCTTAATTAACAACATTAATTTATAAATAAAATAATTCAATTTAAAATTTTAAAAAAATTTAATTAAATTGTTTATCTTAAATCTTAAATTGCCTTACTCTTCCAGATTTTCCAAATAAGTGGCACCCTGCAACTTTGTAATTGTTATACCAGGAATAACGTTATACTAAGTTTATCCGATTACTCTAAATTTGGCCCTTAATTTAGTTTTGTTATTTGTTTATCTTAAAATTATGGTTATATTGTATATGAGTTATTTATTATTTTCTTTTATTTTTGTCTTTTTTAAAAACAGGGCCCCCGTTAACAACTTTGCACACGGGTCCCTCAACTGCTTGTTACGCCACTGGTCCTAATCGAATCATTACCTATTTCTATTACAATTTCTACAACAGAAGAACAGCCTTCTACTACCGACCGTGTATAAGGATGAAGATAAAAGTGTGCTAAGACTGCTTATAGATTGAAAACCAAGTGAAGCCAGAAACAGAAGACGAATCAGAACGAAATGGATAAAGTGAAAGAATAGAAAAAATATATATAAAAACAGGAACCTGTGGAGAAAAGTAGTGAGAGAAGCCAAAACATACACGAAATTATAAGTTAACAAGAACAAGAAATTGAAAGTGATCCATCTAGAATTTCTAGAGTAACAAAAACCTTCTAGCAGGAAGTAGATATAGGTATTCTATTGTGAAAAAATAAAATTTCCAGTCAATATATTGCTTTTGTGTCGCCTATATCTTTTTAAGAATTATTACCATTAAGTGGGAGATGCACAATAATAATTTAATAATTTTGTATTAGATATTTTTTTTTTATATTTATAACTTTTGTATTATTTTATAAATTTCAACCATGTTCCTTCTCGTAGGAACGTATATTTTTACAATGAAATTGTTTTATTTCTAAAATTAAATAAGAAAACTTATGAGAACCCAAAATACCCAAGATTCGGTCCATCTTCCAATTTATAATTTTATATTTATTTTATTCAAGTAATTGAAAATTGCTGAGTAAACTTTTAAATTTTAAAAATAGAATTACCGGTAGGTTACATTAAAATACAGGAAAAACTATTGAAAATATGTATCGATTTATTACAATTACCATATTTATCAGTGTGATATCAAATCTAATTTTTTTTTTAATTTTGAGCATTACACATTGTGCATCAGCATTAATCAAAATTTATTGCAAAAATGATTAAAACTACGTTTTTCCTATTGTGTACGTTGTTCAGATTGGATGGTTTTTATGGAAAATAAATTTTGTTTTCATGGCTTTACCTAGCAGGGCCCTACCCCAGATATTTTTCAGATCCCTGCAAATAATCAAATTATTAATAATATTCTTTTAAGCGAATTTAACAATTTTTGATTGTATAATTATGTTGAAGCAATATAATTAAGGGAAATTACGGAAATTATGTACCATCAGCGGTATGTTATTAATATCTGACCCTACACGAAGGACTATCGTACAAGTATCTAACCCTGATTATCAGTGACGTATTTTAAAATTTGGTGCCCTGGGCCCAAAAGGTTTGCCGCCCCATAAATTAATTAAAATAAACAAAAATTAATTTTTATTTGTTCTCTCAGGGAGGTAACGTTTATAAAATGCGCTCCAAGCTGAGCGCGAGAGACAGCTTGTGCCGCCGCCCCTCGAAACCTTCCGCCCCGGGCCATGGCCCTCTTGGCCCTTGAGTAAATACGCCACTGCTGATTATGTATCCGAAAACACTCTTGCAGATTATATTTCAACTTGTAATATTATAAATACACATTTATATTTACCGCGCAAATTAATGATTAGTACCACTCAGAGTTCAAAGTATTTCAAGTAAAAGACTTGTAAAAAGTAATTCAAGTATACTTAAAAGTACTTGAAGTACTTTGAAAAAGTACTTGAGTACTTGGTAATTAGATTTAATAAAATTTGAGTAATTGAAGTACTTTTAAAGTACAATTATTAAAGTGTTGAAATAGCGATTATTACAACTAGTGTAGTCGGTAAAATTTATGACGTAAAATGCAAACTTTTTTGAACTACCATAAATTGCTAAATTGTTTAAAATTCAAAATTCCGGCTCTACAGACTATATAACTACAACTTTATTTTACAAGATCTTTTTTTAATTTTGCAGATTGATCAACATTTATTGAAGATATGATGCCGACCGTAGAGCAACTATTTTTCTCTTAGTGTTGTGGTCACGTGAAAATTTATATAAGTAGTAATTTTTGTAAAAATAAAGTCAAGTAAATTTTTTTATAAAGGTTAAATACAAATACACAATGTGTACTATTTATTTTTATTAATTTCTATTGTTATCCCTACTAAAAAAAATTTTTAATTATAGCGCATTTTTAGCGCTGCTATAGACGTAGTATGTAAGGTCTTAAGTAATTGAAGTACTTTACTTTGGGTAATTAAAGTACTTTGAGTAATTTGGTAGTACTTGAATTACTTTTTGGATAATTTTGAAATATTTAGTACTTGGTAATTGAAATACTTTTTCTAAGTAAAGTACCTAGATACTTGAGTAGTTGATGCTTCAAGTACTTTTAAGAAAATATAGTATTTGATACTTGAAGTACTTTTGGAATTAACAAAGTACTTCGTAATTCGTACTTGCATTACTTTTACAAAGTGCTTTAGACGGCTCTGATACCACTTAATTTGAACAAATCAGAGAGCTGCATCTGGAGCTGTCTAAGTGGTGTCAGATGCTTGTGCATCTCGTGTGGACCTACTACCGATGATTTCCTTTAGATTTCTATCTCGAAGAAGAATCGAAGCATATTAAAACATCGCCAGTCCGCATCATGCCAAAAAACGGTCAAAAACCCTATTTTACGCCCGACGGCAACGCAGATACAATGTTTTTCGTCCAAGCAAAGCAGGATCCAAAAACTTTTTTCTGAACTACTTAATACTACTGATTACTGAAGTACTTAATAATTAAATTGATATTGCCAATTTAAAATATATTATTATATCGCTGTAAGTACTAGAATGATGATACCAGTAGAAACAGTACAATTAAAGCAGTACTGATTAAACAGTCAACGGTAAACAGTACAAATTAAACAGTAAGACATCTATATCTGCAATTTAGTGCTTATTAAAGTTGTAATATGATTAATTTACGGCATAGAATATCCATCAGAGATAAGGAATCAAGAATTAAAAAATTGAAATTTTAAGTTATACAATATAATATAATATATGACATTTTCATTTTACATTTACTTTTCCGTTCTAAGGTGCAAATGTGTTTTATTGCACTAGGGCGTAAAAGTATATTTTTCGTCCTAGGGCGAAAAAACGAAACTTTAGAACCGCGGCAATATGGGCCAAAAACTCTCTCGGATTAAAAACTAATTTAATTGCAAGTTTTAAATACACAAAGTTAATTCAACGCCAAAATAACGTCGTATTAACTTCTCTCTTATAAGAAAATTACAAGCAGCCATTGATTGTTATACAATATATACCACTATTTAAACAGGGAATGTTCGTTTTACACCGCAGAATTTAATAATTACTTCATTTTGAGATATAGGTATTGAAAATGTCATTTGTCATTGTTCCATTGACTGAATCTGTAACTTAAAGATTTCTTCTACTTTTTCAAGTACCATCGACTATGAAAAGAATAGGCGATCACTTGAAGCCAAGATGACGTACTAGGGAATTTAATTAATGGGGTGATTTCTCATTGCTTTCCCCATAGCCCACAGATATATTTTAAGCTTTACATCACAGCAGTGTATTCGACGCGACCAGGATTTTAAACCACGGTTGCCGGATTTCCAGTCGGAACTTAAACTTAAGTAATTCTTATATATTGCAAAATAAATAAACAAAATAAATGGGAGTGCGGTCGTGGGCTAGTGTTAGAATGCTAGATTGCTAGGTCGCGTCGTAGACTTGGGTTCGATCCCTGATTAGGTACATCTGGCCATTTCGACCGTTCTCTCTCACAAGACGCTGGCAACGTCTACATGGGTCTACATGGCCATGGGTCTACAAGGCCTGTGGTGCTACAAAACAAAATAAAATAAAAAAACAAGAAAAACAACAAACAATAACGTTTCAAACCATACATCAGTTACCAACATCTTCATTCTTAGGACTGATTCAATATAAAAACAAGTTTCAAATAAAAAAACAAAAGATTATGTAAAATAAACTGCGGAAAATAAGCAACATAATAAAAAATACCAAAATAACCGTATACCGAGACCTGTCATTAAACGCGCTGCGACAACCGTAACAAATTGTACAAAATAATACGTAAAAACTTACTTCTTCCAACACCAAAAAGCTCAGATTTTGTTAAGAAATTCGAGAAATTATGCCAAAATACAATGTTTCGAACAAGATAGAAGCGCAAGCCGTAAATTTCAGGTTTTAATAGTAATAATAGTTTCCATTATTAGTATAAAGTTGATTAGACGATAATTGCAACATCAAGTTTCACACCCTTCTATCTTCCGATTCCATCCGGTGGGAAATGAAACACCAATGAGTTTGTTATTTTAACTACCTCGCTATTCAAAACAAACATAAGAATTTCGTTTAACCCTGGTACATTTTTAGAACCAAACTATTTTATTTTCATTTGATTGCATCACAATAGTCAAATTAAATCCTGAAATAGCATGTAATCGTAAATTTTTGAATTTATTTAAATTAATATTTCAGATTATAATTTCCGGAATACCTGCTAAAATGAAGCAAAAACCTAAGCGAAAAAAATTGATTGATTTGTTAAAATTAATAAAGTTTATCGCTGTGATATCAAATTTTTTTTGATTATACTTAATTTAAACATTCTGAATCAGCGTTAAGAATACTTGGTACAAGAATTGATTAAAACTTTATTTTTTGCTTTTATTCTGTTTAATATTTTTATGTAACATTAAAATTCTATCATAAATGTCAATCGGGATAAGTTTTTAGCGCAAAAATATGTTATTATGAAAAGGAGGAGAAAGGCTGGCAATCTCAACTGAAATTTCTGAGTAAAATTTTATAAAAACTATTAATCCAACTTCAAGCCGACTACTGAAAAAATTGTAGATTTTTTTTGTTTTTTGTATTTTAGTGTTTGTAACGAATATTCAAAGAATTTCAAATTACCAAATTATTATTGATTTAAAAGAAATATTATCATTAAGTTCTGCAGATATTATTTTGAAGTTATGAACATTGCTCACATATGTATTTTAAAAAAGTGATATATTATATTTTGAAAAAAGTTACTTTTTTCATAATAACACAATATGCTATTGTCGCAAATTTAATTTTCTAAAATTTTTATTGAGTGAATTATTCTTTTCATATGAATATCTAAATCTTAACTTGTGAGAAAATAAACAATAAAACTTCAAATAACTACTTAAATTCAATAATATAATAAAATTATATTTTTAAGCTTTCAGCGACTGTTATCGCCTTCGTCAGAAATTTAGTCTTTTTAAATTCTATTTATACATAGTTAATAATTAGTTTATTAGGTTGATTTCTGCAACAGTTTGAAACTATTGCAGAAACAAGCTAGATGTATACTTTTAATGCGAAATGGGAAGTAATAATAATTATTATCTTTGTACCTTTTTAAATTGCTAAATTTATTATACCCAAGCAAAATAAAAAATTTCATTTAATCCTTGTATATTTTTAAAATGTAACAATTTTTTTTCATAATTTGAAGTCGTGCTGATAATAGTAAATAACTCAAACCATAGAAATAATCTCTCCATACCAAAATTTTAGTGTTCAAGATTAAAATCACCGAAAATATTGAATTAACAAAATTAATTAATTTGTTAAAATTAACAAAATTTATCAGTATGATAATTATCAAATCTAACTGTTCTTAGTTCATTTCACACCGTGAAATAAGAGCCGTGCAAGAATGATTAAAGCTACGTTTTTTCTATTTTGTAAAATATTGAAATTCAGTGGCTATTGTGGAAAACTTATTTTTCTTTTTATTTTGCTGATGGCCCCTTCGAGTCATAAGGAACATGGAAGTTCTTCCAGAAACTTAAACCTTATTGGTAAGTTTTCAAGACTATTAAAACTATTAATTAATCAGGCTTGAACATTTGATAAATTCCAATAAACATTTTTAACTGTAAATTAGCTACCAGCAAGCTGGCAGCTATGGAACAGCTAAAAATAATTTAATATCATTTTATATCGATGAAATTGTTTACTGGAAATGTTTTCTATTCCATCTATAAAATTAATTAAATTTCTATAAAACAATTATTATATTTACAAATATGTATACCTGCTAGTACCAAAATTTGAGTTGAACTTGAAATCTATTTTTACTAAATGTTTGATTTAATTTGACTAGCGCAATTAATGATAGAAGCTATTAGTGGAGATGCATTTCTATTCTTTGTACGGAAAGCTCTGACGTCTTTACTACATGTTCCTCATTTAATTAAGTACTTATTTAATTAATTAATTAATGAGTAGCGCAAATAATTATAAAAATATGTCAAATGGCAAATGAGTTTTACAAAAATTTTAAATTTCAATTTTCAACTATAGTTTTGGAATTATTATTGCTTTAAGCCTAATTATCTAATTATTCAAGTTAGAAAAATTTATTTTTAGGTTCAACCAGATATACAATTGTTGAAGTTTATTCACAATCCGAAAAACATTTATTGACATCAGCCTCTACTGATGTGCTTACCAATAATCAAGCAAGCAATACGATGTTTACTACTGTTGGAGGGTTGAGAGCAGATACTGTTGAAACGATCACTGATTCTATACTACCGACTACTGATTTAAAGATTTCAAGTGCAACTTTATCTGATTCTACCTTTTCTACAGGAACCATTCCAATTAGCTATATTAAACAATCAGAGAAGTTATCTACTTCTGATTTCACTTGTGAGAAATTACCTATTAAAGAAAGCGAACAACGTTGTCCAAACGATTTGATTCAATTAGACTCAGATCATTGTTATAAATTAATTGAAAATGTTAGCTATTATACAGAATGTCCATACAATAATTATATCCCTTATGACAAATTTTCATATCATACCATTTTCAGTAAGGTCAATTTCAATACGACATCAATTTGGATTCGGGCAACTAGAAATCTTACTAAAAGTTGTTTTGATCATTTTCAATGGACAGAATATGGTGATAGTTTTGGAAATATTCTAAGCATTTCTACCAATAATTGCTCTTTAGGTTGTATCACTAGACAAAATGGAATTTTAAAAGCAACTTCATGTTATGAAAAGCATAACCATTTATGTATCTACTGCTTGAATGACTACAGAGATGATAAACAGAATTTTTGTACGAGAAATTTTAGAAACGATTATTGTACTTTATCTAGTTACGGATATTATGAGAACAGTACATGCTATTGCATGATGAATGAGTTCGACAATTCGTGTCAAATGTTGGCGGAGCCGAAAGAACCTTTCCAAACACAAATACTATTGAAGAGATTTAATGGAAAAGATAATAGGTGTTTGTTTGGTTTAGAAAAGCAACAACAAGATCAATTTGTCTGGAAGTCTTCAAAAGACCCTCTTAATTATAGCTACTGGTTAGATATGAAAGATTGCACAAATAATAATTCTGTATTTAAATTTAAGGAAGTTGGATGGTCGCTGGAAGAAGATAAATCTATAAATTGCTTCATTTGTGAATTATCAGTTCCAAAAGCCAATGTTGAGTTGCAACTAAAGTATCTTGATACCGTCAACACATTGTACTTGTTTATCTCAAATATATTACAGATTACAAATTCTTATAATAGTACCCATTATTATTGTTTTACTGATGCAAGTGAGAAAAATTTTTACCAAAAAATCACCCCTGACTATGCAGGGGACCAAGTATCTAAACTCAAAATTCCAAATCTAGCTAAATATCCTAGTCGATACTGGTGCAAAGCTTTACAATTTCCAGACCATCAAGTCATAGAAAGTAACACAATCGTTGCTTATGATCGATCGCAAGAATATGGATACAATTATGCAATTTATATTTCAATTAATACGTCCGATTTAGATTTTGTACGCAATGATGAGCACATCGAGATGTGCAAATTGCTACTTGAGGACATTCAACTAAAAAGTAACAACTTGGTACTCTCTTTACGCCCAATAGAAATTGTGGAAGACCCTGGAAAAGATTCTCAATTGAAATTACTCTTTCATCTTACCACGGTGAAAACGTCGAGCAGCAAAGCCGAAGAATTCAAATTGATATCAGACATTTTACAATCTTCTAGCGCTGTAATCGATGGCAGCATTTCGGAATTTTTCAACAGTGAGGTATGTCTTTCCACAACTTCATCATCTTTGGACAACCAAACTCTTGTTTGGCCAGAAGCAAGAATAGGAACGACCGTAGTTCCTTCCAATTTATTGTGTCTCGATAAAAAAAATAACTTGAAACCTGTAATTAGAAAATGTGTTGGTAGCATAAAGGAAGGTGCTCAATGGTTGAAACCTGAAGGAAATTGCTATAGTGATGACAGCGAATATTCAGAAACCACGAAAGAGTTGTTTGAATTAATGAACGAAGCCCAAATTGACGAAGAAGATATCGTCCAAGTACTTCGTATTACGGAAAACAACGGAGAACAAATTTCAGCTGACGTTTATTTTATTGCAAGTATAATTAAAAAAGTTCCAGAAGATGGTAACAAAACGGCCGTTTACAAAATAGTCAACAACATCATGAACTACGAAAGATCTGTTTTAAAGGATGCCCAAAACATGCTAAACGCAACTGATGACATATTATACACACTAGACACTTGGTTGTATAAGGAAACCCAAACTAATGTTACACTTCCCAATATTATCTTCAGGATAGTTAACTTGAACGAAGTAATTGGAATGTCACTTCATAAGATAGATAACGCAACAAATTCTTTTGAGTCCTATGATTTGGTTCCGTGGAGCAATGGTACGTCTTTAGAAAACGTACCAAAAGAAACTTTGGAAGCTGCAGTATTGTTTTCTAATGAGACTATCGATGAAATTAATACATCCGCGAAAAGAAATGTGTCGTTAAAATTAATTGTACTGATGTTTTACACAAACGCTTTATTCAACGAACCCGAAACTAATGGAACTGAAAAACTTATAAAAAATAAAATTGTTACAATTTTAATTCCCGGATTTAACTTTGACGATTATCTGGAACACCCAATCAAGATAATTTACAAGTGGCTCAACAGTACAGAAAAGATGTGTAGCTTTTGGAGGTACGGTTGGGATGACTTAATGGTGTCTACACAAGGAAGATGGGATGAAAAGGGCAACTCACCGGATAATTATACAAAATTTGACGTTTGCAATTGCTTCCACTTGACCCATTTTGGGTTACTCTTAGGAGGAAAAGATTTCAATGCCAAGAGAAAATTCATTTTGAAATTGGTTACTTCTATAGGTTTGGGACTTTCTATGGCTGGAATCCTTCCTATCTTTGTAACGTTTGCAATGTTTAAAATTTGGCGCGGTCGTTCAAATAATATCATTTTAATAAATTTTTGTTTCGTTATAACCTTTCAAACCGTTGTGATGGTTGCTACAGGTTCGATAAATGAAGATGGCGTTGTTTGTAAAGTAACGGGAGCCCTTCTGTATTATTTAGTATTGTCTGAATTCTTCTGGATGTTTTCAATTGCGCTTCTTCAGTACCGACGATTTGTGCACGTCTTAAAGCCACCTTTTAAAAATGTGGTAGTCAAATGTTGCATTATCGGCTGGGTTTTGCCTCTTTTTCCCGTATTTATCTTAGCTTTTATTTCTACCGATAATTACGGAATAAGCGAAAACAAGTTTTGTTATATCATTGGAACGAACACTATCTTGTTTGGATTGTACCTGCCCATTGTAATTATTCTAATTGCTAACGTTCATATTATTATTATGATTTTTATGTCCATCTCGGAAGCCTCTTTAACAACCGCAGTTAAAACTAAAACTAACACCTACAAGTTAAAAATATATTTAGGTTTGCTGTTATTTTTCATCCTGGGACTGGCCTGGATTTTTGGATTATTGGGAATTTTTACCAACGAAATTACTTTTACTTATTTATTCTGCGCCACAGCTACTCTTCGAGGAGTTATACTTTTTCTATATTTCATTGTAATGAATAACGAATCCGTAGTGATGTGGAAGAGACGTTTCCAATATTATCAATTTTATCTACATACTAGCGCATACGAAATGTCTAACAATTAAAATTCAAAAATTGTTAAATATCATTGGCAGATGAGACGCCAGTCTCCCACAGTAGAGTATTGAATCATTATTGAATTTGAAATATATTATTATTATTTTTACAAACTTTAAATGAATTGCTTTTATTTTAAAATATATATCATCAATCTATGGTATTCTATTAGGGAGGAGAAATATAGTTTTCTGGTAACACATGGACCCTTAGATAATCAAATTACTTCCTACAAATTATCGCACAAAATATCAAAACATACTTATTTTACTATTATTATGTTATATTCATTGTATTCAATGAACTCTATTATTATAATGATTATATATTGATTGTATTTGTAGCTAATGAGCTAATAAATTAAACATATTAATAGTATTTAGTAAGAGACTAGATTAAACTGTAACTACAAAATAGTCCGTGACAACATATTATATTTAAATACTTGGTTTATACTTTAATCCTTTGGCCCACAGTAGTAAATATTAAAAATAATTTTTAAAGAAAATATTCAAAAAATAATCTAAAAGAAATAGAAAGTCATTGAACCACAACAGAGGGAATGCAGATGCAAGGGAAGGAGGTATATGCAAATAACAGGATATATAAATAACAAGCAAGAGTTTATCTTTCAGGCCAAAATGAATGTCTACAAAATTTTCCTCAGACCTAAACTGGACGTTTTGGCGAAACTTATGCGACGCGAAGATGGGTCGGCACAAAACCGTTTTTTCCCGAATCAATTCGGTACCAAAGCGGTTCGGTCCGAACCGATTCGACGCAAACCGGTTTGGTTCGAAAACGATTTTACTCCCAAATTCTAAGTTGTATTCTATTGTTAAAAAATAAAATTTCTTAAAAAAATACTTGTATTATTTTATAAATTTCAACCGTGTTCCTTCTCGTATATTTTTACATAGAAATTATTTTATTTTTAAAACTAAATAAGAAAACTTATAAGGACCCAAAATACCCAAGATTCGGTCCATAGTAAAATTTTAAATTTCGAAAATAAAATTACCAGTAGATTACATTAAAATGAAGGAAAAACTATTGAAAATACGTATCGATTTATTATAATTATTTACTATATTTATCAGCGTGATATCAAATCTAATTTTTTATTTTTATTTTGAGCATTACACATTGTGCATCAACATTAATAAAATTCATTGCAAAGATGATTAAAACTACGTTTTTCCTATTTTGTACGTTGTTCAGATTCGATGGTTTTTATGGAAAACTTATATTTATATTTACGATATTAATATCGCTCACAAGTCATAATAAGCAACTCAATTCCGGAAACAATTTAAATCATGGTAAGTTTTTTAACTTTTTTAAACCAGTTCGTATTGTTCGATTCAACCAAATACATGAATAATGATGATTAAATAGAATATGAAAAGAATTCGTCAACAAAATCAACTTCTACATTATCAGCTACTGCTGCTAGTTTAATAGCTACATCTAATAAAGCTAGAGCTGATTCCGTGCCAAAATCCGTAAAAACTGCTACCCTTGATTCAACTTTCTTTTTGCAAGACGTTTTTCCTAGCGAATATGCTTCTACTGGTGAGTCAACAATTACTGATTATGACTATGATTATTTTACAATCAAATATCTATCAACTGCAGATTACGACATTGAAGATTCTACAATCGAAGATTCATCAACTGCTTCAGAGATACCTACACCAGCACCTACAACTACACCTGCACCTACACCTACACCTGCACCCTCCATATGTGAGAAATTACCATATAAAAATGATCAAGTGTTTTGTCCAAACGATTTAATGTTTATGAAACCATATTATTGTTATAAAGTAATTCAAAATGTTAACTATTACTCAGAATGTCCGTACAACAATTATCTTCCATATTCTAACATTTCTCGAGATATCCTGGCAGACCCCCAATTAAAGAAAACTTCAATTTGGATCCGGTCAACTAGAAATATTACCAAAAGTTGTTTTGAGAATTTTCAATGGACAGAATCTGGTGAATATTTTGGAAATATTACCAGCGTTCACATTACAAATTGTACCTATGGTTGTGTCACTGTGCGGGATGGACTTCTGACAGGAACTTCATGTTACGAAAAACACAACCATCTATGTGTCTATCACTATGATCAATCTACATTTTGTAACAGATACTTTCCTGGCTATAAGCCTTGCATTTTTAGTCATTTTGATAATAAAAAGAGTAATTGTTACTGCCAAGTGAATGCGGTCACAAATCCGTGTCAAAAGTTAGCTGAACCCAAAGAACCTTTTCAAACTCAAATGTTGCTGGCAGATTATTTTAGTAATTTTGAATTTTGTTGGTTTGGTTTAGAAAGACGACAAGACGAATTTTTCTGGAAGTCTGCGGGAGATATTGTTAATTACAGTTACTGGTCGAACAGCATCAACTGTGAATATAATAAGGGAGCTCTAAAATTTTATAAAAATACTGGTTGGACACTACAAAAGGAAAGCACTTCTAAGTGTTCAATTTGCGAATTTTCTGTACCACGAGCAAATGTAGAGTTACAATTAAAACATTCTGGAACTGTCAATAAATTATACTTGTTTATCACGAATCCGTTACTAATTACCCATTTGTATTGTTTTCATGACGCAAAAAATTTTATCGAAAAAATTCATTTCCTCGAAGTGGAAATCAACAAAATGGTAATTTTAGATGTAGCAAATTATCCTAGTCAGTACTGGTGCAAAGCTTTTCAATTCCCAGAAAATAAAGTCGTACGAAGTAATACAGTATTAACTTACGACCGATCGAAAGAATTCGGATTCGAATATGCTATTTACATTTCAATTAATACGTCCGAAATAAATTTTGTGCGGGATGGCAGACATATCGATGTGTGCAATTCGTTGCTTGATCAAATCCAAAAAGGAAGTAACAACACGGCGATGTCTCTACGACCGATAAAAATTCTGGAAACTTCGCAAAACAGTTTGAAATTGGACTTACTTCTTCATCTCACAACAATAAAAACGTCTAGAAGAAAATCCGAAGAACACAGTTTGATCTCTAAAATTTTAAGCAACTCCACCGTAGAAAGGGAACTCAGCATTCCTGAGTTTTTAAGCAGTGAGGTGTGTTTTTCCACAACTTCCTCCTCTTTGGACAACAAAAAGCTTGTTTGGCCAGAAACCCGAATAGGGACCACAGTAGTTCCTTCCAATTTATTGTGTTTGGATAAACGCAACAAGATGAAGCCTGTAATTAGAAAATGCGTTGGTGACTTTGTGGAAGGGGCTCGGTGGTTGAAACCAGAAGGAAACTGCTTAAGTGACGACAGCGGATACACAAAAACCACGAAACAATTGTTTGCGTTAACGAACAAAACTGAGATTAACGATGAAGATGTCACTGAATTACTTCATATTACGGAAAACAGCGACGAACAAATTTCAGCTGACGTTTACTTCATTTCGAGTATAATCAAAAAGTTCCCAGAAGATGGTAACACAATGGATGTTTACAAAATAATCAACAATATGATGAACTATGACACTTCAGTTTTAAGAGATGCCCAAGACATGTTAAATGCAACTGATGACATATTATACACACTGGACACTTGGTTGTATAAGGAATCCCTAACCAATGTTACACTTCCCAATATTATCTTCAGGATAGCTAACTTAAATGAAGTAATTGGAATGTCACTCCAAAAGAAAAATAATGAAAACAATTCTTTTGAATCTTATGATTTAGTTCAATGGAGTAGCGGATCGTCTTTAGAAAGGGTAACTAATAGAAGTTTAGAAGCTGCGGTATTATTTTCCAACGATACTATCCATGAAATTAACGAGGCCGTTAAAAGTAACGAATCGTTAAAATTAATCGTTTTAATGTTCTACACAAACGCGTTGTTCAATGAACCCGAAACAAATAAAACTGAAAAACTTGTGAAAAATAAAATTATGACAATTTTAATTCCTGGATTTAGCGGTCATTTGGATTATCCAATTAAAATAATTTACACATTGTTAAATGCTACAGACAAAATGTGTTCCTTTTGGAAGTACGGTTGGGATGACTTAATGGTGTCTACACAGGGAAGATGGGATGAGGAAAGCGGTGATCCGGTTAATTATAAAAATTTTGACGTTTGCAATTTCTTCCACATGACACACTTTGGGTTGCTGTTGGGAGGACAATATAAAAATCCGCAAACAATATTTTTTTTGAAACTTGTAACTGCTGTAGGTTTGGCATTTTCTCTGTTTGGAATCATTCCCATTTTTGTCACGTTTGCAGTATTTAAAGTTTGGCGAGCTCGTTCAAGTAACATCCTACTGATAAATTTTTGTTTCGTGATAACTTTGGAAATTATGATAATGTTTACTATGGATGCGGTAAATGAAGATGGCGTTATCTGTAAATTAATGGGAGCCCTTCTTCATTATCTGGTTCTATCCGAATTCTTTTGGATGTTTGCAATAGGGCTTCTTCAATACCGAAGATTTGTGAACGTCTTAAAACCTCCCTATAAAAATGTTGTAATCAAATCTTGCATTATTGGCTGGGTTTTGCCCTCTTTTCCCATATTTATCATTAGCAGTATTTCTACCGATAATTACGGAATAAACGAAAGCAAATTTTGTTATGCAATCGGAATGTACACTATCCTGTTTGGTTTGTATCTACCTATTTCGATTATTCTAATAATTAACATTTACATTTTTATTTCAATCTTTGTATCAATGTCGAAAACAACCGTAAAAGCTGAACTTAACACTAAAATTGAAAGCTATAAGTTAAAATTGTATTTAGCTTTGCTATTATTTTTTGTATTGGGAATGACGTGGTTGTTTGGATTATTAGGAATTTTTACACACAAAATCACTTTTACCTATTTATTCTGTGCTACAGCTACCATTCGAGGATTTATACTTTTTCTCTACTTTATTCTGATGAACAAGGAATCTATGTCGATGTGGAAGAGAGGCATCCAACAATTTCAATTCTATTTACGGAATAAATTGCATCAGTGTCAAACAAAGTCACAACAAAACTAAACGAAAATTTGCAAAAAATGAATTATCCTTTTTCCCAAAATATTCTCTCCATCTTTCGCTTATTAATAACTAAAGCATCTTTTAAAAATATAGTCTTTTCTGCTAGCCTGTGATACTGTACGACAAAACATTTACTAAATACGGTCAACCCATTATAAGAGACCTGGAATTAGCATTACATATCACGTCAATTTGTACTACTTTATGTGGAAACCATATACCGTCCAATGTAGAAACCTCAGGGAAATATGACATTTGGGATTGGTATTCCAACGAAATGTCAGTTGAATTCAATATGGCCGCTTGTTATCAGCTGTTTGTTTAATTGAAACACAATATATTTTTAACGTTGTAATTCCGTTGAAATTTTATAGAAACCTCCCGATAATAGGAGGGAATGTAAAACTTCAACCGCCTTATATGGAAAAAGCATTAGGAGACCACCGCGTAATAGAAGGGATTACTGTAGTTGTTTTTATTTGTAAAATTTTGTATCTACATATTATTTTTAGAAATAATTCATGTTAATTTAACTTTGTTATTGTTAATTAATTCATATAAAAATAAAGTTGAAATTAATAATTATTGGTAATTATATTTATTGAAGTTGCAAATTTTGCTCCAAAAAGATAATGCATTGACTTAGAAATAATAAAAAAATCCAATTTTGTAAATTTTGATTTAAAAAATATTAAACAAAAAAATAAATGTTGGTTTTGACCTGAGGGAATTACGAAAATAACAAAACAACTATAAAAGAAGAACAGAAATGTTAAAGCTGCGATTGTTTAAATTCTCGAATATAAATGCTATATATAAGTATTACATATTATATAATTACTGCTATATAATATAGTAATACATATTCTGGTAACCTTAACATAATTATTAATATATTGCACGAATTATATTATTATTGTATGTTCATCAGGTAATAATAATATTATAATTCAAAAGTAAAATTAAATTAATAAACTTGAAATTTTTGACGTCAGCGCTCGAGATGGCCATTTTAAGAACTGTTGATGTTTATTCTCCGCTTGCTCATTGGTTCATTCATACGAAGTTAACCCCTCTATATTACCCCTCGTAGTAATTACTACGATCAGTTAAAACGCCACTGATGACTATTTACGTACCATTGAATCCTTTGTTGCATCAAGTAATACAAATTAATGTTACAGTTTCCAATATTATCTTTAGAATAACTGACTTAACCGAGGTAATTGGAATGTCAATCTCCAAGATAAATAATGAAACAAATTCTTTTGAATCCTGCGATTTGCTTCCGTCTTACATTGAACAATAGCGCATCTTTACAAGCCGTAACAAATAAAAAATTAGAAGCTGTCGTATATTATTTCCATAGTAAACTATCAATAAAATTAACGACACCGTTAAAAGCAACAAACCTTTAAAATTAATTGTTTTATGTTTTACTCAAATGCGTTGTTCAACGAACCGGAAGGTAATGAAACTGACAAGCACTTGGAAATAAAATTGTAATGATTTTCATTCCTACATTTAGTGGTTATCTCGATCATCCAATTTAAATAATTTATAAATTATTGTTGGATTAACCCAAGCAGCTTTGGGGAAATCATTTTATATCAGTTGCAATCTAATTTTTAATTTTTTTACCTGTTATATCAAGAGCGCCATCTGTATTTTCCCTGTGCAAAATATGGGGTAACCGATAGCGCCGCAAAGCGGTCAATTTTCGAACTTTTGATTCCGTAAACAAGTCCTCGTACTTGGAGAGTACTCTCTAAATATCAATTTCTTTAAAAAATATAAACCGAATTATTTATTGCGTTCACCTTATTTTGGGCAATCGTTATCTAAGTAAATTCAGGATTTGGAATGTTCAAATATTTTTAAATCCCAGAAGTTATCAGAAAGCAGATGGGTCTACCAATTTAGCAGTAATATTTGATTTGTAATTTATATTTGTGTAATATCAATAAAGTACATATTAGGTGCTAAAATATTTATTTTTGGTTTTATTAACCTTCTGTTTGACAGTCGATCAATGCACATAGAAATATCAGATAACAAATACTGGATACCTCTAAACGTATTATTTTACCTAAACTACAAGTTGGAAATGTTGATTCTATGTAATTTGGCAAAATGCTGTATAATATAATTTTTTTGGTTTACGTAACTCTTTTCTTTACCATTCAACTTGAATTTCGTAATGGTTTGGAAGAAATATTATTTGAAGTAAGTAATATAAACAATTTATATTAATAAATTAATTTTAATTTTTTTTATTTATATAATCCGCCCCTGAAACTATATATCAAATTTGTATTTTAAAATAAAAGTTACTAATCGCATGTTCTAATACAGTTTTAAAATTATTTTTTAATTTTTTTAATAGAATAATAGGTGTAGAAGTGTGAAGTAGTGGGTAAAGTCGGCCCCAGTTGCCTTCTAAGAGTGCAACAGTGAACATCATAATATTATAAAATTTTAAATTGGATTTTGTTCATTATAAACCAGTGCCAATCTCTTTGAAAATGGTCAAAAGAGTATCAAAATTATAGTAGGATGAAACTCATTCGAAAAGGAAGAGAATATAACAAAAATGAAAGGAAAAATAATTTACGGGCGATCTGAGTTCGGGAAGGGGTAAGGGGTAAGATTTTAAGAGTGAAAAACGGTTTATCTTGATTTTCTTCAAAACTACAAGTCTTAAGGAAAAAAGTTAAATACCAAAGTTGTAGGTAATAAAAAGATCTACAACTTTTGTATTTACAATTTTTTCACATAACCTCAAAATTTATGTGAAAATTACAAATAACTAAGTTTTTAGTTTTTTATTTTTATCTTTTACAAAAAATTTGTTTTAATCACGAAATTTGGTGAAAACTTACTTTCTATGTCCCAAATGCACTGAAATTTTTTTGATTTAAAATATTCATTTTTTAATGAGTATATTAGTTTTCCTTTCATTTTTGTTATATTCTCTTCCTTTTCCAATGGGTTTAATTCTACTATAATTTTTTTACCTTTTAAAAAATATCTACCCTGGACTATTATAACTAGAGCTCTGATTTTATGTATTTGCATGTTCTTTAATATTGATATGCCAACAAATTCGTTATGAAAACTGGACAAATTAGGTAAAAACGAATCCGAAAAACTGCTTGTCAAAATGCATATTTTCTACATTTTCAACATTTGGTGCATATTTGAGTAAATAATGCATATTTGTGCATATTTGGGCCACTTTTGGTGATTTTTGAAGAATTTTAATAGAGAAAATAAAAAATTATTATTAAATTTTGCTATTTGAAGCAATTGTTTTATTTAATTTTAAGCAATTTAATTTTTATTTTAAAAAATTATTTATTTTTTATTTATTTAAAAAATTATAAAAATTAAATTGCATAAAATTAAATAAAATAACTGCTCAAATTGGCAAATTTAATAATAATTTATTATTTTCTCTATTAAAATTCTTCAAAAAACACCAAAATTAGACCAAATATTCATTATTTACTTAAATATGCACCAAATATTAAAGATATACAAAATTTTTCAAATTTTACGTAATTCGTCCAGATAATAAATTATTAAATTTTATAAATCTAGGTTTGAATTGAAAAAGAAATTGAAAAAAAAATTAAAAAATTCGAATATTACATATTTTTTAGTTTGCATATCAATGCATGTTTTTTCTATTTTTATCAATTTTAGTGCATATTTAGTGCAAAGAAATTCGGTGCATATATATGCGCATATTTTCTAGTATTTTGTATATAAATCCAAGCTTTATATAATCATGCTTTCTTATTGGAGTGTTTCCTATAGACTGATAGGATCAACATCAATTGACTCTGGATTAACTTTTACCTAACATTTAACTAGCCCTTGGTGTTGGTGCAGATAGTTTCTCTAAGCTGAAAATATGTTTACTAAGCTGCGGCTGGGGCTCTGCGACTGAAGTCGCAGTGACTGCTCTCCATGCTTTCTTATGGGAGTGTTACCTTAGAGTCGCCTGAAAAGATCGCATTTTAAGAAAACACTCCCATAAGAAAGCATTCACTGCGACTTCAGTCGCAGAGCCCCAGCCGCAGCTTAGTAAACATATCTTACCTGGATGAAATTATCTGTACAAACACTAAGGGCTATTTAAACGTTAGGTAAAAGTTAATCAGTCTATAGGAAAGACTTCCATAAGAAATCATGATTAATATGAAAGGATGAAAGATATGAATCTTGAGCTGCGGCTGGACACCAAAAGTGGCCCAAATATGCACAAATATGCATTATTTACTCAAATATGAACCAAAGGTTAAAAATATGCAAAAATTTGCAAAGTTTACATAATTCGTTCAGATTTATTATTAAAATTATTAAATTTTATAATTTGAAAAAAAAAATAAAAAATTCGAAGATTACAAGATTGCATATCAATGCATATTTTATCGATTTTATTAATTTTAGTGCATATTTTAAGGAAATTCGGTGCATATATATATATGCGCATATTTTGAAGTATTTTGGTGCATATAAATCCGAGCTCGAATTATAACCGAATTTAACTTAAAAATACAAAATTCCATCATTTTTTAGTTGAATATCATATATTCGCTATAAAACTAGATCTCCTATTTTCGATGGCAAAATGTATGCCCGAAAATGCTTGGATAATTTGAAAACAGAAACAGCAAATGATTTTATTTAACAAAATACTTTTGATGATGAAAAATACACTGCTAACGGAATTTGATTAATAAGGTTCAATTGTTTAAAACTCGGATCAAAATTAATTCAAACTAACTCAGTTTTTGGACGTTCTGATTGGATAAACAGTGAATTAACTCTGGGTTAGCTTTGAGTCGGACTTGATGTAACAATTATTATTATACATATTTTAGAGTTTTTAAAATTCCTGCAAGATTTTTAACCCTTGTATTCTAATAAAATGTTTTGGTTCTTTCAACAAAAACGTACTCGTCAACAAAAAATATTTTGCTGGCCTAACAAAAAAGTAGTTGCTTCTGATTTGCACAGCAGTCGATTTTAAGCACCTAATGCATTATTTGTTTTATATTTTTTGTTCTAAAAAAATGTATTAAGTTATGTATTGATAACTGGATCAGTACTTTATTTTCTTTAAACTTTAAACTCACTTAAGAATGTAAATATTGCTTGAGAAACACTTGTAGAGCAAAACAAAAAAAATTTTCCGGCATTAAATTATTGGTATTGTTTGTGGCTATTTTGGTTTCATAATAAAAAACATATTTTCAACTATTTAATAGGTTCTACTCTCGCAGTAGTCAAATAAAAAAAAATTAATAATAAAAATAAATTCTAACTTCTAAAATATAGATGAGCTGGAGGCTAGAGGATGGCGAGCAGTACCATTAAATGCGCAATAAAATTTGCAAACTTTTTGATTAGAGGCACTTTTTTATTTTCGTTTGTCATTTGTTTTTGTATAGAGAAATTATAGAGAAATTAAAATCAAATAAATAGTCATAAAAGCACTTCTTTAAAATTATAGTCCACCTCCACCTTATTTTATTAATTTATTATTTATTTAATTTTATTTTTTAATTTTAATTTAATTATTAATTTATTAAAACGGTTTCAAAATTTAATTTCAGCTTGAAATGTTAAAATTCAATTCATCTTAAAATCATTTATTAAAATCAAATCTTTGGTCTTTGCAACCGGGGGGTCTGGGGGGTATGGAATACCCCTCAGTGCCTCAGTACTTGCGTTGAAAATAAAAACTCTGGTCAGGTAGATATCTGTCCACTTTAATCGTCTTGTATATTTACGGGATAGGGACGTTTCGCCCCCACCGTTTAACCCCCGCCGTTTCGCCCCCACCGTTTAGCCCCCGCCGTTTCGCCCCCACCGTTTAGCCCCCGCCGATTCGCCCCCGGCGCTGATTCGCCCCCAGCCGTTTAGCCCCCCCCGTTTCGCCCCCACCGTTTGGCCTCCGGCGATTCGCCCCCGTTCGTTTCGCCCCCGTCCGTTTTGCCCCTGACCGTTTAGCCCCCGTCCGTTCGCCCCTGACCGTTTCGCCCCCGTTTCTCCCCGTATGGGGCCATCGATAAATTACGTCACATTTATGGGGTAGGAGGGTTATCTTAGATTTGTGACAAAAATGTATCAGGGGGTCCGGGGGAGTTTCAAATGTTGTGATATCAAATTTTTAAAAATATATTTTTTGGATCCATGGATCGGTAGTATGGTGCGGCCGAGAAAAAAATAATAATAAAAATAAATTATTATTTAAGACCTTCAAAATTGATTTAATTTAAGTTAGGGGGGGGGGTTAATGAAAATTTGACTAAATGTGACAGGGGGAGCAAGGAGTCTAAAAACCTTAAAAATCGTGTGAGGTAACTTATAGACGACCCCTATGTAAACTGACCAATATTGATTGATTTAAAATAACTTCAACTTATGATAGGTGTTTTCGAAAATTGATCTGGTAAAAATAAACTTTGAAGGTAAGTGTACAATCGGTCTCTGTCAAAACAAATACAGAGTGGGCTATAAAGAATTTACTATTTTAAAAGGTCACGATCTAACGGTATGTCGGAGAGGGGTGCGAGTGGCTGGGAAATTGGTATCACGTCAAAACGCCATCCCCAAAGACGCCGTTGCAATAACGCCGTGAGGTAAAGGGACGCCTTTAGGTATTTAGTTAGGTATTAATAGGTATTTAGAACTAAAGAGGTTTTCTCCTAAGTCCGATTTGTTGGTGCCTATAAATCCCTATGAATTTTACAATAAGCGAGGGTTACTAAACCGATTTTTATGAATAAATTCCATAATGGACTCCATTATTTACGTAAGGACGATTCTTCTAATTTTTTAGCTCCCTCTCCCCTGTGTAGGTACGTAATATTTTTCCCCCCCCTCTCATTTTACGTATGAATTAATTAAAAACGGTGGGGACTAAAAGATGGGGGTGAAACGGTCGGGGGCGAAATATCCCGGGGAGAAACGGCAGGGGCGAAACGGTACGGAGGCGAAACATCCCGGGGCGAAAAGGCGGGGGCGAAACGGTGGGGGCTAAAAGGTCGGGGCGACACGGTCGGGGGCGAAACAGTACGGGGGCGAAACATCCCGGGGCGAAACGGCGGGAGCGAAACGGTGGGGGCTAAGCGGCGGGGGCAAAACGTCATATAACCATATTTACGCCAGACAAACAGTATAGATTGAGTTTTCTTTCTTCGGTAAAACCATAATGTAGTATTTGGATTGAACTTTCTCCGGTTCAGCGTACTTACAGCTTTATTTATTTTTACTACTGAACTTCTTGCTATTTAATTATTTTTGCGTCTAAAATGAATGATTAAAACTGCATAGTTTGGGCATTCTATGTGTAATTTAAAAAAATCGCTATTAAGCGTATAATCTATTATTTAGTTAGCAAAAAATCTAACTCGATTTGCTGTAAATGTACGTGTTCATTCAAACGTTAAATTTTGTTTTTGTGACAAATCGGTTATAAAAATGACCTTAAATTTATCTTTGACCGTGACGTTTTCCCATTAGGACTTGATCTAATCAGTAATATTATTTTGTCGAGCTTCCTTTAAAAATATTTGCAGGAAACTACGTTCTACATAATATTAAAAATGTTGCTCTTTCGGGATAATATTTATTATCTTTATTTATTTATTTATTGTCTTTATATATTTTTTTAATATTTGTATCCATTCATTATTTTATATTTTATAAGGATAACTATTAAATCTACCACAGAGCCAATGGATATGAGAATAAAGCCCTACCTACACTTGCGACTTATTAGCTCTATATATCATAGCTCATTAATATTAGGCAATCAGAAAAGGTTAACGTTTATTCCTTGATTAGTCTTGATTAGTATAAATTTTTATAATTTATATAAATAAAGTTAATAATACACAATATTTGAAATAATAATGTATAAACCTTTGATCAACATATCGGCAAAATTCCTGACCATGGAAAATAATAACAACAAATTATAAATACACAATCAGTACCTATTATTATTATTTAAAAAATTAAAGTGGAGATTTGCAAAGTCAAAAGATCAAAGTTATGCCGAGAACTTGCTAATTATAAACAAATTAATAAATTAATCATGATTATGCTACCGACTACTGTCCATTTTTATTTTTAGTAACTAATTGTTTACATTTTCAGAATGATGGAAATCAAACCCGCATAATCTATAAAAGTAGCACCACAACCGGGGTAACGGTAACCCCGACAGGTAACACAAACGGAAACAGATAACTGAACCCGATCGACTGGATGCGAAAAAATACGGTTTACACCCAATCGGCCGCGCTCAGTTGTCTGAACCGCACTATGCAATTTACTTAATAAATATTTTTTAGAACGTTTCGAAGAAACTACGCATACAATTGGAAAAGCAAATAAGGAAGTCACCTGTCCCAAAGGATTGATTTATTATCGTCACTTTTTAGGGGTTCCATTCTGTTACAATTTGACCGAACCACAAACTTTTCCCCCGTCGTGTCCTTATAGTAATTATTTGGAGTTTGATACCATCACCGGAATTTACAAACGATTCAGTAATGTTGCACTTTGGATGCAAGCTCAGCGAGACTTCAGCAATGGGTTTGGTGATTTTCAGTACCTCGACAAATCGCTTCGTTATTTGAGTTTAATAAAAGATTACGAAAATCCAGAAAGTAACATACTTAACAAAAGCTGTTTGGTTCGGCTTCAAAATAAATACATTCCAGTTTTATGTACCGAAAAGTATCCAGCTTTGTGCATTTACACCTACGAGCATGCTTCGATGGGAAAATTCTGTACTTTGACAAACAATTACGAAAAATGCATTAGCACAAGTTTCGATTTAAATAACAATTGTTACTGTGCAGCCCAAATTAACGGTTTTGAATTGCCCCGAAACGAATTTTGCTCTAAACTTGCCGAACCATTGCAACCCCACCAAAATCACTTGCTCTTTTCGCTTTTAAGTAGCAAGTCGCCATGTTGGTTTGGAATTGAAAAAACAAACCAGGACACTTTTAAGTGGTCAAGTTCAAATCTCCCCGTAGACTATGACTATTGGAAAAGTAATGTTAACATGTCAAAACAATTTGGAGCGTTAGATTATTCCAATCCGAAAGGATGGATTCTGGAAAACGATTTGTTACTAAAATGTGCAATCTGCGAAAGCGAAGTTGAATACAAGGAAGTTATGGTATCGCTGAAATACTTCTCCACGTCCAACGTAATTCAAGTTAAAATTATTAACATGTTCCACATCCATTATTACTTTATGTACAATTACGTCCTATCATGTTTCAGTGATCTCAATGGTCTAAAATTAAAAGTTGCCTCTCAGTTAAAAGAGGACAAAACTGGTGAGAACGACACAACTTACATTAAAATCAGAAATTATCACCCGGCTTACTATTGGTGCGAGACAATTCAACGTCCAAATTTTTCCCGAGTCATAAGTAATAAAATTTTGGCATACATTGATAATGGAATTCACAATCATGAGTATGCACTTGTCGTTACAAATGAACTGCCGATTGGAATGGATCCAATTTTATTTAATCACCACGTATGGTTAGCTGGAAATATTAGCTTACGATTAAACGTAACCAGTTTTATAAACATTGTGAGACCAATGAAAATTATAGAGTTTATAGAAACGGAAGGCTTGATCAATATCCTTCTTCACATTAGTACTGCAAAAAATGAACTAACATCTCTGGAAGAATTTCTTTTAATATCAGATATTTTGGAAAATGTGAAAGAGGAATTGAAGCTAAGTGTGCACTCGTTGGCCCGCAGCGAGGTTTGTATACCAAGTACCACAGTGTCCAACAACGTCACTTTGCATTGGCCTGAAACACCGATCGGTTCAGTCGCAACTCCAAAAGAGCTATGCCTGACAGAAGCTTTTCTTCCTGTAACACGAAAATGTAACGGAAACTTTTCGTTTGGTGGTGTTTGGGCTGAAGCCATAGGGGACTGTTTTGATTTGGAAATACCCGAAACGACTCTTCAACTCTACGATCTTTTAAATTCGGAAGAAAGCTGTTCAGTTATCAGCGAGCAATTGAACAACATCACAAAATATCACACAAATTTTTTGGTAATCGACATCCACTTCGTTGTAAATATTTTGGAAAGACTTAGCATTGCACGAGAATCTAAGATACCGGAGTTTATGGAAACATTCAGTAATGTTATGACTTTTGACTCTCCCGTATTGAACAGCTCTCAAAGAATGTTAAATTCCACCGATAGAGCTCTTGATGTTTTGGATAAAGCTTTAACGACGATTACTGTGACGCCCAATCTTGATTTCATCAAGATTAGATCGCATAAGTTGATTGTTCAGGTCAGCGATATAAGCACTTCCAATGTAGTCGGAATTGTTATCAGGAACATGACCAATGTTACCAAGGAAGAATGGATCGTGTTCAAAGCGCTGTATGCGGGCGTAACGATAGAAGAAATAATAAAAGAAGATATATATTTGGGAATCTTCCTCGGGACGGAAGTTGTTACAGAAATAAAAACCTGTTTAGGAGACAAATACGTAAAACCAATAAAACTCATTCTAACGTTTTTTCACAACGATGTCCTATTTAACGAATTTAATTCCACTGAGCGTATGAAAAGCACAATCGTCAGTCTCTTCATTGAAAATTTCAACTGCGCAATCGACGGCGTCATAACGGTAATTTTTAAACCTTCCCAACCGCAAAACATAAGTTGCGGTTTCTGGAACTACGGAAACGATGAAAATAGGCAACCCCTACATGGAAATTGGAAAATAGAATCCGAACCCGAAGTAATAACTAGCACCAACAACACCTACGCAGTGTGTAATTTTTCGCATGCGACCCATTTTGCCCTCCTCATGGTAAACGAAAACGTACAAAACAATTTCGAACCGGAAACTGATTTGGCGTTGAGAGTTATCACCGTAATTGGATGCGGATTATCGCTCGTTGGTGTTTTGGGAATCTTCGTAACCGCTCTGCTCTTTAAAAGTTGGAGAAGCAAATCTTGCAATATAATCAATTTAAATTTTTCTGTGTCAATTGCGGCCCAAATGGTTTTTCTTTTTCTGGCAGACCATGCAAGAAAAGCAACCACATTGTGTCTAATCAGCGGTGCAAGTTTACACTACACCATCCTTGCGGAATTTTCCTGGATGTTAATCATCGCAATTCTTCAGTACAGAAAGTTTGTTCTGGTATTTGAAAAACCAATACGCCGTTTAATACTAAAATGCGTGCTGATGGGTTGGTGTCTTCCACTTATACCAATAATAATTTTAATGACAGCTTTTCCCGATTGTTACGAGCAAAATACTTTTGGACTCTGCTATCCACATGGTAACTACTTTTACTGTGGAGTTCTTTTCCCGATAGGCGTAATCGTTTTAATTAACCTTTATGTTTTTATCAAAATTTTGCTAAGCGTTTGCAGAAAAAAGGTGGAAGCCTATGGGTCGAACGATAACCACATGAAACTTCAAGTACTTCTGGCAATTCTACTTTTTTTCCTATTGGGAATGTCTTGGATATTTGGGTTATTCACGGCTTTTTCGGAATGGGTCGTATGGTCATATTTATTTTGTCTAACTGCTACGTTGCAAGGATTTGTTGTTTTCATATTTTTTATTGTTATGAACGAGAGGTCGCGTCTTCTTTGGAGAAATCTCAAAAAGTGTTGTGGCTGCACTAAGGTACACAACTGGAAATTGTAATTTAGCAAAAAATACAGTCTCACCTTTCGCTTTCCGAATCGGTTTCGTCTTCTTCCCCTTCGTCCTCGTTATTTTCGTCAGCATCGTCCTGTTCAATGGGGTCTTTTGTCGATGGAACATTTGGATCTTGCGTCATTTTGATAACTTATAATAACAATGGTAAACATAAAAAGTTTCAGATCCACCCTGAACAACCTTCGTTGTATTACTGAGATGTATTTTTGCGTTAATACCTTAAGCTTTTGTCGTCCTTGTAAGGACTTCCGTAAATAGGATTTTAACAATTTAATCTTATTAAAAGATTATATTCGATGGTCAATGTGAAAGAGAATATTATTTAATTAAGCATAAAAATTTTGTCAGATAAAGCTGCCATGCAGCAAAACTTTTTGCATAATAATTAATGTTGCGGTGATAAATAAAATATAATTGATTTTTAATATTACTTAAATAATTATGATGATTTTTTATTTATAATGGGAAAATAATAGCTTCAATAAAAATATTTTTTATTGGAATGCTGAAATTAATTCAGCTAAGAAAAGTAGCAATATTTAATTATTGTTGTTTAATGGAACTGAAGGACGAGAGATAAAAATAAATTGGAACAATGCAGAACTTAGTGACTCTCAATATTCTTGACGTAGGTATAATAAAAATGTTCCAGTTTATTACGTCACGAATGCGAAAACCTGTTGAGTAACTTAGATGATAGATGAGAAAGTATTTTAAAAAACTAACACTAAACTAAAGTTATCGTAGGTGAGTATGATAATTTTTAAATTGATGTCTGAAGAAAATACACGACTTATACCATAACATTATAGTTGCCTTGTTGTAAGTGAAAGTTTTGCGTAATCGTAGGGGATTATGTGATATTCATTACAAAAAAGTAGGAAAGCCTACGTAACACTTATGTCTTTATATTAGCTTAGACAATTAACGACATTTAACACTATCACCAAAAATTATTTTTAAAGTAAAGTAAAGGTTGAGTTAATAGTCAATGTTCGGGTAGCACCGAAACCGGTCCCAAAAAGTAAAAAAATAAAAAACCCTTCTTAATAATATACTTCGGAATTTTCAATATTTCAGAATTTTCTAAAATTTTTTAAGATTTCTGAAAATTGCCTATAATTTCTGTTTGCTGCAAATTAGGTAAAAAAGAAGTTCACCCACTTTTTTTTGAAAACTTATTAATTTATAAGATTTTCTCTAAACTTCCTCGAATTTCCTTTTATGTGTATACCAGATTTCCCCGGCAATTTCCTTCTCAGTATGACAACAACTCTCGGTCATAGGATATCCTTCATCACTTTCGTGATTTTCTACTTCTTGAATTAATTAAAGAAAAAACCTTCAAGAATCAGTTCTAGTGCATAAAATTATTCTCTAAACAATATTAATTTTGCATAAAAATCTTAATACATACATAAAGCACAAAGGAAAGCTCTAGTGAAATAAATTTGGCTGAACGTTCTGCTGCGAATTCGAACACCAACACCGCTATTTGCAGACTCTCCACATTGTTTCTTTTTCCGTATTTGAATCACTCGGTAAATTTTATTATTGAATTCTTATTAACAAAATAAAAAAAATAAAATAAATAAAATAAAATAAAACACAAAAATTGTTTTCTTATAATGCCTGCATGTCCGACCTTTGACTATATTTTATGTTTATAAACATATAAAAAATTATATTTTTCTGGGACAATACAAACAATTCAAGTGCCACTTTTTGTAAAAACAATTGTTTTTAAAGCAAAAAATGGCGAGTTTCCCATTTCCCCACTCCCCCCTTTCGCTCAGCGCAGTCCGTACGTCAATCCTACAAACCAGCCACATCAAGTAAACAAACTTGCAAGGTTAAACATTGACTCCTTAAAAAACAATATACTGTGTAAGTTAAAAACCATATTGGGATTTGTAACTTGCCTGAGACAATCACTAGTACATAAGCCGCTTTTAATAGTACACCAGATTTCAATTTACAAAATTTATCCTCAGATTTCCTCCCAAATGGCCTTAGATTTTTCTTTGAAAAAGTAGAAGAGCAAAAAAGACAATGCTGTGATTACCTTAGATTTTTACTGATTGCCCCGGCGACTCCCTCTCGACTCCTGTTATCCTGCATCCAAAATAATGTAAATTCTAAATAGTGCATTGCAACAACAGTTCTTACAAAAACAGTTCTTTTTCCAGCCACGAAAAAAGTAAGAGATGTCAAGCAACATTTAACAAAATAACAAACAAGTTGACAAGACGGTGTAGCCTTCGGGCCGCCCAACCTTTCCAATCTAGTTTAAATATAAGATCATCTGGGTTTTTACTTAAATTATTATGACCGCTTTAACTTAAATATCAACAACATTTAATTTATTGCTATTGATAAGAACAAATAACTATTAGATATTTATTTAACTAAACAGTAAAGTAGCAGTTTTACGCCGCCGCTTGTTATTCACAGGCGAAACAGCGCCAAGTCGGTGGTGAAAGTAGACAAAACAGTTAAACTGCATTTTATAATAATAAAATATAAATATTATCAGTTTCACGTTAAACAAATTTTTTACAGCCTAGACAGTAAAAGTAAAAAACCTTATTTTTAATATTGTACGAAGAAAATGACTTTTATAAGAAAATGAGGTTCATTAGAAGCTAATGTTCAATTTTTTGTGGTGAATTTGTAGAATTGTAAGAACATAGCGGAAGAAAAAATGTAATAGTATATTACATATCAAGGAAGTAAAAAGGCTATTAATAGCAAGTAAGGATAATTACATTTATACAAAGTGAAGTATTAAAATTGAAATAATTATAAAATCATTTTCATGCAATTAAAATTACAGGCACCAACATCACAGATATGAAACTATAAAAGCATAGACATTTTATTTCATAATGAGCTTTTTAAGTAGGTACATTAAATCATCAGATTAAATAACCGTATATTGATGACTAAGGTAGATACTTATACGTAAGAACCGTAAAAAAGCTATTAAGTTAAAGCTAATGAACAAGAGAAATTACTTAATTTTTCTAATTAATTTTAACATCATAATTGCAATTATAAATTGCCAACCTGGCCCTGTTCTAACTAAAGATTTTCAGTAGCTTCACATTAGTCTACTAAAAAAGTAAGTTTACTTTATATTGTAATGTTCCAGAAAAACGACGTCGCTCGATTTTCCTCGACATCCCATAACGGTTTTCTTTGTGTTAGTTATAGACGAGAGGAAATACGCTAATCAGATATTTCTGTAGAACCATGATAACTTTTAGCTATAAAATGTGCTGAATATATCAAAGCAAACTATAACCGATCAATATTCTCCTGTTTATCAAATCCATCATTTGGGCCAAAAATTTTACTACATAGCGTACTGAATCTTCTCGATTCATTTTTTCAAATAAAAATGAAGGAAAAAATGTTTGTTTAAATATTTTATCATTATTTAATATATTGTCAACATTAGCTCCAGACAAACTGCAAAGAGAAAATCTACGAATTACATATACTTAATGTTACCGAAACTAAACTCACTTCTAACTCCCACAGCGAGATCAATAACTACGAGAAGAATAATTCTACCCACAAACGTTAAATTTAAAATAAAATTACTTTAAAAAGAAATTTGTCTGCAAGAGAGAAGGTATCAAAGTATTAAAATATTGGCTAGAAACGAGAGAGCCTGATAACTACAGTTTGAAGAAATAGCAGCTCGAATTTCTTAATTAATCTTGAACAAAAATTTACTGGTATAATAATTGGTTAACATCGGTTCGGTACTTTGGGAGTAATTAAATATAAATAATTTGCGGTAGCGTTCGAGGCTACTCTATCCTATTGAACGAGTATCCCACCGAGCGGGTGGGCCGATCCAATGATATGCGTTGACTACAGTATTCACTTGAGTAAGTAAACAAGAACAATTCATTTTTTCTTTAATAAGAGAAATTTTTTTTTTAAGTAATTTTTACTATAATTGAAGTTCAAATCAGCCGCACACCAATTTTGAAGTAAATTTTACTAAATTTGAAGTAAATTTTACTAAATTTTAAGTAAATTTTACTAAATTTGATATTTGGATTGTTTTTTCTCTGTGTACGCGCGAATTATTCGCCTCTAATAAATATGAATGAGTTTGAGCTATTGCAGGCTCCGATCGGTAACACTTTAATCAGTTTTAAAATTTAACATTTCGATTTATGATTTTTACTATTGCTGTGAAGTTTTCTATAGCCTCCGGTCTATAATCTTATATAATTCAATTTAGTTTTAAATTTACTTCATAATCATTTGAAAGAAATATTGATATAAATTGAGTTTTAAGTGCGCACTCAGTGCGCACTAGAGTTAACTCCGTTTTTACCTTTACTATCCTGCAGTAATTAGTAAAGTACTCTCAAATGTAACTTAGTAGGCATTGATTGCAGATTCAATTTATCAACTAAAATAAAAACATGAACAGAGTCACTAAAGTATTTCGTGGTCGCCAGTCGCTGGCAGTAAAGTAAAAAATAATATTTTGTTTCTTCAAAATGTTTGTAAAAGAATTCTTGTAGTTTGAAGCTGATAACTGAATTATTATTACCAGCCTGTGGTTCACTAAGGCTTAACTAAATCAATTTTTTCTCTCGGTTATCCAGAAGCTCCGTTCAAGAATGCTTAAAATGTACAAGTTTCAACCGTCTAAGTTCAAACTTCATCAACAACTTAATGAAGTTAACTTTAATTACGGGGGGGAAGGTACTAGCGGTAATGGAAATAGGATGCAAAATATTTCCATAAATTTAAAATGTTTCTACTGCAATTATGGTAGTCAGTGCGGATTTTGCAAATTTGCCGCCAGTAGGCTATTCAATTTTTGCCGCCCCTACTGACCTCTGAAATTCGATACCCTAGTTTTTCAAATTTCAAAAGTAAAATTTACTAAATTTGAATTGTAATATTTGTCGCCCCCTAAAATCTGCCGCCCTAGGCTTCAGCCTGCTTTGCCTGTAATAAAACATTTTAGCATTTAAAGTAAAAAACTGGGTTTTTTAAATATATGGGGCATGGAATGTCTTCCAGAGCAATTTAAGATTATCTAAGATTATTCCCGAATATCTTATTTTCTAAGAGTTCCAATAACTGGAACGTTTTGCGCGTTGCCCCTTAATACCATAAAATAAAGGTGTCAATCCGGGGGGTCTGGGGGGCGTGGAACGCCCTCCAGTGCATTAATTGTTAATTATCTCGATGGTAAATATCTCGAAGCGTTGATAACTGAATAACCCGTGAAGAAAGAGCAAATAGTGCACTGAAGGGCATTCCAGGCCCCCCGGATTTTTTTTTTTTTCTAAATTTTTACCAAATTTACAATTTACTAAATTTAAATTGTAATATTAAAAAGCTATTGGAATATTTTAAAAATTCATGATCACAAAAGTATATTTTTATACATGTACGGATGTAAGATTTGCCGCCCCCTAAAATCTGCCGCCTTAGGCTTCAGCCTACTCAGCCCGTTGGTAAATCCACCACTGATGGTAGTGGAAAGTGGAAATTTACGTAACTTCCAAAAATGTTGGTAAAAAGGGCATATAAATCTAATGCAATTATTTGATAGGACTAGCACCAAATGTTTACATAGCTTTTTATAGATATAAGAAACGTTCCTTTTAAGGGGCGGAGCTTGCCGCAGTTGCATTCAAAGCGTGCAACTGTTATTGTTAATTAAATTTTGTTTCTATAGCAGAATTTTACTTAAAATTAGATTTTTGTCATTCTAAACCAGCGCTTAAGTCGAACTTCGGGCGACTTTCAGGAAAGTTTTTACCAAAGAACACAGAGATTTGTAACGGCTCAGCATTGGTAGATCGACTGATGAGGCCAAATGTGATTTAGGTGTGTGTGGCTCACTTCAACTATTTAAAATAATAATTTTTACTTCAAAAAATATAAGAATAATACAATACGTAGAAAATCAAAATTCAAAAAATTTAAAAAGGAGACAATTAACACATAACAGGTCTGGATTAAGAAAATTTGAAAAAATGAAAATTTCGTAATACGAAGTACAATATAACGTTATTTCATGGTTATTGCCATTCTTCAGTTGCACGCATCGATTACGATTACATTGTAAAATAAGAAGAAAAAATTTTTCAAACTAAACAAAATTATCGACTAAATTGTACAAAATTGACTTACCATAACCTCCAAAGATTATCAAAACTGAACTTGTTACACGAGGTATGAATAATTTAAAAATGATTTGAACTAAGAAATTCGTTTACCTAGCACTGCTAGTTTGAAATCCGAAGGCACTGCCCTCTTAATATGATTTCTAAAAACTTTGAAAAAATTCAAAATTCAAAAATTTACCACGTTTTTTAACCGTGAGGCGTAAAACTAGAAAAAGAACTCAAAATAAAAAATTTTAAGTAAATTTGTGGTTTTTAGTATGTATTTATGGTTAAATTCAAAAAATATAAGAATAATACAATACGTAGAAAATCAAAATTCAAAAAATTTAAAAAGGAGACAATTAACACATAACAGGTCTGGATTAAGAAAATTTGAAAAAATGAAAATTTCGTAATACGAAGTACAATATAACGTTATTTCATGGTTATTGCCATTCTTCAGTTGCACGCATCGATTACGATTACATTGTAAAATAAGAAGAAAAAATTTTTCAAACTAAACAAAATTATCGACTAAATTGTACAAAATTGACTTACCATAACCTCCAAAGATTATCAAAACTGAACTTGTTACACGAGGTATGAATAATTTAAAAATGATTTGAACTAAGAAATTCGTTTACCTAGCACTGCTAGTTTGAAATCCGAAGGCACTGCCCTCTTAATATGATTTCTAAAAACTTTGAAAAAATTCAAAATTCAAAAATTTACCACGTTTTTTAACCGTGAGGCGTAAAACTAGAAAAAGAACTCAAAATAAAAAATTTTAAGTAAATTTGTGGTTTTTAGTATGTATTTATGGTTAAATTCAAAAAATATAAGAATAATACAATACGTAGAAAATCAAAATTCAAAAAATTTAAAAAGGAGACAATTAACACATAACAGGTCTGGATTAAGAAAATTTGAAAAAATGAAAATTTCGTAATACGAAGTACAATATAACGTTATTTCATGGTTATTGCCATTCTTCAGTTGCACGCATCGATTACGATTACATTGTAAAATAAGAAGAAAAAATTTTTCAAACTAAACAAAATTATCGACTAAATTGTACAAAATTGACTTACCATAACCTCCAAAGATTATCAAAACTGAACTTGTTACACGAGGTATGAATAATTTAAAAATGATTTGAACTAAGAAATTCGTTTACCTAGCACTGCTAGTTTGAAATCCGAAGGCACTGCCCTCTTAATATGATTTCTAAAAACTTTGAAAAAATTCAAAATTCAAAAATTTACCACGTTTTTTAACCGTGAGGCGTAAAACTAGAAAAAGAACTCAAAATAAAAAATTTTAAGTAAATTTGTGGTTTTTAGTATGTATTTATGGTTAAATTCAAAAAATATAAGAATAATACAATACGTAGAAAATCAAAATTCAAAAAATTTAAAAAGGAGACAATTAACACATAACAGGTCTGGATTAAGAAAATTTGAAAAAATGAAAATTTCGTAATACGAAGTACAATATAACGTTATTTCATGGTTATTGCCATTCTTCAGTTGCACGCATCGATTACGATTACATTGTAAAATAAGAAGAAAAAATTTTTCAAACTAAACAAAATTATCGACTAAATTGTACAAAATTGACTTACCATAACCTCCAAAGATTATCAAAACTGAACTTGTTACACGAGGTATGAATAATTTAAAAATGATTTGAACTAAGAAATTCGTTTACCTAGCACTGCTAGTTTGAAATCCGAAGGCACTGCCCTCTTAATATGATTTCTAAAAACTTTGAAAAAATTCAAAATTCAAAAATTTACCACGTTTTTTAACCGTGAGGCGTAAAACTAGAAAAAGAACTCAAAATAAAAAATTTTAAGTAAATTTGTGGTTTTTAGTATGTATTTATGGTTAAATTCAAAAAATATAAGAATAATACAATACGTAGAAAATCAAAATTCAAAAAATTTAAAAAGGAGACAATTAACACATAACAGGTCTGGATTAAGAAAATTTGAAAAAATGAAAATTTCGTAATACGAAGTACAATATAACGTTATTTCATGGTTATTGCCATTCTTCAGTTGCACGCATCGATTACGATTACATTGTAAAATAAGAAGAAAAAATTTTTCAAACTAAACAAAATTATCGACTAAATTGTACAAAATTGACTTACCATAACCTCCAAAGATTATCAAAACTGAACTTGTTACACGAGGTATGAATAATTTAAAAATGATTTGAACTAAGAAATTCGTTTACCTAGCACTGCTAGTTTGAAATCCGAAGGCACTGCCCTCTTAATATGATTTCTAAAAACTTTGAAAAAATTCAAAATTCAAAAATTTACCACGTTTTTTAACCGTGAGGCGTAAAACTAGAAAAAGAACTCAAAATAAAAAATTTTAAGTAAATTTGTGGTTTTTAGTATGTATTTATGGTTAAATTCAAAAAATATAAGAATAATACAATACGTAGAAAATCAAAATTCAAAAAATTTAAAAAGGAGACAATTAACACATAACAGGTCTGGATTAAGAAAATTTGAAAAAATGAAAATTTCGTAATACGAAGTACAATATAACGTTATTTCATGGTTATTGCCATTCTTCAGTTGCACGCATCGATTACGATTACATTGTAAAATAAGAAGAAAAAATTTTTCAAACTAAACAAAATTATCGACTAAATTGTACAAAATTGACTTACCATAACCTCCAAAGATTATCAAAACTGAACTTGTTACACGAGGTATGAATAATTTAAAAATGATTTGAACTAAGAAATTCGTTTACCTAGCACTGCTAGTTTGAAATCCGAAGGCACTGCCCTCTTAATATGATTTCTAAAAACTTTGAAAAAATTCAAAATTCAAAAATTTACCACGTTTTTTAACCGTGAGGCGTAAAACTAGAAAAAGAACTCAAAATAAAAAATTTTAAGTAAATTTGTGGTTTTTAGTATGTATTTATGGTTAAATTCAAAAAATATAAGAATAATACAATACGTAGAAAATCAAAATTCAAAAAATTTAAAAAGTGCAGTGCAGTGCCTTCGGATTTCAAACTAGCAGTGCTAGGTAAACGAATTTCTTAGTTCAAATCATTTTTAAATTATTCATACCTCGTGTAACAAGTTCAGTTTTGATAATCTTTGGAGGTTATGGTAAGTCAATTTTGTACAATTTAGTCGATAATTTTGTTTAGTTTGAAAAATTTTTTCTTCTTATTTTACAATGTAATCGTAATCGATGCGTGCAACTGAAGAATGGCAATAACCATGAAATAACGTTATATTGTACTTCGTATTACGAAATTTTCATTTTTTCAAATTTTCTTAATCCAGACCTGTTATGTGTTAATTGTCTCCTTTTTAAATTTTTTGAATTTTGATTTTCTACGTATTGTATTATTCTTATATTTTTTGAATTTAACCATAAATACATACTAAAAACCACAAATTTACTTAAAATTTTTTATTTTGAGTTCTTTTTCTAGTTTTACGCCTCACGGTTAAAAAACGTGGTAAATTTTTGAATTTTGAATTTTTTCAAAGTTTTTAGAAATCATATTAAGAGGGCAGTGCCTTCGGATTTCAAACTAGCAGTGCTAGGTAAACGAATTTCTTAGTTCAAATCATTTTTAAATTATTCATACCTCGTGTAACAAGTTCAGTTTTGATAATCTTTGGAGGTTATGGTAAGTCAATTTTGTACAATTTAGTCGATAATTTTGTTTAGTTTGAAAAATTTTTTCTTCTTATTTTACAATGTAATCGTAATCGATGCGTGCAACTGAAGAATGGCAATAACCATGAAATAACGTTATATTGTACTTCGTATTACGAAATTTTCATTTTTTCAAATTTTCTTAATCCAGACCTGTTATGTGTTAATTGTCTCCTTTTTAAATTTTTTGAATTTTGATTTTCTACGTATTGTATTATTCTTATATTTTTTGAATTTAACCATAAATACATACTAAAAACCACAAATTTACTTAAAATTTTTTATTTTGAGTTCTTTTTCTAATAATTTTTACGGTTCCTCGCCGTAGTTAAACAATAGACCGGTGTATTTCGGAACTATAAGTCCAGTGGCGTAGCATAGATTTCTTGTACCTGGGGCAAACCTAAAATTGCCGCCCCCAATTTTGGCAAAAAAAGTTTTTTTTAAATTTTTTTTTTTTTACAATTTTATTTTGCGTGATTTGTGTATTGCAAACTTTTTTTTCCTTTTCATGATTAGGTGAGCTATCAATCCTTGTCTTTACCCTTCAGAAAATTCCATTTTACTGTTCAGGGGGTAATTATTCCCAGGTGGAGAACCACTGAAATAGACTGAAAATGAATTTTCACTTAGCAGTTGATGAAGAATTTTAAAATACAACTTCAGCAAACCACCTTATCTATTTTTGCTTTTCGAAATTTCATTTAATTTTATTCAGATTATACAGTAACTGTGTTAATAACGTGAATATGAATTTTCATTCAAGTGATGGATTGCTTAGAAAATTCTTACATAATAAAGAAACTTATTTTCTGGAACCTATTAACATTTTTTATGTATTTAATTCTATTTTTAAACAAACTAAATGCATTATAAAAATTTTAAATTAAAATAGAAAAACGTTAATCTTCATTTGTCATAGTAAATTATCGTTAACAAATCGAATAAGTGTCAGTATAATAAAAAATAAGTATACACATCGTAATGGACATTTACGTAATAATAATAAAATATATTTAAAAAATTAATTTTTTAATGTCGATGAGTTTCTCAAATTGCGAAACTTTGTTTACAAAACAAATTATTGGTTTGATTGAAAATCTTATTTTTAAAAATTATTAAAAAATTAATTAATATTTTAGTTTATGTTGAATTTATCAACCTTCGCGAATGTGAACTACCTTGAGAAATTGGAAATTTTGGTTAATATAATAATGGTAGTCCAAAAAGCGAACCTTTGGAATATAATGGCATATAAAAAATTGATTACTACCAAAATAAATAATTCTAAAATAAAAGGTTAAATCAAAAGACAATGTCGTAATTTAAATTTCTTAAATACTTAAGTTATCTATAATGTTAACGTAAGTCTTGAAAGGCAACATCTAAACATTATGTTAATTTAATTGACGCACAAGTATAAATAACGTAATTGGAATAATTTTCTATTTAAAAAAATATTCTAACCTTATTGGTGTGATGTAACAGGCGTTAATCCTGGTTAATCGAACAGGCGAATGTTGATCGAAATCCAGACTCAAATTTTGTAAATTTTTTGTGTTTACCTTTTTGTTTTTAAATCTGAAAAATATCGAAGTAAAAATTAGTAAATAATATTGATAGGTCATTTTTTTATTGCAGAGGATCTAACTCTCGCAGTTTGGTATTTACCTAAATTTTATGTATCAACTGTATAAATAAAACAAGAATATAAAAAAAATATTTGTGTTAATGATAAATTAAGTAAACAAAAGTCGTTAATTTGTATGTTACGAAGTTGTTATTTAACATTTTATTGGTTCATATAAATTTTATACATAACTAGAGTACTTACTTGTATTTATATTTCCGTTTGTAAAATTTAACGAAAAAATGCATCTCGAATGGATGGGTGGATAATTAACTACAGAAACTATAAACACACGGATAGTAGGTAAGTAGATGATTGAGAGTTGTATAACGAGCGAATAAAAATTTTATGAGACAGGTTACCGATTTCGAATTCACGAGTGTGGTATTCCTTTACCAAAATGAGAAAAACAATTTATTGTAGATTACTGTTTGAAAATCACGAACGATACAAATAAGAATCGTCCTTGGTTTACCTGTCTGAACATTTAAATACTCATGATGTAGTTTCAACGTTTCACGTACCTACCTATATGTGGTTAGTTATTAAATATCAAATTGTTGTATAATATCAAACAAATTTATTTATAATTAGTGCTGGGAAGTTACCTGTACCGTTTTTAATCTAAGCAATTAAAAAGTTATGCATTTTCACGAATGGTGAATTTTTTAATATATAAACCTGTTTTGCGCTAATAAGTTATTTAAAAATCATATCTCCATGTCTATTAAAATTACCTTTCCCAAATTTTAAAGAAGTTAAATCCAAAATTTAAATTCAGTACGTTAAATGCCTAATTCGGGTGATTAGAGACGAAAATGCCTCGAGTGATGGGAATGAACAATTGGAGAAATCCAGTTAATTAGATGTTATAGTCGCTTGCAGCTTTCAAATGAAAAGCTCTTTTGCAAAACTACGTAAAGCGTCGCGACGCTCATGTATTTCACACATAACATATTCCCTACATTCCATCGATTCTACTTCATGTAAGTATAGCCGTCACAGGAAAGCAGTAAAAAGTTTATTGCAGTGGCAAAATTTTATCAGTATATTTTATCCACTAAAGAGTTTTCTAGGTCAGGAACAGATAATGCTATTTCAGGCAAACTTTTTCTTGAATTCTATTATGCGTTCCTTTACACATTTTACTCTAATACAACAAAATCTCTAACCTTTCGTCTTATAATGAACAAAATATTGCAAGTCTCCAAATAGCTCCAGTCAGTTTGAATATTGGTCAGATGGCTTGAAATGCTCTCTGACGCTATTGGTTAATAGTCTGTCATCTAACATGTTGTCTCGACAGAGTAATTAATGTTGTCTATTAAATATAAGAGCGTTGTAGTATGTTTATTTATAATTAACAAAAATACTTTATTAAATTAATATATGGCAGTAATATATTATACAGTACAGCCTCGCTTATTCGGACACACTTTATTCTGGACACTCCAGTAATCCGGACATTCCGGCTCTTCGGACATTTTATATTTTTTATCTCTGCAATCCGGACGAATTTCTAGTTGCAATTTCAAATTAATGCAATTCATCAGTACTCTTTTATAAGACTAAACTATGACATCACTCAGGGCTGCACCCAGCACCAAAATTCAGAAGGCTCTAAAATTGAGCGTTTTTAATTTAATTTTCTATAAAATATTAAATTTTGAATAAAAAGAAGAAAACGCTAAACGAGAAGTCACGAATTGTGATTTAATTCATATTTTCTTTGATTTAATTGGTAAAGTTAAATAAGTAGGGGGTGGCCATTAATTACGTGAGGCGATTTTTCGACCACCTCTCCCCCTAGTGAGATATCGTAAAATTTGTTTTTTTTTAATTACATGATATTTACCGAGACTCCTTGATCTCCTCCTCCCTTAACCGCCCATGTAATTAACGAACGTCCCCTAATGATAACACAGGTCTGCAAATAAATTTTTTTTTTCGAGTCCTGATACCATTCCTCCTGATTCTTATGTAAATTAACCTCCTGAATTCGAATATGACCTTCGTTTTCCTCCATCATCCACCGCTAGCGGGGGATGCATCCCCCGTATCTATTTTATTATTTTTTTTAACAATTATTTTAGCCTTTACATTTTTTCTGATAAACTGGAAAGGTGAAAAGTTAATATTTATAGCAAGAAAGTTGATTTGGAAGTAG
This sequence comes from Cantharis flavilabris, assembly GCA_949152465.1. NCBI lineage: Eukaryota > Metazoa > Arthropoda > Insecta > Coleoptera > Cantharidae > Cantharis > Cantharis flavilabris. The sequence goes on from OX424436.1 coordinate 47,566,340, forward strand.
ATCTGTCCCCCGAAATTGTAAAAAAAATCATTAAAGATGATCGAATTTTCCGTTTTTCTGCCTAATTTTTTCACTTATTTTTGCTGTTTATTTCAGCAAAAATAAAGCAATCACACAGAACATGTACATATATGCGAGTTTTCAGTTGTTACAACCGGGGGGTCTAGGGGGTGTGGAACACCCTCCAGTATACCTGTAAGTGTGTTAAAAAACACAAATAGCAAACAGATTTCGATTCCAGTTTCAAAGTTGGGATTCCACTGGGCATTACTGGATCTAGGTTACAAAAAACATTTGGAAAAATCTACATAAAGCTAAATTCAGGGACCAATTTTGTTTAGGTGTACTGGAGGGTGTTCCACACCCCCCAGACCCCCCGGTTTCAAAAACTGAAAACTTGTGTATGTTTTCTGTCAAACTTTCAAAAACAAAATCCCTAACTTTTCCAAGTCTTCCCCTAGATCACGCGTCAGCAACCTGCGGCTCTTTTAATGTCGAGATGCAGATCTCCAGGTCCACGCACAAATATTACCTAATAATTTTATTATTTTATTTTCAAAACTCATAAAAAGTATTATTCTGCAAAAAAACTTTAAACAGGGTAAAAACACAGGATAAAAACAGGATAAAATACCATAATATTGCAATAAAAATGTTAGTGGGAAAAACTGGGAAATTTTGTAAATTGTAAGTTTTGGCTCTTCCGTTTCAATAGATTGCCGACCCCTGCCCTAGATCAAAATAAAAAAATTTTAAAATTTTAAAAATTGTAAATTTTTTATTTGTCGAATTTTCCAAGAATTTTTTCTAATTAATTCCACGACTTTTCCTTAAAAATAAAAAATTCCTCGACTTTTCCTGACCAAATTTGTGTAATTCTCAATTCCTTTACTTTTGCAAGTGAAAATTCTGCTTAAACATTTGGTCTAATTTGTAATTTTTTGCCCCCTCCCCCCCTGCCCCCTTCATATGACAAACTACAAGTCGCTGCTTAATCCATATTGCAATCAGGGCGGTTCCAGAATTTTTTCTGGAAGGAGCGAAAAGATCAGACGGGCAAAAAGTTTTTTAAGATTTGGAATTGTTTCCCTTGTATATTTTTAAACGTCTGATGGATGGGTGCCCCCCCCCCCATAAATCCGCCTAAGCTCGCGATTGATATCTGGCAGTTTATTTAATATCTTTCATATTCTTATCTTGTACTTCGAAACCATGCAATAATTGTGATAAATTTGTTTTTCAATTATCAGTAACAATAAACAAAATTGGCAATTCATGCTTACGATACATTGTCAATTTGCCTAGTTGACACTGACAATATTGTCGATTTGTTTACAATCCGAGGTTAAGCCAGTTCTTCAATTATTATAAAATGATACCAAAAATTTTCTATCTGAAATTTAATTTATTCAACATTAATAAGAATTACGTTAAACCTTTCATGATTTAGGAAGGAAGTTAGATACTTCCGAAGACCTTAATTTGTTTCGATACCCAGGTCAAATAGGAATTTTATGAAATAAATTAAACAAAAAAAAATCATAATAATAAGTATCGGCGTTTTTCCACTGCCCTGTTTAGAATTGGTTAATTTTAAGTTACCAGCCTAAAAATATTAAGTGATTACGGTGGAGTGATGGATCAGTGCGGCCTTCAGGCAGCACAACCTAGGCAATCAGACATCGTCAACTTTAATATAGATTTGTCAACTGATATATTTCGAAATTGTCAACTGCAATTCAGATTTGTAAACTGCTATTCAAAGATCGACAACTGTAAATTCAGCTTTGTTCAGAACACCCCCCAACCCCCGGTTTCAAACACTGAAAACTTTTTGAGAGTAAGTGTGCATTTGTAGGTTTAGGCTATACGCACTGAGTAGTGCCGAGTACCCCAGTATCCAACTGATTGTATAAAATTATTGCCACAACATATAAATGTACCTATTGGAATTTTTTTAAGTTTTATTTTGACTTTTATATTATTTGTTAATTTTGTTTAGTTTAGTTTTATTAATGTAAACTATATAAAATAAAATAATTGAATAATACATACGTATTAACGGTTTTTAATCAATAAAATAAGTAAAAAAAAAATCTCGTTAATCCGGAAAACTCGGTTATCCGAACAAACTCAAAACCATATCTGTCCGGAATAACGAGGCTGTACTGTACTTGGAACAATTTTGAAATGAAATAAAATTTCAACGGAAAAGGATTTATTTACTCTCTCTTTTTAGAAGTAATTTTAGAAAAAATAAAAAATAAATATAAAATTAAAAACCTTTTAATTCTCGAGTTACTTCTGGTGCTGCTCGCAACCTATGCGGCAGCCGAGAACTAACTTCATTTCCGCTTAGTTGACTTTGAATACATCTTCAGCCACTGATACAATCACTTCGTATTTAAATTAAATTTATTCAAAATTTATCTGCAGCAAAATAAATATAGCCTGGTCGATTCGCTCTTTATTGTTTTTTTTTTTCGCCTTGCATAGTTTGCGAAACTTTGATTTTATAATTTGTGCATCCGAATTTTTAAAATATTTTCAAAAACTAAAAATTATATAGGTAACTTGAAATTACCTCAAATGGATTTTCAATGGCTCTCAACTTTCTTTCTCATCGAACTTTTCGAACATGAGAAGAGGGTTAAATACACCGTTGTCCTCCCTCCTTCTAGCCGCTTTTGCCAGGCAAACTTAGAAAATATTCAGACTATTTTAAGAAGGCCTAAAAAATCTCAAAGAATTTAAAAAGCTAAAAAATAAAGCTCATCTGGAATATTCTTAAAATTTTCTAAGATTTTTTTTACATTTGTATAATATTTATAAATAAAACTAGGAAGAAGTCGTTAGAAACTCCGGTGCACTAATAAAGAGAAATCTGAAGATATATTCAGGGAAATTCTAAAAATTCTAAAAAAAAATCCAACAAAATATCATCATCATCATCATCATGATGTCTTACACGTCTTACACGTGTAAGACCGCGGTCCGTTACGTCACTCAAAACTGATCTCGCCATCTCTTTCTGGGGCGACCTACGGATCTTCTTCCTCTGGGTTTATATTGGTACAGTTTTCCTACTTAAGATTTCCTGGGATTTCCTCAAATTTCCCTTCACTTGTACGCACGAGCAGATTCAGGAAGTACTTATGGAGATAAGTGAGGTTGGCTGGGAGAGGGTAAATACATATTTTTTTATAAGAATTTTTTTTTAATTTGCAAAATATACCTAAATTCTTATAAAAAAATCTGATGTGGACACCACATCACAACTTCCTTGTAATTTTTATAATAATTGTACAGGAATCTCGTTAATCTATTCATGCGCGTCATTAATTTTGACTTTTGGCACGGACAATCGCAATCAAAAATAGGAGCTGCACAACCATAAGTGCCTCAAATCCAAAATTTCAACTTTCTACGACCTACGTATTTGAGTTATGCGACATACAGACTTTCGTACGTACGTACAGACGTCACAACGAAAATAGTCAAAATGGATTCAGGGAAGGTCAAAACGGATATTTCCGTCAAAATCTGGAAATCGAAAAAAATCGGGATCACAATACTTCCTTGTTTTGCAAGGAAGTAAAAATGATACTATTAAGCAGGGAATCCTGATTCGAGCCAAGCAGAGCAAGAACTTAATTCTAACCGTCCTCTCTCGGCGGGCAATGGCAAATCTGCTTTCAAAACGAGATTTTCGAGACATTTGGGATTTGGGAAACACTGTTCTAATTAATATTTTTTAAGTTAAACCAGAAGAATATAAAAGCCTAAGAACTGTTGTGATCACAATCAAGAATAAAAACCTTTTTTAAAGCTTTTTATCTGATTTTTTGATTGTTGTTTTGTATTATACTTATTTATAGCTGAACCATAATACCTTGAATATTTTTTCAATCAAAAATTTATAATTTAAATTTTTTTTGCCAATGTTTTCGGCGCCGCGCCGGAGCAAGACGATTGAACGCAGCTGTTTGAACACAAAGATGTTTAAACGAAAATCGTCGTTAAAAGTGAAATTCGTGCGAAGCTATGGTCTGTTCTGTTGGTTAGAGTAAGTATGGAGTAAGTTAAACTTAGTTTTTACCTTTACTTTTACTTTTTATTTCTACCAAAAAAGTTACTTTTTTGACAAAACCGTCGGTAAAAGGGTGATCGAACAGTTTGACCTGAGACAGTTGGCCCCCAACAACTGGCCTTGGTGACAATTGGCTTTTGAGACTATTGACTTTCGGGACTATTGGCCTTCGGAACTTTTGGCCTCACAGCATTTGGTCTTAAGGCTTTTCGCCTTCGGAACTCTTGGCCTTGCAGTTATTGGCTTCCGGGACTATTTTTCAAGAGTTTTCCCCAAATAAAATGAAAATATAGAATAAATAGTTACAGCAAGGGCAAAAATTTCAATTCCAGAAACCAATTCACTGAAACTAGCTTTCCAAGACGTCAGTGGTGAGGTCACTAATTGCAAAAATCATTGGCTTCACACGAGGTCAATAGTCCCGAAGGCCAAAAGTTCCTAAGGCCAATTGTCGCCAGGGTTAATTGCCGGGGGCCAACTGTCTCAGCGCCAACTGTCCTACAATCGGTAAAAGGTAGGTCCATGCAAAACACATTCGTCGCGTCAAAGTCAAACGTCCCTGCGTTCAAACGGTCGTACGTCTTAAGGTACGTTTTAACTAATAGCAAATTAATATACAGGGTCCTGAATGAGTTAGCCGAACATAGGAAAAAATTTGATATAGATACCACATAACTTCATATAATCACATAACTTTTATAATGATTGTACAAGAATCTCGTTAATCTATTTGTGCGCATCATGAATGACGACTTTTGGCACAGAATCGCAACCAAAAATAGGAGGTGCACAATTAGATGCAATAAGTGTCTCAAATCAGATGTCACAACAAAAATAGTTAAAATGGATTCGGGCAAGGTCAAAACGGATATTTCCGTCAAAATCTGGAAACCGGAAAAAATCGGTATTACAATACTCCCTTTTTACAAGGAAGTAATTAACATGTAAAATCTTATTTATGCAAATTCCGGCTTCCCTAATAATTTTAGAAAAAACATGAAAGACAGAAAAATTATGCAGAAATATAAACTACGAATGATAAGACCATTGCTCCAAGCGGGTTCTAAAACTAAAAAAAAGAAGTTTCTAAAACTCTAAAGCATTTTTCTGAAACTTATCATTTTTAATTATATAATGTATATAATTCCCCAGGTATCAGTAGGAGCTTTTTTTTTAATAATTATTAACTTTACAATAACAGGTTAACCGATTTTTTTAGCGAAAATCGGGTTTTTGAATTCCATGTGCTGCGAAAAATTGAAAATTTGAAAAAAAAATCCTCCCATTGTTACCTCGAGAAACATCTCCTTTCACAAAACTGCATTTTAATTTTTTTGTTTCAGATGATTCTGTTGCTAGTTATGATGTAGCTACACCGCGAAACAACTTTTTCTCGTCGCGCTTCCGGAGATTCATTATCACTCGCTCAATTTTCAATATTTTGCAATGAAAATTTATGAAAATATTGTTCAAATGTTGCATTATTATATGAAAATTGACCGAATAAACTAACAATCTCGGTATCGCCAAAAGAATTCTTGAAAACATGCATTGTTTTCACCGAATAAACCTTACCCCACCCTTAAAAAGTCAAAAATACTTTTGAAATACAACTGACCATATAAGTTTCCATTAATTTTTAAATTTTAATAATATATTATATTGAACTGTATATTTAAAACATGGAGAGTTTGCTTTCCACCTCTTGAAAAAAGAACTCTGGGTGTTCATTTTGACTTTAAAAAAATTAACTTTTCATTTGCGCCAAAGTTTGTCTAATTTGATAAAAAAAATTCACCGCATTATGATTGTTAATGATTAAAATCCCGGTAAAAGTAAAATTTTAACATTAGTTTTTCGCGACTTACCCGGAAGGTAAGGTCCTAAAAAGCTGAAAAGCAATTTAATTCACTGTAATTAAATTTTTTTTTAATTGGCCTAGCTAAGACTATTTGTTGTTTGAAATGTATGTTTTTATGAAAATCTGGAATTCAAATTGAGTTATTTAAATTAGATTCTAATGAAATTACACAGTAAAAACGTTTTTCTTTCAATAAAAAAACATATTACCTACATACAAAAAACTAAACTAAAAAATATGTTCGTTAAACTGCTTTCCAACCTTTAATTTAACGAATAATCTGTTGGATTTTTTTTATATAAACAAAGTTTTTTGTGGTCTGAACTCCGTATTAGCCACCAGGATTTCGTTAAATTTTGAGATATGATCGGTTGAAAGGTAGTCATTAGAAGTTAATTCTTGAATTCATTACCTGACTACCACTGACGCACAGAGTAAATTAACGAGATTCCGACTACCATACTTCATGATTTTGAAGTCTCATCATATGGCACCTAAAGATCGTAAAATAGACATTAGTGCACTGAAAAAATTACTGATGAAAAATTTATCATATTGATAAAAAATTTATAGTATTCATAAAAAAAAACATCAAATGATAAATTTTATTCATCGATGCTAAAATGATAATTTTTAGAAAAATTAGGCATTTTTTCCATTAATTCCTTTAAAATTTAAATTAAAAAGAAATACTTGAATCGTTTACAGACAGCCTTTAAAATATTCATCCAGAACATCTGCAGATTTTAATTGCAGGTTTGAGAATACGCAACCTGAAACTTGCATTGCACACTCCCCCAAAATAATTCAAACTTTTTGAGGTTATGTTGACGAAACTTCAACTTTGAGAAATACAATAATAATGCATTTCTACAACTTACAGGTAATAAATTTGATTTCAGAAATGTAAAACAACATAGGTATCTGTAAGATGAATATTATTAAAAATTATTTCCTCAAATATTGTAAATTGTAGTAGATGTCAAACTACCGATGAAGATGTCACAGGAACTGCTTCAAAAGCCGGAACTGCATTTTGGTGCTTTCACATTTTTTGCAAAAGAACACGTTGGTGAAACGTGCGGAAGCAATGGTTTACCTTTGACACCCAATTCGATCATAATATTCGGCAGGGCACAATTTTTAATGGGATTAAAGCATCCTAATTTGTGTCAATATTTGGATATTATGAGAGGCAAACATGGTAAACTTACCTTCGAGTAAAACTTGCGCTACAAGTTTTAATTTTAGAACGAACAATCATTGTATCCCAATATTGTGGATCTGCTTTATCTAGTTTCCTCGGGAAAAATTATTTTAATATGGATAATACAAAGAAAATTGCTTATCAAATTTTAATTGCCCTGAAGGAGTTGCATTCCAAAAATATTGTGCACAGAAATTTAAGTCTCGGAAATGTATTGTTACAAGAAAACGGTGATATTAAATTATTTAATTATGGATTATTTCACATGACCGATCGTGGAAAGTTGGTTACATTTCCTATCTTGTAAGTTTATGTAAAACTTCGTGGACCAATTATAATTCTGTTCAGGCAGGTGTTGTACACGGCACCAGAAGTGTACCTGGATGGTCCAAGTGGAAACTTTTCAAATCCTAAAGTAGATGTCTGGTCTTTAGGAATAATTTTGACCGAACTGGTGCTGGATATTTCCTTGTGGCAATTTTTGAAACTTGGCCAACGAATTCGCAAAGTTTTAAGTTTGGTTCAAGGAAATACATCAGTCCTTGAAAGGATATGTCGAGAACATAACTGCTACGAAAAATATCAGGTACCCTGTTTGCAAATTTGATACAAATCCACAATATAAAAATATTAAATCAAAATTTTTAGTCTCTTCCAGCAGACTTAAAAATGATCATCGAGGATTGCTTAACTGTGATACCAAAGGAAAGAGCCACCATTGACGAATTGTTGAATCGGGATGTGTTTGATAGTTTTAGAATTAAACAACCCACTAGTAACATTTGTCAAAGTTTTGAAATGTTTACTATCAAGGAGTTGTATCATTGGTGGCAATTGGCCGGTGGAGATGTTTATATCGAACTTAAAAAGCAAGGCGTAATAAGATCCAGCCCTCCAATTTTATCTGTTCCCAAGTAAGTGAGTCACAAATCTTTGGCCACTTTAAAAGATTAAATTTCATTGCAGAACTGTCTTAATTGACAGCTCAGTATTGGGACAAGAGAGAGATCCGGCTACGTTATACGACGAAAAAATTGTGGAAATGCCGCTTGAAGCATTGTATGATCGTTTCAAACATCTACCGTTGGTTTCCTTTTATCCTCTAATTCATTCTAAATCAAAAATTATATCAAATTCCGACGAATCTTTGCTTTACGACGTCACAGGTTTACCACTGATAATACGGGAACGAGATCCCGAATATCAGTTTCACCGTATCATCTTACTTCGACGCTTACTGCACGTCAGTATAAAAATTTTCTCTGACTGCTTATCAAAATTCTGAATGTTTTAGGGATATCCTTTTACTCGTGAGATGGTTTTAAAGGAAGCGGAAAAAGACATTCCTCCTTTAATCAGGGGTGATATTTGGGCTGCCTTACTGAACGTCCGAGGCGATTTCCAGCGAGAATATGTGCGAATTGATAAGAAAACGCCCACCGCTACAGACCGACAAGTAAATTTTACTATCATACTTTCTGGAAAGCTAATTTTCGTTTCGTAAATTTCAGATTGAAGTTGATATTCCTCGTTGCCACCAATATAACGAATTTTTATCCTCCAATGAAGGTCACAAAAAGTTAAAACGAATACTAAAAGCTTGGATTTTTAAACATTCAAATTACGTGTACTGGCAAGGATTGGATTCTTTAACGGCTCCGTTCCTGTATTTGAATTTTAACGATGAAGGTTAGTATAAACGATCGACATTAGTTTCATTAAAGAAAAATTTGTGAGAAAGGAGGAGATTTGTATTAAAATTTTTATTTCAGCTAAAGCGTTTGCCTGTTTGTCTGCATTTGTACCTAAATATTTGCATAAATTTTTCCTAAAAGATAATTCGGCTGTGATACAAGAATATTTAAGAAAATTTTCTCAATTGATTGCATTCCATGATCCCAAATTGGCAAATCACTTGCGGAACATAAATTTTATTCCAGAGTTGTTTGCAATACCGTGGTTCCTTACCATGTTTTCTCGTAAGTAAAAATAATGAAGAATAATCTAGTGAATTTTCATTATCTTAATTTTAAGATGTTTTTCCTCTTCATAAAATTTTGCATTTATGGGATCGTTTGCTGTTGGGGGATTCTTCGTTTCCATTACATGTTGGTCTGTCAATTTTGGATCAACTGAGAGACATGCTGTTGAATTCTGATTTTAATGAATGTATTTTATTGTTTTCCGATCTGCCCGAGATTGATATTGAACAGTGTGTTTGTTTTTCAATGGAAACCTACAAAATCACGCCCAAAAGTGTTACATTTAGAAAGCATCAAGATGATCAGATGATGACTAAAGTAAGTACTGAAAAGTTTTTTTCTCCGAGCCATCTACTCTTTCTTTAATATTCTTGGCTTCCAGTTTACTCTCTTTGATATTTTTCAATCTTGTCTAATCAGATACTTATACCCAACCAGACTCATCTGTATCTGCTTAACCCATCCTTCTTGTTTTGTTAACATACGAAATAAATAATCTCCAATTGTTTTAATTTTAAGCAACCGACCTTCGGGGACTCATCCATACCTCATACTGAAAAAGAACAATGCTCAACGATTAGCACAGAGGACTTTGTAGATTTGATAAGAAATACTGCTCGTGGTGTTATAACTGTTGATATTCGAAATCCACTTCAGTAAGTATATTGTTCAATTTTTAAAACAAAAGATTTATTTTCATTTTTACAAGATACAATTTGCATTGCCAACACAACAGTGTCCGAGTTTTTTTGCGAGTATCTATATTTCACTATATTATTATTTATTTATTAGGTTTAATCGCTGTTCAGTGAAAGGCAGCATTAATGTTCCTTGCGCCAGTGTCAAATTTGGAGATATAAATGTCGAAAGTGTCATAATTCGCAGAAAGATTTTTCAGCATACTAGGAAAGGTATCGTGGTGGTTGTTGGCACCGAAGAGACTGATTTAGAATTGGTTTGTATACATGATATTTCTTAGGCCTACGATTTTTTCAACTTATATTTTTAGTTTTCTTCTTTTCTGTTAAAATGTAATATTCCTAAAGTGTGCATCTTACGTGAAGGATTTGATGCTCTGCTACCTGTAACACCAACAATTTTAATAACACACAATCAGATTTAATTGTGTTAATTTTATCTTGATCACATTAGTTTATAAGTTTTAAACATTTTAAATGTAAAACTCAAATTACCTATGTTGTTATTTAAATTAAATAAAAATGTTTATATTATGAAAAGTTGGACCATTTCCCCCACTGCTTTTGTTTGAGTACCTCTGATGTGATGTTCATGTTTATTTGAGGTTATAGTCACAAATTTTGTACATAAACTAAAATGATTCGAGCAAATTCTTTACGCCTGTTAATGCAACGAACATTTATTCGATGCAAAAGTGAATCCACAACTTACATTGAAAAGTTGGAAGAAGAAGCTTCAACATCTGTCGATGGTTAGTTTTTGAATTATTGATGAAATGCCTTTTCACAATTTTTTTTTTAGTAATTGACGAAGAAGCAGCTGCTAGAGAAGCAGAAATCGAGAAAAAAAGGAATAAGTCGCGCTTGAATAAAGTTCATTACCATATGTTACATGAACAACCTCCACATTTAGAGCCTGCGTTATGGCTTCAAGGCACTGTCAAGTTTCAGCGTAAGATGTATGGGCGGTACGGAGCTGCTAGTAAGGTAAATCCTGCCCTATGTTGGCCAACCGAAAAGGAATTTTCTGATCGTAAAGAATATGAAAATGTTGCTTATCCTTTTACCATCAACGAAATGGTTGATACAATAAGAAAAGAACGCCAATACGATCAAGAATATATCGAAAAGCGCCAGAAGAAAATTGTAGAAAATGTTCAAAAATTGGAGAAATGGAAGGCAGATTTAAAGAAACGAATGGAAGAAGAAGAGAACAAAGCTACTGCTGCAAAGGTAAATTTATTTTTTGTTTATTTATACCCAGGTTACATTTGTGTATTTGTTTCAATAAATAATAATAACACATTTACAAAATGTAAACATTTATTTTCCAGAGGAGCAAAGATCGTTTGGTGGAAGAAGTCAGGAAACACTTTGGTTACACAGTTGATCCTAGGAGCGATAAATTTAAAGAAATGTTGGAAAAGAAAGAAAAGGAACAGAAGAAGGAATCAAAACTGGCGAGAAAGAAAATGCGCGAGGAGAAACTGATGGCATTTTTGTCAAATAAATCCTCAGGAACAAAAACTAACAATGAAGGTGTAAAAGAAACTGAAACTGTAAAATAAATTATTTATATTTTGTGGTTTTTACAAACTTTTCTCTAATCTTTTTAACGAGCTCCTCCAGCAGCGTCTGGGTTTGTAGCAGACGACAGAACCATTAAAATAACAACCGGAACAATGTACATCCACTGTAAATAATTAAATTAGTTTCTTCAAGGCGAAATAAATAAAGACTTACATATTTTGCTAAAAACGATCTGTTGTCCTTTACTTCGCCTCTTTCTTTTGCTTCTCGTTCCCGTTCCAACTTTTGGATGTAAGTTGCAGTATCAGGTCTGGAAAACAAAATCCAATTGATATTAAAAACTTCTTTGGAACTTTGAGGAGTCACCCTGAGATTTACTTACACTGGTCCATTATCAGGATGTCGAACATACACACTGGTAATAAAGTCTTTAAGTTTATCGAGCGAAACAGAAGCACCTTCGCATGTAGAGGTCGAAGAAATAGCTTCAGTTATTGTTATAACTTTGCCAGTATAATCAAGAGAAACTGACAAGATGTCATTTAATCCAGATTCAGCTAACATACACTGAAATATTTAATTTAAATCCATTCAAATTTAAAAAAAATTACTTACAGCTTTAACACTAGATGTGAAGGTAGTTTCACTACCATCGCTAGCGGTAACCACACTCTTCAACTGATAATAGTTATTACGTAACGCTAAATCCTGCAAATTCAAAAGTGTACTTTAAGTAAACAATTAAAAAAAAAGGAATTCAAACCCTCAATTTAATGCGATCCTCTTGGCTAACCGAGTTTTGATTTATGACGTGTGAACCCGTCCTCAAACTTTGGATGGTTAAGTTGCCTCTGTACGTATAAACGGGGTTTTCGCTTTCAACCAAAGCGTGATGTAAGTTAATATTGACCCAACCATCATATTCAATCGTGCTCTACAAAATCAGTACATATCAATTTCACCATAGTTATAAACTTAAAGTAATTACCCCTAATGTGTTCGTTATAAAGAGAAGTGAAAATAAAAGTTGTGCACTACGTAAATTGTACATTTTTTTTAATTCTTTGGTTCAATATTTCAATTATGATATTTAATAATTAATTTGACAGTTTTATAAATTAACATAACCTTGAAATGCGCCAAATTTAAATTTGAAATCAGGTTTATTTGTGACAAATTCTTTTACAAAAACTAAAAATGTAGACCTAAAACTTGACCGTAGATGTGAAATTTTCTTATTATAAAACTATGATTTATATATTTCTCGCATTTTTTCAATAAAAAAAACAAAATTTTGTTTGAAATACATGAACCACCCTGTAGTTCCCGCAAGCCACTTTTAGCTTTAAAGAGTTGGCAATCTGAAATATCACTTAACATAACCTTTCTTTTACAGGGCATGCTGGTTCGTGAACTTGAGTTTGTGTATTTTTAATTCGTGAAAACTTAACAAAATGCAAAACGACGACGTAAGTTTTGTTAAAGTTATTTTAATAAAATAAATTTTTACCTAATGTCACTTTTCAGGTTGTTTGGAGCACAATAAACAAAAACTTTTGTTCATACAAAGTTAGGTTAGTAGAAACTTCATTTGCCTCTAATTAAAATCTAAACTAACAATATTTTAGCACCGCAACACAAAAGTTTTGTCGAAATGAGTATAATTTAACAGGATTATGCAGTCGTTTGGTCTGCCCTATTGCAAACAGTCAATACGCAACAGTGCGAGAAGAAAAGGGTATTATATATTTATTCTTGAAAACAGCCGAAAGGTAATCTTTCTGCGTTTAAGTAACTTTCAATTTATACAATTTTGATTGTAGGGCGGCGTTTCCTAATAAAACTTGGGAGAGAATTAAACTGTCGAGAAATTTAAATAAGGCAGTTCAACAAATCAATGAAAATTTATTATATTGGAGTGGTTTCATAAAGTCAAAATGCAAACAAAGATTTGTGAAAATAACTCAATACTTAATTCGTATGAGAGATTTAAAATTGAAAAACAAGTAAGTTTAGGTTAGTGCATCTCCGATTGTGTTATTATTTCAATTTTCTTTTAGAAAAGAAATTATCCCCATACAGAGCAAAGTAGAAAGAAGAACGAGGAGGAAAGAACAAAAAGCTCTTGGTGTAGCTAAATTTAACAAGGTTACCGAGAAGGCACTTTTGGAACGATTCAAACAGGGTGTTGTAAGTCTCCGTACAACTGTTGTTTCTTTTCATTTTATTTTTGTAATTTTAGTATGAAGATTTGTATAATATTAACGAAACAGCGTTTGATAACTTCTTAAATGTGCAAGAAGTGGAAAGCGAGGTTGAGGAAGATGAGGACGAGGAACCTCCAGTTAAAATACGAAACACTGGAGAAGAATTTATTCCTGCTGATAGTGACGATGAAGAAATCGAAGATGAAGACGATGCAATGAGTGTTGTAAGTACTTGATCTTTTCTTTTAAACGTCTATTTATGCTATTTTCAATTTAGGATAGCGAGAGTGGTGTAGCAGAAGAAGTTGATGTCAACAGTGATTTTGAAACCGACGAATCTGACATTGAGGTAAATCTAGATTTGCTTTTGTAAGCTCTTTTTAATCTTATTTTTTATAGGACATACCTGTACTTAACATTCAAAAGTCCAAGAAATCAAAGGAAGTGTCTCAAACTTCACAAGAAAAACGACCCCGCAGATCGAAAGTATCTATTGAATATGAATATGAAACTGAGGCTCCTGAAAGAGAAAAATTAAGGAAATAAATTAAAGTTAGCATTTTGCTATTTTTATTGATTTTGTTTTTTTTCTTGTTAAGCAATTAGTTTTAATCTGATCTGAACAGGTTTCAATGATTCGTTATAAATGGGCCGCCCTGTATAGAAACGCAAAACTTTTGTATAAGGTTTTCATTATTACTATTTTCTTTAATAAAAAAATACACACGATATCATATTTAACATTTTATTAATGAAAGCATTTCCCAAAAAAAAAAGTATCAAAATAAAAAATTAATCTTTCTCTGCAATAACAGTTAAATGCTTATCTACTTCGGCTTCGGTTAACTTCCTAAATTTAGGTTCCTTCTCCGATACAACACCTACTTCAATTTCGTTAGGTTTAAAATCGACGGACAAAACACTCGACAAGCAACTGATTGCTAACTGAACAACATCGTCGTGTTGCAATTGTTGTTTCTTCTTTAATTTCTTCTCCAAGTAACTGTTAGCTTCGGTTTGTTTAGCTCCAACACTCACGCCTCGATATCCGCAGAAATAACCAGCTGGATCGGTTTTATAAACGCAAGGTCCATGTTCGGCATCGTACCCGATCAAAATCATCGAACAACCCAACGGACGCATTTCAGCATTTTGCGTGTAGACTTGAGAAATGTCAGCGATGCGTTTGCACAGAGTATCGATTGGAATTTCGTAACCATATTTATATTTGTACTGGGCTGCTTCGTAACGAGCCCTCTGTACTTGCGATTTGCTGTCTGCTATCATACCCGTCATAACACATCCCGAAGAATCGGTTAATTGAAACAGATGGGTGATGGTGTTCGCATCGATTAACTTGTCTGGAACTTTTCTTTGAGTAACACAAACTGCAGTATCAACTCCTTTCAAAGCCACTGAGGTTAGACCAGCTTGATTAATTGCTTTAAAAGCATATTCCACTTGATACAAACGGCCTTCTGGTGAAAAAATTGTAATGTGTCTATCAAAACCGGCACTGCTTCCTCGAGACATAATTATTTTAATTTAAAAACTTGCAAAAATCGTAGAAGAAATACTAACCGCGATGACTGTCAATATTTTTAAACAATGGCCGGTTTTGTGGTACGTTCACCAATAGCTCGATCGACATGCGCTTTATTTTGAACGTGACTTCACAATATTTAGGTTTCAAAAGGGGGGGAGGTTAGAGTTATAAATTTAAAAAAAAAAAGAAAAATAATTTCCTAACATTCTTTTGAGTTTTCTAGAATTTTCTGAGATTCTACATTCCCAACTGAAGCACAATAACATAATCTGCAATTTATGCATCACCCTGTAAGCAAACTCTGGTAAAACACCGAAAAAAAAGTTATAAAAATAGTTTTTCGTGGTACCGCAGTTTATTTTAAAATTCTATCAATAAGACAATAGTCCATTAAAGACGCCTGATTGATAAGGAGTGCAATTAAAGATAAAAAATTGGTTCGTATCATGTCCAATGTCAAAAGTACAGTAAGTATTTTGTGGTTAATTTATGGGAACCTAATTATGCCACAGTAATTTAGTATTAAAAGTCGCAAGGTTACCATTTCTAGAACATAAGTATAATAATCGTGTAAACCATGGAAAATGTAAGTTTTCTTTCTTTAATTTTTCAGCAGTTTTAAAACTTTAGATTAGTTGTGTACTTTCAAACTTCTTACATAAGCCACTCTTGATTGTTCTGCACCGATACACGCCTTAAAAGTGTAAGAAATTTATTTACTTTTGATTTTTACAGTGGGGGCCCGCCGTTCTCGTTATTGTGGGTTTAGCTACAGCTTTATTCTACAACTTATGGAAACGTAAAACTGCGTTTTTGTCTTATATGTACAAAACTTGGATGAATAGTAATATTTTAGGTAGTGGAAAAGGAGGTAAAAAGTTTTTGCGTGATCCCGAAGTTAAATATCCGATAACTTTGATTGAGAAGGAAATAATCAGTCATGATACACGACGATTCAGATTTGCTTTGGAAAGCCAAGATCACGTCCTTGGTCTTCCCATCGGTCAACACATTCATGTATCGGCAAACATTGGGGGCGAAAATGTGATTCGATCCTACACTCCCGTATCATCGGACAACGATTATGGTTATGTTGATTTGATCATTAAGGTGAGTCGGTACACTTTTTAAATTTGTTGTTAATTTTGTTTGCTTTTAAGGTTTACTTCAAAAATGTTCATCCTAAATTTCCGGAAGGTGGTAAAATGTCACAACATCTAGAAAGTATGAAAATTGGAGATACTATAAATGTGCGTGGTCCTTCAGGTCGTCTCGTTTACTTGGGCAATGGCAAATTTGTTCAAAATAAACTAAAGGCTGAGAAAATTTATTACACCCCTGAAACAGTTTCTATGATTGCTGGAGGCACTGGAATTACACCCATGCTTCAATTAATCAGACACATAATGAAAGAACCTGGAAATACATTGAAAATCGCTTTGTTGTATGCAAACCAAAAGGAAGAAGATATTTTATGTAGGAAAGAATTGGAAGAGGTTTTGGCAGAGTTTCCCGAGAAATTTAAGCTGTGGTACACTTTGGATTCGGCACCAGAGGGCTGGAAATATAGTCAAGGTTTTATAAATGCCGATATGATCGAGAAGAATTTGTATAAACCATCGGAAAAATCTTTTGTGGTGATGTGTGGACCACCTCCCATGATCAAATTTGCTTGCAAACCTAATTTGGAAACGCTAGGCTACAATATGAATCTTTGCTATAGTTACTAAAAAACTTGCATAGATGCATTTAGTCTAAGTCCTGTAGCAGCAACTTGTTAAGTTTAGTATGGTTAACATTAAAGATTGGGGCCCAAATTTTTACGTCCTAAAACATTTCTAAACAGCAATAACAGTTCTGACAAATAACTATTTTGATATTTTTTTAATTTCATCACAGTTTAGCTTTTTTCGGGGCATGAAAATATGGGTCCTAGGTATTTAGAGGGACTTTTGTAATAACAGTTTTTTTTAAAAAACTTTATTTTATAAAAATGCGTTTTTCTTTCAAAAATGGTTGCCTTCCACATAGAATCCAAATTTATTTATAATTCATTTTTTCAATTCAAAATAATTTACAAAGCAAACATGAATGAAACCAAAATGGTCAATCCATGTAAATTATATTTTTTTTCAATTTAAAATTTCTTCTTAAATTAGAAGTTCACTATAATATTTTAATCAAGTGTTCACACAACAATGAGTGCTAGATGAAAATTTGGTCCATTTTGTACACAGGACTCAGAATTACAACGATTTCCAAACAAGTTCCAATCTAAAGAATTTTAATGATTTCCAGAGATTCTCAAAGAATTCCAATAATTTACAAAGAATGATGAAACAAAAATAATTTACAAAAAAATCTAAACATTTTTACGTGTTTCCGGGTTTTACGCCCCCTGTCGTGGATAACGCAAAAGGGGAGAGCCGCCGGCGCGACCCCTAGCTTCGTCGCGGTCTACCGCATATTGAACGGTACCCGGCAAGAGTTTTGGTGGACGAAACTTTACTCTCGAATTACGCGTGCAATGAAGTAAATCTGCGCCTTTAATTTGACGGATTTTTAACTTTTTTACCTTTCTTCCCCGTTGAACGGTACCTAGCAAGAACGGGTTGGACGAAAATTTACTGCCGAAATTCGTGTGTCGAGTTTGACACGATTGCAAATTTTGAAAATATTTAGCTATTCTCGGGCACAGCGACGGACCGACCGGCGCAATATACAGTTTCCTTGCGGTATCCCACGTCGAATGGTATCCGACAGGGGTGGATAGCAAAAATTTACCCTCGATTTTCTCAAAGAAAAACAACGCGTATAAATCGAATATTAACTTGTAATTTATCTTCAAATTAATCTAAAAGCTATGTTTGTTAGAAGCAGTCGCAACATAGCAGTTACCGCCAGAGCAGGGACGCTATTAAAAATTAATTGGGAACCCAAATTAAATAGGAAAGTTATGCGATGATTACATAGACAATTTTTAATGTGATGTTTTAAATATCCCAAGAATTCCAAGGAATTCCAAACAAGTGTACACAAAATTTTTGAGATATTTACCCCTTGACTTTGAAGATATATATTTTGAGATGGACTTAATTCTAGTTTATATATTGGAAAACTGTATTTACAAAAATTAGATATTTAAGCGGTGGGTTACGTATTTTGGCAATAAATTGCTATAAAAATTTCTATTTTGTAATAATCAGTAAGAGGGATTGTTCTTAAGAGAGTACATATGAATTCGAAAAATCAGAAAGATTTTTAATTGTGTAAATTGTTAAAGGTTTAAATAAAATTCAAACATTTTAAATAAAATTTATACACCACGTATGTATGTATTATAATATGGATATTCAACAATTAATAATTCAATAACAATTTTTTTTCTGCAAATTGCTACGTTTAAGTACTTGATAAAATATAAAAAAAATTAGATACTATTTATAATATAGGATTAATTAATAAGGCACGAACCTCGAATAAAAATACTATGAGATTTCAAAATGATCACGCAACAATTATTCCCTTCTGTTTTGGCACATAACCATACAAAAATATAGACATTATCACCAGCAGGGCTCCAAAAAAGAATTGGGTGGTAAGCACAAAATTAAATAAATAAATAGAAACAATGCACGATATTATAATGGCCAGTGACGTAGCGAAACCTTTTAAAATGTTGTCCGCGTATTTCACCACCATTGCAACCAAAAGTCCTCCACCGGCCTGCAGTATCACCAGATACCTGATGAATTTATCATATCCAAAGAAAAATCCGCGATTTCTGATGATGTCTCCGTCGGACACAAAGCAAGTGATCAATCCAAACGGAATCGAGCATAAACTCAACTGAATATTACGCATCCAAACGCTTGTGTCACTTCCTTTCAACATTTTTTCAAAATATATGCCAGCAAAACCAGACAAAACGCATGCCGATAGTGCAGCCATAAAACCAAGAGATCGATTTTGTTCTTTATCTACATTCGAGATCGAATCACCGTCAGATTGAGCAAGTTGAACCAGAATTACGCCCAGTACCAGGATCAACAGAGACAACCATTGTGTCTTCAACAGTTGTTTTCTTAAAATAAAAACGGCAAACATTGCAGTCGTTAAAATTTTCAGTTGATATGTCACCTGCAATTACATCAAGTTAAATACGAGGCAATTTTTATTGAAGCTTAACCAACCTGATACGTGGCAGCGTCTAAATGCGAAGCTGATACGTACAATAAATTGTTTTGTAAGACGTACACAAAAGATGGGACACACACTTTAAGCGTATCCATCGGCTGTTGTATTACACTTTTATTAACTTCGTTAAACAATTGCATCAAACCTCCAGCTTGCACATAGACGATTGCAAGACAGGATATTAATTTGACAATTTCTGCCATCAAAACGGCTGCAAAAATAAACAATATTAAATAATTTACTTTTTTGAATAAACTGCATAATATTAAGAAATTATAAAATTTGCACAAAACCCTATCTCTGATTTCTATAGCCCATCAGATGAGAGAAAACCAATCTCAGATTATTAAAAGAAGTTACCATTCTCAAAACTTATAATAAATTCATCTTTTGAATGGCAATTTCATTGCACCGTTTCTGAGATACAGATGACAATATTATGTTTTGTGTTTTACAGAGTCTATTTTAAGTTGCTGAATTCGGAAATGGTGCGACGAAATAGAAAAATGTGTATAGACAAAAAATAATCTTCAAAGGGTACAATTAACATTGCTAACATAGGAGTGTCTGAGTTTTTTTGCAAGTAAATTGTAGGTATGTGAGAGATTCCTCTTTTGTAACGTCATAACTAACAATAAACTCTGAACAGCAGAATATGGAAATTTCAAAATTTGAATGACATTTTTGTCTAAAACGGCACAAAATCCACTTCTTGATAACTATATACTATTTTTCGCATGGAAGTAATTCCACGTCAACCGTGACGAATTTTGGTAAAATTTGACCTTCATGTCTCTGATTCAGTTGCAAAGTCTTATATGGGTTCCATATTACTAGATCACTAAGCTTATTACTTATTTAAGATTATTACTAAGTGGCACCATTGGCGCAGCGAATTTTTTTTTTTGCATCAATGTCCATTCGTTCTCCATCTTGAAACTTACATATTTCGTAGGAAATTTAACGACGAACACGCTCATATTTTTTTCAAAAGTTTCCAAAAATCGATTTTAAAGTTAAATTGTTTAAACAATCATCAAATTTTCAACTTTTATAGAATATAAAAATTTACAACAAAAGTACAATTCAAGAGGTTTAAAATGAGCTGAGACTGAATTTTGTGAGTTCAATAGAACCAGAGATATTAATATTTGAATGAGAATGTTCGATCGATTTTTCAAAATTTTTAATTGTCCATAACTTGCAAAATAATTATTATAAAAATCTTAAAAAATTCAGTGGTGTTTCTTAATGGTATGGAAATATGTAAAACAAGCAAGTGTTTTTGAAGATATGAGGATTCGTAGCTGGCCCGGTTGACGTGGAATTACTCACGAACGTGATTTTGATGATTTTTAGGCAACGGTTTATATTTCTTATGTGTTTGTTTGCTTCAAACGACATAAGAGAGCAGCTAAACTCTTTTTATTGTCGTCTTTTGGATGACTTTCCTCTTTTTTCCTAGCATTTGATTTGTGGGGTAAAAGAAGCCATTGTAGTTACTCGAAGCAGTGACTAGCTACTTTACTCACAGAATTATGAAAAAACTAAAGCAGCATTTTTTATCCAGATAGCAGAATTATACTTGAGCCAATGTTGTCTCAGTTTACGTTAGTTCAAAAGATATAGTTATTTTATATTTTTTGACTATCAACATTACACTCACAAAGTTAACACTTTACATAATTATCTGGAGGTCATATTGATAGTAGTAACTTACACAAGTACATCAACTCCCGGGCAAATTAATATTCCTTCATTTTAAGCTAACGAGTTTCCACGATTTGTGCCAACCAAAGTTCTGGTAGTTGTAATTTTACTTTAAAGAGCTACTGCTACTGTTAAAAGATCTGAAGTTTTAAATTGAATTTTCAACCAACCTGTTGAAGATAAAAACATGTCGCCTTCCCTAGTCCGAGCATATCGCATGCTAAGACCCAGCAATGCATTTTGTACCGTTAGGGTAACCAAACTAATGTACTTCAAAGAATTGGCATCGTTACTTCCTTAAACAATTAACCAATTGAATTTAGGTCATAAATGAAAAGATTACAACAAATACCTGTTTTCTTCATCTTGGTATTAAATAATACTCAAACATTCAGATCTTAATGACTAAAATTTATTTTATAAAATTCGATTTTTTTACGTTTTCATTTTAAATTAACATAAAACTGAATGTAATACAACTCCTACATATTTTGAACACGTTTATCTTGCCACATACCACATCTCGGGATTTATTGACAAATTTGACATTTGTTTATATTTTGCAAGGTAGCCAACGTGAAACAAAACGGCTTTTCACCTTTTTGGGTTGGGATTTATAAGCCTTCAGGCAATTTTACAATTTCCGAATTAAGCTTCGCACCCATCGATGCGAATTTTTCGTTCGTCAGCTTCGTCAGCGAATATTGACTGTACTTTACTGCCGCTAAACTACATTAGTAAAAATAACAAATCTTCTTCGGAGCAAAAAAATTTTTTTTTTAATTTGCGAAAAATCCATAAAATTAAAAATTTTTATTTTATTTTTGTAATTTATTATTTTTTTTAATTTAGAGGTAAAAAAAAGTACCAACATAAAAAAATTTAAATTGCAACACCTGTGATGTTACGATAAGTCAAAACCAGTCAAAACAAAAATTAACCTAAAATTATTCAAGATTGTCAGAAAATTAATAGATCAAACAAGAAATGAAATTTTACCAAGCGCAAGTAGCCGACATCGTGAGGTGTACGCAAAGAGATGCACAATTTGTTGAAAGTTGTCAAGATGACATCTTCTCCATGTCACAAATTTTTGGTAGACAAAATTACATATACCTACGTAAAATCATACCTTGGGTCACAAACTTTTGGTATTATAGCACAACGTCTTTAAATGATCTTCAAACTTTGGGTGAAGAATACACCGGTACCATACGTTTCACCGACGAGAAAAAATTACCGAGCAAATACGTGAGTTGTTTTTGTATTACATTTTCTCATATCTAAGAATTATTTTGGTTTATAGCTCCAGTTCGTTTGGTTAGCTTTTTATGTTGGGGGCGAACCTATATACGACAAATGTTTAGAAATAATGAAAACCGAACTTCATCAGTCAAATTTAAGTACTAAAGAAAAGGCCACTTTGGGCCAGTTCATCAAGTTTTTAAAAGACAATAAATTGGTTTTTATGAGAATACATCATTCCATGTTTTACATGAACAGCACCTATTACAACATTGCAAATCGCTTGACTGGCATAAAATATATTTTATTGAGACAGTGGTTACAAGACAGTTCAGCTAGTCAGAGTTTTCAAATTTTGGGGAGAATTTTATGGGCCTATTTAATGTTTAATATTACCAGACAGTTAATTTCCATTAGGAACAGTGCTTCTAATAACGAAGAGGGAGAGAATAGTATAATTGTACAAGATTCTACTAAAATGTGTGCACTTTGTGCCGATTATCGAAGAAAAACATGTAGCACGCCATGTGGACATTTGTTTTGTTGGGATTGTATTTTTGATAGTATCAAGTATCAGCCAAATTGTCCAATTTGTAGGAAAGAAATTAACCCTAGCAGAATTGTTCCATTACAAAATTATTTTTAATTAGTTTGTTAAGATAATCTTTTCGATATTTGCGATTTCATGATCAGGAAAAGTTGTAGGCAAATAAAATTTCATTTTGTGTATTATAAAATAAATTTTCATTGCAGTCAATAATTATCTAAATTACTACATTTGTGTATGAACAACAAATTCGAAATATAAAATTTTACAGTGGTCTCTAGCCGTAACAAAAATAATACCAAAATTTCATGTAGGCAGCGAGCGTGGAATGGAGTGGAATGTCGAAATCACATTTAGAAGAGACTTTTAAGTTTGCTTTCCAATTTAATGGAGTCGGCTGCAAACTTTCTTATACCATCTGATAATTTATCGGTAGCCATTTGATCCTCGTTCAAGAGCCAACGGAATTTAGCCTCGTTTAATTCAATCTTATCCATCTTGACTTTGGATGCTTTTTCTGCACTTAATTTTTTCTCGATCACTGCATCGCTCGCCTCCAATTCGGCCAAAAGTTTTGGACTGATCGTTAATAAATCACATCCAGCCAATGCTTTAACTTCCTCTGAAACACAAAATACGTTTAGTACAGGTTTATACAACTTCAGGTAGGTTTTCACCTGTATTACGAAAAGATGCACCCATAACAACAGTTTTGTAGTTGAATTTTTTGTAGTAGTTGTATATTTTGGTGACGGAAATCACACCAGGATCTTCTTCACCCGAATAGGATTTGGTGTCTGTATTGGCGACATACCAGTCCAAAATTCGGCCAACAAATGGTGAAATTAGAGTTACTTCAGCTTCTGCACAAGCGACAGCTTGAGCAAAAGAAAACAATAACGTCAAATTGCAATGAATTCCATGTTTGTGTTCCAATTCATTCGCCGCTTGGATTCCCTCCCAAGTGGAAGCCAATTTAATCAAGATGCGTTCTTTGTCGATTCCTTCATCTGCATACATTTGAATCAAACGTTTTGCTTTGGCTATACTTGCATCTTTATTAAACGATAATCTGGAAACAAAAATCTAAGAGAAATTTTTTTAGCAATTTGAATCAAATACCTCGCGTCGACTTCGGTTGACACACGACCGGGTATGATTTTCAAGATTTCCACACCAAAGAGAACGCAGAGCATGTCCATTGCCGATTCCAGCTTTTCCTCCATTGTGCTTCCAACTTTATTTGCGTGATGTACCGCTTTTGTGATGAGAGGTTTATATTGCGGTAAGCCGGAGGCAGCCAGAATGAGAGATGGATTTGTTGTCGCATCGGTTGGTTTATAATTTTTCATGGCTAACAAATTTCAAAATTAAAATAGTTATTCGGTAAGTGTAAAAGTGTTAATTCTTATAATTGAAAATAAGTAGGGTCACCTTGCTTACAATAAAGGTCGTCACAAAATCAAACCGTTTATTAATTTGAGAAAAAACAAAAGAATAATAATTATAAAACAATACCTTCGAAGTCGCCGGTATCGGCCACCACCGTGGTGAGTTTTTTAAGTTGCTCCAACGAATTTACCATCTTACTTCTCTTGGATACTGGTTCGGACATTCTGAAATTAATTATCAGAAACTAAACGTTAGAATCTTTATCGCAATGATAAGGCAACAATTAACAACCAATGCGGTGCGTTAACTTTCGAACGTAGGTAACCTCAAATTTGCGAAAGGAAACTTTCCAAGGTTATTTCGAGACGCTGGCTGGTTTCGTTCCAGTGATTAAAAAAATGGAAATCATTGTGACGAAGTTTAAATTTAATGTTCGAAAAATATGTATTTTTCAGTCTATTTTTGGATAGGTATATAGGGCTTAAAATTGAAAAAAGGGTTGAGTTCACAAAATCGGAAAAAAATTCGAGAATATTTTTTGCAATTTTCAGAGAAAAATTAATTTTCCTAAAAAGATCGGTAGCATCCGTAGGTAAGTTTCAATATTTATTGTAAAATTATTGCTAAAAACAATGATAAACAACTTTGGCAAAAGTAACATTAATAACGAAGGGGAATCCCAGGGAAATCAGGTGTACAAGTGAAGGGAAATCTTAGGAATGCTATTGAAAAAATTGGTTCAGTTCACGAAATCAAGAAAAACATTGGAATTTTTTTTGCAGTTTTCAGAGAAAAAAGAAATTTTCCTGAAAAGATCCGTGGTATAAGTTCCAATATTTATTGTAAAATTTTTGTTTAAAAAATTACGAAAACAACATTGGCAAAAATAACATTAATGACGAGGGGAATCCCAGGGAAATCAGGTGTACAATGTACAAGTGAAGGGAAATCTTAGGAATACCATAGATAACCCCTTTGTTTTACTTCTTTAACTCTTTTTTAGAAATTTTTGACGGTTATGGTTTTGTTCACAAAATCAAGAAGAAAATTGGATTTTTTTGCAATTTTCCGAGAAAAACTCATTTTTCTGGAAAGATCGGTAGAATATGTTTCAATATTATTTTATTGTTAAATTTTTGCTAATACAATTACGAAAACAACATCCTCTAAAATAGCGTTAATGACGAGGGGGAATCCCTGGGAAATTTGATGTACAAGTGAAGGGAAATCTATAACCATTTTTTTACTTTTTCAACTCTTTCGAAGACAAATCTTGAGGAAATCTGGGAAAAACTTTCAAAAATCTTGTAAAAGAAAATCTGACTTCCCCCCTCGGCATATCCATCGATTTCCTTTGTTTCTAGATCCTTAATTTTCGAGTTCGATCGAAGAACCCCCGGACAATTGCAGACAAATTGATTTTGTCTTTCAATCAATTTTTATGCTTTTCCACATAATATTCATTCTTCGGAGTATACTTTGAAATTTTTAAATGCAAAAGGGGTCGCAGACCAACAAGTTTGAGAAACACTAGTCTCTGTAGTATTGCTTAGATTCCCTGATTTCTTTGAATTTTCTGAATTTTTTAAGATTTCCTTGGATTTCTTTTTACTTGCACACTAAATGTTCTCGGTACGTGGGCTCAGAGACCTATTCACTTCGAAGGCTTCTCGCTAGCTGATTTTTTTATTAAAAATTTCTCGTTAATATATTCATGCGCGTCGGTGATAAACAGATAAGGAATGAAATCCAAAAAGCTTTTATTTTGTTTGGAGTTTTTCCTTAGCCACCAAATCTTTCATTCAAATTCGGCATAATTATATTGTGCGGAAATAACAGGTCTAAAAAAATTGAACTACAAAAATTTAATGTTTCAAAATGTAGTATTTTCTGGAAAACGTTTATTCACTTTTTTAAAATTAAATTTTAAGTATTAAAGCTGTTATGAATTATAAAAAATACATTTCGTTCATAATAGCACATAAATTAGACCCGATTAGGGCCGTAATAAATAATAAGTGTAAATTCAGTATAATAAAAGTTTAAGCAATAAATTCTACTTGATAAACAAAAAAATATTTAATGCAAATCTGTAATAAAATCCAAAATTAATTTTATTAATCTGGGGTTTCTTCTTCTTCGGATGCTGTTCGACGCAGATCCGATTTTACATAACTATAACAAATAAATTTTAAAACTCAGGTTTTAGTAATATTATTTTTATTATCATGGTGGACGAGGTAGTTAACCCCAATCATGAACATCCCCCAATACCCTTTGCAACCGCCATTGATTGATATTGAAACTTGACGCAACGTTATGATCCTGGAATCTGATTGGCTAAATCAGAATTAATCAGAATCGTGGCGTTCCGTTACCGTGGCGTGTGCATAAACTAGTTTTGCATGACGTCAACAAATTATACAAACAGATTAGATGCTGTCAAAAAAATAATTTTAGTTTTTTGCTTGCAGAATATTTCGGACATCTCTGTACGTATTTCTAGACTGGTACATGATGTGAAATGGTGGTAAAATAAAATTGGGATTTTATTGTTTACATAAATGTCGTGTTAGTTACTAATACGTCATGTTAAAGAAAAATCGTGCATCATCTCATAGAAAATAAGTAGAATTTCGATTATTATTTAAAAACAAATTCTCGTATACTTAAGTGAAAAAATCTTATTAATCGATACGTTATAGTAAATATTAGTGTATTTTTAAAATGTCGACACCCGCAAGACGACGCCTTATGAGGGATTTCAAAAGGTAAATTGAATTAATTATAATCCTGGCGTTGTCCCGAAGCCTCTCGTCGTTTTTTTTTAATCACGAGGATTCAATCTTAAATTCCAAAAAAAATTGGGGTTATAAAAGTGACGTTTAATTTAGGTTACAAGAAGATCCACCGACCGGTGTAAGTGGAGCACCCACCGATAACAATATTATGATATGGAATGCCGTTATATTTGGCCCACACGATACGCCATTCGAAGATGGAACATTCAAATTAACGATTGAATTCACGGAAGAGTATCCAAATAAGCCTCCTACAGTTCGATTTGTTAGTCATATGTTTCATCCTAACGTGTATGCAGATGGTGGAATATGTTTAGATATTTTACAAAATCGATGGAGTCCTACATATGACGTATCAGCTATTTTAACTTCTATACAAGTAAGTAGGTCATTGACAAACAACATAACATTGAATTATGTTTTTGTTTTCCTAACAAGGTCAAGTTGAAAAAAAACTATACCGTGTCAGCTAGTGCAACTGTCAATTGCTCATTGGTATCCACCTCAAATTTTATGACAATTTGAAATTTTGCCAAAAAGTTTCATCATGATTCATCCATTGCACCAAACTTACACAGTACGCAGTTTACCACAATTCGGTCTTGAAATTATCTATCTTTGACCTTTGGTATTGCCCCTCTGGAATCAGGAAGTTCTTTTATTGTGTCAAGCTTTGCATTGAGGTCTGTCTATTTATAAATAAACCTCGAGATGCTCATGATACTACAATTATGTTTTCGAAATTAGAATGTCCTTCCCATTTAAAAACTGGATATCGATTTAAGTATCCTGTGTTTTAGTTTCTGATATATTCTATTATATTAAATTAATATTCTTTAATTTTAATGGATCTAAGTAGGCTACTTTAGTCGAAGTTAGATAGTGCATGTAGTATTTACCTGTGGCCGCAGATCAAACCCGTGTCATTTGTATTGTTAGATAGGGTAAATTATTAAAATGGAATTATTGTGTCGTTGAACCTGTGATAATCTACAACGTTAAATTAAAAATACCTGTAGGTAGGATAAACTGAAAATAAACAGTAGTATTTTTCAAAAAAAAAATACAATAATATGTACAAATCATTTACAAAATTAATAAACACATACTAGTTTAAAGGGTACTGGTTCAGCAAGCTGATTGTCAACCTGTACTTAGTTTAGGGACCATAGATTTGAGCTACTAGCAGACGATTCATCACTTTCTTTTTAAACTTGAGCTGGGTTTCGTTATTCAGGAGATCAGAAAATTTGTTAAAGATTCTAATTCTTGGAGGTCTTGTGCACAGGAAACGATAGATTGTTACCATTTCTTAAGTTCAGATTGTGGCGGAGGGATCTTCTATTTAAAACGTGCAGTAGATAGTTAGGCTGTCCTGATTTAAATATCCCAAACAAGAATACAGCAAACTGAAATTCACACCAGGATTCTAATTTAAGTATATGTCCAACATTTAATATTGAAAGAATAACATAGACAAGAATTTTGCAGAACTTGCAATTTATTTCTTAAATAGGAAACCATAGTACACAGTAGGGCAGTAGTCAATATGGTACTTTACGAAACTTTGAACCGTGTTCCATTTGACGTGCGAAGGAAGAAATAGCTTGTACCTGTACAAAGACTTGAGCTGAGGTCAATGACCTTATTATCAAGAAGAACATCCGTATATCTTACACTGTGATGATGAGCATGGCCCATACAGAGGCACACTGTTTTGCCTGGATTAAGCGCCAAGCCATTTACAGTAGACCAGCGTAAAGCAGCTTCAAGAATGATATTGATTCTAGCAATAATTTCATCGATAGCCAAAGGATTACCTGAAGTATATACTCTGACTGTAGAAAGATCCGATGTGAAAATCACAAAGAGCAATGGACTTAATAAGCTACCCTGTGGAACTCTACATATAGTGATAAGTTCACCCGAAACATTACCACGCAGTTTTACATGTTGTGTTCTTTTATCCAAGAATTTAATGAGAAGCTAAATAGCAGAGCTGGCGCATTCGATACCTTTGCCAATGCTGTAGTCGTACTAAAGCCAGCTCGGAATCCAGATTGAATTTTGGGCAGAATGCCCATCCCTTCGATGTATTCCAGCAGCTGTCGATGCATAAACGATTCAAGAACTTTGGAGAGTGCAGGTAAGATGCTGATGGGTCTTAGGTCACTAAAACATTTTGCATTATTAACTTTTGGGAGAGGAATAATAATCGACTTCTTCCGTAACTCAGGTAGAGATGATGTCTCCAAACAGTAGTTGATCAAATGAGTGAAAATGTCCAAGCAAAAAGATAAGTTTCAGCATTCTAGATGAAATACCATCTATACCAATTGCATCCGATTTCAGTCCAAGGATGGCCCTAGCACAGGGTTCGGCAACCTGCGGCTCTTTTGATGTCAAGATGCGGCTCTCCAGTTCCATGCAAATATTAATAATTATATTATTTTATTTTCAAAACTTTAAACAAGATAAAATGCCATAATATTGAAATAAAAATTTAGTGGCTCTTTAAAAACTGGGAAATTTTGTAAATTGTAAGTTTTGGCTCTTCCGTCTCAAAAGGTTGCCGACCCCTGCCGTAGCAACATTTTTGGGGCTAGCTTGTGACATGAGAATGACAATCATTCTTTAAGTTTTCGATGATTTTGGGATCGATAGCAGTACTTGGTAGTTGGTACGGAGTCAACAAAAAACTTATTTAATGCATCCGGATCAACGTTATCCAGGTTCATTACATTTTTGGATCTACAATGAATATTTGCGTGATCAAAAAATTTCCACAACTTCTTTGGGTTATTGCTGCGAATATCAATTTCATGCTTGAAATAAACTTCCTGTTTATTTAAAACAGCTTGTTTTACGAGATTACGAATTTCTTTGTAAGATTTAAAGTCGGACAGCTTCTTTGTTTTACTATACTTCTTGAATTAACCTTATCATTGATATCATCAAAAAACGTTTCCTTTGTCCAGTCGATCCTCAAGGCACCAACAGCAAACTCTTCACTATTACAAATTCCAAGATTTGCACCTTTCAACAGTGGGGACCAGGATTTTTTTGTATATTTTCTTATACCTTTTTCATTTGATTATTCTTTATTTCTGCTACTAATGTTCGCCCATCAATTTTGTATTTCAAATTGATCTTATCTTTGTAATAATCTCACCTTTCATCTTCAAAGTTTAATGACATACCTTATCAAAATTACAGTTTATTTAATTATTTTGTTCTTATTATTTTTTGATCAGCTTCTTCGTCTACAAAATTTGTACATCACTGCTCTGTTATTCGAAGTGGACAAATTAAAACTTTTACAAGTAAATAATTATTTGTTTACATTTAACATTAAACAATTATTTAACCTTCGATACATGATAATTTGATAACAGCTAGTCTCTGATCTTTGCTACTTCAGTGACAATGCAATCTATTAAAATAGAATGTAGAACGGAGCAAATACAAGAAGAGAAATTAGCTATTGAGTTATTGTATAATTTATTGTTTGGGGTTTTCTAATGAAACAGCTTTCTTTTCAGACTAAAATTTTCCATTACAAAACTACTCATCACATTTATTTGATTTATTGTACAAAAACGTTTTTGTGTAGTTTAAGAGTCTTTAAAATTTATTTGTTAGTTATTGCTAACAAAATTTTACTTTTTATATTTCTAGCAATGTAAGTAATAAATACTCGACGTACTTTTCTTAAAGCTTTGTATTTAATTTTTTTTCTTAAACACATAAAATAAATCTGATTAATAATTTTGGTTCTATTTTTTAGTCTTTGTTAAGTGATCCTAATCCAAACTCACCAGCAAACTCGATGGCGGCGCAACTATATAAAGAAAATAGAAGAGAATACGAAAAACGTGTGAAAGCTTGTGTCGAACAAAGCTTTATCGATTAGCACATTATATGTATTTTAAATAGATTTTTTCGTCAGATTGAACATTCGAAGCTTATAAATTATTAGTGTAATAATAACACTTACTATCACTTTTGTGTGTTTTATGTTTCATTTAATAATTTAGTATACATTTGTGTTTAATATAGTGCCCAATTGATTTTACTGCCTATATTAAAAAAATGAACTGTCTTATTTACTTCATCTTAAAATATAGTAATAATTTATTTAATATGAAAACAATTAGTTGTACTACTTAGGAGTAAGGAGACTACCGACTTCTAAGAGGTTTAATTTATAACCGATTGTTCTTGGTATGAAGTTTTATTTGTTATTTGATTTGTGAATAAATAATAAAATGTGTTGCTCTTCATTTCATGTATTTTCAATTTTTCTTTATTTATTTACAAAAAATTTGGTAATAACCACCAGTTTTATTAATATATTATTGCACATTTATAATTCGACCAATAAACAATTACGTTTTTATTATTTTCATTTATTAACAAACTACACGGTTTTACATAAGCCCATCGATTTTTTTGTTACCTACAGATTTTTCACAAAATTTAATCTTACGTGACTGTTGCTTCTCTATACAACGATTTGCTCAATTTTACACAAAAAATGGTAAATACTCACCGTTTTTAAATTGTTTTTTTTACTCGGAAGAAATATTACATTGGGGTTGTTAAATTGGAGTCTGCCAAGCGGAGTTCTTGATGAAATTTACTTTAATTTTTATAAAATGGTACATATCGAGTAATCTGTGTTCAAGAAATGTATTTTTATTTTTGAAAAATTTACAAATCATAACATAATAGAAATAGAAGCCACTCACTCGTTCATCTAAATGCCAGGATTTGTCGACTAGAAACTAACCAACGAGCTTAATTGTATAATAAATTAAGTCATCAATATAAAATCATAAATAAAATCGCCAATTAGGTCAAGGTGATCGGAGGCTGCCTGCATTTTCTGGTCAGATATAGTTTGTTTGAACTAACGCCAAAAAGCTTCATTTACATAGAGGTAGAAGTTTGACAATGAGATTAATTTGAATTTAGAGGTGTTTACTTTTATTGAGATCCTAAACTGCGCACTGCCCTGAACGTAGCCTTATATTTTTACTGCTCATCGAATAACAATTACGAATTAGCCTCGTAGACTAGTTTTCTTAACTAGTTAACTTAACTTAAGGATCTTAACAAAAAGAAGCGTCTGTACAGGGTGGCTCAATTTCGATCCTTCTTATGGGGAAATCGGTAACTATAGGAGATATCGAAAAATGGATGGCGCATCCTCGATCTCTTTTTTTGAGAAAAGTTTAATGGTGTAAACCCGAATTCGATATCTTTTTTCGTTTTCGAGTTATGGCCAAAAGTTCACTTTTTCGACTTTTCGTTAAATGTCGATATCTCGGTTGTTTGTAAAGTTATAGAAAAAATATTTACACTTTCTTCAGACACTTTTTTAAGGGCAATAAAATGGGCTAAAGAGATTTTAAATATCTTACCTAGTTTTCGAGTTATAATATAAAGTTTTGTTTTTTTAAACAGAAACCATAGTTGGCTATTAAATATTTAAATAGAGTTTTTTATCCTCTTTTCAATTATATGTAATATGTGGGGTCTATTATTTCACTTTCATGCCGTTATATTACAAAATGTTAAATAAAAACAAAAGAAGATCGGAAAATTAAAGGTTGACTTTTTCAAAACAAAACACTATACAAAATCATTATTGACATCTAAAACAATTGTCTCCAGTTGTTTTTAAAGAGTGTTTTTAGTACCTAATATTTCGATAACTATTTTTAGTTTTATTTAGTGCTTATTACCTATTATTTCACAAGAGTGTCAAATGGCTTATGAAAACTATGAAATATTATAATATAAATGTATAATGAATTGTTTTGATAAATCCAACATTTAATTTTCCGATCTTAGTTTGTTTTTATTTAACATTTTTTAATATAATGGGACGAAACTGAAATAATAGACCCCACATATTATATACAATTGAAAAGAGGATAAAAAACTCTATTTAAATATTTCATAGCCAACTATGGTTTCTATTTAAAAAAACATAACTTTATATTATAACTCGCAAACTAAGTTAGATATTTAAAATCTCTTTAGCCTATTTTATTGCCCTTAAAAAAGTGTCTGAAGAAAGTGTAAATATTTTTTCTATAACTTTACAAATAACCGAGATATCGACGTTTAACGAAAAGTCGAAAAAGTCAACTTTTAGCCATAACTCGAAAACGAAAAAAGATATCGAATTCGGGTTTACACCATTAAACTTTTCTCAAAAAAAGAGATCGAGGATGCGCCATCCATTTTTCGATATCTCCTATAGTTACCGATTTCCCCATAAGAGGCATCGAAATTGAGCCACCCTGTACAACTGTTATTTTAGTAAAACAACTGAAAAAATTTACTTTTGCTTGAATTTTCATTGAAACTGCACGTACATAATGGGGGAAAAGAAGGTTGTCGTTCATAACGAATTCAAGAGATAAATAGATTTAGTATTTGTTAAAGATCATTTTCCATTTATCTAATTTTGTGAAAAATCTATGTGCAAAAAAATCGGATGAAAAGTTTCGCCGAAGACAAGATTTTGTTAAAATATACAATATTTGATGGTCGTTTTTCAAAATTAACATTGAGAGTGCAGTAGAGGAAACTTTGTTCAAATTGAATGTATGTGCAAAAAATGTGTAAAGCTTAACCGTAAAGGACTGAAAATAAATAATTTTAATGAAAATTCAATTGTTGTGATTTCTTTCCAAGAGAAAAGAAGCGCATTTCACCTATATTATTTTTGAGAGGGACTTTTTCTTTAAACGCTTATAGATGTAGCAGTGTCGGGTTACAGCGAATCTAAGGAACTGATTGTTTTTTCCATCTTATACAAGTAGCTGTAACTAGTGGAAACCAATGGTATGGCGGGGAAGTTTACACCTGCGGGAAACTGCGGTTCTAATCTTGGTCCGCGGTAGTACACAGATCTGTGATCTAATCACACAAGAGGAACAAAACAATACTGAAACTCCCAACCATATTCAAGAACTAGAATCACCCACAAACGAAGAAATAACAACAGCAATACAAAATATGAAAAATGGTTAAGCTTCTGGAAGAGATGATATAAGCATGGAACTCATAAAGTACGGAGAAAGTGAGGTATACTACAGTTTGAGTCAACTAATATCACAAATCTGGAATGAAGAGAGAATGCCGAATCCCACTAAAACAAAAGGTTCTGATGTCATCTGTAAAATATAATGCTTCTTAACTTGACCTATAAAATACTTTCTACGATAATCCTTAGAAGACTGAAAAAATAATAGGCCTATACCAGTTTGGTTTCACAGAAGGCAAATCTACGGTTGACGCAATACATATTGTGAAGCAGACTATGGAAAAAATGAACGAATACAACATTGAACTCTACATGCTGTTCATAGATTTTGAGCAAAGTAAATTAGCTAATCTGTAATCAGGCTGATAAAGATGATGATGGATGATACCACAGCTTACGTCAGAACAGAAGAAGGCGAAACAGAGAGTTTTGAAATAAACACTGGCGTGAGATAAGGAGATGCCCTATCGGCAGAGCGGTTCAACATATCTATGGAAGAAACTTTAAATGAGCTAGATGTTAAGAGATTACTAACCACAAAATTATAATTGCATATTTATTATGTTGACGACACAATGCTAAAACCTTTCTCCAAAAGGGGAAGACCTAGATCCAGCAGTGGATTGACATAGGCAAATGGTGAAAAGTTTTGCGTTAATATTAAGAGAGCGTGTGAAAAACTGTCTAAAATTATAAATACAGAATAAAGACAAAAATTTCCATAATTTATTGACTGACTAATTTTACATTGTTAAGATTATATTTTAACGTTTAATAAACATAATTTTAATAAATTTATACAAGAACAAATAGAAAAGAATTTCTTTAAATTTAAGACAAACAAATTGTTCCCAAAATTTAAAACTAAATAAAAACATACATACATTTTTCGAAAAATCGATACAGAGTCGTACTTTGGTTTAATTATTTACAAAATCACAAAAGCGTTCAATATATACATATAAGAATTAAATATCAAAGTGGGTGTATAATTTAACCATACCATTATGGGTGTGATAAACGAGTTACGATATTTATTTAAATTATTCGTGCAAATGTTTGTTCATCGTAACAGAAGTGTAAAAAAACCGTATTATGTTATCAAGGCCTCTCTTACGCTACATCTTATGGCTTCAGGTGTGAACATTTTTTGTTTTTATTGTTTCATCTGTTCAACTCTTTTTTTTTGATATTGTACATTATGAATAAGAAGCTTAACTAACGAAAAAAAATTATCACATACGTCTTGTATATTTTCTTTAAATGCTATGATACAGCAAAGCAGATGACAATAGGTACACAATTTTTATAAATTCAAAAATATATACAACAACGCTACTTTTTGTCTATACGTTGAGAAACATTCTATTTCGTCTGGAAAAATTAAATGCAAAGGAAAATAGGAGCAAAAGTTGGGATCCTTTAGGTATTACCAAAAATACCTGGCCCACACACATGCTGTGTGCATAGAAAATGAGCCAAATTATAATGTGTGCATTTTTAGGTCACACGCGGCTTAATTTTTAAAAATTATACCCGCAGTAACCAAAGCAAAATAAAGTTTGCAAATATTTCAAAAACGTTCTTTTCGATTATTCTCCGGTTGTGTCTATATGTACATTTTAAAAGCATGCAAAGGATGGTAAGGCGGAATTGTTTCGTTAGTTACCACAACCAAAAGATACAAATCACCAAGAGAGAAAGATAAGTTATCCATAAGGAAAGGAAACTAGGAGAGATAAATTAGTCGGTAATTTGCTTAAAAATTACGGTTTAAAATATTTGGCAAAATTTATTTTCTCAGAAAAGCAAGAACCCAACAACCAACCAAAAGTAAAAGCCTCAAAAGTTTCCTAATATTCCACCCGGAATAGAATGTTTCCGTTAGTTTTTCTAAAACTTTAAAAATAAACTCAACATACAATCACCAAAAAATACTTAACGGTCAACACTGCGCTTTTTTATCTACCAGCTATACTACTTCACAGAGTTACAATATTTTATATAAAAGCCAACTCATTTATATTTACGCAAGCATTAAATAGGACGAAAAACAACCTGACACAGATTTATCCAGATTATAGTTTTGCCATCCTATAAAATTTGAATAATTCTCTACAAGTCGTTGGATGAGGACTATAAAAATGGGTCATAATACAATTTTTACCAATTAAATCACAATTCCGTAATCAGACAGTCATATTTAAATGCCTTAAATCATCTCCATGACTTAAGGCATTCACTTTCTTCAGAATCGCCCGGTGTCTGCTATTACACCTGATCGTGGAACTAAACCTTTCTGGGTACCCCTGCAGCACAGCAACCATTTCTCGTCCACTTCCAAGATCACTTTCAGACATTCGCCTTCGTTGTACGACAAATGCCCACTTTCCGATGGCAATCGATGCGATAACGTTCGAACCATCCTGTAAAAAATTATTTATAAATTTTTCAAACAGACAAAAATATGGTAGATCACCCAATTCTTCAGGAAAGTAAAATTGCAACTTACTTGGAGTTTTGTGTCTGCAAAGTCGGTTTTCTGCTCAAAGAAGTAGAAACGGCTCTCCTAGACGGCGCAACTTTGTTAGCTTTGTTTTGAACAGAAACTGGTTTATACGGCAGGCTGCTGGGTCGCGGCACGTGCTTTGAAGTTTCATTGTTGCTCGTCAGTTGATCAAGCCGACTAGTCCTGAAAGTTAACTCTCACTCAAAACATTTACATTTTAAAAGACATTACCCACCTCGAATTTTGATTATTTTTTTTCGTGGTACCATTTTTGATTAAATTACTTCCGCTAGATGATTTTGCAACTCCCACCGCTTTCTTATTGCTTCCGATTGGTGAAATAACTTTCTTGGTTAATTTAGTGGTTGGAGAAATAATAGGAACGGGGATTCCCGACTGTTGGCTAGGTGAAGTAACCGGTACAGGAATTTTTGACCTGTGAACGGGTGACGAAGGTGGCGAATACGACTCCTTTCCGCTTAACATTTCCCATTTCTGTTGAAGTCTTTTAAATCGTCTTCCATTTAGAGGTTTTTCGTCGGAAATATTTGAGTCCAGAGATTCGGGTGCGTCTTCTGGAATATGAGGAATGCCTTCGTTTGAGCTACCGCTGCTTTTTTCGTCTTGCTTGCACGCTTTGATCGCTCTGTTAGCACAGTTTTCTAAGCTATCGGTATATTCCTCTTCTTCTTCGTTGGCCAAACGGTCGAACGCTTGGTACAACTTTGAAGATAAAGAAATTCCAGACCATCGCTTTTTAGCGGTACTAGCAACATCATCTCCTACTCTGAAGTTAGTTTTCATTGCTATTGCAGGCTCGACGCAGGATCTAGGACGCACCTTTTCTGGTTTATGTGCCACTTTGGTGGAAGATGAAGACGACGAGTTTAGTAAATCGGGCAACATCGCTTCGCTTGTGTGTTCCGGCGAGAAGTGTTTAACGGTAGTAGCCGTCGAAATATCTTCTGTATCTGAGGTGGACTGTCCCAAATTGCATTGTTGACTGAATTTTGCGTAATTCCATTGTTTGGATGTTAAAGTTGTGGGAGATGGAAGCTGCAAATTTTTGAAATTACATTAAAATCAATAAATAAAATATTTTATCAATTTACCTTTGGACGAGTTGGACTGTGCAACTGATGGTAAGAATCGATCCTGTTAAGACTTTGATGTAGTTGTCGGTATTCAAAGAGAAGATCAAATTGGAATGGTAATAACGCAAGTGGTTCCAGCGCAACTACCAACGTATCAAGAAGTCCTCGAACGGCGGCACCTCCAGTGTGAGCAAGAAGTAACAACGAATCCGGATTGTAATGTTTCTTTAAGATGCTTTCGCGTGTTCGTAAATAGCTGATCCAAGCATCAAGAGATCGAACATTCAACAATCCAAGAATGAAGGCATTAAATTTGACTAGACCTTCGGTTATCACGTCTTCACTATTGATCTTCATCACTAAATCGTTGAGAGCCTTCGTTAAAGGTCCTTGTTGGGCGGAAGCTTCCACGACTTGCCAAACGGAATTGGAAATTGGTCCAAACGAAGTTTCCAAATTGGATTTCAAACCGTCGCTCAAAATAGCATAAATTGTTGGACAAAGACTTGTAAGAGCAATTTTTGCGCAAGCTGGATTATATGACGAATTGCCCAGAGTGGCTAATTCGGTTTGGTTTGTTGCTGAGGCGAAATTGTGGATCAATTTTTCTATTCCATCAGGAACCGCATTTATCAGTAAACGTTTCTGATTCAAGTCGTACGTTTGCCGTTTTGTATGAGTGGTTATTGGATATGAAGTTAGATAGTTTTCTAAATTTGTTTCATTTTCTTCCCTTATTGGCATGTCGATTAAATTTGTACAATGATATTGCTTTTGTTGCCCAAAGGTGGAAGCATTTGGAGAATTATTAGGTGGTTTTAGTTCGACGTTGGAAGCAACTGCAAAACTGACAGTTTTCTTGCCTCCAAGTTGATCACCACTTTGCTCGTTGAGCTTCAACACTACGAACTTGCTAATGCAAGATCTTAGTTGCATTATACCCTCATCGTCCAATTCGTCGGAATCTGACAAGGAAATTCCGTTTATTTTCAAATACTCTTCCAATTGTTGTAATTCGTTTCCGTTAATCATCGACAGCAGTGCGTCGGTTTTATGATGAATTGGAACTTTGATGTTTCCTTCCAGTTGCTCATCCAAGCTGCTGCTTGATGTTCCCGCATCGACACCTTCGTCCTCGGTTTCGCTCAAACGCTTGTTTCGTTTGGAATAAGCTTGCTCTTGGAAGGAGTAACGTTTGTTAGACATCAAATCGTCAATCGTTTCATTTTCTGTGACGTCAAACATACTGTGTCGTTTTGAATTTTTGTGTAATTTTGCATTTTCTAACGTCTTGCGAAGGATACCTGCAAACAATGGATAATGATGAGCGATTGAATTTTCAAGTGATTAAAATGAACTTACCTCTTGGTAAAGGTGGTCTTGGCGGAACGAACTCTCCTTTAATGTTGCTCTCCTGAGATAAACTTATGGATCGCTTAGGAAGTGGAGGCGCCGCTGCCGTTGTTACACATTTTTGCCTCTCACTGGTTTTCAAGCTTGCTTCAGAACTGGTAACACTGTCATACCGGTACACAAATAAGGGATTGAAGGTGTTGGTAGGTCCAGGACTATTTTGTGAATCTGAGAGCAACATTGTCGACGAACCTCGATAACCACTGCTGGGTTGGGTAGCCGTACTCGAACTCGACGAATGGCTTGTCCCTTGGTCGCCACTTCCAATTCTTTCCAATATTGTGGCCGTGCAACTCACGGGTCTTGTTTTGCTTCTACCAGACGTACAAAACGATGGTCTATCGGTGATGGGTTTCGTTTTGATTTGTTGAGCAATTTCCGGTATTTCTGCCAAAATTTGACGATATTCTTGGGGCAATAAGAAGTTTAAAGAATCCCAATCGTTTATGTGATTGAATCCTTTTTGTTTGAGTAGTTCCAGGTCGTTCAAGCTGTACGGTCGTTTTTTATCGGGAAGAGTTTTGGTGGGCCCCATCTGTGGCATTAAAATGATTTTGTCCAAATCTTTTGGTTTGTGATTTAAAAAGTCCAAATCGGGTAAAACGTAATTTGGATAAACAACATAAACAGGTTTTTCAATTTTGACTTCGCTCTTTAATTGCTTGAGGAAGGAAGGTTCCACTACTTTTATGTTGTCTTTCGAATTATGACAGTTTAACTTGTAGGGAGCGTTTATTAGATTTTTATCGACGTAAATAGACGTTTGCATGCTCTTGTTCATCAGATGCACCGGAATTTGAGTGGCGTGGCTCTTCGGGTGATTTCGAATAAAATTTGGACGATCCGAACATGTAAAGCTGGATTGACTTGACGAAGAGTTGGTAGAAGAACTCGACAAGTTATTAGTTTTTCGCGTTTGCGTTGAATGAACTTTCAGTTTTCTTTTGGTTTTAATGTCATTTTCAAAACTGTTGTTATTGTTTACGTTAAATTTGGGATGCTCGAAACTTTCGCCTCCCGTCGAATCCAATTTTGATAAGCTTTCCGTTATTTGCTCTATGGATTCGCTTCTGGATATGTCTTCGTCTTGTTCTTCGATTATTAAATCGTGCGTTCTCGAGTTACTTTCTGCCGTTTTTGCGTCTACCAGTAAGCTGTCTTCGAAGTAACTCAATTTTGAATCGTTGGATTGCTTTCCTTCGTGAGATTCGTGACTTGCACCTGATTGGGTGGGCCAATTTTCACTTATAGATGATTGATCCATTGCTGTAGACATACCTAATGAAATCATGATCAGGAAAAACCCTGAAGTCTTTCAATGAGAACTTACCTTCTGCACTTAAACTTTTTTGTTTCATAAATAATTTGACTAGATTGAAGTTTTGTAGTTGATGCTTGTGCGATTCGCTGCTGGTACTTCCGCCATCAGCGGACGTAGCCATTTCGGAGATCCCACTTCCCCCACTTAAGCTGTTACTGTTGAGTTGGTGTTGAATATCAAATACTTTCACAGATCTCCGTTTCACAAGGGAAGGGTCGATCTGAATAAAATACTTAATTAACAAAGGAATTAGGGGATTAGTATCGGAAAACTTACCAAACTGTTGATTAGGTTCTGATTCTTCAAATAATTGCTGCCCAATAGGCCCCTAATTTTCTGCTTGTATAAATTGGGCATACTCTGGCTTTTCATGGCATTATTTGTCACGTTAAACCTTCCACTGTTGTCTTCCGACGTGTTATTATTCCCAGACGGATGTCTTCTCAATTGATTATCGCTATTCAACTTTCTCAATTTACTCCAAGTCGTGAAACCACCCGAATCGGATTGAATCATGGACGTATCCACTCTTTTAATATTTTCGGTTTGAGTTTTAATGTTACTGGACCACCGGCTGCTATCAGTTTTGGACACACCTTCACTTTTGTCTAAAAGAAATTATGTAATAAAGGAGCTGGGCAATTGGATGGATTCATACCTTGGTCATGGAAATCGTTATCTTCAGAGTACATGGTCAAAGACCCTTCGAATGCAATGGTATAGTTATCTTTATTTGCTTGACAAGTTAGCATAATATCATGTTCAGTCATTAATTCGCAATCGAGAGAATCTACACTAAAATTTGCTCCAGGCATGGGCACTTCTTTAACTGGACTAAATAATAATTCTGATTTACATATGGACATTGAAGTCGAATTTGCCGAGTCTTCCCCATGAGAGCTACTATGTGGACTAATGGAACTATCAAAATCTATATTAGCCATCATGGAACCGGAAACACTTGCAAAACTTTCTCCTTGCCTGGTCTACAATGCAATAATGTAAAATAAAAATAAAAAAATTACTGTTTAGCTTACGTCTTGACTGATGGGATCTGTACACATTGTTGGTAAGTTGGTTAGGAGAGCGTGAATATCTTCGGTCTTGAAACTCTCCATATCAGCTTCTGCCAAATTAGCATCCATGTTTTTGGCCAGCGCATCGTAATATCCCACGTCGTTGGCATCGTATGCTTCCGACAAGGAAAGGATGCTGGTGTGATGGTTTGTACTGCCATCTCTATAACTGACCATTAATAAATGGCAACTACGAGGTGTTTTAGATAAGCAAATTAAATCAAAATTAAAGAAGTGCTGATCTCGAAGTTTTTGTAACTTTTAAAAGTTATTCCACTTTAGTGTTGTTGCATTGTTAAATTCTGAGAGCCCGAATAAAAAGGTTGAACGAGTAATTCTTTGGGCGTTATTTTGTCGAAGTGCGGTTGTAAAGTATTACAAAAATTGTAATTTGTTAGCAGGAATATCGGAACTGACAGTTAAAAACAGAGAAAAAGACTTTATAAAAATAGTCTTGGATGTAGAAAACGGAGACGCCGCTCTGCATAAGAAAAACTGGCTGTCTTCCAGGTTAATGCCAGGCATTTATTCAAGTTTCACTAAATCGGAAACTATTCTACACAGTTATTTAATGAACACGTCAAACGAGAAAGAGATGTGAGTGGTTGAAAAAATAAAAGAAAACAAAAATTAAATCAGTGCTTAACTTACTTGTAGTCCAAAAACCACTGATAATCGGAGTTGTCTTGAATGAAATCAATGTCTTGCGATGATGCGTTACTGAGACAACTGTTGGATCCCGGGTGGTTGCTGTTACAATCCGAATCGGGGGTGTGTGCTGTGATTCGAACACCCACACCCACCTCACTCATTGCTTTACCTGCAAAAGATAATTCATTTTACAAATTTATTTTAAATTAAATTTCGATGAGATGCAAGAGCTTAATCCTGGGGTTTTTTGCCCAATACGGCTCCGGTAAGAATTTACTTAGGCAAAGCTTTAGGTAGTTCTACCGATCCAGCTGGTTTAAAGTTAATTTGTACGATGAGTTTTGTAAATAGTAATTATTTTTGAGTAAAAAAAGGAGTCGAGTATGGAATTGGCAAATTAATGTGGCGAACAAAAGATCTGGCATAATTTTTACGTGCTTATTATTTATTATCTCATTTATTTATCACGGAGGTTCTCAATCCGTTTCAGGTAGAGCTATTTACGAAATTAATCAAAGAACTTGGAATCTAATTAGAAGACTAGGCTAATAAATTGAGTCGGGTAGAAAGAGAACTTCTACCTTGAAAATTTGTTGAACATTGAATCATACGTCAATAAGGTATAAAACAAACATGATCATTTTTTAATTTTCTTTAGCTCATTAGAATGATAAATTATCAAGGTAAAAAGTCGATCAGTTATTGAACGAGAAAATTATATTACAATCGTGAAGGATCCAAGCGGCTACTTAATACGTTGGAGTTGTTAAGCTTTTTAATACCCATATACTTGCTATTAATTTTCAAAATTAAAAAAATTTATTTTCTTGTTCATCAGAAGACATAGTTAAGAAACTCCTTTATAAATTAGCCAATACATGTGACAATAATAATTATTAGGTATACAATAGATGCAATTTTGTTGTTTTTACCCAATTAAAAATAATGACAAAAATTCAGGTCAAACTGTTTCACATCGGATATACTGCGTGAGCATTTTTCTGGAATGAAAATCAAAATACCTTACTTATTTTTAGTACCTAAACGTTTTCGAATTGCATTCACTTTTCTCACTTCTTGTTTACATTTGCATAGAATTTTGGCAAAAATATTAAAAATGCATGCAATTCAGTTGTTTTAATTTCTACTTGGGAATTTTTATCATATTGCGTAATACTGCAGCTAAAAAAATTGAGATGTATTTAACATTTTATATTTTAAACATATTGTCGGCCTTCTTTCTGTTGGAATACAAAGTTGGGTTTTGATTAAATGTTCAATATGTCACATTAGCACTTTGGGTCGAATATTGAAAATAAAACAAGTTCCATTTTGTGTTCCACGACAGCAAAAATGCATTTATCAATTTAATGTAATCCTACAAAGTTAATAACCATTTGAGCAATTTAAACAATTTAACTCGTAAACATCTGGTCTTATAATACGGCTGGTGTCATTCCTTATTATGTAATTAAGCAATGGAATGATACATATTTCATTAACATACATGTATGGTGGTATGGTTTAAATTCAACTCAAGTCCTAGTTTTTTCAATGATTTCTCAAAATAGAAAGAATATCTATTGAAAACTGAACGCAGTGAAGCAAGACGATGGGATGATTCAATTACAAGTTACATTTTTACTTGCGAAAGGAAAATAAATTGGAGCGCTGATTAATCCAATAGCTCTCTGACAGTCGAACTATTTTTAGTCTCACAGTTTATGTAAGCTTGAAGTTCGTCTGGAAAACAATTATTTATTTCGGTGCTTAAAAATTCTAGCACGTTTCCCCCAGTTCACAAGCTGCTCTCAAAATTTGATCCAAAGAGAGAAGCATAATTTGTCCAAACATGTTTGACTTTATTTACAGCGGAAGAGAAAGTGTGATAAATTACCG
Source organism: Cantharis flavilabris (assembly GCA_949152465.1). Classification (NCBI taxonomy): domain Eukaryota; kingdom Metazoa; phylum Arthropoda; class Insecta; order Coleoptera; family Cantharidae; genus Cantharis; species Cantharis flavilabris. The sequence continues at coordinate 47,610,379 of OX424436.1, forward strand.
CAAGCTAATTTTCCGCAAGACGTATTAACCAAGGAAAACTCCAGAGATAAATCATGCCACAATCAATATCATCAGACAGACTATTTAATTCCACCGAAAACAACTTCATGTCATAGTTCCATTACTTTTGACAACTTGTTTAACTAAAGAAAATAAAGTAAAAATTAAATTCTATTTTGAACTGTAGGCGAAAATATCTTTAAATTTCTTGTGTTCAGATTGTTTAAAAAGTCAAAATGCACCAATTTCCAGTTTGCAAACCTCAAACCAAGAAATAACTTTTCATGGAAAATTCATCTACTGTTTTTAGTTTTTACAAATCAAAACATTTTTGTTTGTGCATGCTTCATCATGCACATCAGTTTGGATATTTCAGGATTACTTTACAATAACGATTTATCTCACAACTTGACATTTTCTGATTCCACGAAAACAATTTATCATGCTGAAAACCAAACTACATTTCAAGTCATTAGTTTCAGATTTTACTGTAATATTTACGATAAGTTGCATTAATTAATTAGTCTAGCATAATGGAAATTAAATTGTTGGGAAAATGCAATTCTAAATTTGCAAAGTCAATTTATTTTCGACAAAAACTTCTTTTCAGAGATTTTCAGTCCGCGTAAAAGTTAACGACATTTTGATTTTGTAAATGTGGAAAGAGAGCGTCTGCCAACGCCATCTGGTGGGCTTCGACGAAGTATTTGTAGGAAATATTAGTTTTAAGGTTGCGAATGCAGCTTAATTCGAAAAACGCTGGATGGTATAATAATATAAAAAATTTGCAAAAATGCATGCAGTTGTAAATCGGAAGTTTGTGCTGAATGTGTATTACAATAATTGAATGCAGAATTTTGCTTGACGTAACATTTTTATGCAAACCAAACTTTCTAATAAACTATTGTTTTTCAATAATAATGCACATTTTACGTAAATGTCTTACAAAACCTTCAGAGAATCACACGCTCAGATGACAATCCATTTATTTGACAAATTATTGCGATAATTACGTCTTCATTTAAATCCTAAAGTAATTAAATCATAAATACCCTTCTCAGTTGTTAAATAATAAATGCATGCATATATTATTACTATCAATAATTCTGACTGATTAAAATTGAAAACTTTGCTGAGATCCAGTATCCAGCAAATATGTACTGCATAAGTTATGATGATCGTATTCCCCCCAGTTTCAAAAATATTCACATAGAATGAAATATTTAAATTTACTTAAAATGAATTGTGGTATTTGAAATAGTATGAATCCAGAAAAATATCAGCATCAAGATGAATAAAGCGTGGAAACCCCGATTAAGCCCAAAACGATGAGTCATTCGTTTAAATGGATACATTTTAATGCAAACATTTTCAGCAATTTTTTGAGACTAAGAATAACGTGAGAAAATTACTAGCGAAAGATTTAAGTTTGATAAAAGCTACTATAGTAAACTTGAACGGAAGGGTTCCAAATATTTGATCAAAATTTAAATATTACAGTAAACAATACCACCAATGAAAGCAAGGGTAAACCGTTAGGTATAGTGAGCGGAATGAATAAATGATTTTGGTACAGATTCTAAAACTTTATTTGCATTAATGTTTTATCTTATGAGTAATAGTGTAAAGCCATTTCCGCTTTCAAGAAGGACGTTCAGAAAAATAAAAATGTTTTAAAAATTTAATATTTTGGTTTAGGAAGGCGGCACCCCATTACTCTCTAAGTACCAGCCATCACTGAGCAAGTACATTATGGTTTAGATTCGGATCCCAGTTCCAAGATTTGTCACTTACCGTACACCCTGAGGTCTGCTGAGACTTAGCTATGGTACTGAGAACATGCTTTTCAAATTAACGTTTAATTAACGTGTATTTTCCAATCATTCCAAGGTGTACTCGAGGGTATTTTATACTCCCCCCATACTTCAAAAATCGAAAATTTGTGCGTGTTTTCTGTTGTGATCGATTGCATTAAATTGGAACCGATCTTCCAGGAGGTAATGATTTATATGTTACACAGATGAGTCTAGAGGTCTCCAGCCTGGTATCCCACTAATTGTATGGAATATCCCGATGTGCACTGCCGCGATATATAGAAGTCTTTGTTTTCAAAGAGCGACCGCCCAACTCGTATAGACCGATTTACCGTAAATATAACGTATAAGACGTTGATAACACGTGAAACGTGAAAAATATTACGTTACATTTTGGGATAGTATCAACGTGATATTATCTAACGTAAATTCAAAGATGTTTTACTATTAACTTCAATTCTTAAATTGAATTGAAACCTATTCTAAATCTATCTATTACCACATATATTTTTGTAACGTCATTTTAACGTTGTAAAGAGACGTTGCAAAAAGTATAAAATACGATGTACCTACATATTTTTAATATTTTCAACTTATAATGTAATATTGACGAAATAAGAATATATAATTACATAATTATGTTGTAAACACCATAATATAGGTAATAAAACGTGAATATAACGTTAGTTTTTGATATGAGAACAACGTCGACAAAATGTATGCAATAATAAAAAATTGTATTTGTTATCCTCTACATGTTTAAGTTTGAAATTGTTTATCCTTTATTGAAATCACGTTGATATCAACGACATAATCACGCTTAAATGGCCCCTTAATTAATGGGGGCACAAGTAACGTTAAAACAACGTGTTAATTTATATAGAAAATAACGTTGTTATCGGCTGTATTTTCACTTTATGTAATACCTATATGTAGAGCTCGGGTTTATATGCACCAAAATACTTGAAAATATGCTCATATTTTTCCTTAAAATATGCACTAAAATTGATAAAAATAGATAAAATATGCATTAATATGCAAACTAAAAAATATGTAATCTTCGAATTTTTCATTTTTTTTCTGGACGAATTACGTAAAATTTGCAAAATTTTGCATATTTTCAACCTTTGGTGCATATTTGGGCCACTTTTGGTGTCCAGCCGAAGCTAAAGATTCATATCTTTCATGCTTTCTTATGGGAGTTTTTCCTATAGACTGATTGCCTCTGGATGAACTTTTACCTAAGGTTTAACTAGCCCTTAGTGTTTGTTCAGATAATTTCATCCAGGAATAATACTATGTTTACTAAGTTGCGGCTGGGGTTCTGCGACTGAAGTCGCAGTGAATACTTTCTTATGGGAGCATTCCTTAGAATGCGATTTTTGCAGGTAACTCTAAGGTAACACTCCCATAAGAAAGCATGGAGACCAGTCACTGCGACTTCAGTCGCAGATCCCCAGCCGCAGCATAGTAAACATATCTTCAGCTGTGCGAAATTATCTGTACCAACACTAAGGTCCAGTATTTCAGTTGCTAGTTAAACTAAATTCAAGGTTTAACCTACGTTTATGGCTACCTGATTGGTCAGATATCGAGTTTAAACTCTAATTGTAGTTTAAACCACAACTGAAATACCGGCCGTAAGGCCTAGTTAAACGTTAGGTAAAAGTTAGATTGATATTAAAGCATGAAAGATATAAATCGTTAGCTGCAACTGGGGTTCTGCGACTGAAGTCGTAGTGAATGCTCTCCATGTATTCTTATGAGACTGTTACTTCAAGTCGCATGCGACGATCGTATTCTAAGGTAACATTCTCATAAGAAAGTATGGATATAGCATTCACTGCGACTTCAGTCCCAGAACCCCTGTCGCAGCTAAGGAATCATATCTTTAGATAGATGAAATAATCACAAGAAATTCGATAGGTTTAACGAGATTCCCATATTTAAAATTTATAAATTAATAATCATTCAGTTAACTTTATCAAATAGGAGATTATGACTGATGATATGATAATCTATACTTTATTTTTTGAAGGTGGACCTTGCAGTTTGTTATGCATCCATGTGTTGAGTTGGAATTATCAATTTTAATCAAACAAAAACAAAAAACTATGTTAAGGTTACACTTTATTATATAAATTTTTGTTACGGTTTCCACTTTTTTTATGAGTAATTATAATTCCCTTGCATTTGTACAATTTTTAATTAAGGATATACAATAACAGCGCGCCCCGTGATAATTATTGTACTTTATTTTTCTAATTATTTTTGTTTTGTCTCACAAAATTGGTTTTTAAAATCAACGTTCTCTTTATTGCAGCTTTTCAATAATTGAAACCTTAAAATCAACAGTTGAAATTCACTTAATTTTTAAAATTTCGTTTGAACTTCAGTCTTTAAAAATAACACGTTTTCTTGCCTGACTAGACGTTTATATTTCGTTCTTGTATAAGTACTTATGTATAAGCCTGCTTTTATAAGGTGCAAATTCTGTTTCTAATAAGTATAAAAAATATTAAGGATTTATATAAGAAGTTATTGTAGATATCAAGGTAACAAACTTTAATTAATATTACAAACAGTAAGAATTAGTTAATTAAGATTGTTGAAATTAACGAAAAGCTAACAATTAAAAAATTTAATTACATTAGTTTTAATTTTTCCTTTGCTTAGGAAGTTGAAGGAACCGGCGATAGACATAATATGCCGATGCACATGGACGAGTTATCGTTTGTTTCATTAAATGTTAACGACAAATTAAAATAATAGTTTTTGAAAGGGTTCATAGCAATATATATTAATAAAATGGATTTTATTTTTTTTTCAAAACTTTACACTTTGCAGTTAATTTTTAAATATTTTAACATTTTGAAAAACGTTGTTTTAGAACTTTACCCTAGAGAGTTTTCTGACATTTCATTTTAATAATGCTGTAGTAAAAAAAGCGATTGCAAAAAATTTTTATCAATTAAACAGTCTCATGAACTTTCATGAACCATTTAATAAAGCAAAATGACATCATCCGAGAATTCGAGCTATCATTGATTAATTTTATGTTTGGAAGTAAGTAGTAGTTTGGTCAACATAAATTGAATGTGCGAAACCACCCTTCGATAAATTTGAGCAGTTCTCATACCTTTTACCCCGCATTAATAAATAATAAATTTGTAGTGGTAATAAAATGTTATGAACAGATTGGCAACCTTTAAAATGCAAAATTATCGACCAGATAGCTACCCTACAAATTATCAAGAACGTAGGATGAGATATTGATTATTATGGCATAAATTCCTTGACGAAAAACAATTTATAGCTATGCTATTTTGCAAAATAAATTAAAATCGAACGTTAACTAGCGCAATTATCTTATTTACTCATTACGTTTGTCCAGCTAATTATTTTTAAAAGTGGAAGTTAAGGTATTGGCAATTAATTTAATTATTGGTTGGATTGTTTTAAAATAAATTACTTACATTGAAAAAGGTTTCAATTAATAAAATTACAATAATATGTTTATGTAACGCTACATTTTAATTGCAAATTTTCCTAAAAGGATGATGATTGTTCTGAATTTTAAATTTCTACGTCGAACATATTACATCTCAAATTGGACTTTTAAAATCTGCACGAAAAATTCATAAATGGATTATTTCAAATGCAAAGAGTCTAATTAAATAAAACAAACGTAAAACAATAATGAAATGAGGTTGAAAGAGTTTTTCTCTGCCGATGATGGTCATGGGCATAAAAAATGTAATTTAATTTAGATACAAAAGTTTTGCAATGTTATGAATATGGGGAAAATTATAATTTACAATTTATGCCAAAGGCTTTAGTTCTTTGTTAAACTAAACTTTTCTCTTTGTGGCTTCATAGTAGAGTACTATCGAACAGCTACTGTAAAAGCCACAGATGCTTTTTCGTGACGAAAGCTGCTTGTAGAAACCACATATTCTGCGGTCATGGAAAAATCCCTTATTGGTGCCGGCAGAAGTGCTTCTTTGTAGTCGGATTTGCTCCTCTTTGCTGCCACCAAGTAGCAATCAGTTATTTAGATGTTTTGAACTACAATTCATCTTCTTGTTACTAAATTATGGAAACAAAATTATTATTGATTGAAACTCAATGATAACTATTAGGTCCCCCCAATTTAATTCCTCCATCTACTCTTCCATAAATTTCATAATTCTCGGTTGACATCAACAATATATCAATATAATAGAGCAAAACCAAATCGAAGTTCATCAAATTTTGTAGCTGTATACATATGAAGCGACGTGCTTTATCAAAATTGGGTATCTTTCGGAGTATTCGGTTTATGTGCCCATTTTTTTATATTTTATTTGCTAGATTAGTTCAATCGATCACATTCGCACGCCGTATTCGCACGTTTCATCCCAAAGTGTCTATTTCCAGAAGAAAACTATAAAGTTATCTGTTTTTGTAGGAAAACTATAGGAACCCATTTATAATAATCTGCAAGCGTGAAAAGGGGCATACAATTTTCTTATCGATTTTGACTGCAGAAATAACCGTATTAGTTACTCTAATGTAAGATAAAACTGCTTCGTACACTTCAAAAGAATCGATACCTACATCTTTTGTAGTAAACAAGCATTTAGAGATTAATTAATAACAAAGCAAAGCTGATGCCATGTAGTCTGAGACCTTTGTTTCATTATATTCGAGTTAAAAGGAAAATTGGCACGTCGGAATTTTAAAATTGAGCTAAAATGCACTGGTTTGCTTTCTCAAGCTGAGTTTCTCAACAAAAAGAATTGACAGACATTTAGAGATAGGATATATAGTTTTAGGGCATTATTCAATTGGATTTGTAGGTCAAAACGAAAATAAGAAAATACGAATATCCTTCAGCTAGACGATGCTTTGATCCTTTCCTCCATCAAAGATGTTTCATCAGGAAGACAGATCAATCAACGAAGTAATTAAGTTAGCTGTTTACAATATCAGGTAGAATAAATTTGTGCAGTTTTTTTGAACAAAAAATGTTTACGATTTCAAATGAATTATAAAAACTGGTTGCACTTTGGTAAAAATGTCTCAAATCTTACCATTGACCGTGTACTTTGTAACGTTGCAGATTTTGCAACATATTTGCAGTATAGTGTCTATGTTACTCTTTTTGAATGTTTAATTAAATTAAAATTATTAATTTGGGCTCTGAAAGCTATTTAGAATGCTTTATCTCGTTTTAAGCTATAATTTAATTTGAATATTCTATTTAAATTTTATTGTCAAGGCTTCAACTGCGTTACTATTTGCTTTATGTATTTGTCCTAATTAAAGAATTAAGGTGGCTATCACACAACTGCAAGCCTGGCAAGCATGCATGTACGATCATTTTGTACAAGCAGACTTTAGCTTAATAGGTTAGCCGAACAACTGCTGACTCTAAGGTACTCGGTCTAAAACTTTCATGTGACCGTCTCCGTGCTTCGGAGGGCACGTAAAGCCGGCGGTCCCCATGGGTTGATGATTAAAATGGCATTCTCCAATCTTGATTAAGCAACCGTAGGGTTTAAATGCTACAATCTTTCTCCGGGAGAAAGAGGCTGATCGTGAAAAGGCCGAAAAGAGAGAAAGCCTTTAGCGTATGTAGGAAAACTTTGGGCAAACGTTTTAATTGTAAAAGCCGGTTGATAATGGATTAAATTAGAATTATGCAAGTTTGGATAAGGAGCGCTTGCGCGAGTGAAATAGAACGTGTGTACCAAGGATGTGCCGGATTCTACAAATAAACGTGAGTCGTAGTGAGCTCTACAGGTGTCATCATATCTAGCGATCTGAAGAAGGTCAACCGAGAATTATTGGAAGAATTTGTTCGTCCATACCAAAATCAGTCTTATCTTTGGCGAATTAAATCATCAGCAGTTGTTAAGAAGATAAATGCCTTGAGGATAAGCCAAAAAGCAGCCAAAGCAAGAGCATCGTCGTCCAACCTAGACATTTTCCCAGCACAAACTGATGTTTATTCAAGCATACATATACATGCTCGTACATCAGTGGTTTATTTAGAGGGGGGCAAAGGGGAAATTACCCCCCCCCCCAAGGATCACTCAGATTGTGTTCCTGAAGCCTTCTCTGATAAAAATAATGTTTACCACGAGGTTTTAAAATTTAAATTTTTAAAAATTTTTTTAATTTTTTTTCGTTTCTTAGTTTTCGGATTTCGTTTGTGAAGGTTCATCGAGATTTCTGGAACTTGTCAGGCGTTTTACCACTGACGCGCACGAATGGATTAACGAGATTCTGAAAATATTTGATCTGACACCTCAAAACGCATTTTCTAAATAAGCCACTGTGTACGTGCATGCTGGTCAAGCTTGCAGCCACCTTTAGATATGCCAACTTATCTAGCTGCAAATTCAGAAGCTTCCCCCGAATATCATCGGTCATTGGCAAAAGTTGGCAAGTTCACCAAAAAGTTGGAAAATTCACGAACAGTTGGCAAAATCATTAATTATCACAAATTGGCTTCAGCGCTGCTTCAACATAAACAGTCCCATTAAGCTTCAACGATTTGCTTTTCTCTGCTTCACTAGTATCGTCGCTTTAAGCTGTTATCTCAGCTCCAATATAATTGTACCCTCACAGTTTCTAACAAAAAAGTCCAAGGTAAAGAGAAGCCCTAAGGCTCTATAGGATGAGCTCGGATGCTAGCTCGCACTGTATAACCAGACCATTACATGTGATGTGCACATTCTTTTTTCGCAAATTTGTTGTTAAACTTTCTATATCAATAAAAATATCCATTTTGTTCACTGTAGTCAATTTATTTTGGAGGCTAATATTAATTTTGAGGGGGCTAAACCCCCCTGCCCCCTCTAGTTGCGCCTTTAGTTGGAAATCATTTTTACCACACGTTTGGTTTATCCAAGTTTACAAACAAAACTTTCTATACGTATAGATTAATTTAATATTTTGATTAAGTTCATGTAGTGATAATCCATCGGAGATTAAGAAGCAGATTACCCAACAGATGGATTCTCTAAACAGAATTGAGAAATTGGGATGATGATTCTTCAGAAGTAAAGGCTTAAATCGACATGCAACGAAGCAGGAGACCGCGGTTCAATGCTTGGTCGCGCCGACTACACTGATCTAAAGCCTAATTTTCACCTCTATAGGCTATGCATCTAGCAAGGTTAGCAACCTACTAGAATATAGGCGAAGTGCTCAAAAGATCATGAATGCCAAGTGTAAAATTTGGTACATCCCATGGTAGTAACAGGACGTAGTCTTAAATTAAGAGGAAGAAGAAGAATTCTTCAGAGATGAGAGATAAACCAAGTACTTTAACATCAACTTCATCTAATTCTTCAATACGTCGTGGTTTGAAAAAATTATTATCAAAACAATTTAAGTAATAATCATTAATATTATTTGTAAGTGAGTGCGCACGAAATAAGCAATTATGTTACTAGCGACAGCTCGTCAGAAGAGGCAAGAGAGGATTAGCCTTCTCTAAAATTCTGAATTTACAAAAAAGTATAAACCTTCGGTCTAGAATATACATGCCAGTAGTTTAGCCATCACTAGTTTTATTGGTAGTCTTGAGATTTCTCATCAACAGATTAACCCGGAGTTATACATAGACTGAAACCTCCGCATAAATATATGCCGCTATCGATTAAATGTTGTATTGAAAACACATCATCATGTTGTATATTTCGTACACCTGTAAATGGCATCGTCCGATTAAATTCTTTTATTAAAAATAAATTTGGAATTGAGTTACACTGAGAGGTAAATCATTGTGGCAGTATGGTGTACACTGAGTAGCAGTACTGGCAGTATTTGAAGTAAATGGCAGTATTGGATGTATCAGCAAGGATTAGGTAGAATTAAGCAGTAAAATACAGTAAACAGCACAATTGCCAGTTAGTGACAGTATTGAGCAGTATCGGGCAGTATTGTGCAGTAAGCAGTAGTAATAGGAAATATTATGTAGTATTCTAGTAGTAGGGATATATTCCTTTAAGTAATTACAAAATTATGAAATATACCAAAAATTCCAATACTTCTAATACTATCAATACCTCTTCTGATTGCTTACCACTGACTCTCACTACCAATACTGCTTAAGACTCCCACTTTACTGATTGATACTGTCTAACACTGCTATATCAGCAGTAAGTGTCAGTACCACGCAGTTAGTAGCAATAATAGGTAGTAAATAGCAGTTTTTTTTATTAAATAGGTACTGGCAAATGGCAGTACAGTGTACATACTCAAACCCACTGATTCACCCTTCGGGTTACACTTTTACACTATACTAACTTAGTCTCTTGAAATAAAAAGCGACGAACCGCCACTGCATGTTACCCGAAACGATCCTTGTGAATCACAGAAAAAAAATTGAAAAAATTTATTTCCGCACTACGTAGGTACTTGCAATGTTGTCAATTTGAACAAATATACTTAGAAATTTTAATGATATCATTTAATTGTAAATAAATGGATTTATTTAAACGTAAGACGATGTTGATGTGTTTTTTCCAATTAACCACGAAGCCTTGAAAATTTTATGGATTGTATACCTTGCATAACCAGTATACGAAAATTAAATGGGTTTATGGGGCAAGTTTGGTTACAAACTTTGATGGTATATAATTTAATCTTGTTGATGATTAAGTTATCGAGAAATGTCGTAAAATTGATCAAATAAAGTCGTATGTACTCTGTGTATACAAATAATCTACAAAGTGAGTCAGCAGGTGAAAATACCCAAATTGGCTTTGAAATGTATTATGTTTTTTGTTTAAAAATTGGATCAACAAAGCAAACTTGCCAGTTGATCCATGCCATCCCTAAAGTGGTTTCGTAAGTGAAATTCTACTTTCACGTGTATACAATAGATATAATGTAATAATTAAGATAACATACCTCCATAAATGAAGCGAATGCCAAAATTGTTTTGTTGGCCTAATCTAGGGGGTGGGTATCCCTTGGATCGATATTTAATAAACTTCATGATGATTCACACAAAAATTTTAACTAACTCGCATAGCAGCGCATGATCGTTCTCCAGAAGAACACACAAAACTACTACATTACGAAGAATTAACTATTCGTTATCACAATTTGTTAGTCACAATTAAGTTACACAACAAAAAGAAATTTTTATCAGCATATTTTTAAATCCAAGGAAATGAGCGGTTTGTTATCACGTTAGCACTAAAAGGAAAAAAATATTGTTAAATTAGAAAAAACATGCTGTGGTTGATGCACTGGGTTAGTAAAAAACTTAAATTTAAACTTTAATAATATTGCTCCTTTTATAATGTCAATATTTGAAATGACGGAGAACAGTAAACATAAAACCGAGCTACGGGTTCGTAAAGCTTCAAAAACTGCTTTCCACTTATGGCTTTTCCATGTGAAACTTTTGTTATTTTTCACGGTGGTCATAATTCAAAAACCACATTTTTATTGCTTATATAACATGCAAACCAGTTAGTTTAACATAAATTAGCGATATTAAATTAATTTTCAATGATTCATTACCAATAATTTAATTAGCCTACTCGTTTTTGGGCTTAAAACGGGACCGCAATTAATCTCTCCAATCTCACCATTTGGTTGCAGGTAATTAAATTTTTTTACAGTTTTAATCTAAAGAGTGCAAAAAATTTTTAATTTCGAACAACATTGCCAGATGAGAGCATTACACATTCCTAAAATTATTTCACATTTCAAGAGACGGATGAAGTCATGGAAGAGTCCTGTTAGCAGTTTCATTTTTAAGATTATCGAACTTTTGGAGTCGGCAAGAATTTAATCTCATTGTTATGGCAAAATAGCTTATATAAAGGTACCGCCATGCCGCAATTTTCATTTCAGAATTTTCGAGACTCCGATAAAAGCTCATCTCGAGAAACAGCGACTGCGCTTTTGCATTATAAATAAGATGAATCAAGTTTGATGTATTTGGAGACAGTTTCGATATGTCAAAACAAATAAAAGGGAAAACTTCCGCAATTCACGAAGAGAAAGGCAATTTCATTCGGGAAAATTAATTTTATCGCCCAACTTGATCAGCTATAAAATTACCCAATATTGGCCATTATCGTGGAGTTTTATTTTTAAAGGCAAAAAGAATAAGGATTGCGTTTCTCAAATAATTGTAAATGCCAGTTAAGAAGTATTTCTCCGATACACGCCAAAAACAAAGGATAAAATTCGTTTAGTCTGGCGTCGAACTAATTTTAGCGAGGTTTCAGGATGAAAAAACCATTAGAAAAGCAAGGAATCCCATCTCCTGTAAAGTTCCATATCAAACTTTTAAATTAATGACTGCACAATTTTCAAAAACAAACATTCACAAGTTCGTTTGGCAACTTAACCGTTTTTTGTTTGTTTGTTTTAAGTAGACTAATTAAAACAGAGGTTTTCAAACATTCGGTAATTCTATAAAACCAATTTTGTTCAACAAATTTTCAAGTTTGTGGCCAATAAACATCAACAGTTTTATTTTGTCCCCGCCTTTAAAATAAAACTTTAAATTTTTATTGGCCAAATTAATTAAAATTAATTTAAAGGCATTTGATGTTCTTCAAAGTGGTGACTAGAATTTTTTAGTTTGCATTTTATACTTTATGAACAAATTTTCCAACGGCATTAATTTCGCAATCTTGTCCAAGCACCAGAGAGCTTATAGCCCCTAGCAGCTCTCCGTTAAAATATAGTTAGAGATGGAAAAGCGGAAAAAATACGTCACATGCGATTTGTTTGAAAAATATCATCTAGTTAGAAATCAGAGTCAATTTTTATAAAAATAACCAACGATGCTTCCAAAGCGATTAGTTTCATATCGAGCGGAACTTCTATATTTAACAAATATTGCAGAGATTAGTTTACCTTTGCCAAATCAAAGCTCACTTGCTATGATTAATATTTTAACTTTACCTGTAGTTTATGAATTGTTGAGAGTTAAATTTAAATGATTTGCAATGAAAATCGCCAAGTACGATTGTTGTTTTGAAATTGTATTGACATTGTGACCTGATGATGGTTGAATAAATAATCAAAACCGGTAGACAAAACTACTGAAACCAGATACCCTACACCAAAAGAAACCATATACCGATGTTGGTATTTCAACAAAAACATCAATTGAATCCAAGATGGCGGGTTATTAGCAGCTGGTTGCTTAATTGAAGCCCAATACATTTTCAACGTTGTATTTTGTCAAATTAAGTATGTCAAGCTAAAAGCTTTATTGAGAAATTACTGCGGTGGTTTGCCATTGATAGAAAATTACAATTTTACATGTAACCACTTGCAGCTCTAAGTGTAATATGGACGGATCTAGGCCAAATTTATGCAGGAGTAAATGGGGCAAAACGTCAGCAAATTTTTACGGCAACAAATAAAATCTTTTATTTCTCTCCGCGGGGGGGGGAGGCAGTGATAACATATACCGGGGGTATAACACCACTATGTTATCATTGTAAATTGAATATTTTGAAGCCGCTGTTTATTTCATATAAAAATCGACTTTACAGCAAAACTTATTAAAGATTTTTTGTTGAAAATTTCATTACCTTCAATTTTGTTTATATGAATTTTTACTTCCTTGTAAAACAAGGAAGTATTGTGATACCGATTTTTTTCGATTTCCAGATTTTGACGGAAATATCCGTTTTGACCTTCCCTGAATCCATTTTGACTATTTTCGTTGTGACGTCTGTACGTACGTATGTACGGACGTCTGTATGTCGCATAACTCAAATACGGTAGGTCGTAGAAAGTTGAAATTTTGGATTTGAGACACTTATAGCATCTAGTTGTGCACCTCCTATTTTTGGTTGCGATTGTCCGTGCCAAAAGTTGTAATTAATGACGCGCATGAATAGATTAACGAGATTCCTGTCCAATTATTATAAAAATTACAAGGAAGTTATGTGGTGTCTACATCAGATTTTTTTATTTTGTTTCACCGTTTTTGACTGACAGCGACTAAAACAATACTCTGTAAAATGCCAAAAATATTGTCATCTACTCGTATATCTAGGAAACGGTGCGATAAAATAGAAAAATATATAGCTATAAAAGGTAAAGAATAAAATTTACAAGAAAAATGCTTATTTTGATTTTGTTTGTTTTTGGTGGATCACGGGAAGGAGGATATTCCGTTCTCCCTTTGTATCTATCCTTTAGTGTAATAAATTATTGCACCTATATTAGAAGATATTACTTATAGCAAGTAGACAAGAATAAATATTTAAAATTTCTTATTGTCTGGCTGTGAATGAAGTAGATTCTGATTCCAGTTGTAAAATTTTAAAAAATAAAAGTTTCTAAACTAATGCAAAGTTTAAAGTATTTTGAAATATCGTTAATACGTTCACGCGCGTCAGATGTAGACTAATAAGATAATGGTTTTTAACGGATTAGAAGGAATCCAAAACAAATTAAAAATCTATGAAGATAGAAGTAATTTACTTTGACGTCAAGTCGCTTAATTTAATAATCTTAAGTTTTCAAACTGCAAGAAGTTTTCGTGATCGAAAGCCGTTTAACTTTTTTTTTTTCAGTGCCAGTCCGCCCCTGAGGCTTAATCGCTCAGAGAACTGTTAAAGTTTTAGAATTTCTGCACTGAAAGTGTCACCGAGAACCACTAATTTTAGTTCATTACGTGGATCATTGAATGAATCACAAAGCAAAGCATGCCAGTCTAAATTAATATTACCTAGTAGCCATGAACTCGAAAATTTAAGCGAAAGGTTCAAACGCAAAGTTTTTTGAAAAATTTCTGCAAATTCTTTTAGTTTTGTTTTAAAAGTCAAAGCTAGAAAAGGATGTCGCATAAATTTGTAGTTGGGTGCTCAATAATCTAGAAAATTGTGCTATTTGCTAAATTGTGGAAATGCGGTTTTGCAACGTCGGTATTTCATTGGAATTTCCATAAAGTCGTTGCACGTTAGTTTACTATTTTGAATATTGTAATTCGTAATTGTTGAAATGGTTCTGGAATATGTTTGTCAATGAAATGCAAGGTACTTTGCGTCGTTACCAAAATAACCCAGATAAGATCGAAGCTCGTTGTAATTTAGCAGGCTTTCGGATGGAATCTTCCTGCAGTTATCATTTCAGTAAACACATTTTCATTATGCGTTGTCACGAGCCGAACAGACTTTGTAATGAGTTTCTTCTTCCTTTTTCAAGTGTGCGTGAGAACAGCAAACATCGATTTCCAGAATTCTTGTTTCTATAGTAACAGAAAACCACCACTTCCTCATTGTGTCCATAACGTTTATCTCATATGCCACTCACATTTCGACACAAATGCTGACAATGATAATGAGTACTACAATATCTGTTTATTTAAATGACAGGAATTATTCCATTCAAGCTCTCTATATTCTCGAAAAGAACATTCTTAACTCGTCAATCCAACATGACATTCAAATGTTATGGTCTGATACTAAAATTTAGACAATAAAGCTCTATTGGATTGACGATTCGAAAGCGATTGTTGGAAAAACTTTCGAAAGCTACACAAATCCCCGTAATGGGCTGAATCGCGGTTTGCTTCAACAAAACTATCCAAACTGTTTTCCAATGATTTTCGCCAAATAATACATATTAAGGCAAATTTACTAAATTGAGCGGATGGCTTAGAACGAATGCCGGCTAGCTAATCACAAAGCAGTAAATTACTTTATATCTGTTTTGCACCAATTTAAATTTTATTAATATGAGAACTTTTTGGGATATGCACCACATTGCATTGTGTTCTATATTTATGCAACATCACTGCATGACTCAGAATCACATAAATAATAAATGTAATTATGATTTTCACAGTCAACAATATTAGTTTGCATCGTTTTTCAATCACCGGCCTTGACTTTACGCCAATTGGCCAGAATTGTTATAAACATGCAACTTGGATGGGTGACCGCTTTGAGAAGCCCTTCTGGATGTTCAACAAAATAAAGGAAAAAGATCGATTCAGCAACTAGATTATATTCTCGTCTTTAATTAAGAACAGAAAATTAGTTTTAGCGACTGACCCAAAAAAGGTTTAATAGAGTAACTTTTATTGGTCTGACAGCAGCCAATTTAAAAGCAGTTTTCTTAAAGAAAAATTGCCACCTCATCAAATTTAATGTCTCGGCAATCAGATAATACAAAAATTATTGCAGCAACATCATTCGTTATGCCTGGAAGTTTTTCCTTGGTAGATAATATTTGCATTGGCAAACGGAAAGAACGTTTGGCCAGTTATGAGTGATGTGCATACAAGGCTGTAATTAATTTGCATAATAAAATCATATATCATTATCGAAGATTCCAAATCGTCCACCCACTAGCCGGTTTCGTCTTGAAATAAATCATAATTAGGAAGACTCCAAAGTCGAACTTAAGTCAATGTCACGAACATTTGAACGTAAAAATAATTGTATTGTAAAAAACACGATTAACTTGACGCCAGGTCTAATTTGAATATTTTCATTTTGAAACAATGAGCTTTGGAA
This sequence comes from Cantharis flavilabris, assembly GCA_949152465.1. NCBI lineage: Eukaryota > Metazoa > Arthropoda > Insecta > Coleoptera > Cantharidae > Cantharis > Cantharis flavilabris. The sequence goes on from OX424436.1 coordinate 47,626,703, forward strand.
AAAGATTCTGGAGCTCAAGAGATTTGCATATGGAAATACAATAAATGTCAAGGTATTTAGTCTGGCGCCAAGTTTCATACCAACTAACTGCTAGCATGAAAGATATGAACAGCTGTTGGAAGACATTAGCTACTAGAATATTGCTATAAAATACATCATATTAAGGCCCACGCAAATTCAATATAAAAGAGAATTCACGCTAAGGTGAACAAGAGCGTTTTATGAAAGGCAAAAAATAAAAACACCAAAAGAAGCCAATTTAAATTCCGCGCAGGAAATATGGGAGAAGCCCATCACACGCAGTCGAGGGTTCGCATCCCAAATTAGTATACCTACCGCTTTTGAATTTTATAATTTATTCAGTCCCATTTTTTCGTTACATCCTGTATAAATTATCATACTTAACAGTTAACAGCTAATATGGGTATCGTTGCTATCGAACGTTGTTTGAATGAGATTAAGTTGAATATCACATAAACGTTAACGCATGACGTGTTTTATTAAACGCCAAATAACGTGATGCGTTGTAAGAATAAGGTTAAAGGTTCTTATTAAGATAGTTACATCCTTTCATTAAAAGTTACTTGCCTCACATACCATCTCATCGTGTTTTTCCAACGCTCGAAACAATCATCATAATTTCATAATTTGCCTCAGTTTCATCTTTTATATAATAAAAAAAAGTAAATTACCTCACATTTGCAGTTCAATTTAAAAAAGTTTTGTAATAAGAAAAACACCTGAAAGTTTAAAAATTCCATATCTGGCCAATCAGAATCAACGGAATCCGATTGGTCGGTAAAACAATTATTGTAGAATTTAAGATAGCAAATTTAAATTTTGTTTTATTTCGTTCAAAAGCAGACAAACGAAAAGCTTTTGTGTATAAGTTCAAAAAACACTTCTTTAAAAGCTTCTGTCGCACATAATAAAACCGTTTTTGTGCGAGAACCAATCAATTTTATTAAAAAAAAGAAACAAGCTGGAAATCGTCTGAAATTTCTTTTTAGGCTTTCCTTTGCGTTATTTGCTGCAGTATTCAAAAATATGGTCGGAATAATTTTGCGATATGTCGCCATTTTAAAATTTATTAGAACCTCTGGAAGAAAGTTCAACAACCGCTGATTTTACAAGTCAAATTTTAAAATTGTCCAAAATAAAGGAGGAACGTAACGCTCGATATTGGTAAAAAGGTTATTTGTATGCAACAATGAATAATTGAAAAAATTATGTGAAGAAAGAAGAAAACGAAGACACAAAGGTTTCTTTGCTGCATAATTTATTCATATATAAAATTGTCACGTTAAATAAACACCTTCACATAATAAGGCATGCATTCCGCATAATACAACCTGATTACAATCTTTTCCTATCAATCTCATTCTAGTATTGCATTGTTCGATTGTATTTGGTCATCGTGATTGAAAACCCTACGGTATTCATCCATTTAAAGAACTTTTTTTCTTTAATTCGTGGCATATTTACTGTACACATAATTGATACTATTGAATTAAAAATTGAATTTTTATTAGCATAATAAAATTGCTCGGCCTTCACGTCGTTCTCGGGTCGTTAAATGCAAAATATGTATGTAGTCGTTAAAATTGTTGAATTCATATCATAAAGGCGTTAATGGGTGTAATTGATATGCTTTCAAAAATATAATCTTACCACGATCGTAAATTATTCCGAAAGAAATATTTCCAGATTTACACAAAATCTTACTGATTAATATAAGTTTTGCGAATCCTCTCCAAAATTGGAACATTTGCCTATCGGAAAAAAGACAGATAGCCAGGCTACGTGGTATCCTGTTATTTACAGGATTGAATTTTCGGAACCAGAGAAGAAGGATTACGTGAAGGAGAAGCGGAGGTTTAAAGAGTTCCTTACGAGATCTTATTAGCAGTCACAGTGACTTTAATAGCAATCAGTTACTACACTCTAGCATAATAATAGGAAATTTCGGAAATAATCCATTTTAAAAGTTAAATTTAGTCGGTGATTTGCTCATTCTGTTGTCGGTATGTGTGCCCGACGTAAATAGATGCAGTAGTGTGTTTTAGTGGCCAGTGTTGCCAGTGTTGCCAATGTGTGCATAATTCCTCAAAATGTGAAAATTTAAAAAAAAATTGACTTTAATTACTTTTAGGGGTACTAATAAACAAAAAAGGCGAAAAACAAGGAGATTTCAAAAGAAGGATAAATGCAGGTAATAGAGTCTATTATGCAAATAAAACCATGTTAAAAAGCAAGGAAATAACAAGAAGTACCAAAATCTACAAAACATTGGTTAGACCGGTGCGATGGTCACATATGCATCAGAAACAATGGGCAGATGAGGAAGAACGACTCAAAATTTTGGAACGCATAGTTTTGAAGAACATACTATGTAGATCCAAGAAAGGAATCTAAAAGAGCAAAGAGCAAAGGAATAATGAACGGCGAGAATATTAAATCGTAGCGGTTGAGATGGTTGGGCCACATCATGAGAGTAAGCGACTCAACGGCGATCAAGGCAATCACAATATGGAAACCCGGTGAGAGCAGACCTCGGGGAATCCCCAAGGATTAGACGGTGGGATCAAGTGATGAACGATCTTAGAGCAATGCAGATTAATGATTGGGCTGAAAAGACTGGATATAGACAAGGATGGAGAAATATTGTTATGGAAGCTGTGAACCACCTCAGGTTATGAACACCTAAAAGACCAAAGGAATGGATGAGAGTAGAACAAGAGAAGAAAAATAATAAACTAATTTTATCCACCCCATCAAACGGTTTTTGTAAAAGCTGATAATAATAAAATAAAATTTGAGTAAATTTAACGAAATTTTAAGAATTTTGACAACATTGTTGAGGAATATTCTACTAAAGTACTGCCAACACCGAACATACAGCATATTATTTAGTTTAAATTAGATTTCGTTAATTATTGCCGAATTTAATTTAAAATCAAATATCCGCATCATTTAAAATTTCTAATTTTTGAGTTGGGGCGGCTTCAGGAATGTTTTTAATGAGGGGGCGGCTCAAAAATACACCGCGGCTAACTAAATCTGCCATTTTCGAGTGAAATTTGTGTCCAAAAATACTTGTATACACATGGACACAATACAGCAACCGCTTTCAATTTTTGGCCCTTTTCACCCGCATGTTTAAATTATCTGTAAATGTTAATGTTTATATTCGTAATTTACGTCATAAACAATACCATAATTTTATTAGAAAATTAGAGATTTAGTAAGATGTGGAGGGACCCCCCTTCCGTGAGATTTACTCTATAATTTTTAGATAATTAAATTTATTTGATATGTTCAGGTACCTACATACTTTGCTTCATACCACTAAATATTCATGTATACTATTTTTTCCGTGAAATAAGAAGAGAAAAATGATACTATGTAAATTAGTAGAATTAATTTGCTACAGATGAATACATTCATGTTTCACAGTTTTTACAGTAAGTTTTTCAATCATTAATTTTTCTAAGATGTAAAAAATTGAACTTTTACGCTAAAATATAAAATATTGTCTGTTATAATAATGTATATTCTCTGAATTAAAAAATTGACGTGACATTAACATGTAATTTGATGAGATTCTCCCCCCCCCCATTTTGAGTTCACGTAATTAATGGACGTCCTCTAAGAGTTGTCACTTAGTATGCTAACCTAAATTAGCTACGAGAATTGAGGTTCTTAATTTGAAAAACCCAGCGGCGGCTTGCAATAGCTATAATCGGAGGACGTTAATTTAACGACATTTTAACGTTAAATTAACGTTTGTGTAGAAAACTTTCAATTCTAGTTCTTAATTAAGTCTATATTACATTAGGGTGTTCGTTATTTCACAAGTTGGTTTTTTCTTTACTGCTGACCCATGAATTTTTAGTTTTTGCCCCAAAAAAAAGTATCCAACCCAGAAAAACTGAATTTTGTTACAATTCCCACCTAATTAACATGGGATTTTTTGACTTTTTACATTAATTTTTTTTTCTCTGAAACAAATAAGGTTACATCAATGACCAATATACACTTTTATACAGAATTGAACGGTCTACAAAAAAGATCTCTTATGATATTTTGATCAATTCATTCCTCCGAAAGTTATTCAAGAAAACTATAATATCCTACATGAATTCCACTTCAATCTTGAATAACTTTCGGAGGAGTGAATTTATCGACAAATTTTAAGAGATCTTTTTTGTAGAGCATCCAATTCTCTATAAAAATATATATTGGTCATTGTTGTAACCTTATGTTTTTCAGAGAAAAAAAAATTAAATGCAAAAAGTCCAAAAATCCCATATTATTTAAATGGGAATTGTAACATGATTTCGGCACGGTTTAAATAGAAAATTAAGAGTTTTTTGGGTTGGATTTTTTGTTTTGTGGCAAAAACTATAAATTCATGGGGCAGCAGCAAAAAAAAACAACTTAGGAAAAAACGAACACCCAAATACAACATATTATGTATCGCACTACAGGAGACTTATCATTTATTCGTTCGTCTTTTGTTCTAAAAGGGTGATAGATTCCTATTTAAAGCCTTCCATTTTTGAAACCGGGGGTCTGGGGTTATGGGTTTGCAAGCATTATTACAAGTTGAGTGATTGATATTATTTGAGTATTGATTGAGTATTGACTGTATTCTATTGCCTTCCTCGTACCAACGGTTATTTGAAATATAAAATATAAAATCCCCTTTATAGTAAATAATATAAACCCCTTTCAGAGGGAAGTTCTGGTTACGCCAATGAGCATACGAATAAAATATGTTGCCTAAGATTTTTACTGATTTAATAAAAGTTATATCGGTTTATTATTAAAGCGATGTAAGTAGATAAAAATAACAATTATAAATGTAAGCAATTGAGATCAAATTCAAAAGTAGTTATGTGTTTAACATAAGCACGTTTAATATAAACATGCTGTAATACACAAAAATACCTACCAGAACATAACTATTTTATCTTATGCTAGATGCAATGTTTTTGATTGCAAGTGATTGCAAGTAATTTGTTTTTATACTTATTATTATTATTAAATCAACCCATAAACCCAGGTTCAAAAATATTCGAACATTAGTAGTTCAGGGCAGTCATGGCAGTCGCGCAGATAAAATAGTCTAAAGGTCGAGATGAGCAGTTGGACGAAAAATGAAGTCAAAAAGTTGAAAAGGACGACGAAAGTGGTAAAAATCTGTAAGGGTGGGGGGCCATGAAAAATGAAAAAATTTTTGCAATGGAACCCAACTGCTGGTCTAAAGGAAATTGGCAAACTGAGAAGAAAAAGCTAAATCGAATATTTATCTTCAGCCTGAAACTCGTTGAGACTGAAGTTAAATCTTCTTTGGATAACAACACAAAAGGAAGGAGGAAATTAAAATGTCGAAACAATTTTTTTTTTTAATTATTAGATGTGGTCCAACAGGAAATCTTCAGTTTGCTCAAGAACGAAGCAAAATTAATCGCTTTTGCTGAAGAACTGTTACAGTATCATACGTGAAAATCAAAGTTGCCTGTTACTCAAAAATTGAATTCGTGGCTAAAATCCAGACCGATGAACAGCAGCCTTTCATTCTCAATGATCTTCTGAAACAGCTGAAATAGTGATAGCATCATCGGTGGAACCTTTTAGCGGAACTCCGAGTATGGCTTTGATGGGAAAAATTCAAAGTTTAAAAGGCAGCACTGGATATTTTCCAAGTGGATGTACCGCTACCATAAATCCAAAATAAAAGCTAATAAATTTAATAAAAATACGTACTAACAATATTTTATGAGTTATCTTGAATTATTATCTTTACACTTGAATGTACGTTTGTATAAAATTAATGGAGCATGACCCTCCTGAAATGAATGGTAGGCAGAGATATATTCAATAGTTTGAATTTTCAAAGAGTTTGTTCGGGAAATATACTTTTGTCGCTTTAGAAATGCAGAGAAGGAAGTAGGAAGTGTATTTTGAGATTTTCCACATACCACATTTTACCAAAATCAAATCGCATTATCATTGCATGATATACCGGATTCACCGGTGGTGCAAATTATTTTTCAAATTTTTTGGGAAAACAAAAACAAAGGTAAAATTTGTTCCCAGACGAAATAAATATAGCATGGAGAATTGAAATATTGCCAATTTTATTTTGGATACACAGGCAAACAACAAAATTTTGAAAGTGTCACATGCAAGAACAAACTGAATAAATCACGAGTTCTCTCGTGTAACCGAATAAAAAGATTATAAATTACAAAATTCTGTGTAACTTGTAATTTTGTAACACGACGAGCTAAAATAGAAAACCAAAGTCTGCAATAATAACGTTGTTTAACTAAAACTGGGTAAAACCGACACGCCAATCTTGAGAGCGACCAATTTGCGAGGCAAAAATTAAAGTTCACCGCATGGTGGACACGTAGGGCAGTGCGGAAGATGTTTTGAATAAATGAGCTTTGCCTTGATGTTCCATATGCCGCGGAATTCACTTTCAAACCCATCGTAGCGATTTGTTTTGGACAATTAAGACTTTAAATTGGAAGCCGTTGTGGTCGTAACCACAAAGTTGCAGCTTGCAAAATAATAAAATTTAATTGTTCAGTCGTCAGTTTAAAAAATCAATTTCTGTACGTGATTATTGCGCATTAGCTTTGGAAGGGTATCTTGATCTATATAAAAGAAATTTGTTAACCCAGTGGAATTAACATTTTCAAAAGGTAGTGTACTGCTAACCTTTCCGGGTTACAATCTGACATTTAAAAACCAATAATTTGTTCAGAAACATATAGAACAAATTTAATTATTCGTAAATGAATCGAATAGGGAATTAACTTAACGAGGAGGAATGGAAATAGTTTTACTTGTTTATATAGCGAAAGTGTAAAGTTTTGTCCCATTTGGTCAGCAAGGGTAAAATTAACTTTATGTTATAGGTTGTTCCTTCAAAAATCCAACTTTTCTCGTTAATCCATTCGCGACCATCTTCGATGGGAGTAATTTTTTTTTGTTAAAATTACACATACACAAAATGAGAATTTATTTGCCAAATAATTTAAGTATACCTGTTATAAAGATTTCATTTTACAGTCACGATATATTCGTCAGTAATAAATCATAGAACCAAGGACATAGATTTACTATCAATTATTTTTAATTTCATTGTTTCTTGAGTCATAATAAAATTGATATATAAATTTCAAGACTGAAATATAAAATGGTTATTACTTATTAAATTATAATTAATTGTGTACGTTATTATTAGAGCAATAATCAGAGCGAAGAGTGTGACGCGTAGACAGATAGTATCGGTGTTTACGGTTGAGGAAAATATTTAGAAAAATGTGCATCGTCGTACTTCCATTTTCAAAATGTCGGATGTGGCTATCTCGTAGAGCCAATTAAAATATATCGATAAGTAAATAATTATAGGAAATGGTTTAATAAACATATTATTATTTTATTTAAAAAAGTTTTCTACGATAAAATCGATTCAGGTAACATCCGGTATACTGTTGTTAGTCAAAATTTAATTTGTTCTTTTTCCACTTTCTTTATCAACGACCAACCCACCAACAGGTATTTTTTGCGTTTAAACCATTTTGTAACTCGGAGAATCCAAGCAGGATCAGCTGCATATAGGGCTCACTAAGCTGCAGAAAAATGCAAAACACAATTGATTCATTAAAGCCTTCGTTGGAAGGAACGAAATTAACAAAAACGTTAATGAAATTTGAATTCATTGTTGGATAAAATCAAAATTAATTAGTTTTGTGGATATCTCTACAGAAACAAGTTTGTCGGAGCAGGAAATAACCAAAATGAACACTTAAAGCTTCGACCGAATATTCGATGTCGTGTTTGATAATAGCATTAAGGAGCCAAATGAAGCCGTTGACAAATTTTTATGTGCGAATTAAAGTCGTCTTACATCTAATTTGCAAGTGAATGGATGAAGGATGATGACAGCTATCCCGAATTATGGGCGTGGAACTGTGAAAATACCGGATGTCGATATTATTGGTTCCACGCTTTGATAAGTGATTTAATATACGAGTACTACCTATGATAATGATTAAAATAAAAGAGCCAAAAGGTAGAAAAGTTTCTTCGTCTATTTTTATAATACCGAACGTTGCTCGCAGAGGTTTCTTGTTTTATGCTTGAAGGAACCTTCCAAGCTTACACAATTTTAAAATAACTTAGTTATAGCTACTTTGAACTCTCAAAACTTGAAGGGGTTGCTGAGGTGGGTGGTTGATATGTGAAACATGTCCGTCTTTTTTCTATAAGTTTTTTTAAGATTCAGAACCGAACTTACAAGTTATGATCTAATCACGCCATTGCATTAAAGTTTGCTACTTTACTTCGTTGTTGTGGAAAAAAAGAATTTGAGAAATTTTGCTTGGTCCAAAATGAAATGCGAAACAAATCAGATTCGTATGTATGTGTGCTGTCGAAAGTGAAATTTATTACTTACTTAAATACAATTTTAGAAATGCTTGTATTTCTTGGTTTAGGTTTTCTAGACATGAAAGTTGCATTACAAAAGTTGACTTGCTGCTTTTAGGTCATGCGCCAGCAAATACTTAATAGTGCATCTAATAATGACCGACCTTGTATAACAAACAATTTTTAATAACGTGTCTATGTGTGTGGTCCAATTGAAAGTGTAAGAGCAAATTGTCGGTTTTAGCAATTTGAAAGAAAGTGAAATGAAACAATGCAAAATGTGAAATTTTTCGGTCGGAGCTAGAACATAAAAACCGACGTTGACATTCGGTATGATTGGCTGGGTATTTCAAATATTTTTGCAACACGAGCGTCAGATGTCACGGTTGAAATGAAACACAAAACGTATCCACTTTCAGTGACGGTTAATCGATACTATTTTTTTCAAGTATTCGTATGTCCCTAGTCGCCCGACAGTATAGGGCTATAACACCCCCCCCCCAACCTCCTGGCAAACTAATATTCAAAATTATCTTGAATTATCACGTTAATTTAACGTTCGTTACCACTTATTGAAAACTACATGCGCCGCCACTGGTAACTTCTGTTTGTATGCATTGGCATTTGAGATCAAACGGGTAATCAACGCCAAAAGATTTGGCACTGTGTAAACAGAAGTCGCTACATTTACTATTGCATTCCGATCGGTCTCAGCTCTGAATGCATAAATTAAACAATTAATTTTTTTTTCTCCACCTGGTATGCTATTACCTACATATGTGGCGTAGATGTATTAATAGCTACTTTTTTTATGATCACCAGTGGTGTTCACATCATTGGAGAAGAGCTTTTTAGCTGGGTATGGGACGAATATGTCGGTTTATTTTTATAAGTTTTTTGGTTTGCAAATTTTCAATTGCTTTTTCGTTTTATTAAAATTATTATGATGTTATTCGGGCAATTGAAAGATTAGCAAAATTGAAAAAAAAAAGGTCAAAATTATTAGTTAAAGACGTAAATTACAAAAATAAACATTAAATTTTAAGGACCAAGGAAAAAGTCAAAAACCCTAATGCAATTATGTTTTAAGTATTTTTGGGCATAAATTGCATTCGAAAACAGCGGATCTAGAAATATATGATATAATATGTTAACTTTTGTACTCCTAGAAGGCAACTGCGGCTGGCTCCACCCATTAAAACAAGTGCTGCAACCTATTATAAGTCGAGTACACGGACAGTCAACAGAATGTGCAAAACACCAAGTTTTATAGGTCGATAACCTTTCGGTTCCCTTAACGCATTACTTCCAATTTTCTTTTTAGGTTTTTGACTTAAAAAAGACATACATGGTTTTCCATGTAAGAGATTGATGATTAGAAAATATAAAAATAAAAAATCAAATGAAATCCAAATAATAAAAAATTTATCTAAATTTAATTTACATTTAAAAAAAATAAATCTAAGGTATTATTAAAAAAAAAAATTTCCTTTTATTAATAGAATGAATCTTGCACACGGAGTTAAGACAGAATTAAATTAGATCCCCCAAGGCGGGAATGTTTTTCTGCAGCTACCCATTCTTCGGGGTGGGGGGTGGGGGTCTTTTAAACTTTTAAGTACAAAAGGGGATTGTGAAACAAAAAGTTTGAGAAACACTGTTCTTTTTTTCTTCAGATTTCCTTGGATTTATTTTCACTTGTACACCAGATTTCATCGGTGCTTCGGCTCCGAGTCATGTGGCTCTTAGGTTGCATGTTATCTACTGAGTTTTTTTATTAGAATTTTTTTTAAAATTACATTTTTATAACAATACCAGAATTTGCAGTCGGTTTCAAGCCACTTTTGTCTCTTCTGCATTGTTTTTCTTTTTATGTAGTGTTTTTCTAAATTGAATATTGAAAGGGAAATGGAAGAGAAAAGGAAAAGTATATTATTATGTAACATCATACTTTGTTACAAATCTTATAGCAATACTAGTATAGTAAAATAATTATATACTAAAAACAATTTTCAGACTGAAGCATATATTCCATATCCCTGAGACACCCTCCCCCAAACGTTCGTCTTACTGCGACATTCAGGTGATAGATACTATATTTGTTTTGAAAAAGTGAAATATTCCTATTTAATAAAATTAAGCACAGATGATAACTACACTAACTATTGGTTTGAAACCGGGGGGTATGGGGGGTATGGAATACCCCCCAGTCAATGAGTAATTATTGTATTTAAAAGAAAAGTTCTTTACATTAGTTAAGGATGAAATAGATAACCCTCTATTTGATACCATGACACCACCGATCTGTTCTATTAGTTTACTACTAGCTGGAAAGCCCGTCCGCGGACGGGCAGCTAGACGGTGGATCTCTTTTGTAACGGTATATTATATTTTGTAACGGTGATTCCCGTTTTTCTATATTTTCCAAGTAACGCAAAAAGTTACTGCTAAACTTGATGTGCCGTGGTGCAATTAAAATTTTTTTTTGTAATATAAAAATAAAAAAGTTTCTTAAATTCTAATCTTTTCATTTTCCCTCACTTTTGCTCAAAAACAAAACATTTCCCAGTTTTTTCTGACGAAATTTGTATAATTATTTTGTATTCTGTAGGTATTCTAGAAGAGTGGGAATTTTATTATATGTACTGGAGGGTGTTCACCCCCAGACCCCTCGGTAGACACTTTCGACTATAATTTCGACAGTTAACTTTCAAAGTAACGCAAAAGTTGCTGCTAAACTCTGAGCAGTAAGGCACTTAAATAAATGTTTTTCCAAGCTTTAATATTCTCAATGCCGAAGGTTTAAATTTCCCTCTCATTTTTGCTTAAAAATTCAAATTTCCCGGATTTTCCTGGCGAAATTTGTAAAATTATAAATTCTCTATCTTCTCCAAGTATTCTAAAAGAGTGGAAATGCTGCGATATGTACTGGAGGGTGTTCCACACCCCCCAGACCCCCCGGTTTACAATTTTGACTTTATATTTTTATAATTAACTTTTAAAGTAACACAGAAAGTTGCTGCTAAACTCCGTGAGCAGAAAAGTAATTAAATAAATATTTTTTTCTAGCTTAAGGTTAAATTTCCGGTATTTTTGCTTAAAAATTCAAATTTCCCGTTTTGGATTAAAAATCGACCAACAGAGTGTGGTTTTCAACCAAAAAATTACACGTTGTAGCAGGAGCAGCGGCGTGCTGGGATTTTATAATTATATTTGGACGAGCGAAGAGGATATCAGTGAGAAAATCACGTGCGCCAGTGAAAAAAAAGATCTGGGAAAATTCGAGAAAAATTTTGAGAATGTTATATTATTTATAATATAATTATTTATTATTATTTATAAAAATAAATAGTAATATTTACTAATTTAACGGCAATTTGTTATTAATTACTTATTGATAATAAATATAATTAATAACTGATTAAATACATCATTAACATTTAATGATTTATTATATAAAATATTAACTCGAATTTAATGAAGTAAAATTTAAAAAGGAATTCTCATGCAGTTTTAAAAATTGTTTTCTGAAAGTTTGCGTTAAAAGAATGAGATTGGCGTTTTAAATTTTTTTGTGCCATTAATATTAAGCCCAAAATTTAATTTTTAAACACCCAGCTACGTCATTAGGAGGTTTTGCAAAACGTGACAACCCTGTAAACAAAATGAGTAAAATATATGTATCCCTATATTGTAGTAAGACAAAGACCAAAAAGCTTAGAAACTTGAAATTCTTAAAAATTTGTTGTAGTGTATAACATTCTTTTAAATTTAATTTCTTTATTTTTGTAGACAATAATTATTATAAGTTAATAATAAGTTAATATACGTAAGTTAATGATATTAACTAGTCAACAAAAATTTAAAAATTACAGAACATATGTTTGCGGCCTTATTGAAGTATAATCTGACGTTAAAAAGTATGCTATACACTACAACATTTTTTTTTTAATTTCAAGTTTCTAAGCTTTTTTGTCTTTGTCTTACCACAATTAATATACGGATATATGTCTTACTCATTTTATTGTCAGGGTTGTCACGTTTTGCAAAACCTCCTAGTGACGTAGCTGGGTTTTTAAAAATTCAATTTTGGGCTTAATTTTGAAAATAAATTGGGCTTAAAATTGTATTAGTAAACTTTATAGATTGATATTATTCAACAGGACTAATTTCAACTGTTGCAAATTCCTCATTTTGAATATTTTTTGAAAATATCAAAAACATTTCATTGAAAAAATGAAATAGAGACTGAAATTTTATGTTTTCGAGGAGCTGCATTTCATATTTTTAAAAATGAAATAAATAAAAAGGCTAATTTAAAAAAATAAATTTTTGAGACTTTTTAATTGCTTAAAATATTTATAAAATTTTATGCTGTTTTCCATAATTGCAAATAATAAAAAAAGCTGTTATCGTTATCGGTAATGCACATCTATGCCAAATTTCAAGGTTCTTGTTTAACTGAAGTGATTGAAAAATTGAATACAAAATTCTGTGACAAAATTCAAAGCAATTTTAATTTAAAAAAAATGATTAAAAAGTCTTTCCAGTATTTATCTCTTACCATTTGAGATCCCAATGCCAGACACACTGTATAAATGTACAACTTTCCTTGCATTAGTTACATAATATCTCACACTCTAAAAAACCGAATTACAAATTTGTTGCCATTAAGCAAATAGTTCGACATTATAAGAAAGTGCATCTTAAAAGTAGGCCATAAAAATTCACTTTTGCTCGACGACGTAGTACCCGAATGCTCAGCATTTCAGTTGTATATGCGGAACAAACGCATTAAAAACCCCGAAAATGTTAATTAAATAAATTCATTAAAACGCCATAACATAAAATTAATTATAAAATAATAAACTGGGATGCATTATGAACTGAAAGTGCTGGTAGACAACTAAGATGAATGGGGGAAATCCGAACGCTATTAAGAGTATGAATCACCCCAGCAGACTAGAGCCCTCTCGAATTAAGCGCCCTTGCAGTAGGTTATATAAGGGAACAATATTTTAAGAGCACGCAACTTTTCTATGCTAGTAGCTAGTACAACGAATATTTTATTCTACTACAGGCTCGTAAACTTGAAAAAGCCATTTGAAAACACGTTTATACAACGATCGGAACAAGATTTAATATTACACCAATTTCAGAATTTTTTTCAACATAAAAGTTGTAAAATTTGCTTTTCCAGATTTAGTAGAAGGTTCCAACTGAGGAAAAGAAATTTATTTTTTGGTTAATTAGTAGTGACTGAGTTAGCGCTATTTATTAATTATATTTTATTACTTTTTGTTATGAAAATTTCTCTCGGTGTGGATTCTGTGATAATTTGTTACGTTCGTTCCATATTAAAAATTATGATTAAAAGCTAACAAAAACTTGATGGAATTCCAATATTTAATAGCCAGATACTTTGTAATAATAAAAATATTTAGAATGTAAAAAACATACAATTTGTATTTTATCAATCCTGACCAATTTATTTCCGTAGCATAAATTGGACTATGTAACTGATGTTGTATTGGAAGCTCAATTTACGATCTTCGGTACACATTTGCGGTGAATTTTTTACATTTATTCAATATTTTAGTAGGTCATATAAAATTTTGTCATTCGGTTCAAAGAACCAACACGTTTGTGTTTTGTTCCCTAAAATGGAGAACAATACACCGGACGTACCAAACAATAATGCTGAATTATAAGTTCTTAAAATTAAAAATTAAAAACTACACTCAGAATTTAAATAATGGGAGCGATAATTTTGAAGCAGGATGCCAAAACGTTAAACTTAAAGCCAATTTACTTCTTTGTTTAAAATTTCCTTCAATATTTAAAAAGTTCCTGAAGAAAAAACTTAATGATATTAGTCGAAAGCTTTCCATTATATTAATGCAATATTATTTTTTATGACTGGGTAGTTGAATAAAAACAAGCGGCCCTATTTCAAGTTTCATCCAGAAATGCTCTAAATATTTTATGAGAATCTCTTGAAACTGCACTAGAAAAGGACAACTAACGACGGCTTAATCCCCCTGGTGATGTTATTGCAATCAATAATATATTTTTTGCGTTACCTAACCCTAGTCTAGTGCAATCTTCCACCTTGAAAATTGAATTATCATTAAATTTGTGTATTCGTCTGTGCCATCTCGTCGATTAGTAAAATCAAGCCAAAAATTTGCACAATAAACTTTTTCCTTTTCAACCCTCATTATGGGGTTGCGCTAATCCTTGCTTTTTGTAACAGCTTTAAAGTGTATCATCCGGATACTAACGGAACAAATTGGGTTTGGGAAAAATCGTCCGTTCTTTCCTTAATTAGCAAACACATAATTCAAGCGATTCAGATCTAAGATATAAATTAGAAATTCCTAAGTTATAATGTTCAATTTTGAAAATTCCGCTTTTTTTGGTACCGGTAAATTCAACTTGTCGCGCTATCTTAATTGCTCTAATTTAAAAATTTAGTATCCAACCTGTTTGACAACGATACAAATTTAGTAGCAAAACGATTTATCGCTTTTATATATGTTAATAAACAATTTATGTCGTTAAAAAAATGTTTGATTTTTATTTCATTGATAAATTATTTCGATCGAGAAACTTGTTATTTTAAAATATGCTGATTTATGTTTTGAATTATACGGATTAAAGGCGATATTTGTAAATTATGCAAATTGGGTTATACATAGTCACGTTCGTATGTTTTGTTTCAAACTTATTCAATATTGGTAATTTAGTCTAAAAAAAAGAAGATATTTAATAACATCTCAATTACGGATAAATCCACAAGACCTAATTATCATAAAAAAAACAAGGACTTAGAGGTTAACGTGGAATTTAAACCACGTAATTCACAGTGCATTATACACTAATAGAACCTACGAACCGGTGGCGAATTTAGAGGGGGGCAAAGGGGCAATTGACTCGGATTGTACCCCTAAAGCCCCCTCTGATAAAAATAATGTTTACCACGAAGTTTTAAAAGTTTAAAAAAGTTGTAAAATTATAAATCTCTTATCTTCTCCGAGTATTCTAAAAGAGTGGAAATCTTGCGATATGTACTGGAGGGTGTTCCACACCCCCCAGACCCCCCGGTTTACAATTTTGACTTTATATTTTTATAATTAACTTTCTAAGTAACACAGAAAGTTGCTGCTAAACTCCGTGAGCAGTAAGGTAATTAAATAAATATGCTTTCCAAGTTTTAATTTTTTCTAGACGAAGGTTAAACTTCCCTCATTTTTGCTTAAAAATTCAAATTTCCCGGTTTGGATTAATATTGGACAAATATTTTTGGTCCTAATCTTAGCTTAATATATTTTTTGGTTGGTAAAAAAATCGACCAACCAGAGTGTTGTTTTCCATCAAAAAATGAAACGTTGTAGCAGAAGCAACAGAAGCGTGCTGGGATTTTATGTATTACGATTAGTTACCACCGACGCGCATGAATGGATTAACGAGATTCCAAAAAACCCATCTTTAATCTGCCACTCAAAAGCATTTTCTAAGTACGCCACTGCTAAGAACATAATCTACCATTATTAAGCACAATGAATTCAGATTTTTAATTTTAAACTTAAGAAGAATTTGCAGCATTTTTTTGGGTAAATCTTTTTTTCAAATTTGTCACACGGAAAGGTTCCCTTTTAATTGAATTTTATTATTTTTAATTATCTTGATTCTAGATTGTCGTGTTCCAAAATCTTTAATTGGAATTTTAGTATTTAATTTGTCAAATTTGTATTTTTTGAAAATATTTTGTATTGTTTTATAATTTGTAAATATTTTTGAATTTTCTGGTTTTCCCGCCAACTAGTTGAGGTGGCAACAGCAAGGTGGGGAAACCAGGCCAAAAATGGCCGCCAGAAGTGGTTGAATGTAATTTTGAGATTTTGTTAAGGATATTTTTATTAATTATTCTTAATTAAAAATAAATCTTAAAAATTAAATTCAAAGTTAAATTTGATATAAAAACAAAATAATTGATTTGGATATAGGAAGAGAAATTAATTTTGTGATTTGGATTTAAGATTTTTGGACTCGGGAAAACACATCAATAATAAATAATAATGATAATAAACTATAATCATTGGTTTATTCTAGTTTTTCGATAATAATTCGAAAACACTAAAAGATATAACAAAAATGTTTAAAGCAAAAACAGTTATCGTTTTACGATGAACACTTTAGCCTTAATGATATTTTTGATATCCATCACCGTTTTCGAGTTATTACAGCAAACCCTGCTTGAATCGTATTCGAGACTATAAGGGTAAAACCGCATAATTTTGACTTTTGAATGATTTTCATAAAACATCGAATTGAGTTGAACAGTTGAACTTGATTTTCAAGGATTCGAAAACGCCAACTTTTACGTATTTTTCAAATTTGGCTTGCAGTCAAGTTTTTTACTTAGAAATTGAAAAGATCGCCTGTGGCGCTAGGACAGATAAATGACCACGAAAATGTAATTTGTTCATTTATTTTTGGTGTTTAGAAAATCGTATTTAAAGTAAACAACAAAAGAATTTTTGAAACTTTGAAAATCGCTTAAAACTGTAAGTATAAGCAAGGGAATCATTCCAGACTTAGTCCTGCGTTTTATTTTAAAAATAAAGTTTAAAACAAACTTGGGAGGCATTAGTTCCTCAAAAAGAAAGGTGACTTTCTCGTTTCTTTTTCAGCCCCTTTTTCACTCCCAAAACAAAAGAACAATTCTGGCACCCAAAGTTGGGTCAACATTATTTTTTCAAAAATTATTAGAAATTTTCCAGGACCAGAAATTATTTTTTTATAATTAAATTTTGTAACAATTGAGCAGAAAGAGACGCCGGAAGGCATAAGGGACACCAAAAATGCCTAAAATCTGGAGAAATCTGAAGGACACATTACGTCACGTTTGTTTTTGATTTTTTTCGGAAGGACAATGAGGGGTCGCTCTTCGAAAACCGGAGGTTTTACAACTATTTTGAATTTTTCAAAAAATAAATAAGAATTTTTAGGATTTTTGAAAAATGCAGCTTAAAATTTAAAAAATGGATATGAAATATATCAGAACGGAAGAGAGCAAGATAATATAAATTAAGTAATTAGAAGTAAGTAAGGCAATCGTTTGGGATTCAACAATGCTTAACAATTAATAATAATTGTGATTTATCAAAAATAAGAGCATTTGCTTGTTGTTATTATTATTAAAGAAAGAAACACTTAGCAAATTATGATGTTCATTCAGACATCACATCTACGACATCAATGTGAAGTTCCGTTTAATTTTTTTAGTGCATTAACAAACATGTTAACCGTTTTTTAAAAAACAAATTTGGTACAACAAATATGTAACTGTAAAATTTGATATTGACGGAGTATACATACCTATATATAAATTTTACGTTTTATTATTTGCAAACCGCTATATGTATTATATAATAGCAGCTTTATAAAAAAAGTAATATTTCAATTCTGATATTATTCAGTAACAGAGATCTGGCAATGAGTTTATTCACGTAATATGATAATAACGTTTTTTAAAAATAAATAAATAAAAATATTACAAATTGCAGTATTAGCCAGATATCAGCTTAACTTTTTGAATAAATAAGTACCTAACTGTTAATCGTAGTCGTAATTTAGGGTAAATTCACTAAGAATTTGTAAAATTTGCACTTGGCATCTTCTCGGTGTAAACCATCCAAATATTTTCCAACATCAAGAAAGTTGCTCCAGTTACGGGAAATCATGAAAAATTCATTTAACTGCACAATTCTAAATTATTTATGTACTTTTGCTATATTCTTAAATAAAACGTGCAAGAAATATTCCATTATTTTAATTCATTTACATGCAACGTGATTTCCATCGATAATTTTACGCCCCATAAATGAATTTATTTCTTGTCCCCATTTGAATGAAATTTTACCTCGCCGCTCCGACCCTGAACACAACAAAATTTAAATTTTTAAAAATTAAGGTAGAATTACGAATTACGAGGTCGTAACAGTTGAAAATTTAATAATTTATATTTTAATAAACATCAGCACACGTAAATCTACATTCTTTCAGCATTTTTAATTTCTATGCTTTTCTTTTCACATAAATATCCTAGTAGTGAATCCTCTGCCAGATTTCGACAACTTCTGCAAGTAAATAAAATGGACAACCGCACAGGGAGGGAAAATCCAAAAATTTTCGCGCTATTTCTCTTAGCTTATTGAGATGTTTATTGCCCATGTAACCAAAGAAAAGATTTATTTTTAGCGTTGATTTAGTCATTAGCAGTTTTACGAAAGAATTGCAATAAAAGAAATACACTGGTTGTTAATTTAGATGAACATCAGCTTTAAATAGCAATGTGAAAAAGGAAAAACGCCATTCTAAGTTAAAAATGTATCTATATCAATTTATTCAATTATTTGAATAAGCAGTACGCTCTGGGAGTCTGGTGGTTATGAAATACCCTTATGTCATTAAAAAATATCCTTTAATTAAAAGCTCTTCATTTGTTCTAATTGGAATTTTCTTGTATTTAACCCGATATACTAAATTAGGAATCTCGGACAGTATGACAACCAATTATATTATTTAAGTAATGGAATAAGAAATCAAATTGGCAATCAAATGCCCAAAAATGAACTGTTGATGAAATTCGTAGAATCCAAATTTGGTTCCTAATTATACTTCCCAATTTTCTCCACGATTATTATTCTTGTATTTGGTAACGCATTATTAAATATTTAATGTTTCCTAATTTGAAATATCCGTTAGGACTGGCACAAGTTTCTATTCTTTGGGGTATGGTGGTTTATTGTTCTGTTAATTCACAAAATAGCATCTTAACGAATATAAAAGCGTAGGAAACCGGATTATAAAGCCGGTATCGATATACTCATTTAAATTAGAAATATTGTGGGCAGAAAAAAAATTAAAACAAAAGAAAATTATCATGAGAGAAAGTATTAAATTTGAGGTGTTACAGTCCATGTTTTGATGGATTTTGCGATTAGTAGAAAGTTGTACCATGTCAATTCTAATATTAATTTAATCGAAATTGACCACCATAAATCATTAGTTTGTTTATATTTTGATAAAATTCCAATTCATTTTCGTTATCGTCGTCGTTCCGATTTGTTTATAAAACAGTGGCAAATAAAAACAAAAACCAAAAATTGCTTCAAAAGACTGGAACAAGATCCATGTGGACCATACGCCTTTCTTACGTTACGCCTCCGAATAAAATCAATTAACAATTTATTTATTCTTGGTATATTTTGCCTTAATTCAAGTTTAATTAAAAAAATAAATAAAAAACGATAAACAATCTCCAGTGCGTTTTTATCAATGCTTTTTATTATAAATACAAACACATCTTTATGTACGAAAAGTTAATAGATTAGAAAATAAATGTACTCTTCTTTTAATGAATTTAATCGTGACGTATTAATTAATTACGATTGTGAAACAAACGTCTTTCAGTCAAGTATTTCAATTAGAAAATTAATTAATAATCAACCTTCGACATTCTGTAATCCAATATTTTTTTGGATTTCTTCGGGGATTTACTCTTCTCAAAAATTTCTTGAATTCAACTTCGAATATTTATACCAAAAGGGCGTAAGTCAGGTGTTGCATTGCATTGCGCTAATATTTACATCGCAATTTTAAAAAAGAAAAAAACGACTTGGTCCCTTTTGCTATAGAAAACAAAATTAAAGGATTACGAACGCATCCGTTCATTAAGAACATATAAAAGCGATTAAACATAAAAGGCGAACAAAAAGTTGGATAATTTGAATTTAAGTGATTTATTATGTCTCGTTAGCGGACGCTAAAATTAAATATCAATTAAACATTTTTTTTGTATTTCGAATTTTTTACTATCGCAGTGCACCAAAATTCGGATAATTTATCAAATATTTACCGTTTCTTTATCCATGTAAAAATTTTCAAAAAAAGTATCCTTTCGAAAAACACTTTTAACACTCCGATTGTTACATTTGGTAAAGTTCGAACGACGCAACATTCATCACGCTCGCCGCAATTAGAACTGATGGTGTTTTGTAAGCCGGGAGAGAGACTGCAGTAGCTAGAGATGGGGTTCCTCAGCTTGTGCACATGCTCGTGCTCTCCGCTCGAAGTGAGGAGCGATAGATTGGATATTTTTCTTGTTTACTAGATAGGGGTTGTAACTTTGTGGGGATGATATACCTAATGTAACATATGAAAAAATGACAAGCATTGTTTGCGGTTCTTTTCGTTTTCCGATGGAAATTTCCAAAAGTTAAGGGAAAATTTACCTAATAAAAAAGTTAATATGAAATTAATCATTGGCGACAAAAAAAGAAACTCTGGATTTTCTAACATTAAGTATGTTTTTTATAGAACACAAAATTATTTACGAAATAAATTATAATCTATAAATGCGCATGGATTGGATTAACGATATTGAAAAATATTCAAGATATGAAATAAATATCATGGATAAGGACAGAGGTCTAAATATATATTTTTCGCAAATCACAGGTAGCACACGTAATTAAATTATATCTGCCCTTCAAAGTAAAAAATTTTAAGATTTACAGCAGTTATTTTGAACTTATAACTTTTTATAGGAAAAAATAGTTTACTTGTACAAGTAAGATTTTACAATTCTTTGTCGGACATAAATGTGTTAATACATTGTGGTGCAACCCGGAAGCGTTTAAAATTAAAATAAATTTTATCTCAACTTCCAGATTATTGTACGTATGTTGAGAATGAGACTTCTTCAATTTAAAGAAACAATAAAACCAATTCCAATTTAAATTACTTTTCATGAAATCATCAATACCAAAATGGGAACACAAATCGAAAGATAACTCGATCATATGCGGCGATATCAATTTTATTTTCTGTTGCCTTAACCAATTTAACTTAATAAAATTTTACCATAAATCTAATTATAACTTTTCAATCAATGTCAACTTTCCAATCCTTATCAAAATTAATTGTTCAAAAATAATCCAACTTATATCCAATCCAATGATTAAAAACATATAATCTAAATCCAGAGGCTATTTTTAACTGAGTTGGGTCCTAGGCTCTAGCAAATTTTCGGGCCCCATATATTCGAGTAAATTTTATTTAAGATTTTCTGTTCTCTCTTTTGGAATGCCCTCCAGTACATCAATTATTGATTGACTCAATAGAGCTTGATAATGGAATACAATTTTAACTCAATTACTGACGTAGTGGACGGCATACCGCCAGTACGCATGCCCCAGGTTTCAGAAACGGAAAGTTTGTTCGCATGTTTTTCGATTAATTTTATTAAAAAGAAATTTTTATTCTTTCAGAACCAAACACACTCACACGGGAGAGTCTGGGAAGTATAGCATACCCTAGTGCACTCGAAATTTGTTGGCGCAGTAAGTTGATTATGAAATACAACTTAACACAATTTATGATGTACTGGAGGGCATTCCATGCCCCCCAGACCCCCCGGTTTCAAAGCCGAAAGTTTTATGATGTACAAAACTTCAATAAAGTATTATTAGCCAAAACCGTTTCTCATTTTCAAAACCTGTTTTCGGGGTATGATATCTCCCCCCTCTTTCGGTGAAAACTTGCAATCAAGGCCTATTTTTTAACTAAGTTGGGCCCTAGGCTCTAGCAAATTTTCGGGCCCCTTATATTCAAGTGTAACTAATAGCATTAAAGGCCCTATTTTTGTTTTATCAGTACTTGATTTTTATTTTACGATTTTATGTTCTCTCTTTTCGGGCCCCTCTGGCCATTGGCTCTTAGGCACATGCCTAATACGCCTAATGGTAAAATAGGCTCTGACTAAATCAAATTAAAAGCGAAATTGCAACTAAAACCTGCGTCTCAACCTGCCATGAGGCCATCTTGGCAGCGAAAGACCTCGTTTCCCCCTAACCTCCCCGTAGCTGATTCAAATCCCCCCCACCCCGAGATATTAAAAAAAATTTTAGTGGAAAAAAAATTTTATTCACGCAAAAATTCCTGGAAAGGGAACCCCCAAAAAAAATTTTCTTTTTACGAGTGCCCCCCCCCCCCAAATGGAATCCTGGCTATGGGCATGATTCAAACTGAACCTCATAGCGGAAAAACAAGAAAATTTCGAATATATTTACAAAAAACCAAATAAAATTAAAAAATTTACAAATTAATTTTAAAAATCAAATGAGGATTTTGGAATACGACAATATAAACGCAAAGCTTGTTAGTATGTTTGTTCCATCAGAATCTCTCTAACAGAAAGCTTTTAAGTGAAATTTTATCTTGAAATTTCTTGCAGTTTTCTGTACAGTATATTATTCTACACGTTATTAACTCTACTCCACACATGCATAATTCAAAGTTTATAATTCAAAGTGTGTGCGGTACTGAGGATGGCTAATAAACACGAAACACGATTTCGATCGCTCATTCTTTAATCATGTAAAAGTTATCCGTTCTATTTTCCACCAGTTTTTACAATAATGAAACAAAAACGGGGCAAGTTCCGAAATTCGTGTCCCGTTCTTAATTTCTCGGGACAACGGAACACTAAGATAAAAACGGGACAGTCCCTTTAAAATTTTTGCAATTTAATAAAAGGTTTAAGTGGAAATTCAATGAGTGGTTTTATTAAATAAGAAGTTTCACCCTTTCAGAACAAAATACATCTATCGGTCGCGGAAGTCTGCACTCGAGGGATCTGGGATCTGGGGAAAACCCCAATGAGTACAACATCAGATGAGAACGTTAATTCAACGTCATTCGAATTAACGTCACGTCCCATTATAGCAACAACTAGGACTAAGAGACTAAACAGGATTAGGCCTAACCTAATCCTTTTTCCTCTTTTGAAACATTTTGTTTCCTCTTTGATTTCTTAATCTTTTGCTTCTCTCTATTCTTTCAGTAATATGTTATTTTTTGAGCTCTAGCTCTTGAGGTGTTACTTAACTTTATATAATGCGAATGCCAAAAAGAAAAGATTAGCGATTTACATTAAGCGAGCACCATCAAGCGGAAAAATATTAAATTAATCTAATACGTACAGTACAGTAGTTCACAGTTGGTATAGAAAGTTTTGTTTATAATCTAAACGTTTACATTATTTTGGTGTTCTATTTTGTGAATTATTATTTCGCCGAGATTTTACAATAAATTAATTCAGAATCAAACTCAAAACAATATCAACAACAGCAGATACGAAAACCAAAAACCATCGATTAGATTGTCAGTAATAAAAACATGAGCAAACGGTCATGGAAAACAGAAATGAAAGCAATCAATCAGAACCACAAAAGAAACCATTAGATGAATAATATTTGAATTACCTATACTTAGACTTTGTTGTGTTTTTGTAGTTTTTGCTTTGTTTCTTTAAACCTGTCAGCAATACACTAAGCGACTAATTAAGGACTCTTTAATTCGTGAGCGGAAAATGTTTGCAGAAAGATGGTCTTGTAGGATTTAAAAATAATAATTATGTACTTAGGGCTTACGAGGAGAATTTTTCAAGTGTAAATCTAGAATTGGAATAAGCTTTGGTAACTTGAAAGAGCATTAAAATTAAGCAAGCAGCTGTTTTTTGAAATACCGTTTCTTAAAAAATACTTCAGCTAGTTTATGCAATAAAAATCTAAAAGTAGTCTAGTTCTGGAAATATCTGGAAAAACATCTTTTTTTGCGGGAATCGAACCTGGGACCTTTCAATCCACTTGCAGACGCTTTACCATCTCATCAGTTGGAAGATTTTGGTATTGTTGTTGTATAAACTAGCTGAAGTATTGCAATTGAAAAACAAATGTTTGCTTAATTTTACTGCTCTTTCATTCTAGGGTTGCGTTTTTTCCTAAACTTAAGCGACAATTTCGACGAAAAATTCAGGCACGCACGTTGCCGAATTCATGCAACTTTTCGTGATAAAAATTTTAAGTAAATTACTTATGCAATTAGAGAGTTGTTACATAAAAAATAATTATTTACCTATAAGGTGATACATTAATGAAATATAGAGAAGGTTCATCCAAATTACGCCCACGTTTGAACCAACGCCAGACTCATTAGGAGTTATATATTTTAGAAAGTTAATTTGGCGCGTATTTAAAGAATAATCGAAAAAAATTAAAAGCTAAATTGCTGTTACATATTTTAATTGTTTATATTAGTAAAAGTTTAATAAAACTTGTATCTATCACATTTTTTAAGAAAGTAGAAAAGTGTCCACACCACAAGTTTGAAGACGGCCTTTTTATGGCACATTTTATGCTTTCTCTTATAATGTCACTCATGGTTCGACGTATCTGATACTAAAATATTAATTATTATAAAATTTTGTTATAAAAAAGTTGCTAAATGTATTTGTTAAATTTCTCCTGTAACCTTCATCCATAAAGCGACTTCATAGTAATTATCAACCATTAAAGATTTAAATTTAAATTGAAATATCAAAGAGATAATAATTATCAGATGTAATTTCTCTTTCACTTGAACTGCTGAAGCCAACCACAATTTTTTTATGTAGATTAAAAAAAAGGCAATCTTACGAGGATTTTCCTCATTGCACTGTTTTCGAGATAATGGCGCATATAAAAACTGAGTGCTCGATTGGCACAGACGAATTTTACTGATTACACCAATTTTTCAGATTTTTCGTTTTCAATTTTCCGGATGACAACAATTTAATTAATTTTAATAAAATATTTTAGAGGAAAAATTTATAGTCAATCCGATTAGCACAACAGAATTGTATAATAATTACCGGGAACGTCACCGTGTTATGAGTTTTTAGTGGTAATTTCTGACGACCACAACAATGCAAATATTCTAATGTAACATTTCCATCATGGTCGCTTAGGTATGTACACTTTATGTCAGGAAATAATGTGGTTTAATATGCTCTAGCTTTGAGTTTCATTTGTAGTAGGAATGTTGAAAATCGAACTATTGATCTTCAATATTTTTAATTAAATTCTGCACCACTTTAATCAGTCACAGAATATGCCATCCCAATTCAAAAAAAAATAAATAAAAAAATTATTTCTGTCGTTTAATCAAAACTCGAAAGGTCATTAAAGCCAAACATAGTAGTGGGTATATACGGTGCAATGCATGATCTTGTGCTGCACGCGACCAAGGCGGTGTTCTTATTTATTGGCGTTGAGCATAAAGCAGCCGCGTTGCTGTTTTAACGATATTGCTGTTTTAAAAACCGCAAAGTTTGACTCTTACGGTGTACTACGGGTTGCCTTCGTTATTACACTAATGGCTGACAAAAGTGCACGGTTTGAGTGAAGTAATGAAGGTACTTTTCAAAACATCTATGCTGTACGACACCTGAATCAGCTGGAACAAAATCTTTCCATCACTTATTGATTTGATAATATTTGGAATCAACTGCTATACTTTTCTTTTGTTAGCTGTTTTAACTTGATCAGTCGATAGCTAATGTTCACCTTTTTAATTAAAAAGTGTTTTAAGTGAGCTTCTATTTGCGTAAGAGACTGTTCTGCCAATTTAGCATTTAACTTTTTCATTTAAATTGCAGTTGGCATTTGGCGTTGATTAATAAAACTTTTTGACTAGGTATTTTGTTATTTTCGAGTAACTGGCATCAACACCCAAAATTTGATAGTACCTATCTTAAAATAAAGTTTAAAAAATTTTGTGATCGAATGGCTAAAATTAATTTCATAATAATTATTTTTATTGAAATTCATTCGGTTCAATGTCAAATTTTTATCAAAACAACATTTCGTAAAAATATAGCTATTATAGTACCAGTTACTGTTTACGACAAAGAATTTATAGGTCAAGAGCTCACATTTTTTTCCAAATTAAAATAAATTCTTTAATATATTTTTGGTTTTTGTGTGAAGCTGAGTGTGACTTTGCAAGTGTGGCTTTTGTAATGTTCATTATTTGGAGAGTTTGTTCACAAATTTTCCTCATTAAAATTTACTTAAAATTTTTTATTTTCAATTTACTATGGTAAAAATGAAAATGTTTTATTAAGTTGGTATAACTTGCTCTGGGGGGGACACACGTAATACTCCAATTGTGTTTTATAAAATCTTTGGCTATAGCTAATTAGCAAATCAATGAATTGCACAGAAGCAGCGCAAAATTTAGAACTGTGCTGTTTTTCCATGAATACTTTAGTTTGAAGATTTGCATTGAGACTCTTGTGGTAGCATCCATTTAACTTTCAGATTTATTTTTCGCGGTTTTTTATTGTTTGCAATCTCACGAGGCAAACATCCTTTCACCTATGTGCAGGTGTCAAACATTAGGATTATACCGTAACACTTCATTGAACTTAAATAGATACTTAATTTTTTTTAAACACTTTCAATAATCTCATATTGACTTTCAGCTTTATCAAATTTGATAAAGTGACTGCATTTTACTTCTTCTTTTTCTTAACTTAAGATTTAGTCCTGTTATTACCATTAATCTACACTGAAAAAAATGGTTTATCATATTGATAAAAAATTCATAGCATTCATGAACAAAATCATTGTATTTATGAATTTCTTCATGAATATGATGAATTTTGTTCATCGATGTAAAAATGATGAATTTTTCATCAATATGATAAACCATTTTTTCAGTGCACCAAGTTTCACTCCTGACATTCATAATTCTGTGAACAATTAAATTATAAAGCCCATGGATCAAATTTGAGCTTTAGATCACAGCAGTACATTGCAGCATGAGTAAATTTTAACATTAGAACTTTATTTACTGCACTGAAAAAAAATTTCAAGCAATTAACTTATTTATTAAACTTTCATAAATACAATGCACAAATTCGTTAAAACAATGAACACATTCATAACTATAAAGAACAATTCATAAACTTTCAATTTCATAAACAAAGCATAAATTCATTGAATTCATGAAATTTTCATTGAATTTTCATTGTATGCATGACACTTTTTGGTTCAGTCTGTTAAATATAAAAAATGATTGACATTATCTGGCGTCTGCGGAAAGTAATTGTTAGTAATAGTCCGAATGATGAAATAATATTCAAGAATTACTTAATGACTATTGTTGATATAACATAACTATCATCTTTTTCTTCTTTTGTTTTAGTAATCTTACATGGTGCCCAGCAAAACTGGCAATATTTTCGTGCGGAAAAATTTTGATTTTGAGTTTTCCAATTTTGACGTCCAACCACTTCGATAATGAGCTTCAGGTATTTTTCTGCTTTATACAGGGCATTAATTACAAAGTAGTACAACACGAAGGAGGTGATTCTACGACTTATTTTAAGAAAAAAAGTTCCTATTAACATGGGTCCGCAAACGCACCGTTTTTATCAATTATCTTTGAAAAAAAAAGTTTGTTCATTATTGAATCTTGTACGTTTCTGATCATAAAATGCCGTTTTTCTGGAAAACAGTGGCTCCTACAGCTTTTGACCAAGAGTATCTTTGTTATGTAAAAACCACTGACGCTTTGGAATTTGCGGTCAAAACGCCAATTTTTCGAGTGACGTAAAAGTTACGGGGGTGAACCCCTTACGCAACCCTACAATCTCCATCACTGGCGTATCTGAGAACATTGCTTTAGATCCTTAAAAGTAGCTATTGTTGATGTAAAAATCTGTACAAAAGCTGGAGCCTGTAGCCTTCACGGTTTATTTTTTCTACTTTTTCTATTTTCTATTTTTTCTATTTTTTCTACAAATCTCTGAGAAAGAAGCTTTTTATATTTAAAAAATGTCATTTTTTGAGTTTCTTAAAAGATTTTCTAAATTTCAAAAAAAAAAGTTTTTTAGTGGTTTTCGGACCACTTTTGATGAGTTGGCAACCTCAGATATTTATAAACAGTTTCTCTACATCTTGAGTTTCCTCATTTTTGCTTCGGTATAAAATATCCCCAACATTAACTACCAGTTACTTTTATATTTTGGTATGCGAATACAGAACAAATAGTGCACATACCTCCCAAACCCTCTAGTCTGTCTATAGGTACATTGAAGCTCAATCGATACTTGAAATTGAAATAATGATATATAAATACGTTAAATTTTAGGCGTTGAAACTAAAATAAAAGCGTTAGCGGAGTATAAAGCTAAACTTAAACTAACCATAATGAAGCTAGCTACTTCTATTCTTCTATATACTCCCAAGTGTGCAAAAACAAAATTACTTGTGCACTCAGCAATGGAAGCAAGTGTTTTCAATTTCTAAAGCTGTGAACATATTATGAGGTTCTTCAACGTTTCAGTATTTTGAATTTCAGTTGTAAAAGCACAAAGCAACGGATCTAAACCGGGGGGTTTGGGGGGTATGGAATACCCCCCATTGCACTTTCTCTTGTTATTCGCGAATTACTCAGTAGCCAATGCTGGAAGGAATTTTGTATCCTCTCATCCCCATTCCAATTTATAGGGAAGTCATGTCTGAAAATGCGATAGCTCCCGTGATAACCGCGCTTGCTTTCACTTATACCGGGTGTTTATTTTAAAACTTCCAGCAATTAATATCTCAAAAACCAAAAGTCAGAGGAAAAAATGTTTCGGACAAAAGTTGTATGATAGCGAGGGCAAAAAATATGGCATAATTGTTTTTTTTTAATTTGATTATAATCGAAATTTAATTTTTTAAAAGTTAGAAGGCTGTTATTGCATTTTGTGACAGTGTTTGTTTCGGTTGTCCTAAAGTTATAAGTTGAATAATAACAAAAGCAATAACAGCCTTCTAACTTTAAAAAAATTAAATTTCGATTATAAGCAGCAGAAGTTTATCAAAATGTTTTTATTTTGTTTCAATGCATTTTACCCGAAAAATCTCTGTCGAATAAAAACGGATTTTGAACAAAAGTTGTTTATTTATTCATGCAAAATATGAATCTGCCAAAAACAATATAAGGTGCTATTTAAAAAAATAAAGTTGACCTTCAAGTGACCTTGACAAGTTCAATAAATTTAAAAAACAATTATGCCATATTCTTTCTCCCTCGATATCACACAACTTTTGTCCGAATCATTTTTTCATCTGACTTTTGGTTTTTGAGATATTAATTGCTGGAAGTTTTAAAATGAACACCCGGTATAAAGATTAAGCTATCTCATACAAATATTTTGCGCACTGTTCAATGCGATAGGTAACTTTTGAAAATTTTTCCCAGAGGCATAAAACAAATTTTTTAAAGTACACAAATTATTTGCTTAAATTTCTAATGTATGGCCGACATGGGCCCATAACCTGTTATTAAATAATTGATTAATTCAATTAAATAAATTAAATAAATAAAAAATGGAATTTGTACAATTTTTGCTATTGTAAGGAAACCTTAGCTTAGACGTATAATAGAGAATCCCCTATAAATTCACATTTGGTCTTAAAGTTCTAAAAGCGATACGGAACAGTCATGGCGGGTTTCAGGTGGGTTAATTTTAGAAACAAAACATATGAGTGATGATTCTAATTTTGTGAGAGGGCAAATTAAAGCTGAAAATGAAGAATAAGATCCGTAGCGAAGTGCATAAATCTTAGGGCTTTAGATTTTTTGCAAATATCTGTTTCAGCATCTGTTTATAATTTAAGCTCTCAGAAATTATTATTCCGCATTGTTACGTTTCTTGCGCTTAAGCATATACATAAATTATAATACAATGTAAGAGCTAATGAAAACAGTTTATAGTACAACAAATTATGTATGTAAGTTGGTGTAGATGGCGATAAAAATTTACTATGAACTTTAAGTCATATAATTTTTATTAGCATAAGAAAATAAAATTTTTGTGCAATCTGATGATGCAGACTGTGTGCGAGCTAAGCCACTTTACGCTCTCCTAAATTGAAATAATTGTTTGTGTTTATTCACAATTACTACCAATTAAATCAACATTAAAGTTTGGAGTTATTCAATTTAATTGTATTTTTAGCCTTTGGCTGAAACAGGAAAATTTCCCCCAAAATGCAATCATAATTTTGGTATTGATCCTCATTGTTCCGATACATTGCACTCTATAAAGTGTATTAATCATCAAGAATATTGCAACCCCTCCTAAGTTTGTTTTCTCTATGCTTGAGCAAACATCATGAAATCTGTAGCTAAAACTTTGTTGACAAATAACATCCCCAAACAGTTTTAAAAAAGTAAGTTTACATTTTAGTATTCTTACCTCTCCTGTATAGTGCGCGTTTTTTGTATCTCCTGTGTAAACGTTGATCTAGAACGGGCGTCCCCGTGGAAAACTCCACAATTTTCATCATGCAGCACAATAGTAAAGCCAGCATCATATCTTTAACGATAGGAAATTACAGTCATTGTTTCTGAAAACAATATTTCGCACACAATTTCACATCGGCTAATTTTCATTTCAGTCCGTTTGAAAAAACCTTAAGTCCACTGCACTTTGGAAAATTTACCAGCGAGGGCAATTTAATAATCTTAATTTGCCCGTATATTAACTTATCTATCAAACGGTTCGTCCTGCTGCTAACAGGATATGACGTTGCTGTGTTATAAAATCTACTAACCGCACATCATATGCAACAAAGATGAACGAATACTATCAGTGTGGTTTCCTTCTATCATAAACATTTCAGAAGCCTAAACTTCACCAATTAAAGCTGACTGTTTACCATATGGTACGCCATATCACAAAATCACGTTTTGGTTCTGCTACGCGAAGCCAATAATAGACGATACAAAGGGATGCTTTTATCCTGCTTCGGGGGATTGTTTATATTAACAGGTCATGACAAATTGAATAGTGCATTCACGATCGACTCCGATCTAAAAACATTAATTAATTAAAACGATCCAATTCTACCAGGCTTGATGTGTATTTATGCCATGGACAAACTTCTTGACGTTAATTAAAGAACATGTGCAATAATTGAAAAATAATATTTTTAATGACAAAATCAATATTTTCTATTAACGAATAATGCTGCAATTGTAAGGATTCGGGACACCAACGTTACGGATGTATTACTATCTAAAAGTGAATATTTTGTTATGCTTAATCTATCTAAAAAATACGGTTTTGGAAGTTAAGAAGAAAATAATTGTGACCAAAAACAAAATGGCTGCTGGTGACGCCGGATCATTGCGCCAAAACAAACGCGTCACTGTTTAAATTTGCAGAACACCGGTTTTCCGGAAGGACTTTCAACCATTAAATTTTATCAACCCTTGTCGTTTTAATTCACCAATTATTAATTAACACAATTTTCTTATTGTTAAGCTTTAGCCGCTAACACTTTTACTAAGCGAGGGAAAGAGTTCGGCTTGTGCACACGGCTCTAAAATTGGAAAAAGTTCAATTTTCATCCTACGTTTCGGGCAATGTTTAGGCTGGCAATGTAATTAAGTATAACAAAGTTTGTCGTTGATTATACATTTCGAACTCAAAATAGCCGGATCTTAAAATAATTCTATGAACGTGTGCTCTAAGCGGGAGATATTTTAATTTCTTTAATGCCAAGCTTCAACCTCATTGGAGACTTATTTTTGATAGTAAACAAATCACGTTAATAACTTAAAATGCAAAGGTAAAACGGAAAGTTTACTCAAATATAACTTCAGATTTGTTTTTAGAAATAGTAGTTTTAGTCGTTTTTTCTCTAGCCGGTCGAGCCGAACGGAGCAGAAGAAAAATCTAAAATTTGAATTGGAATAATGCAACTATTTATATCCTACTGTTTAGGAACGCGGAAGAAAGAAGTTTCGAACGTAAAATTTTGCTCAGAGGTTTACTAAACCTTATAATCTTGAGAGTAACCCTCTCATTATTTTTACATTTTTAGTCATGCAGTGTCATTGCATTACTCATTACAACGGCGTTGCCAAAAAATTTTGGTCGTCTGGCAAGAAGTCTATCGTTAACTATCAAGCTAATTAACGAGAGGGAAGAGATACCGTAGTAACTTAATGAGTTAACTTTTGGTTGTAATGAAAAGAGAAAAATTTAATGTACTCGAAAAGAGGTTAATTATAAAGCAAGAAAATTAGTTACGTGAGCGGCTTCCTTTATATAATTCCTAGTAATATTGTTGTTTTAGTAAGGGTGTAACTAATAAAATTGGATATATATATAGAATATTTAAATTTTAGGTGGTAACTTATTTTTACTTAAAAAAATATGTAATAAATTAGGGAGGAATATTCAGGGGGACTGTAACCCGACGAATTTAAATTACTACCAGACATACACGCGAAGCTGTTAGATTGTTTATCAGAAATTAATGTAAACACACTTTAAACTGCAAAAACAGTCCAGCAATATTAATCACCAAAATCCTGTTTGTTTAAAATTTTTTTTTTAATATTTGGGAGTATGCAAGAATCAAACTCTATCTATCTATATTCTACGCGAAACTACCTGTTAACTAAAAATAAATTATGCACTAGAAGTTCGTTTGGCCCAGCGGAAGCCAGCTGTAATAATTAAGTGGTATTGGATTTCTCACTAAATCGCTAAAACCACCTCTGCTCTAGTTATTTAATGACCTAAGAGTAGTATGACTATAAATCTGGTATAATTTACAATTTTATTGTCAATATTTAGAAAAACAAATATTTAATAATTACGCTACGCTAAGTTACGCTACTTTATGTTTCGCTATCTCGATAACAAATTGCCTGACTAAGCATAAATAATTTTTTATTTTTTGAAGCTGTTTTGTTATTGCTATTATTGAATTATTTTCTTTCAAAAAAGGAGCAATAAATCCCAAATTATTTAAAATCCTTTCGTTTATAAACAATCGTTACGTAGAGATAAGCCTCGAGCAGGAGTTTTGTTCGCTCAGCTAAATGGCAAATGTTTGCAATAAGATAGTTTTAAATTTTATTTAAACATCGATTAGTTGTAGTAATTAAAACCTGAGATAAATAACATTTGAATTGAATTGAAATTGCTATCAAGTACCTACGTACTACCACGAATTCATTTATTTAGCTTTAATTAAAATGAAATAGTATTAAATTACAAAGTGTGATTATAATAAATTTAATTTTAAATATTTCCAATTGTTTAAACTAAAAAATATTGCATATTCTATGTCATGTTTTATAAAAAATGATGATATACGTTCAAGAGACTATAGTAGCCTCGCAAATTATAATCAATTATTTTTATTTAATTACTTAAAAAAAGTAATTTTTTTAATTTAACTTAGATAATTGCTTCCCGACCCACTCACTGATTTGACTCAGTGAATTTCAATTTCTAATACATCAATTTAATGATATCAGTTTGTTATAAAAAGGTCAACAGAAATACTATAACTGAATTTGGAAGCAACTGAAGATTGAATGTAGCGTTGGCCCTGTTTTGATTTTAAATTACAGGATAGATTTAAATATAACAACAAAAATTAAAAATACTTAATTCCACAAAAAGCAACTCTTTACATCTTCATCAGGCTAATTGTAAGATCAAACTGATAAAAGAAAATAAAAATATATAAATTGTTTTAGTATATAAAAAAAAGAAATAAATATTTTTAAGAATCCTCAATCAAGATATAGATTTAAATTTTTCATATTAGAAGAATAGTAACTGAAGTTACAATTTTTGACATAAAAATGGTAGATTCTCAAACGCGCGCGTTGTTAAATGTCACAATTAGTGTAATTAAAATTAAAGAGTTTAATTTAAATTTATTCTTTTAACAAAATAACTTTAACTAAAGTGTTGAAGTTTAAATACATGTAAATTTAAGCAAAATACAATTAAAATCATTTTAAGAAAAACAAATGAAAATTAAAGTTAAAGATAAAAATAAAAAAAAATTCATTTAATACAGGACCCCGGCAGGGGCTTTTAATTTTAATTATTTTCTGTTAGGCAAACAGTCAAATAATGAAGCATACCTAGACCTCGTAGTTGTAGTATTGAGGAATTTATTTTTTTCTGAAAGTTTGTATTAAAAGAATGAGATTGGTGTTTTTAATTTTGTTGTTCCATTAATATTAAGCTCAAGATGGATTTTTAAAAACCCAGTGACGTCACTAAGAGGTTTTGCAAAACGTGACAACCCTATAAACAACAGGAGTAAGATATATCCGTATAATCTGGTAAGACAACAAAATGTCCACATGAAATATTATAGATATAAGTAATATTGCTGCAAGGTGTTTTAATGGGCGAGCTATCCACAGTTGCCTTCTAGGAGTGCAACAGTAAATATTATAAATTTATTTTGACCAAATTCAATTTAAAAACAAAAATCTCGTTTTCTATTTAATGAATAGAGCCGGCGGTTCAAAATTTTGTTTTTTGAATGAGTGCGTGAACTCCACGTTCTTGTCTATTTAGATAGAAAAATAATGGAATGTTGCTGTTGTGCTGAAAGACCAGTATACACAATAAAATGCAAATAATTACAAAAACTGAAAGGTTTCGGTCATATGATCGCTGTCAAATCATACGATACTTCTTTCACAAAAACATATCCAAGGTTTTAACGCTAAACTGTAGTAGAGGCAACCTCCGCTTAATTTCTTTTAAGAAGAATGTTGACTTACCCCAATAATTATTATTATTATTAATTCACATTAGTCTATGAGAAAGGTAATTATTTTTTATATAAAAATTTGGATTTATAATCTGTATCAGGTTGTATTGCAGTAACTGGAGTACTTACGAACTCTACATGCTACCATGTGAGGGGAAAACATTAAAATAAAAATTAAAAACTTACCTATAAGAATAGGACAACGACAATTATCAGCCATGCTTTATTTCTGCAAAATAAAATGCATTGTTTTTATTATTTTCTCTAATTTAAGTTAAAATATAAAATTTTTTGTTAAAAAGGAATCGCATTTAAGTGTGAAACTGCTTTTTGAGAGCCAACAATCTCTTTCTCTCTCTCTACTTAGCCACCCTATCCATTGTCGGACAGGATCGTATAACATTGGATTTAGACCTCTTCCTTATAGAGAAAGGTTTGAACATTTAAATCTCAAGGTGCTGAAACTGGATTGGGGAATGCCTGTAATTCTGAAGCACGGAGACATTCATTGGAAGCAGTCGTCTCTTAGGTGGGTCTAATTGCCTATATGAGACCTGTCACAAGTTTGTGATAAGCCTGTTACAGGTACCTATGAAATTTAACCTGGTAGGTGGTTGCCAGGCTTAAAATATTACTTATATGTAACCGGGCAACCTAGAGTCAGCAGTTGTTCGGCTAACCACTACTCTTCGTTCTTCGGCAACAACGTGCAGGGTATCCCGTGACCGTAGAGAATCTTTGAGATAGTGATAAAAAACACTTTTTTAAGACAAATTTTCAAATAAAATTTTTTTCCAAATCCAAACCCTTGAGGGGTACCTCTCAATTTATGATTTCAAACGGCCATAGCTCCGATATTATTGATTTTTTGGGATTAATGCAATTGAACTTTTTTAAAGATCATTTGCTTATCTACAAATTAGGTTATAACTCCTTATGGTCTAGAATTAACGGATTCTGAGTTATAAATTAAATTAAAGGAAAAAATGTTAAAAAAAATTCAAGTTCTATTTTTTTACTTTTCTTTCGAACCCCGTATATATTAGCCTAAAATGTCCAAGGAAGGCTCTGGATACCTATAGGAATAGGAATTATTCAAATGCAGTAAAAAATTGAGTTCAGATACTTAACTTATACTATCAAACAAAGAGATGGCGCCGCTCGTCGCCGGCAGTAAAGTAAACAATTTTTTCACACAAAAGTGAATCAATTTATTAGAAGCAAATAATGTAAACTTTCCGTGGACAGTGAAGTTGCCTGGTAACTAAATTGTTACCAGTCCAGACATGCAGTAAATTTTACGGTACTTCTGGTAATTAAATTTAAATATTGATAATGAAAACGTACTTAGAAATAAATATTATAAGAAATTTTTCTTTAAACTGATTTGATAGTTTGCATTTAGCACGCAATGCATGCGTATAATCTTAATAAAATTTTGGCATGATAAGAATTTTTATTTAATTTTATATACCAAATAATCTAATATATTTAATTCTGATTTGGTGAGGTGGGGGTTAGCTCCGGTTTTTTATGCCATACTTGATTCCCCATCTCCACTGTACATCGTTACATTTTTTATACAGTCAGGATCGACTAGAGAGGCAGTCTTCAGGCAGTTCTAGATAAAATACTCCAATACAAAATTCCTCTATTCCCCTACTTAAATGTCGATTTTCTTATCTTAAAAGAATTTCCGTATGGTTCTCGACCATGTGACCAAACTTTTCTACTTTTTTTCCCACGAGGAATTATTTGGCATACAATTTTCTTGTTCTGCGGCTCGTTTTGTTTCTGCCATTTTAGAAATCCTATTAAAGCATACGCTGTAGATTTGCTCCTAATCTCTCTCTTATCGAAACCGCAATTATCACTTCGTTCTGGAGATTATTGAGAATGGTACTCAGCAGAATCGTTCTTTTCGAGCTCAACGGATTTCTTTCTGTCTCCTATTTCACCATAGTTCAATCCTTTTACCCTTAGAACATTCAAGTGATAACGACAATATGACGGAGTTGATAATTAATCCAATTTCAGATATCATCTTGGGTGATATTTTCCTGCTTCGGAAAGTCGGAAAAATCTTTTATTTAAACATCTGGACCAGCAATTTTCAAAATTTTAACCAAGGCAATTTTAAATTTTGCTGGAAATTTAGCAAAAAAATCAGGTATTTTGGTAATACTTACATTAATTATCCATCGTCCTTAAAAAGCAACATGTTGATTTGAACCTAAAAGCAAATAATAATAGTTAGATATTTGGGATTACATGAATGTACTCCTATATTTGCAGATATATCCAACCCCGTAATAAAATCACTTCCCCATGAAACCACTTCGTTTCCTGATTTTAATTACCTAATTGAAGGGCAACAAAATTAGTGATTGAAGCTTCAAAACAAGCAAGTCTCAGTATATAATGAAGATGACCAAATGGAAATTAAGGAAATTAACCAATAAAATAATATATTTAAATAATGAATCGGATGTGTGATTATAGTAATTACTGCTATTTTCGAATCATAATTTTATTTTGTAACTACTTAAGGATATTATAGTACTATTGGATTTCTGACGTGGTGATTGCAATCACTTATAGTAAACGAAATTTGCTATAGTAGACTTACTTAAACTGTCAGACTTTTTGAAAGGAAACCCATTCATTAACACTAACAATTGCCTTTTTCACTTTTAAATGTTAGTCACAATAAAACTGTTACGAATAAAAACTGTCACTCAATAACAAACTAGAAAAATATAGCGCAATACAATATCGCATTTAGGGGTAGCACTGTTTTTGCGGGCGGGGTTGAATAGGGAAGAGTGGTTATTACCAGCAAAAAGAAAATCTTAGCGTCATCTGGTGTGAAAATGCAAAGGAAAACCAAGGTATTGATTTTCACATTCAGCGTTCTATTATTGATTATACGCAAAGCTATTAGGATATATTTTAAATCAATTTTCAAACGAAAGATTAATTTGTTTTCCAAATTTTATTAATTCGTAAAAAATAATGTAAACTAATTATTAGTTTGCAAATTTTTCAATTTATTTAGTTTTATTGATTCAGCAAATATCTGCTCGCACCATCGATAGGGCTTGCGCCCTATCCTGTTGGGGTTTCTGGTTATTTTTCAAAAAAGTCTTTATCTGAAGAAAAAGAAAAGTCCGTAGAGTTTACGTCATTGCCAGTAACATAGCAACTGTGACGTCATTCCTTGAATGACATTTGGCCAAATCAAACTTGAGGTTTTGCCATTATAATTTTACCTATTTCAGTCTTTCAATATTTTCTATATTTTTCCGAATTCCATTAAACTACAAAAGATTTAAATATTAATTTGGATTTGTGAGAATATTAGGAATTCTTATTCCTAATATAAATATCCTTTTCAGTTTTGTCCAACTTTGTCCAACGGAAAGGCCGAACAGGAGGATCAAAAGCCAAAATGACTGCTTCGTGGAGTTCTGAAGTACTTAATGCCCCAGTTGCAGATTTCCGGCTTTCCGAAGGTTTTAGAGAGTGAAAGTCTTTCACCCTATTTGGAAAGGTGAATCATTGCAGTACGTTTAATGAAGGGGGCAAACCAGGGTACCAACCCCAGGCGGTAATTCAAGAAGGCGCCAAATTCAAATGTTTTAAATCTTTAATCTTGAAACGATAAGTTTGGTTTTGCACTTTTTTTCCTGTAAATCTCTATTATGGCATACTTTTAGGACTAAACAATTTTTTATTAAATGTAAGTCCTATTTTTAACATTTTATTAATAAAAAATACAATTTACTTTATACTATTTAAATTATAAACTTTTTTGATTATCAATCCATTGTTCTACATCTGCTTTATTTTTGATAATCCAGTTAATATTTGCTTGTACCGTTTCTAGAGCTTGAGCTCTGGCCGCTTTTCCTGCTCCAGCATCCGGATATTTTTCGAAAAAGTCTTGCATCTAAAACGCAAATATTTTAAATTTGCAAAGAGTTTATTATTACTGTGACTTAAATCGTAAAATGAAATTTACCTCTTTCAGTCTTATCGTCGTGGTAAAACTGGAAGTGATTGCAGGTATTAATTTTCCAAGATTTCTATCATTCAATGTAAATCGCTTTACCAAATCTTCCCAATTTTCCCTAAAATTTAATTTATTTTACAATTTAACTAATTCTTGCTTAGTTGGTCCTACCTCACGTAATCCCATACAATGGATGTGCCAACGGAATTTTCCGAAACGTACTGCAACATGCTGAAGTAATCTTGTCCACGTATTACCTCTTCTGTTTCTCCTAATTCTATTAAACTGCAAAAGATATATAATATATAAACTTCAATTTATGCAAATGTTTTCTGGGTATTTACTGTTCTAGTAATTCTGGATTTTTAACTGCAGCTAAACCTCTCATCATATTAATTTTTTCGTTTGCATCGACTTCGCTCTTAAATGTCTCTAACATTTTTTCCCACTTTTTACTGTTTGCGTAAACCATTCCTAAAGAAATGATATTGATTTAGTTTTAATTTTCAGATTTTTTACTTAAAAAAACGTTAAGTTTTGGATTGTTAAGTTAAGTTAAGTTAAGTTAAGTTAAGTTAAGTTAAGTTAAGTTAGGGTTAAATTAGGAAAGTTAGACTTTATTTAAATTAAGTTAGGTTAGATCAGCGTTTCCTTATTAATGCAGGTAACTTTCTTGTTAGTGTATTGTTAGAAACAAACTTATTCGCAAAAACAGATGCAGAAGTATTATTACCGTATTTATAAACAATTGAACGTAAATCTTGGGTAACCTTTGTAGTTTTGTTATTTACCATCCACTCATCAAGACGTTCAGTAGCTTCTTTCAAGCAATCTTCATGTTCAATAGAACACAGAAGTCCTAAAATGGTAATACGTTTGCGTCTAAAATAAATGAAAGGTAAAATAATAATATAAATTTAAAATTTCGAGATGGTGATTTACTTGGTTAAATGTACTTCGTTGTCGACTTCATTCCAAGTCACCTTCTTGTATATTGGTGTTGCAATTTTTACAATGTGATTCTAAAAAATGTTGAAATAAATGGAATAATTTGAGTTATTCAATTACTAACCAAATAATTGAAATAATGCGAAGAGGTCAGATACTTATTAAGTTGAGTCAATTTACTGCTTGCTACACTCCAAGGAATGTACTCTTCTTCTTCTTCTAGATATGTAGTCATATCTAGAGGAATTTGGTAAGATAATTGGCCACTTTCCGCTATACTAAACGATTCTTCTAGTAAATGAGTTTTGTCGGAAACGCTAAGCTTATCAATTTTACTTGTTAAATTTACCCAATCGTGAACGGGGTAGTTTACGCGGTAATAACCAACTTGTCCAGGATTGAACTTAAACCAATCAATTCCTTTAGATTTCTCAATAGTCACTGAAATGAATCATAAATAGAACGACAATAAAAGAAAACGTTGGGATTTTTTCACTTACAACTCTTTTTTTGGCTATTAAACCATTCTAAAACTGGCTTATTTGATTTGGA
This sequence comes from Cantharis flavilabris, assembly GCA_949152465.1. NCBI lineage: Eukaryota > Metazoa > Arthropoda > Insecta > Coleoptera > Cantharidae > Cantharis > Cantharis flavilabris. The sequence goes on from OX424436.1 coordinate 47,667,164, forward strand.
TGAAATGTACGTTACTGGTATCGTCCACGAATAACTGAAAAGAAAATAGATGAAAATGCAATTTCGGTTTTAACGTCGGCTCAACATTTACTTGTTAGATAAATCTTCATTTACTTCTTCTTCTGAATTTTTCAAAAATCTCTTTTGCGTAAGTATATACTTTTTTTTCTTGCTATCTTCCGTAACTGTAAGGATTGGATATCCAGCTTGTTTTGTCCATGTACCGACAAATTCTGTTACATTTAATTTTCTGCTTACTAATAGTTGCAGTTGATCTAATAAATCTTGTGTGATGGCGTTATCAAACGCATGTTTCCTTAAATATTTTTGAACGGCTTCTTTAAATGTTTCTTCTGAAACTGCTTGCTCAAGCATTCTTAATATCGACGCGCCCTGTTATTAAAATAAATTTTTGTTTGAATATAGTTTACACTCAGAACAGATTCTCTACCTTGTTGTAGGTGATAGTGTCAAAAATTTCTGTTATTTCATCTGGAGTCGTGACAGTTTTAATGATGGGATGAGATGATGACAAAGAATCTATGGATAGAACTGGATGTAAGGTATCAATTAAAAACTGGTCCATCTAGAAAAAAAAAACTCAATTAACCAAGAGGCGGAGTGAATTTAGACTTTAAATACCATTTGCCATTCTCGATTAACGAAATCAACACCTTTGTATTGGATGTAACTTGCAAAGCCTTCGTTTAACCATAAATCGTTCCACCAACTCATTGTTACTAAAAAAAAGGGTTAGACGTGCAGACTAGAAAATCAGTGTGATGAACTAACCTAGATTTCCGAACCAACTGTGAGCTAACTCATGAGAAACGACAGTAGCAACTCGTTGCTTATTAATGGTAGAACTTATGTCTTTGTCGTACAAAAGTGCGGTTTCCCTAAAGGTCACTAATCCCCAGTGTTCCATAGCTCCAGAAACAAAATCAGGAATCGCTATTAAATCTGAAAAAAAGTTTATTGTGACATGATGAAGATTTTTAATTTGCATGTTTACCTAGTTTCGGTAAAGGATATTCATAATCGAAGTATTCCACAAAATACTTGAGAACTCCCTCGGCTATGTCTCCTGCAAATTCCGTTTTTTGAAGCTGTGCTGGTGTTGCATAGACTTTTAAATCAATAGGACCCTTTAGGGTAACTACTCTTCTATTGTCGAATTTAAAATCGCATACAATAAAACACGTTAAATAAGTTGACATTTTCACGCTTTTGTTAAAAGTGACCAAATCTCCATTATCGTCTGGTTGACTATTCTAGAATATCTCTTTAGTATCAATTTATTAAAGGAAATAGTGATCTTATGTACTTATAGATATCTCACAAATATTTAATAGGTAAATTATGTGGTACATCTATAAGTATATAAAATCAATGATTATTTTGTAGTACTTACCGCTTCTGGCATATTTGATAAAGCTATGTAGGTGGCATCATCTTTGGGTTTCAAAATGTGAACAGTGTAGGTTGCCTTGAAACCAGGTTCATCAAAACAAGGAAAGGCTTGTCTAGCATAAGTTGGTTCAAATTTTGAAGTAGCTATATCTCTGTAAACAAAAAATACAATAAAATTGGTATGGTGAAGCATTTTTAATTCATAGGCAAAAAGTAGTGTTAAATTAAAAAATATATAAGAATAATACAATAGGTACGTAGAAAATCTAAAATTCAAAAAATTGTAAAATTTGTGTTTTTTTAAATTTTTTGAATTTTAGATTTTCTACGTATTGTATTATTCTTATATTTTTTTAAATTTAACCATAAATACTTAGTACATTCCACAAATTTGCTTTAAATTTTTATTTTGAGTTCAATTTAAAAGTCCACAGAAATTAGTCAAAAAATATGCCTTGATACGGAATAATTATATCCTACAGTTTTTGCGCGTTTTCATATATATTATGGTGTCCCGAATAACGTTGCAAAAGTCCGAAGGGGAGGGAGCTCCGCCAAACATGTGGCAACAATGTAAAGGTGCTGTAAAGAGGTTTTTGACGATTTTCTCGGTTCCTATCAGTTTTACGAACAAAATACCTTTATTCAAAAAAAAAACGATAATTCTATACAAGAAAGGTTTTATAAAATTTTTCAGTCCGAGCAATACTTTTCATGATAAACCTCGCTGAAAAATATGAAGTATAAATTTTTTTTTATTTTCTCAGATTAAAACGTAAAATATAATGAAAAAATCGGTAATAAAAAATATTAATTTAAAGTTTGAATACATGTGGATGGATGTCGGAACGTTAAAACTATATAAAGGCCGCCGTGCCGTACTCCAAAAGAGATGTTGGATTAAACATCTGTTCTTTCCCTCATTGTTTTTCCATGAAGAGTAGGCCCATCGGATTTTGTCGGTTGAGGACATATACTTGCCTTGGGATTGGGGATGGCTGTCAAAAGACGACATTTTGTGAGCAAAAACAACATTCCAACTTCCCGTACCTATAATTGTCCTTTAAACATGATTTTTAGCAATTGCGCAAAAGGTTGTGGACCATTTGTGCACTTGTCGAAGATTAGGACTACATTGCTCATCAGTTTGCGGTAAATGCCATGGCCAATCTTGCTCAAATGCTGAACCAATCAAAGATGATTCATCACAACAAAAAACTACAAACAACGCAGAACCTGAAATATCTGATAATATAAACCCATAAACCCTTCAGATTCTTCTTCCTTCAATAAATAATATTAAACCATAAATTTAAAAACAAAATTATTTTTTTCTTATATTTTACGTTTAAAAAAAATTTTTATACGTATTTTTTCAGCGGGGTTTATCATGAAAAGTATTGCTCGGACTGAAAAATTTTATAGAACTTTTTTTGTGTAGAATTATCGTGTCTTTCTTTTTGAATAGAAATATTTTTGTTCGTAAAACTGATAGGAACCGAGAAAATCGTCAAAAACCGTTTTAGAGCACCTTTACATTGTTTGGCGGAGCTCCCCCCCCCCTTCGAACTTTTGAGACGTTATTCGAGACACCATAATATATATGAAAACGCGAAAAAACTGTAGGATATAAATATTCCGTATCAAAATCCTAAATGCGTAGTGTTTCGTTTATTTATTTTACGACTGCCTAGTAGGAGTGCAGATTCACAAGTAAGAGACCTGAAGCACAACAGGAGTATTGTGAAACCAAAAAATGAGTAGTTTTTGCATCTTTTATGTAAATTTTACAATGCGAGTTCAATAATCTTGGAATCTATTGACTCTGCTCGCCAAAATCTTTGAGTGCAACATCATCAAAGTACTTGAACTGTGGAATTCTGTTGATTATTTACTTCGCTTTTCAATAAAATAGTTTCTGTACTTTTGTTATTTTTATCTTCGCTTACTAAATTCCGATTATAGACAAAGGCAATGAGTCATATTCGAAGTAAATTTGTTATCGATACGTTATCATACTTACACCTGCTTGGAAATATTTAAATATACAAATAATAATTTTTTACTATTAAGAAAAGAACATAACAGAACATAGTCTTAAACTATGTAGAAGAAGAAGAAGAAGAAGAAGAAGAAGAAGAAGATTTTTGTTTTTTTTATCTTGTGATTATTACACGAAACGTTTTCCAAAAAATGTGAAGAAGTATGTTTTTGAAAATCAATTCTATTTCACAAGAAACCGAAAAGAACGAACAAATCAAAGAAATACATTCGTAAAATTATCAAAATTCAATTTTATCGAAAATCATAAAAAGAAAGTTTGGTTGAAAGCACTTTATTTTTGAATATAAATATCTACCTACATTATTTTTAGAAAAAAAGATTGTGTAAGTGCACTCTCGAATAAACAATCAAATGAATGAAAATCGATAAGCGCGATAAAAAGTGTGATTGATAATTTAATTTTTCTGAAAACTTGAAAAAAATGTCATTCAGTTTCAAATATAAATTTTTTTATGTTTTTACTGTGCAGGACTCGAAATTCCGGCAATTTCCATGCACTTCCAGTGATTTCCAAAGAATTCCTTCCAAACCAGAGCGGATATAGAGACGAGTAACTACCTCCCCTTTATTTAATTTTATTAAAAGTTTAAAAAATATATAGTAGATGAGTTTTTTTATTTTTCAATCTTCTGTGATTCTCCACTTCACAAGATTTTTTAGAATTTTCTATTTCCTCTAGTTTTCTACATTTCCTAATTGTAAAATTAGTGACATTTTTATGGATTTTCTAAAATTTTCCGGGATTTCTTAAAATTTCCCGTTCTTTGTTTACTAATAGGTGAAAAACTGATGGAGTAATTGGCATATGGAAAACTAAAGGGAAATTTGAGGAAATCCAGAATATTATAGACCAACTTTTTTTAGCTTTTTCCATTTTCTGAGATTTTATTGGCTTTAAAATTTTCTAGAGTTTTCTGCATTTCTCTGGATTTCCTATTTACCAAATTTTTCTAGAGCACCCTAAAATTTTTTTGAAATTTCTATGGATTTCTTGAGATTTTCTGTATTTCTACAAATTTTCTAAAAATCTGTTTCTTGAGATGTCTTGGAATTTTTCAGAATTTCGTCAGATTTCCATTCACTAGTACACACAATTTTTCCGGCGATTTCCCCTTAGTTTTGTACTAACTGGAAAACCAAAGGAAAAATTGTGATATGCAAAAGTGAAAAGAAATTCAAGCAAATTTTAGGGAAATTCTATGAAATCTTATAGTAAAACTTAAAAATGCTATTTTCTTCCCAAGGAAATCTTGGGAAATTTAGGAAATCTTTAGAATAATGGTGCAGATTTTTTATTGTACCTATAAATTATTGTTGTCTCATAGTTAGGGGTTACCCTTTAATCACGCGAGGCTCTAACAGGGGCGGAGGGGGTTGGAATAAAATCAAGATTGATCACAATGGAGGGAGGGAATGTGGTGAGAATCACGTGTATATTTTCCTGCGACAACGTGAAATCCCGAGCAAGCAAATTTGTGTCCAAAAAGCACTGGACCTTGTGACACCGCTTCCACCGCTTGTCGTCCCGCTGCTCGCGGCCTTCTGCTTCAACGTCCCTGCTTGAAGGAATTAAAAAAAAATACACGAGATGTTGGGAAAGGGGGGGGTAGCCTAAAAAATCATAATTTATCGTCAAAGAAGAAGGGGGGTCGAAAAATGCCCTGAAAACCTCACAAGATTAAAGGACGACCCCTTACCATTCAGTTATTTCATTTTTTCTACACCTTTTCCACCAGTAATTCAGAAATCGTCAAGTGTAATTCAGATTTGTCAGCTGATATTCAGAAATCGTTAAATGAAATTTAATTTTTTAATGAATGGACTTCATAAAAACGAAAAAAACAATATCTTAACTTTTTTTAAAAATTATTTATTCATATTATAAAAAAAATAAAAAATATAGCATTAATTATGTAACAACAATATGTTAATTCAAATTTCAGTAAATAGCTTAGCGGCCGATTCGCATATCGTCCATTTTACTGATTACTTATCTAGTTGTTTTCTATTTATTTTTATTGCAATAGCTTGCTTATAAACAATTACATTATTATACTCTTATGAAGGGATTAATAAAATTTGAATCTTTTAGATATATAAAACATAAACCACAGATTTTATGCTTTATGAATTACATTTGAAGTTTTTTGATTTTCATTTGACGTTTTCTGAATATCAGTTGACAAATCTGAATTATAACTGACAATTTCTGAATATCAACTGGCAAATCTGAATTACAGTTAACGATTTCTGAATATCAGTTGACAAATCTGAATTACAATAGACGTTTTCTGAATAGCAGTTGATCTTTTCTGAATTACAGTTTCAAAAGGTGTAGAAAGTAAACCTAATTTATTGTATATAAATGAAGATCAAGGGTTATACATAGGGAAGATTTTGGGATGAGAAACCGGACATACCCTTGTATTAGCAACTTTGGGTTTAAAATAAAATTTTTCTTTGTTCTTGACTTGGTTGTTATACCAAAGGGGGAGTTTTTAGTCTCTGGAGGCAAAATAGTGGGTGCATTTCTAACTAATTTAAAACAGAAGTAATATAGCTCTGATTATGATTTATTTCAAGTTACGAAGCTAAACAATTTAGGACGTTATGACGGGTCAGTGCGGTCTTTAAGCCGCACAACCTAGGCAATCAAGTTTTACACTACTCAAACACTATAGGAAGTCATAGCGGTCGTTGGTCGTCACCGTCTTGCCATCGACTCATTTCGTCATCGGAAATTTTAAATGTAATTTTTAACGTCAAAATAAAAATTCATTGTATTTTTTCAAGAGAAAATTATTTACATTGTTGCCCTCAGAAAAAGCTCATTTATCTTGTACAATCGAGAATGGAAATCTTTGTTGTTTTTTGTATTATATTTACTGCCGAAGTAAAACTTACATTTATTTCTTACATAAAATATCTTTTCAATCGAAAATTGTAATTTTAACTTCGCAGATTAATAATAGCAAAACGGCGACGGCGAAACGGCGACGACGAAACGGCCTATTTTCATATCAATTTGAGCAGAAAGCTTTAAGAAATAAACACCCGGGGTCTGTTTCATAATAATTACTAGACTAATAATTTACAAATTACATAAATTACAGGTAGCAATTTGTCTGAAAATAATTACTTAGTGTGTGGCTAGCCGACTGCGCAATTTTTCATATTCATTAAGGAAATTTGTTAGTTTTCAAGCATAGCAAAATATAAATGTGTAATGTTATGTATGCAACTTCGAATTATGAAACGGATTTCAGAATTTTCCACTTTCAATATCAATATATTTTTGAGTGAAATAATTGTTATTTTATTAATTTCTTTTAAAATATTTTAATTATTATCAATTGTTTTTCTTTTCTGATTATGCTTGCCTGGCAAGTGATTCTTTTTAAACTTTCATATTTTTACTTTTTTCATTTTTTTAATTTGGCTCAAGAATGTGTGAGCTTTTAAACTTACTGTAAAAATGTAATAGTTTACTGTAAGCATTTAAATTGAAATTTAAGTCAGTTTGTCCGAACATTCAGGAAGTTAATCTGTTGCAGTGACCGTTCTCCAAAACCAGAAAACTAAATCATCATTAAATTTTAAATGCTTTCATATTTATCATTATTATTATCCCCCCCCCCTACTTACTGAAAAAATGCAGCTGTAATACATAATAATGATCGCTCATAATAAAACAAAGAAAAAACACTTCATGCAGATAATTCAAAAATATATTTCCGCGATTTTTTATTTGGCGGAAAAAATTTCTATTTCAATAACACGTTTTTGTATAGGGAGAGTTGCATATTTATTTACCTTTCATTTTTGTTACTATCTACATAGCGACTTGTATATAATCCTTTGGTTTTGTTGACCATACTTCCGCTATAATTAATGTTCAAGTAATAAGTACCAGGCGATATTTCCTCGCCCAGCAAAATCGAAACGGTTTCGTCGATTTCATTTTCTTCAACATTTTGTACTTCAATTACTTTCAAATCGTGAGCCGATAGCAAATTAACTTCGTTGATATTTAAATGTTTGCTATGAACGGTGACATTCCTTTTTGTTCTACTTATTTCGATGGAAATATTTACGTTTCCATCAAACTGACCGTTTCGAATATTGGGCATTAGAGTTAAGTCGTAATGAAGTGGTACAGTGTCGCTTGGTAAGCGTCCGAGGAAGCTCTTTTGGGCAAGGATCTTTTCATTTCGGACCGATACGCTATCATTTTTATACAAATGTCTTCCAATTAGCACTAGTGCCGCTAATAAACAAACACACACGATAACTAAAAATATACAACAACTTAGTAACACTGGATAGCAATTAAAGTTTTTTTTTGGTTTTTGAGGTGGTGCCAAATTCCGCCTATGAAATCGCGCACTACCCGACACGGTCATAACTGGATTTAAAATTGCCAATTTATCGGTTAACACTAAATAATATTTTGTTCATATTTGATTTGAACGAACATTTCACTACATGGGACACGAAGGTAGGGATTTGTCTCGAACGATCATGCTTGCGGTGGACATTCTTACTTAAGTGAATTTACGCTTCGGAAACTTCAGTTGTTTCATTCTAAGTGTGTGAATCAGACGAATCTATGACCCCCTTGTAACCTTCAAGTTATACATAATAATGTTGTTTTATTCAATTCTAAGCACGTTTTCGGTTAATTTGCAAATTGTGATGTTCTAAACGAGTTATATTTTGACACCAATAAAAATTGCCTACTTCAATTCACTCCGTTAGAAGGTGTTTAAACTATTACAACTTCTATTGATTTATTAAATTTTCCACACTCAACGAATTCCCACCAAAAAATACCTGATTCCCTGATTCACCTAATGGAAGGAACAATAATATTGGTATTGCGCTTTTGGCCTGAGGCGCTAGTTAATTTTAGTTTAGTGGAGCTACATCAAATCGATATAATTTTAGTATTCGAAGGATATGCGTGATTTAAAATTAAGTCTTTGTTTACACCTCTCGAGTCAAATAAATTGGAATAAATTGAAAATACCATTCCATTTCCATTAAAGATTAGATTAACCTTTTCCCAAGTTTGAGAAAATAAAAATATTTAAAAAAAGAACAATAACAATGAAAGGATATAACACAAAATTCACGATTTTGTTATGTGGGAGTTAAACTGATGAACTTTACTTCTTGGTATTCATCGAATTTTTACCATTGACCCCAAACCCAAAGTACCTATTTATTACTGACAACTCGACGTTAACAGTTAGAATACGATAAATTCGTAGTAGTTTCTAAAATCCAATGGAATCTTGGTAAACCCATAATTAATTGGCGAATGAATCAAAATTTAGAAAAAATGCAAACTTTTATAGTTTTGACCGCTAGGTTCCCGGTTTGGTTCAAACCTTTTCCATACATTTTTTATTCAAGTGCATTTGCTACCGTAAATTTTGCTTATCAAGGATTAACACTGCACGTAATCAGTCTAATGACCTTAGTCTTGATGAGTCAGTGGAGTTCCGTATTAATTAACATAAAACTTTCAATTATTTGTAACTACACCATAAAAAAATCAATAATTAAATGTGGTTTCAGTACAGAAGTCACAATTTTTTGCACAGTTCAGAATTATAAAATCAATTAATTGCAAGCAAAAAAATTAACAGTTAGATTTCCATTTTACATCATAAACTGTTAGTCAAGGTTCAAATTGCCTTAGGAAATCAACAGCTAAATTAAATTTTAAAATCTAAAGAGATGCATAATTTACTGTGTAAGGTGTGTCTTGAAGACTCTAATCTATTATGTTCCAAAAATTTTCTATATTTTTTTAAATTTGTAATTTTTATTAAATATCTCCGAGCAACCAGCGCGCGTTTTCTTTAATTTTTATTGTTTCTGTGGTGTTGAACATTTGAAATTTCTATATCGGCTTTCTATTAGTTTCATATTTTGTGGTTGATTCACTTATTTATAATTAATTATTATGTAACAATTAAAAAATATATTGACTTTTGCTCAATAATTAGAAATGAAAGCTAAATTGGCCTATAGTTTGGTTTTGTAATTTTTAAAATAATATATATCTACTGAGTTGATGCGATTCGATATTATTTTATTTTGTTAAATAATTTTTAATAATAAATATTTATTATTAACTCTCAGGGTCAATAAAATGTATAACCTCAAGATTGCACGATTTGTTTACAAATTAATAGCTAACCTAAATGATCAGCGATTGTATTGATGCATAACAATCAAACGACAGACTCTGCAGGCATAGCATTGTCTGAAGATAGGCAACTTATTCTTCATTAAAACTCGGCATAAAGAAATCAAGACATTTCGCCGTCGCCATTTCGTCATCTTCACTTTATGAGATTTAAATTAATAAAAACTTTTTTAAAAACAGTTTAAAAACAAACTTTAAAAAAATTAAATTAAATTCATCCTAGCTTGTAAAATAGATGATGAAAGTAATTTTTTTTGTTTAGATATTAAACTTTGGACTAACAAATAAGTAGACGGCAACCAGATAAGACGATAAAAGTATTTAATATCTACGAAATCAATGTTGATTTTAAGTAATCGACCAGAGGCAGTAATAATGAAAGCAGTCCACTTTAATCAAACTAATCAATTATCGTCAGAGTCAGATCACTTTCTGTGATCGCAATTACTTTTAAAGCCAAGAGATGGTGAGCGGCAGTAAAGTACTTTAGTGCCTAGACGTTAAAGTTAAGTTCAATTAACTTCAATTAAATTTAACAATAAATATTTTATATTTACAGAAAAGTAACATGCTTTATTCAGAGCTAATGTCGGGATGGGGGGTTTCGGCGCGACCGTTTCGGCGTGACCGATTCGGCGCAGCCGGTTCGGCGCGAAGACAGTTCGGCGCGAAAACTGTTCGGCGCGAGAATAAAATACTTGAAAAAAAGAAGAAGAAAAATTTAATTTTAAAAATTTAAACATTAATAGGTTTTTTGAATCCATTTCCAAATCCAAAATTTGAATCCATCACATATATCATGTGATTTTGAATTAGCTTCAATTTCTGCATTCAAAAACGCGTTTCCAACAGCGGAAATGCATGGATGCTTTTTTCATTTGATAAAAAATATGAAGAAACAACTAAGCAACTTAAACTTAAGCAGGACTTACAATACAGATTCCAATTTCGCTCTGTATGCTAGAATGGTGGTATCTCTCGCATTTGTACCGACTGCTGATTTAGACGAAGCAATAGACACTTTAGCTGGAGTGTTGCCAGAAGAACTTCAACCTCTACTGCAATGGTTTGAGGATTATTATGTTGGGCGAATGAACCGTCGAGGGAATACTAGAAGGCCTGCAATTTTCCCCCCAGAGTTGTGGTCATTATATAATCGGGTATTAAATGACATGGACAAAACGAATAATCATGCCGAAGCGGCTCATCGACGCCTCCAAATGGAAATAGGTATGGACCATCCCATTTTATGGAAATTCATCGAAGCTTTGAAGAAAGTTCAAAGAGGACGTAAAATGTTTTATGAACACCTACTAGCAGGCCACGAACCACCAAAAAAATAAAAAAAAATATCAGGATGCGGATAAACGCATAAAAACCATAGTAAGCGATTATGCAAACCGAAATATAATCGACTATCTGGGAGGATTATCGTATAATTACGAAATGAATCCCTAACATTACATATTTTTTATACATGTATATTTTTTGTAATAAATTTATTATTTATATTATTTATCTATTAATGTTTAATGTAATGTAATGTTGAATGTTTTTTTCTTTTTTTTCAAATATTTTATTCTCGCGCCGAAAAATCTTTGCGCCGAATCGGCTCGCGCCAAACTAGTTTTGCGCCGAATTGGCTTGCGCCGAACCGGATCGCGCCGAACCGGATCGCGCCGAACCGTCTACGCGCCGAACTGTCTTCGCGCCGAACCGTCTTTGCGCCGAACTGTCTACGCGCCGAAACTGCGCCGAATCGGACGCGCCGAATCGGCTGCGCCAAAACGTCGTAGACCGAGCTAATGTACTTTTAGTGGCTTTTTTGTAACAATTGACTTGTTCATCAATTCTACGAAATCTTCACGAAAATTTTTCTTGAATTTCTCTTCACTTGCACATTAGATTTTCACAGCGATTCTCCCCTAGGTTGAAACTTTTGAGTTTCTAACTGCTTTTTCTATTCAAGGAATGGAATGACTCTTTAACTTTCTAGCAAGAAATTTTCAATTATCCAGTAATGAACATTAAAAACTGTTGAACAACATAAAATTGAATATTAATTTAATCTGTGAAAGGGGGTGGGCCGCAATTTTACATCTCAACATTCTCGAATTAACTTATTATGATATTTTAGCCTACTTATAGGAAGTAAGTAATCCGTGTTTACTATAAATAAAAAATGTGTGGCAATAAATTGTTGCTTACTATAAACAATTACTACTTACAGCTTAACCTGGAATCCAAACCACAGCATAATTAATTTGCAATCCCCTCTGCACTAAATCAATTATCTGCAGAAATAATCTTACTGTCAGATATCAGACTATGATCCCAGAAGTGATGAAAAGTCAAAAAGGGGGCTCATTTAAAAACAAAAGCAATGAAAACAGCAGAAAAAATAAATACAAATCCCTTACGTCTGCCAAGTTGAAATAAAAAACAAAACGTCGATGTGTAGAGTTTGACAGTAGAAAAAAATCGAAACGTTGAGTGACTTTAATACTACTTGATTGGCTTTAAAAATTTTTAAAGGTATTTTTACCGACATAATATACTACGGGTGAGTCATCGTTACATGCGTAAATTATTATGTTAAAAACTTATCAGAGTGACTACGTTATAGAAAGCAAAAAAAGGTTATATTATACGTATTACGATGAGCCGCACCGCTCGAACTCATTTGTTTGCTTAAGGCCGCAGAAACTTACTTTTTTGTAAGTATTTGTGATTTATCCTCTTTTTTGTGCAGAATAATTTTCACCGCTTTTTGTAACCTTAGGGAAAGTGCTCGATTGGTTTTATTATTTTCTTTATGTAATTTTGATTAATTAGAATTTATATTTTTCTATGCAAATACTACAAGAAAGTGTTGTGTTTTAATGGTATAAGTGTCAAATATTACAAAATCGAGCAAAAATTCACTAATAAGACCTGCAGTGTCCTAGCGATTAAGGAGATGGAATTGAAATCTATTGGGTTTGAATCCTGTTTGCAGCTTTTTTTTTTGTATAAAACAATAAACCATCTTATTATTTATAGCCTCGATTACAAAATATACAATCACAATAACAATTAACAATTTTTTTTTTCATATTTAGTGCGTGAACGCGAAATTTGTGATGTGTGGGAGTGTGATGTGATGTGATGTGGCTTATCAATTAATAATCGCGTATTATTGTTTTTTAATACTTGAGTTGAATACTTTGTGTTTCCAAATGTTTGTTTAAAAATTTTTTATTCAAAATCGTTAAAAAAATGTGCAAGTGTTCGAGTTGGTGAGTTATGAACGATGGAGAAGCTATTATGGTCAAGAGAAATAAGGCGAAAAGACTACAGTGTTAAAGGTAACTTGACAAAAACCCTTCTGATTTGAAATGATAACTAACAATGAATTTTATTTATTATTGCAGGTAAGGTCCACTTCGTGGGTTTAGCAGCAACTCAGGTTAGTAAGTCTTTCTCTCTAGTGATGTAGCCAGTGAATTATTTAAAATTGTGAAAAGGTGCATTTTTGTTTAAATGCACGAACTGTAGTTTGGTAAGAAAAGTTTTTTTTGCGTACTGAAGTAATAAATTACAGATAACTAATTTTTTTCTTCGTAGATTTTTATTGCTCAACAGTTGGTTCATTTGTCAAGGTTTTAAGTTAAGTTCAGATGAAGTCATCAATCAATCCGTCAATCAAGGCTTGATATAAATAAATCCCAAAAAAATGACAAAATTATAATTTTTAGGCCAACAAACAAAATTCATTGTATTGATGAAAACATAATAATTGAATTTATGGATTTGTTCATTAATACAATGAATTTGTTTTTTTTTGTATAGATCCAAAGAAAATATTAAAAATATTTCAAAAACAATATATTTAAATACAAAAATCAATAATAGTACCGACCTCAGCTAAGAAATTGAAAAAATGGAAATACCACTGACAGCAAGTAAGAGTAAACATTTGAATAAGTCCTATTGTGCATGTTTCTCATCACTTATACTTAATTTAGTTAAGTCTAGTTAAGATTTTCAGAAATATTTTACTATCTAGCATGATAAGAGGTTGTCTTTCATTATTGATTTTTAATATTCCGTTCAGAAAGAGCAGCGGACCGATTGCCATCCCCGTACCAGCCGCTACTGATTAGCAATTTTGTTGACTCTAGTACTTCAGTTCACACAAACTCAGATAATATTATTTATCTATGACGGCACTCAGACGATCAATATTTACCTATTGTCAATATTTTGTATTACTCCCATTGTACTTATGCACTTGAGCCATTCTTGCTGCGCGGTGTATAGTGGCGTAACCAGAAAAGATTGAAGCTTTAGTTTTCTATGGCCTAGTTTCCCTAGTTACGCTACTGTTTTTCATTAATAACCTCATCTCTCTCTTAAAGATATAAAAAGAAAACAATATATTTATAATGACAATATGTCAATGGTCGATCAAAACGGGAGTAAAAGTGACGCTTTAGTTCCTCAAAATGAAGATAAAGAAATAAAGGTGTTGACTTGGGGCTACGTATAAGTAAAATTTTTAGGCTCACTTTTCTGAAACTTTGGTGGAATTTACTAATTAAACTTGAACCGTTGAAGTGGTTCTAAAGTTTAAAGATCAAAGTTATCAAATTATTTTCAGAATAAAGACCTGAAATTTTTCCACTCGGTCTCGCTTATCACAAGCTAAATAGGAAAAGTAATCTGTCGAACTATATTCATTTAAAGCAAATAATAAAATTAAACTCACCGGTGTTCTTCATCTTGGTTTAGGTATGTACTTTTATAGAGACCAACAATTCCATCTGTCATGTTACCAGAGTATTCAATGTCAATACTGTGATCTCCCTTTTGCAACACTTGATCATTTTCTAAACTAATAACTAACAATTGATATTTGCTGATCAACTCTCTTTTTGCAGACTTGTCATCAACCGTAACTTTTAAAATGTTGAGTTTATTGCTATGTAGTTTTACTTCTTTTGTCTCTTCATCCACCTTCACATTTACCTTTACTTTTCCAGTAAAAAGTCCAGTAGCTAAGTTTGGCTCTATTGTAAGCTCATAAGATATTGGAATCACATGTTTTGGTAATCTATAATCCGTCATATCTTCTGGTGGTGTTGTTGTTGGAGGGGCCGTTTGAGTTGGTGGTACAACGGTGGAACCTGTGCCAATCGTTGTTTCAGTTGATGTTACAGCGGTGGGATCTTCGGTTGGCGTAATTTCAGTTGTTGCAGTGGTGGTACTTTTGGTTATCGTTGTTTCAGTTGATTTTACTGTGGTGGGAGTCGTTTCAGTTGGTTTTTGGCTGGTCGTGGTGCTGTCTTTTAAAGAATTATACTCTATTTCCAATTCAGCTTTTTGAACTGCTAGAACAATGGTGGATATTCCAAAGGCCGTTGTTGCTACAATCATGAACGCCAAAAATTTATTATCAAGAATCCAAACTAAAGACATTTTTGAAGTATTTTACGTATACATCACTTTAACCCGAATTAAAAGTTACAACTATTTGTATTAAAATTTTTATATATCTACTTATATAAAATTTGGATTTTGCCACTACTCGACATAGAGAGATAAGATGTAAACTATCGATAGGAGATACGCGTAATACCAAAAAAATATAATAGAAATCATATTAATCGATTTTACGTTTTATTAATACCAAAATCAAAACTGTAATCTTGGAAACACTTGAATGGAAATGATTTAAAAAATTTTATTACCTGATGTTAATTGTTCAATTTGAGAAGTAATATATGATGGAACATCATCATTTCAGTGAACAACATATATTGCTATGTTCTCTTTTATTAAATTTAATGTAAATTTTTCCTTACAAATCATACCTCAGGGTTGGTTTAATAAAATTGTAGTAATCTATAATTAACCCGCAAGTTATCTTAAATTTTACAAAAATTAAAGGTGACCAGCTTTTCGGTGATGTTGGATCCGTCCCTGGGTGAGCAGGATGATATTTTTTATTTTGTGTATTTTATTTACACTCACAATTATTAGTTTGCTTGCACTTATGCAGACCATCATTTTATCAGCTTATTTTGGATTATCAGTTTAGAAGACCCTAGATCCGGCACTGCATTTTGAATTTCATCAAGTTTCTTAACAAACATATCTGCTAATTAGGAGATAACAATAATTAAATTTTCCCAATAATTTTTTAAATGTTTTGATAAGAATTCACCTTCTCAAAATAGAATTTTGAATTATTTGATTTGATCGTATTTTTAATTTATAAGTCATGATTGCGTTGTTATTGTATTATTCTCAAATAATATTTTTTGATTGCATCACTATTATTATCAATGATTGATATTGAAAGTAGATATCATAATTATTAACAATAAAAGTAATCAAACAATGATGTTAATTTTAAATTGATAACACTAATGAAAGTTATTGGAAAAATTTGGATAGACAACATTGACGATGTGCAATGTTTATTTCAGACAACTTGCTCCAGAATTTCAGGAGTTTGAGCGCAAAAACAGCAAAATTCATATTAGGAAAGGATTGGCTGGAAATCGATTGTTTGTAATTTTTTTAGGTTGGTCAACAGTTGACCAATGAGATCACGGTTATGCAAAGGCACCTGAAAGTTAGGCAACCCTTTTAAAACACCCAAGATGAGTTGAGTTGAGCCCAAAATGGAACCCTAGAACTGATTTTCTATCTTTTAGAAGTTTTTCATTAAAGCGGATTTTATTTTTTCCCACATGTATTGGGTCACGTACCCCATAGAATTTCTGAGGAGCCAATGTTTGTTGTTTAGAATCTTTTAGGTTTTCAGATAATCTACTAACATTAATTGCAATGAGAAAGTCAAAAATCTCAAAGAAATAGGAATTTGCAAATACTAATAATCAAAGCTTAATATTAAAAATAACATCTAGGGGCTGCAAAATGGGCTTGGCCAAACTGGCATTGGCATGTCACTTAATTATTTATTTCACATAAATTGGGATAAAAACATACCTAAACAATAAAAAATTATTGCAAAAAATATTAATTTCTTCATTTTAACATGAAATTTTAAATCCACAAGATACTTTCACGTAAACTAACTTTAATTTCATTTAAGAAAATAATGTGATTTTGGTCTTTTTGACCGTTTAATGACCTCTATTATATTTGACTTCCAGTTTTTTAATTTTATGCAAACCTTGTGATAGTAACTACAAAAAAACTATTTCAAACCAAGTTTTTGATTTCAACACACGGCAACTCAAACAAATAGTTTTTCACAAATAAGTTAATACAAAATATAACAATAATAAAAAATTATTTTTATTAATATATATACCTATTTTATTCTACCTACGTTGAGATTTTCGTACGAACAACTCCAGAGGTGTATTGTTAAGAAGTTGCGATTTTCCAAGTGTATTTGTTCCAAATCTTCTATATTGTCCTAAAAAAACATCAATGAAACAGCAATAATAGTTAAAAATATATTTCAGTTTAAAAAAAATGGGGTAACGGTTGATCGGTACCAACCTAACAGCGATCTTCTCAAAAAAACGTTCATTTTTTTAACAGGATAATGATCACCCTTATTTACGGGGAACCGATAAATTCAAAATTATTTATATTAAAATTAAATAAACAACAAACACTAACCTCATACAAAAATAAGCAAAATTTTAATTTCTGTCAAAAACTTCTATTTCTAGTTTAGCTTGCAACGTTGCCAAAAGGTTTTTGGATAAAAATTTTCAAATTTAAGATAAAAATTTTGAAGTCACTAGAAAATTGATTTTGAAGTAAAATATTTTTTTTGAATATATTGCAAATAGTTGTTAACTGATAATATTGATTTCACTCACTTTCAAATGATATGAATGCAAATTTTTGGTTTATTTTTGATTGTATGATTTGCAAAAACTAAAAAAGTCGTTTTTGTATTTTATTTAAACGAATCAAAACCAAATCAATACTTTACATTTTCTTTTTATATATTTCACAAAAATGATGTCGATTAGCTCGTAGTACATTTACTAAACGTGGCAACCATCTTGTCTGGATAATCAATGGGGAAGTACTGCGCATGTTTTTGTTTGAAGTGCAATAAAATTTAAAACATCAACTTAATTTTTTTAAATAATTAATTAACAATAACTTGTTGACTTTTGTAGCATTGTGAATTTATTATTACTATTCAGTGCAATAATTAAATAAATGTAAAGTTTTTTTTCAAAAAATAAAAAAATTTGCATTGTAAATTTTTATTAAACAAAAATACTTAATTAATAAAATAAAATAAATAGTTCACATTTCAGTCAAATAACATACAGCAGTGGCGTAGCAAATGATAATACAGGTGAAAATTGGCGATAAAAATTTCTATGATGAAATTTGAAATTCAAAAACTCTGCCACGATAAAAATATAAAAAAACTTAAATTTTATAAATAAATAATAGTATATTACATAACAAGCATGGAAAGTGACGCAATTTGCGTAAGTGCATTGGAATGAAGACACTTTCCAGCGAGTTATGAACAATGACTTCCTAATAATGCAACGTGGAAATTTTCGGTGTCATTTTCTTAAGGAGTCGTAGGAGAATAATATAAAAATACAAAACAGCTAAGAACAATAAAATTCATCAACCATTTCTTCACAGGTTTGGCATTCAACACTGCAACACCACGTGAACGCGCATTTGCAGCTCCAAACTTTTGCTCGTTTAACTTTACGTACTCTATAACCACAACTTTTACATAAATGTCGGCAACTTTTCCTTTCCTCGGGGGTGGTTGTTTCAAGTTTATCGCGAGAACAACTTCGTCCTTTCGTTCCAGGCCAGCCTGCAAAGAAATATTAAAAATTATACTACTCTCAAAATTTTTTTGGGAAACTTTACCTGTACTATTATTAGGAAAGCACAGATTTTCAGATTTACCCAAAAATAGCAACGCTGCTTTATCTTTACTCTCTATTTCGTTTTCGAAATTTTGGGAAAATCGCCGATTGTCGTTAATTAACTGTATTTCTTCCGCTTGATGATATTTATCCCTAATCTGTTTTGCTATACTAGAAAATGGAGCGAACTCCATCCAACACGTTTGCATGGTGCAACTACCAGAAACCCCGTGACATCGACATTTTTTGATCATATTTTTTTTTATCAGCTAAAAAATGGAAATTAAAATTTCTACAATCACATTTTTAATAAATTACGTACCTTTCTGCCGATATAATTATTGTGTAAGTTAATTTTCGCTTGAACGTCACTTCCAGTCACTTGTCTGTCTAATATATCTTTTGAAACTGTTTCAGCAAAATGGATATCTGCTACGCATCCTTTTAATACAAAATCAACTCCGGTTGTTCCATTTTTCTTTGAAAGATACTCGTAAATGTCTATTTTGGTATATGGGGTGGTATTTGGAACACTGCGTTTGGGTACTCCAGTATCACCACATTCACAACCTGGTATCAAACCTTCGGAACAATTTTTCGCGATGGCATAAGTTATACCAGCAGATATCATACTTTGTATCACAGCTTGTTCTCTAGTTACCAGCTGCTTTTGCTTCCTAAAAAATATATTTTAGTTCCACACAAAAAATTAATTAAAAAATATTACCTGGAGAAGTCTGTTTTAGGACAATTCCATCGATCCCAATAAAACGCCGTGTGACACTCATCCATCGCCATTTGAGCACCATTGGCGATTGCTTCCAGTAAATTTCCTTCAGCTCCGACCTTAAAATTTAAATTTAAAATTTTTATTTAAAAAATAAGAAATTGTGCTTACCATTAAATCCAAAAAATCTCTAGACGAAAATATGTTATTGATGCTCGACGACCACGTCAGTGAAAAACTGCAAGAAACCGCAGTCCACCAAATTACAAATATCAAATTAAACTTCTTCATGTTTTCAAAAAAATCGCACTTGTACACCACTTCGACAACAACTAAAATTTTTTTTGTTTCGTTTCGAGATTTATAACAAGGGATGGTTGTAAATATTCTTGTTCAATTGCAGTAGGAGGGGACAATAGACTTAAAAATGGGGTTTGGCAATTTTTGCGGAAGTTGCTTTTAGATACAATTTTTGCAATTGGGGGTTTTGAATTTTGAATAAAATTAAAAAACTTTATTTTTGTTTTTTATGTAAAGAAAATTGTTTAGTTTATTTTTATTAAATAGCAAAATTCGAAAAAAAATTAAATTTGGTAAAAATCCCCAACGAAAATACCTTTTCCGATTTATTTGGCCGGTCCCCTTGAAATTTTTTCATTTATCAAATTTAGGAAAATACAAATTAATTTTATTAAAAATTTAATTTTTGAGCGAATCTGAAACCGGATACATTTTTGTAAATTTTACAGCCACCATAATAATTCGGTTCTTTTACAGGTGTTTTACAATGGAAGCCGACCAAAGCTTACCGCGTACGCATTTACTTTTACCTTTCGTACTTTCAATTGTAAGTGGCAAAGGGCCCTTAAAACTTTTAAGCAGCCCTTGGTAAAATTTAAATATTTGGGTACATCCGTTACCTTTACTAAGCACTTTTGTTTAGCTTGTTGACACTTGTTTTTCCTTACAAAAAATGTGTTTTTATTGTTAAATTACTTTGCAATACTTACTTCTAGTACCTTCCATTGGATGCTTCTGGTTTAATCTTAAATTAAAATTTTTTTGTAATTCTTTGTGGATAATAGGTCCTTTTTGTTACGTAAGCCGAATCCTTAGATTTTCTCGGCTTTGTTTAAATTTTTGAGAATTCCCACTGTTTAATTTTAAAAGCTGGGTTTTCCAATTTGTGTAAATTTATACAATACAGAAGCGATCAGTGCGATATTTAATCAAAAAACAATATTGAATTTAATTTATTTAAAAAAAATGGTAATAAAAGGTATAAATTTAAATTAAAAAAAAACAACAGTTAAATGTGTGTACCAGTTTCAAAATATATCATTATTTTCTAATAATATCAGTTAAATCATCAAACTTATCATAAAAAGAGTTCAAACGAAAGTAATGTAAAAATTTTATCCACTATTATGTGAGATTTTGATTATAGGATGTATTGTTTTTAAGTAAATTTAAAAAATCCGTTATTTATGATTTCGTCTTTGTTACGTAAATATAAGATCTTTAAACTTCGATTTTTCTATAGCTTGGTTTTAGTATATTTTGATTGCCGGATGCACCGTTTTCTTATAAATCAAAATAAAATATGAATAATAATAATTTAATTTTTTTATTATTCATTTAATTCTAACAAGTTTCAAGACTTAAAGACTTTTCTTTTAATTGCTTTTTATTTAGTTAAATTTCAAACATTACTGTATTTTTATAACTCTTTACTACGTACTAGCGGAAATATGCGTGGGAAAATTTGTTAGTTTACCTGTTTTGAAAACTTTTATGTAAGTGCCATAAAACCAAAACACAGGTACACCATTGTATTGCTGATGAAGGCATTCTGCCGCTCGACAAGCGCCACTTTCGGTTTTTAAATTTTCTCGTTTATGCAAAACAACATTTTTGAGTTCGATTTTTGAATTTTAAAGATTTTTTTAATTCGATTTTTTTGGTGAATAAAAATTATACTTACGTAATTTTTTTTCAGGGAGCAAAGTGCCATTATTTGTGCCAAAGGGCCAAAATATATAAAAACTTTTTAATTGGATACGCAAAACAGTACAAATTGTATATAACTCAGAAGCAAAGTTACATCTGTCCCTTGATGTACAATGTACTATTTTTATTCAATTTCAAGATTATAGTATTTTTTTTCCAAAGTACTTTTTACTGCTCTACTCATCCACGAACCTTACCAACTTTGGAAAACTTCCTAAAAATTTGTTTTTTGTATAAGCAGATTTCTTGGTTTACTTTACTTTGGTGCGGACGGCACCAAAATACCTTGTAATCCCTAATCCAAAGTGCCCGTAATCTGAAAAACAATTTAATTTGTTATTTTTAAAATCTCATTATCGAAAAAGTACACGTTGTTCCTTCTCGTAGCGTTCCAAGCTTAAAATGGTCATTCATCTAGTAGTTAGTACGATGACCTGCTAATACGTGATTCAAATTCGAGATAAGATTAAACTTACTTATTTTGAAGAAAGTGCCACAGTTGCCACCATAAAGAAACAATAGAGAAACAGGCCTTATGTTTAAATACTAACATACTGATATAAAGTTTACCGATGTAAGCGGTATGGTAGAAAGAGTTAATCTGGTAGCCAATGGGAAATGGCAACGAAAACTAATCCATTATTTATTATTATTATTTAATATTTTGATATTCACTTCTTTCTCAGAAAATAATAATTGAAACAGATGTGCAATTAATCACATCTAGCACACATGGAAACGCAGATCAGTTGTCAGTTGAATTCTACTGTATTCACTTATTACCGCAATTACCTCTTAGTGTAGGACCAGGAGACGCAGTTGGGGGACAATGTTGAAAGAATAGAAGAAGGAAGACTTGCCAGAGCTGTGAAAATTCAGAGGCCACAGACTAAGAGACTACCCAGTAGACTCCATAAGAGGTGGTGTGAAAGCTGGACGTCATCGTCACAGGATAACAGTTCCTAAGAAAATATGAGAGAGGCATGGAGAAAAACAAGACATTTCCCTAAAATATGAAGAAGAAGATAATAAATTAACATTCTTTTGGTGTAAAAATTGTTGTTTTTTTAGCTACTGGATGACAGGGTCTTAAAAATTAGTTAAAAAAGTTAGAGTACAGGGTGAGGCGCGGTCGACGTATGGATTTGAAAATGGAATAAAACATACAGACTATTATAATAAAATTAGCAAATCTTTATTTTGTCTTGTTTCATTAACATGGGAAATTTAAGTTTACATGATTTTAAACAAGGTATCTTCCAAATGGCGCTTGTCACACTCCAAACACCGAGTAAACCTTTTCCTGAAAATTTCGTACACTCTTTGCTGCATTGCTTCAGGAATTGCGGTGATTTGTGCTCAAATGTTAATGTGTTTGATGACTTCCACGGTTCTGGGACGATCGTCGTAAACCAAAAAATTTTGGTATCCCCACACCAAAAAATTACAAGAGGCCAAATCTGGAGAGCGCCCTGGCCTCTAAGGGAGATTGTGCGGCCGGTCTCCCAAAAAGTCCATGCAAACCCTTGCTGTGTGGGCTGTAGCGTCGTTCTGCTGAAATCAGACGTCTTCTAGCTCCATCCCTTCTAACTGAGGCAAGAAAAAATCATGAATTATGGTCAGTTAACGTGCAGAACTGACTGCAAGCCCTGGATCATTTTCTTCAAAAAAGTAAGCGCCAATATGATCCCAATTTTTGAAATTTTCCACCATACTGTCACCCTGTCGGAGTGCAGGGGTCTATGGTGGAACTCCCTAGAATTTCTGTCACTCCAATACCGCACATTCTGCTTATTGACACATCCACTGAAGAGTGCACGAAAAGTTTAAAAACGGGCTGACTCAGTGTTTGGAGTGTGAGGGGAGCCGTTCGGACGATATCTTCTTCAAATGAAATGACAAAAATTAAAAAAGTTTGGAAATTTTGTAATAGTCTGTGTTTTATTCCATTTTCAAATTCATACGTCTGCCGCTCTCCATCCACCCTGCTTAAGTTATTTCAACTAGACTAGGGGTGGCCAACTTCATTATTTATACGATCGACTATGTTTCTTAAAATTTTTTCGCGATCTACCTATTAAAATCTTTACACAATATAATATTAATATTATATTAACCATTGACATATAAATAATACTATATAGTCCAGTCAGTATGTAAAAAAAAAATCGCCGAAACTGCATTAATTATAAGAAGCAATTTTCTTTAGCCAATCGATAGGGGGGGTCATTGGTAGTCTAAAACAAAAAACTCGGGAAACTCGCCATGTTGCTTTTTTCCGCCATCTTGAATTTATGGGTTGATTTTTGTTTATTTATTAAATAACTCGATTATTTTCAACTTAACGGTAAAAATGCTAAGAACCAAACTTGTTGGAAATTTAATTTCTCATACTTTTTGTCATAACCTCATTTTCCGTACGATCGATATTTTGGTATCTACAGGAGACGAAGTGGTTTTTCTGCCATCTTGAATTTAAGGGTTGATTTTTGTTTATTATTATTATTATTATTAATAACTGGATTATTTTCAACTGCCAATTTTTTACATCCTTGATTTTTATACCATTTTGTTTCATTTCCCAGTTGACAACAAAGAAGATAATGCAATTATCTACTTTCATTCCCACTTCGTTGCCTGTAGATACAAAAATATCGATCATACGGAAAATGAGGTAATGACAAAAAGTATGGAAAATTAAATTTCCAACAAGTTTGGTACTTAGCATTTTTACCGTAAAGTTGAAAATAATCGAGTTATTTAATAAACAAAAATCAACCCTTAAATTCGAGATGGCGGAAAAAGCAACATGGCGATTTTCCCAAGTTTTTTGTTTTAGACTACCAATGACCCCCCCTATCGATTGGAGAAAAAAAATTGCTTCTTATAATTAATGCAATTTCAAATGTACATACTGACTGGACTAATAATAGTATTTTTTATTAAGGTAAAAGGAGACAAAAAAAGAAAAAACATATTTTCTTAGCTTATTATGAGAAACAAGAAGGAAACCACAGACCCAATTTTTGTACATCAGATTTCCTTTCAGGACATTTTCTTGGATTTTTCTAGATTTCCTAAGATTTCCTAAAATTTCCTTGTGTTTACTTTTGGATTGCCTCATGATTTCCTTTCGAAAAAGTTGAAAATGCAAGATTATCTGTAATTTCTAAAATATCTTTGGATTTCCTTGATTGCGTAAGATTTCCTTAGATTTTCTCGAATTTCCCTTCACTTGTACATCAAATTTCGTAAAATTTCCTTGAGCTTTCCTTTTGAATTGTCTCATGATTTCCTTTCGAAAAAATTGAAAAACCAAGATTATCTGTAATTTCTAAGATATCCTTGGATTTCTTTAGATTTCCTAGATTGTCTAAGATTTTTTTAGATTTTCTCTAATTTCCCTTCACTTTTACATCAAATTTCCTAAAATTTCTTTCGATTTTCTTTTGGATTGTCTCATGATTTCTTTTCGAAAAAAATTGAAAAAAGCAAGATTATCTGTAATTTCTAAGATATCCTTGGATTTCATTAGATTTACTAAGATTTCCTAGATTGCCTAAGATTTCCTTAGATTTTCTCAAATTTCCCTTCACTTTTACATAAAATTTCCAAAAATTTCTTTGAATTTTCTTTTGGATTGTCTCATGATTTCCTTTCCAAAAAATTGAAAAAGCAAGATTATCCGTAATTTCTAAGATATCCTTGGATTTCCTTAGATTTCCTAGATTGCCTAAGATTTCCTTAGATTTTCTCAAATTTCCCTTCACTTGTACATTAAATTTCTTTTTCGGATTCAATTCAAAATCATTTATTAAAGTGGCACTTTACCACATAGAAAAGTCACTTTACTATATAGTAATGTCACTGTCAATAAACAACCTACACAAGTACCTACTATGAAATATTTTGAATTAGCAATAACTCAAAAACGGCACTAGATATTGCACAAAATCCGAAAAAATAGTATAAACAAACCTTGTAAGTAAAGCATTTATACTAAACTCATTAGCTTTTAAGTTACTCGCTCGCTGCGCTCGCTCGTACTCAAAGGCTAAATTCGTTTAGTAAAACTTTGCTTTACTAAACTTGTTGTTTAATATACTATAAAAGTTCCTTAGGTTTTCCTTTAGATTGCTTCATGATTTCTTCTCGAATAATTGAAAAAGCAAGATTATCCGTAATTTCTAAGATATCCTTGGATTTCCTTAGATTTCTTAGATTGCCTAAGATTTCCTTAGATTTTCTCAAATTTTCCTTCATTTGTTCATCAAATGTCACTAGCGGTTTCGTTCTCGGCTTTTTATGAATCACGACTAGTATCGGAGGCAATGATCGACTAAAAATTGCTTCGCGATCGACCGGTCGATCGCGATCGACCTGTTGGCCACCCCTGAACTAGACCATCTGGAAAGCTGTAATTTTGCAAAAACGTCAGCGAAAATTCAAGTATGGATTTAGATCTCAGTTCTGGGGTAATTGATTTACCAAAAAATATTTGTTTTCATTTATTTTACATTAGTATTAAGTGTCAATTTTATTAATTATATATTTTAAATAAATTATTAATTATATTAATTATTTAGTTAATATCTTCAATTAATTATAATTGGTAACTCTAAAATAAAGTAAAGATACACTTATAAATAAAGAGGTTAAGGCCGAGGTATTTGTGATTTAGTTTACAGTTGGTGGGGCTCATGACGTCATCAAAATGGCGGATTTATTACGTGCACTTGATGTTGTTTTGAGTTTGATTGTGAATTATTTTATAGTAAAATTGCAGTGAAGTGATAATTCATAAAATAGCACGCCAAAAGAATCCAAACGTTTGGTTTATAAACAAAACTTTCTATACGAACTATACGTATTAGATTAACTTAATATTTTTCCGTGTGGTGGCGTTTGGTTAATGTAAATCGCGAATATTTTTTCAAAACAACAAATGAATGCAAAAGTCGGTTGTGGGTTTTAAAATTAATAAAAATATTATTGTTCAAACAAAAATTTGATTAAATCAAAATAAAATTTTATATATTTTATTGTAGTTAACCAAGAATTTTAGTTGCGTGAATACACGCAACTAAAATTTTTAATTTCTTCAATTAAAAGTTTTTTTGATTTAAATAAATTTTTGTTGGATCAAAAATATTTTATTTAAATTAAACAAAATTTATTTACTTCAAATAAAATAGATTTTTTGATTCAAAGAAATCGCTTTTACTGTGCATTATTGGAGGGGGGGGATTGTCGGTTATCTAAGAATGAAGTTAAAAAATTGGCTATGTAAACATTGCATAACTTTCGCCATTAAACTTGGGTATAAAAATTATCATTCAACCTCCTCTTTCCGGGTACCATTCGAGGAGAAAGACCTTGAGAAAGCTACAGTTCGTATCAAAAAGTTGAAAAATTTGAAAACCAGTTAAATTAAAGGTACTGATTTACTTCTTTGTACACATAATTAGAGAGTAAATTTTCTTTCTCCACCTTCTTGTAATGCACCGTTCGACGTGAAAGACCTCAAGGAAGCGACAGGTTACATCTGCGGGTCTCAAAAATCGCGCTACGCGGGACACGGAGCGTGAAACCCGAAAACATGTCAAAATTTCATAAACGTCAAACTTCAATTAATTTCCGAAAATTTTTGGAATCGAGTTGCGACGCGACTCGTATTCCGTCTAACTCGGTATACGTGCTTTAGAAAGAGATGCGACACGGCGTGATTAAATAATTTGGGTATAACAAATGGTGGTCCAAAAGTAATTGACACTTGAACTTTTTATATTTGCTTTATCATTTCCGCAATTTTCAACGAATTTTCACCATTTTCAGCTGGCCTCTAAGTTTAACTATGATGTACATTTATGCCAAATATTTTGACATTTGGTTGCGTGGTTTGACTTGAGCAATTGATACTATTTCATTTCATGATGACGTAACGACACACAGACATACATACATACATACAGACGAACATCCAACTAAAATTTATCAAAAACTTATCAGGGCATGATAAGAAACATTTTAATACCAAAATTTCGATTTTTGAGTGGATTACAATACTTTCCCTTATACATAAGTATACGTATGGGGAAAGTAAAAATAATATACTCTTACTAACAAACATAAATATCAAAAAAGAAATATAAATATAAAAATATATTTTATATTAAAATAAAGTTTTAAAAGTATAAAAAATATATTATATTAACTAAATCGGGGGTTTATTAGCTCACTTGCGAATGCTCTCAAAAATACATTGGTCATACAGGTAGATCTTTTCAAACACGATTTAACGAACACCCGCGATTTCACAGATTTGCAGACGGAATTTTTATACGTTGAACCGAAAAGTAAAAAACTGTAATTTTTAGAAGCTATGGAAATCAATAAATTGAAGCAATCATTCTCGATATTAAACGGTCAATCTTATGTAAACAACTCATTTCTATTAAACATCTTGAAAAAATAATTCACTCCCCCCTTAGTTTAACCTATATCCCTATATACCTATATACCTATATACCTATATACTATATACCTATAACATATATCTTTATATCGCTACCATTATTAAATGACTTTTGTAAATACTCCTTCTTTTTTTTCAAAAATACCTGCTCCCACCACCCCGAACAATATTTAAACAGATTCTCTCTAAATTTTCTTTCTAATTCATCGCCTGATGATGCCATAGTATGATGAAAACGTTTGCTATATTTTATACCTACAATGTATTTTATTTGTGATAACTTAAGAACATTTGAATTTTAAAAGGTATGTATGCATTATTTTGATTATCTAAAAACAAAATAAAAGCAAATGAATCTCATAAGAAACAGAAAACAAACTCAATTCTATAAAATAATGAATGAGGTATTCGGGAACTTTTTGGGGCCCTCAATGCTAAGGGGTTTGATATTTCATCGTCGTTAGCATCCCTATAAATCCGCCACTGCATCAGGTCTTTTTTTTTATATCATAAAACTCTTTTTTCGGATTCAATTCAAAATCATTTATTAAAGTGGCACTTTACCACATAGAAAAGTCACTTTACTATATAGTAATGTCACTGTCAATAAACAACCTACACAAGTACCTACTATGAAATATTTTGAATTAGCAATAACTCAAAAACGGCACTAGATATTGCACAAAATCCGAAAAAATAGTATAAACAAACCTTGTAAGTAAAGCATTTTTACTAAACTCATTAGCTTTTAAGTTACTCGCTCGCTGCGCTCGCTCGTACTCAAAGGCTAAATTCGTTTAGTAAAACTTTGCTTTACTAAACTTGTTGTTTAATATACTATTATATCATATATCAGTTGCCAAGCGGCAATGTGTTTTTAAGAAAAATATTTAATTTAAAAAAATACGGGATAGAAAGAGAGAGTAGATATTGAACAACAAAAAATCTAGTCAAGTTTAGTACAAACAAATTAAAAATAATTTAAAGAAAATTATTAAAATATAAAAATAAATGAAATATTTGTACCCCTCCCCTACGGTAATGATTACGAAAAAGGTTACTTTAATTTTTCAAGAAATTTTACGGTTTTTATGACGCCTCCTCCCCTACACTTGATTTTTTCAATGAATGTTCTTGTTGACTTAACTTACCGTTAAAATTTAGCCTTTTGTTAAAATTTACAATTTACCACGCCTTTACTCGAAATTGTTCTTAAGTTAATTTATGCTGTTAATTGCTAATTAAGTTAATTGTTATTATAACATTACCTGATTAAGCTTCTACGAGAAAATACATCAAGAAAATTTTTATTTAGTGTTTCTGCAAAGTTTTGTATACCTATATTGTTAACATCTTGACTTCATTGTTTTTCTTAATTTTTAAATTTAAATTTAATGCAATAAAAAAAAACGATTAAATGAAAGTATCAAATAAAACAAAAAAAAATAATAAAATTATAATAAATTTGTAAACTTTTTATATTAATCTTTATGGTTATTGTTTTATTTAAATCAGTGAATACTATTATTTTCGAACAAATTATTGATTAACCTAAATTATTGTTGAACCAGAGGTTAAGCCTGATGTTATAAATTTACTTCAGAAACCTTGCTAATACATATATTCAACACTAATTGGAATTTCGTTAATCCATTCCAGGTCACGATCCAAGATCAACTTTTTGCATATGTACAGTATACAAAATAATCTCTAATTGTTTAAAGCGAAACGCCGTCAAACACAAACGCCATACTGAACTACCGTACAGTCAAGACCTAAGATTGCATTTGTATGAAACAATTTTTTATATCATTTTTTGATTTACTTTGGAGTGAATTGTGTTTATGGTAATAAAACTCAATGTTTTTAAATTTATTATTTATATATTTTTTTAAACATTTATTTTTTTATTTTGACAAGACTTCGAACAGTTTTATTTCTAAACTTATTTCGAAAATAAATATTATTATATTACTAATGTAAGTCAAAAATACAATATTTACAAAGAATTATTCTGAAATTGTAACTTAAATCTAATGTGTAAATTATATCTAAGTAAAATTTTAAACATCTACGGTTTGTCTATTATCTACTCACAATAAAAAAAGGTCTAACGTACAGTCTATAAACAAAAATTAGTCGCACTTCATTATTACATACTTAAAACATCTTTACTGCTACATACAAGAAGAATAAAAATTAATTAAATATAAATAAAAATTAACTGTTTGGACTACTATTTTTATTGTACCATCGTCTAGTTCTAGTTTGTACTATTCACTCACAAATCACTACTATCTTCTTCTATTAATGTATGCCCCATATTCTTCATCTCCATTGTATCCATAATGTGATTGTGCCAACTGTTTCTGCATAGGCCCACTTTTATCTACGTTTACATTGTGTGTATAAACACCTCCGGGATTGCTAGATACCCGGAACATATTTATAAGGCCAACAATAATAGCCATTTTTCCGATAAAAGCTGCTTTCAATAGAGAAAATTTAAGCATAGTGAGCATCATGGGGATTATTGCAGTTTGGAGCATAAATGGAATTATCATCATTGGTAAAATTCTCGACATTAAATCTGCCTTCTTTTTTGGTTTAGGTTTTGGTAACTTATTATTTCCCTTGGATAACGCACCTACAATGAAAAAAATAAAAATATATCAATTGTTCTAAAATATTTAGATAGATTGGGCTTGCCACTTGGAAAAAAATAAGGGTGATTTATTACTTTCTAAACTGGTTTATGATGCTCTTCCGAAATGCACCTCGTCAAATTTTGACATGTCATTAGATGATTTTTTGGTACTTTAAAAGTCAATATGTAATTATGTTAATTTTTGATTGATAGATAGCATGTAAGTTTCCGTTGTGTTCGATATCACCTTTCACTTGTGCAAAAGTGTTCCAATGTCAAGTTTGGAGATTCCTTTTGATACTTCGAACGAGGGCAAAACAGTTTGATTCTTTTTGCTCATTTTGAAATTTCAGATTTGACTCATCAGATGACAAACAATTTAAAATCTGAACTTGTTTGAAACATTTTTGCAAATTTTGAAGAAATTAAGATTCAAATTACGTTTAATTTATGCTCGTGTGAGCATTCTCTAATTAAATTGATTATTATAATTTGAAAAGCGGGACTTGATGTTGAATACATTTACGTATAATTAATTTAAAACACCTACAACCGCCCGAAGAACTAAGCGGTCCACTTAGTTGGAGTGAAGGGATATTTAAAACGACGAAATTATGACTTAAATTCAATTAAATTGGCTCAGATCTCAGATTATCAAAAATGTTCACAAAACTTTGCGCTCTAAATAATAAATCGCTAATAAAATTAAAAATTTCAATTACCTCGCGTAATTTGCTTCGTTGAAGATTTTTTCGTTTTGCTGGGTTTCTTATTCGATTTTTCTACAATAATTGGAACACTAAAATTCACTAATTTGTCTTTATTCTCTGTCGTCGACACTTGTTTATTTTGTTCTTCGTCACTATTTTTTTTAAGTTTAGCACCAAAGACAGTCAAAGTGCACATAAAAATCACCAACAACAACAAAATTAAATTTAGTTTCATTTTGAAAATTCTTTAATAAACTTTTAATTCAAAAATTTTAATTTTTACATTTTATAATTTCGGAAGCTTTTTGTCGTAATTCCACTTCAGTTCAGGTGAAGGTTGAGTGGAAGATTGTTTAGTATATGGTTTGGCTATCTATGATACTGATGGTCATGGCCGGTTGGCCGCGTGCTCCCATTTACCACTTTTCTTCGTTAAATGTGTAAGAATGTCTGTAGATGGCAAATGAAGTAGTTAAACCTGATACTATGTGCACTTACTGTTATACCTATTGCATTGAGGAATTAATTTTGTTTGCGAGATAAAGAAGATAATCGCATCGGCAAAAAATCGGAACTCTTAAACTCAAAGATAATTTGTAGAGAGCTAACAGTTCAAGTTGAAATTACCGTTTAAATGCAACTTTTAGCGAACGGAAATTTTATTGATAAATTAGGTACCAAAACAACCGGGTCTTCCAACAACATTACGATTAACCAAAAATTGACACCATTTCCGATTTCCAAACTGCGTGCTGCTTCAGTTTTTCTTTCCAATTTCTGCATTAAAATGTTGGAATTTTATAAAATTCTCTTTTCCAAAGGGAGCAGTTTTAGATGCAGTTTATTAATTTTATATGTTCTTTAAATTTTGGGCCCCTTACGTTGCCAAACCCATGGAACCCCGGCAATTACTCCATTACTATACTGCGGATTATGTTGTTTAATTAATTGGAACGTAAAGGAAATCTCTCAGACATGATTTAATCCTATCATTATCTTATAATCTAATGAACTTGACAATATATGTAGAGAAAAAACTCAACATAGTATAAAAAAAGTTCTCATTTAATCTAATTATTAATTATTCCATTATTATAAAAGTAATATGTAAATAAATAAGTAGAGTTATTGTAATATAAAAGAAATCTTGTAATTAGTTCAATTAAAACAGTTCACGTTATGTATTTATGTTTTTGCAGTGACCTGAAGAATTGTTCGCTATAATGAAAAGCCGACAAATTTTTCAAAATTATCCCAGAAAAACAAAACAGGTTTGTTCTCAAAATAAAAATTTTTTGATTGTCTACGTTTGAGAAGAAATAAATTTTGCTGTTTATGGCAGCTTTTATTCGTATGTGACTAATAGCACCATGGTATATGTCGGAAAATAAAGACATGAGCAATAAATAATGAAGTCATTTCAAATAAGTAATTACTATTTAAACATAAATTTAGCAGATAATTACATCGTTGGTACAATAAAACATCAACTTTTGCTTTTTGCAATGGAGCTTTGCAAATGGATAAGCAGAAAATGAGATACAAATTGAAAAAAACCTACTAAATAGATTTTCTTAGCTATCAGAAGACGTATTATCGTACAATCGAAGAACCTAGTAAGTAAAGTTATTAAAAATGAAATTAAAGGATGATTTGATAATGCAAAATTTCTTATATTTCTATTTCATTACAATAAGAAGTGAAAAATTAACTCCATTATTAGTAACTTGATTTACTGGGTTCTTCGATTGTATATTAAGGTAGTAGTCTGGTAACTTGCACGTTGTTTTAAGTTTTTATTGGAAATTTTTTTTCTATGGGAAAATAAAATTGAATGGTTTTGGTTTTTTAGTATGTTATTATTGACATCTGAAAGATACAAAAAAAATTTTTTTCACTTAATTTTACAACGTTTTATTATTATTATTATTGGTCAAAGTAAGCGTCTCAAAAAAAAGGTACGTAACCGGTGATTTCGGCCCGGGTGATTTCGGCTCCTGCGGACATCGGAAATAAAAAATTCAAAAAAAGGATTAATCTATAGACTTGTCGTTATCGCTGGAACTAGAATTATTAAATTTTATCAAAAAATAACATAATGGTCGACTTCTAAAATAAAATTGATTCTTTTCAGACACAAATCGAGCTGTAAAATGAAAAGTTAGGGATGGAAAAAAAAGATGCTAGTTCCAGAGATAACGACAAGTCTATAGAGTAATCCTTTTTTTAAATTTTTTATTTCCGATTTCCTCAAGAGCCGAAATCACCCGGGCCAGTTACGTACCTTCTTCTTACTTTGACCAATAATAATAATAATAAAACATTGTAAAATTAAGTCAAAAAAAATTTTTTTTGCAAGTTACCAGACTACTACCTTAACATTGGGACCTTATAAAATCGACATATATATTTCAAATACACCTGACTCGACCTACTACTTTTTAAGAATTAAAAAATTAATAATTCACGTTAATTAGTAGAAAATATAGTTCTGTTAATAAATTAAGAAAAAGATTTATTTGTGGAAGTGTGAAAAAATGTGAGAAAAAAGAAAAACGAATTCCATACAAATATAGGAAATCCAACAATATTTTAAATTCAAAACAATCTCAGAAAATTCAAGAAAATCTTAAGAAATAAAAAATTCAAGATAAAACTTAGGAAATAGAAAATCCGAGTAATATAATATGTAGAAAATGCAAGCCAAGTTTAGGAAATCCAAGAAAATCTTACGAAATGCAAGAAGGATATGATGGAAAATTTTGGGAAATTAGGAAATCTATCTTAGGAATAAACTGTACATAAACTTTTTTATTTTTTTCCCAATTTTTAAAAAAAGCATCTTAATGCAACTTAAGGCTATGTAGACCCCACCCCGCACCATTTTTATGGGAAAATGTCTTTCACTAGATTTGGCTGATTTTTGGATATATTGTAATTCTTATTATTCTGAACATATGTCTCAATAGGTACAACTGGATGTAATGGACAGTTTCCTAGTTACAAGCACTAAAAGGTTCAGATTTAACATGAAAAATTTTCAATTATTTTATTTATTTTTTATATTATTTATATTACCAACAAATTAATAGGTAAGCGTTGGTAGAAATTGCAAGTATACGTAAGAATATAATTAATAATTATTTGTAATTATACCAAACTTTTTATTTTATTATTAACTATACCTAATGTAAACATTTAAATTTTTTTACTTGTTTGTTCATGTTAGATGTTTGTTCATCCTAATATATAAAATCTCAGCACGCTGCTCCTGCTTCTTCTCCAGCGTGTCATTTTTTGGTAAAAAAAGAAACACTCTGATTGGTCGATTTTTCTTACCAACCGAAATAGTATATTATACATTATGGGACTAAGGTACTACTTTTCATCCCGCGAGCTAAGGTTTTTGCACGAGGTGTTAGTGCAAAAATCGTTTACGGGATGAAAAGAACCTTAGTCCCAAGGTGTATATACTATTTTTCACAATTTCGCTGAAAATTCTGAATTACATTGATTAATAACTAAATTTGAGATTTTGAAATTGCAATAACTCGAAAACGGCGCTAGATATCGAAAAACTGAGCAACATATTTACTCCCGTTATATTAACTCCGCAGCGATTTGTCGTAAGAAGCCATATGCAAAATTTCAGATTAATAGCGCGCAAATAATGACGCGAAAAGAAAAGTATTACTTTAGTCCCGCTGAAGCGGGATTAAAGTGAGCACTTTACTCCCGGAATGGTGAAAAATATATTAAACTAAGATTAGAACTAAAAATATTTGTCCAATATTAATCCAAACCGGGAAATTTGAATTTTTTGAGCAAAAATGAAGAAAATATAACCTTCGGCTAGCAAAAATTAAAACTTGGAAAACATATTTATTTAATTACCTTACTGCTCAAGGCGCCGGCATTTAGCAGCAACATTCTGTCTTACTTTGAAAGTTAATTTTAAAAATATAAAGTCAAAATTTTAAACCGGGGGGTCTGGGGGATGTGGAACACCCTCCAGCACATATCGCAGAATTTTCACTCGTTTAGAATAGGTACTTGGAAAAGATAGGGAATTTATAATTTTACTAATTTCTCCAGGAAAAACCGGGAAATTTTTTGTTTTTGGGCAAAAGTGAAGGAAATTAAAACGTTCGCCTAAACAAAATTAGAATTTGAAAAATTAAAAAAAAAAAAAAATTTTAATTGCGCGACGGCACATCAAGTTTAGGAGCAACTTTTTGCGTTATTTTGAAAATATAGAAAAACGGGGAATCACCCAGTAGCTGGAAACGAAATTAAATGTTTAAATATTATACCGCTAGAAAAGAGATCCACCGTCTACTTGCCCGTCCGCGGACGGGCTTTCCAGCTAGTGTCAAATCAATCGATACCTACTGTTTTGTATTGTTGTGCTATGTTGTGCTGTGTTTTGTTGACAAACACATACAGTGGCTAACAAAAATATTCGAATTCCCCTATGTTAACAATGTAAATTGCACATTTTGAAACCGTTTTTTGACATATAAAAATCGCTTTTACAGCAAAGATGTTTTGTTAAAAATTTCATTTTCTTCAATTTTGTATCTATACATTTTTCAATTTTGCGCCCCGTTTTTGACTGGCAGCTACCTTAACCCCCCCAGTACTAACAATCGGTCTGACAGACTGACGACTTCTAGTTTTAACTGTAAATTTAATTTTTAATACTTTTACAGCAATGAAATTTTATAAAACAAAATGACTTTTTCTTACTAGAATTCTAGAATTAACATTATAATAAAGAAAAATACATAAACATTTGATATTATTCCATTTCTGGTAAAAAATATGTAAAAACTGCGTTTAATAAATTAAATACTATAGAATAGGTCTCACAACCCGACGTTAGTACTCGTGTTATAAAAAAAGATGTTAGTACTGGAGAGTGGAGAGTTAAGCAAAACTCGGTAAAACACAAAAATATCATTAAACTGGATGTTGGAATATAGTGGGTTTTTTGGGTCCTCCTCAAATAAAACTACTCTATTGATATATTTACTAACCGGCTTCAACCCTTATATTGGTCCTCATCAGAGTAAAAAAAAAGAGATTACAGACAATCATAATATGCAACGACTGATATTTCTCGCATGAACACTCACCAATAAATCTCAAATTACATTAATTAACATAACACAAATGTGTATATAAAACACATAAAAACATTCATCAGTAAAATTGTAAAAATTAAATAAAAATAAAAAAATATCGTCTCTATATCTCGGAAACGGTGCAACAAAATAGAAAAATGCTAATTAACAAAAATGTAGAGAATCACGTTTAAAAAAAAAATGCCTATTCATTTTTTCATTTCGTCGCACCGCTTCCGAGATATAGAGTAGATGACAATATTTTTTGTGTTTTACAGAGTCTTGTTTAAGTAGCTACCAGTCAAAAACGGGGTGACAAAATTGAAAAATGTATATCTACAAAATTGAAGAGCATGAAAGTTTTAACAAAAAATGTCTAAAAATATTTACTGTAAAAGCGATTGTTATATGGCAAAAAACGGTTTCAAAATGAGCAATTTACATTGTTAACATAGGAGGGTTCGAATACTTTTGTTAGCCTCTGTATGTCCCCAGTGTTTTTTAAATTTAAAACGTGGGTGTTAATCCCGGGGTTCTGGGGGGCATGAAATGCCCTCCAGTACATTCTTTACCAAATACTTCGCATTGACGTAGATTCAGATGAGAAATATTTACCAATGAGGTATTTGACATAGGGTGCACTGGAGGGCATTCCATGCCCCCCAGACCCCCCGGATTGACACCTGCGGTTTGTGAATTTCAGATGTTACAGACCTACAAAATTTCACTTCTTTTTTTCTTTTTTTTCCTTTATATTTCGATACGGTAAATTTAAATCTACTTTCCGTTTTAATTGATCAGCTTTTGTTTTGCATTCACAGCTTATGAGCTTGTTACAGTGTAGATAGCAGTTATGATAAAATTATTATAATGTCTACAATGTCTGCAGAAAAGTTGTTTAAATAATCCTCAGTGTTTTTGTTACATTTGTGGTGAATACTATGTGTTTAAAAATTTTAGAAAATCGATGACAGTTTTCTTAAAAACTGATTATTTTGACCGATTTAGTTCAACAAATAATGCTATCTTGTCTGAATATAAATGTTTTTTTTTTCATACAAATATTTTTCAAATAAATCTCGGCCACTTTAGTGATGAACAATGTGAAAGGTTCCGCCAAGAAATTCGTACCATGGAGGAACGATATAACCAGGATTGGATTAACCGCTATAGCCTAGAGCCCCAGCTCATTGGGGCCTTTAAATATTGTCCCCGCTCTTATTTTCAGTATCAAAAAAAATTATCAAATGAATAAAAAAAGTTTTTAAAACAAATTATTTTGTTTAGTCATTTACAAAATAACAAATTGTTTTTATATTTTCCTAATTGTCCTCCTTTAATGCTAATAGATTTTATTACTTGTTAAAATTTAGTTAATTTTTAGTTAAATTAAATTTAGTTAAAAAAAACTGAAGGTGGGCCGTCAAACTGACGTAGCCTAATGCCCAAGTAAGACCTAATCCGGCGCTGGATATAAGTCAGTATGCTAAATACCTAGAGAAAAGCTGCTTAACCTTCCGGAAAAAAATCTTTGTCGGCATGTGTTTTATAGAGTCTTCATTAAGTCGCTGCCAGTCCAAAAGGGGGCAACAAAATTAAAAAATGTATAGAAACAAAATTAAAGATAATGAGAATTTTAACAAAAAATATTTAAAAAGATTTGCTGTAATAGCGATTTTTATATGTCAAAAAACTTTTTCAAAATGTGCAATTTACTTTGTTAACATAGAAGAATTCGAATATTTTCGTTAGCGACTGTACATCCTCACCCATGTTCGACTGGCGATCAACATATTATATCAAGTCAAAATTGATTTTTTTCTTGTTAAATCTGGACCTTTTAGAACTTATAATTCGAAAACTGGTCATTTGTTCAGAATGATGAAAAGTACAACATATCCAAAAATCAGCCAAATTTACAGAAAAACAAAAATGGTACGGGGTCCTTTCATAAAAAGGATAACTGCTCTACAAAAATTATAACTTTGTGCATATCTTTATACCATAATTTTAATTTATTTTTATTAGTTATTAATTTAAAAAAGTTCCACTTGTTTTTTTTTCACGGATTCATTCGGACGGATTTATTATCCGACAGATATCTCAAGATGAAGAAATCTGGTATTAGTGAAGTGAGAGCCTCTTGAACTTGAACATTAAACCGCAATACCACCAACCTATATTTGCGGCGATAAAAATAAAATTAAATATGTTAACAAATTAGAATATTTTTATATATTTTATATATAACATATATATTTATGATTATGTATTGCTACGACTTGGTGAAGAACCTAAATTCGTGTATACTTTCTCTATTTTGAACTCTTTGAGGTAAGGTAGCAAAATATCTATTGGATGTGACTCTTTAAATCTCTTTAATTCAAAAAAAATATCCTACTTATTGAATGAATGGAAATTTTATTTTTATTAAACAAAACAATTGAATTACAAAATTTATCTTTGATTTACAAATATTGGCAGTGACGCATCGTTATTCCGAACCGAATAAGATTCCGCTTAAATCGCGAGCACTTTAAAAGTTATTTTTAT
The DNA here is from genome assembly GCA_949152465.1 of Cantharis flavilabris. NCBI lineage: Eukaryota > Metazoa > Arthropoda > Insecta > Coleoptera > Cantharidae > Cantharis > Cantharis flavilabris. Next base: position 47,705,997 of record OX424436.1, read on the forward strand.
GCAAAACCTGAACTTCTGTCCTTGTGGTGATTTTAAATGGGTTTTGGGTACCTCTTCTGTCTCCCACTTTAAAGAAGAACTGTCCTTTTCAGTTCCAAAATGATTTTCTATTCCAGTTCCAAATTGTTGTTCCAGATTATGGGCCGCTGGTTATCGTCCAAAAATTTAATTTATTCTTCTTGGATTGAAATATTTTAATTTTGATTTATTTGGTGTATGCTATGGTTGTTTCAAAGCACACACATGCACACAATCTCTTTCAAGAGCTATGATTAACTCCACACGATTTTCCTTTTTTGGGGTCCAATCACGAACTCAAAAAAACGACTTTCCTCGTTGGGATTCCGTCGCAAACTCAATTATTTATCTTGTTATCTTTTATACATCTGTTGCCGAGACAGTTCAATTTTTTCTTTTTTTAATTTTTTAAATTTATGCGTGTTATTTGATAACGCGATTTTTTATCAAAAGTTTGTCCGCACGCGCGCACTGTTGGCAATATTTTTGTTTTATACACATTTTTGGTTTCTAATTTTCGCTTGTTTGTTTAACTATAAAATTTGGTTTGTTAAATTTTTATATATTTTGGATTGTAAAGTTTTTCTTGAATTAAAGTTTTACAAATTTTACTTTGATTTATTTATTTTTATTTAACAGCTCAAATTCGATTTTAGGACCGTGGAAGTCTCCCACGTCTGCTGGCTTTATACGCCCTACGTGTTTCATCGCAGTATATATGTTACGGTCAATGACGTAAATTGGGCATTGACGTCAATGGCCGGGCAATGACGTCAATGCCCATTTACGCTGGCCATTAACGTCATTGACCGGCCATTGACATCAACGCCCGTTATCGGTGGGCAATGATGTAAATATTTTCATTTGATTGTAATATTTACGTCTTTGGCCAGTCAATGACGTTAATGGCCAAAATGGCTTGGACAATGATGATATTCTAGAATGACTACTATAAAGAACAGCAAAATGGCAATTTAAATTTGACAGCCAACTGGCAAGTGATATTTACGCACATATGTTATATTCATTGTATTAGGTTATATAATAATATAATTATTTATTAACAAAAATTATAAAAATTAAAAAATACTGAAATAGCGACCTATGGCACTTAGAATTGCAAATTTGTTTGCTTGCGCATCACGCACATTTATTATTTTTACATCCACCTTTTTAATGACAACACTTGTAACCGTGGCCTCCTAAAACACTGCTTTTAGTTGCTGCTTGTCTAAGAGTAATCTCAATTTCTTTGGTCGTATCACTAATATTTTCTAACCGAAATTAACTTTTCGGTATCCCTTAATAACTAGTATTAATTGCAAATGCACATTAAATACATTACTTTCAGATGGAATCTATAGAATAATAATTTCATCATTGCCCACCCTGTTTTGGGCATTGACGTCATTGCCCGGACAATGATGTAAAAACCACATATGAAATTCTAAATATCAACATTGCCCAAAATGCACGGTTATTGACGTCAATGCCCGGTCAATGACATCAATGCCCAACTAAGCTGGGCATTGACGTTATTGTCCGGTCATTGACGTTAATGGCCGAATTATCATCATTGACCGTAACATATATATATTATTAATATTAATATACGATAGATATACAAATGTAGATCTTCACGTTCGCGTATTCTCTGAGATGGCTCCGCTCCTGCATTCCAGAAGGGTAATGTAAATTTTCGGGTTTTCTAGTAAGATTAGCACTCTATTATAGCAAATAATTATTGGTGCTTACAGAACAGTGGCGGATCCAGAAAAGGGCGATGGGGTGATCCCCCCCCCCCCTTAGGGCTCACAAATATCAATTCTTATACTAAAATTTATTTTTGGTACTTCTGCTGCTTTTATTTTTCGTATTTAATACATTTTCATTTTGCCCCCCCCCCCGCCCCTAGAATAATGGTCTTGATCCGCTACTGTTACAGAATTAGTACAATTATTTCTTAAATAATTGGAAATAACAAGACCTAATTGTGAAATAAGGACTCGGCATTGTCATCTTGTGAAATTGGAAGATGACACGGTCAAGGACACCAGCTATTGAAGACTTAATCAATGGATGATGAGCATTACTTGCATAATATAGTGGATTTCCTGCTACTTTCTTGCTTCCTCCTTTACGATCATACAAAAGCTCACGATTGAATCAACAATCAACGTAGAATAATTGTGGTAGAGAAAACTTTTTCATTAGCTTTTTTAATGCAGGAATTAGCTTTCAATCAGTTCGATGCATTAAAGTTAAATTAAAATTGATAAATTCTTGAACTTTTTAATAAAACAAATGAACGAAACGAAAGGTACCTACCTAGTTTACTTTCATTAAAAAACTTGAGCTCAAGTCACTTTTAATTAAATTGATATTCCATTGAAGCAAATCCTAACAGAGAGAATTTTTCGAGTTCAATGCAACTGGTGCAATCAAAATACTGTTGTTTGGTTATACATAAACAATTATAAAAGATTTAAAAAGTAACAGTAACTGCTGTTGTTGTTATGAAATTGGGTAAACATAAACATAAAGCGGATATTCAAATACATTTAGAATTATTACGAACTGAATATTTAATATAACATTGTGACCCACAACAAACACGTACAATATTCTAAAAACTGGAATTATGGAATAATCTGTTCTACTTTTAAGCTGAGCGATAAATATAACATTTTTATTAGATATCAATATAATATGGGTTTTGGTTTTGGTAACACAACAATTTAATGTAATCTGCACTATGCATTAACACAAAACATTTCTATCTAGAATAATTTCATATTAATGCAGCGGCATTAATAAATTTGAATATTTATAATAATATATTATGTAAGAGTGACTTCAAGTGAATACAATAATTTAAAGAATAACGTTAAATTCTAATCAAAATGATAATTTATTCAAAAGTAATACCTACTTTTGAGTTACGAACAGAAAATCTGTGTTAAAGTGGCCGTACCTTCACTAATTAAAAGTAGTTCGCTCTTTCTTGATTGATAATGCTTTGGTGCCCACAGAGTATCATTTTTTTATGTACAGTTAATTAAGCCAGATTTTAGTGACTGCATTTTTTAAATGACGCAAACTTTAAATTTATTTGTTATAATTTACTTTTGCTTCCGTCTTACATTTAATCTAACTAATTTGTAATCTCTAATTTGCGAATCTCTCCAAGTTGTGCGGTTGCATTATTGCATATAATTATAAATTTTTAGTCTGCACTAGAATATTATTTTAATAATGCATTTATTCATAATATTATGTAGATAAAAATTTTAATTTATAGTTTATCTAATAATAATGCATTTCATAATATTATTGATCAATAAAAATATTATAATTAACATTGCAAAAAATATTTTGAATATTTTATAACAGTTAAAGTGAGTCAGTATATCGTGCTACTTAAAATTAAAAAAAAAAAAAATTTATTATTGTAGTAAAAGAAATTTGGAAATTTAATTGCGGTCCTATTTTGGAAAGATTTTGCGTACTAAAATAGTTAATCTATTTTGAGTACTAGAGATTGCTGTAGGACCTAACATACTTTCAAATTATTTATTGATTTATCACAATTTATTTATTACTATTCACAAAATTAAAATTAAATTTGAATTTTCACGAAACTGATAAAAACTACAAAATAACAATGCGGCTCCCCCTTAATATTGTAAGCAGTTTTCAAAAAAATAATGAACATAATACTTACCTTACCTTTTGCAGGCCAAAATTTCCTGCTAGCTGGAATAGTACATTTTAGCGAAAATAAATCTGGAACCTCAGCATGATTTCAAATCCAAAATTTTATTTTTAAATTGAAGAGGATTTTAGAACATAACTTTTTGTTGAGATAATTTATTATTAGGTCTTCATTGTAACTTTACTGCTGAGATTTGTCACACAGCTTTTGTCCTTTTGTTTCTCATTTGTGCAGTTTTTGTAAAAATATAACAGGGTCATACGATAAATTTTCTTTAAATTTGTATTACACGCGTCTTTTAAAAACGAAAAAATTTTATGCACTGTTTGTGTAAATGTGTACCAGTGAAAGCAATACTTTGAAAAACCTGTCGGGAATTACATTATTTAAATTGTCAGTACGTTAAATACATTTTTGATACTCCTTTGTTAGGCATTTAAATTATATGCCATTAAAGAAAACCACAACAAATTTTTATTCTTTAAATGTTTACTGTCAAGTGATTTAAAAATCAGTTTGAGACTTCCGTCCACACACCAACTTCAAATACTTTATTCTTGTCGTAAAAGTTCTCACGCACAATTAATTAAATTTTGTTTGAATTGTCAAGTGATAAACGGGATTATTGTTAAAATTTCGTTCGTACTTTTCCTACTTTCGGTTTTGAGATTTCAAAAGAAATACTGACGCGCAGATGGATTAACGAAATTCTTATAAATTATTATAAATTAAATTATTACTTTTATTGCCGACTATAAGTGGCACTAAACTAAAACAATTGCTTTCGTAACAAGCTTCAACTTTGACATGACATACATTTTTTACCAAGTTTATAGGAAGTAACACATAGCTAATATAGATGTAATTTTATTACTGCATGATATTAGTAACAAATTTTATTGCTACCTCGTAACTTTTACTTTAACTTGAACTTTTACTGTTATTATTGATAAATAAGTACAAACCAGATACAAATGCTTTAACTTGTGATTTAAGTTCAAAATAAAGATAGAACTCTTATTTTGTCAGCTCCTTCTACCTCAGAGATTATTAAAAAAGAAATTAACTACAAATAAAAATTTAAAAATCTAATATTTAAAAGTTTTTGTGATTCAAAAAAAAAAATAATAAAAATAATATGTTTGATATAAATTTGAAAATAAAAATTAGAAATTTACTACCTCCTTTTAGCACTAATAGGATTATTTTATGAATTTCAGATAAACTTTAAAATTTCCGAAATATTTAGGATTTTATGACAAAAATGGGGAGCCTGCTAATAAAAATGCTAATAAAAAGAAGTAGGTTACTTCTCTAGTGTGAATTCAAAATAATTAAAATATTTAATTAATTTTTATTTATATCTACTTTATAATTTATAACTCGTTTGTAGGGATTTTTAGCAGAGGGGGGGGGGGCTGGAAAATCCTACAAAACCTTTACGTGAAGATGAAGGGCCCAAAGAGTTCTTTAAGTAAGTTTTTTTTAGTAGTTTTTTTTAGATAGTTTGAAAAGAAATAATTTGAATAGAAAACCTAGATTTACAACAATAAAAGAGGATTAAGGAAGAAGAAGAATAAAAGAAGGTAAAAGAGGAAGAATTGAAAAAAAGGAAAAATAAGAGAGGAATATACAGGTACAAACAATTTAGATTATTTTGGATTTACGCTTTTTCCACCAGTAATTCAGAAATCGTCAACTGTAATTCAGATTTGTTAACTGATAATTAGAAATCGTGAATTATAATTGGACGTAGTTATGCAAAATGGAACCAAGCGACAAAATCATAAAATTTAGTTTATTTGCTATAAGTGACCGAAATATAAAAATGATCCATCTGAATATTGACTCTAACTCGCGTTATATACTATAAAAATTATCGGTACGTATAAAATCGTCTAAAGTAAATTTGCAAAAAGGAACCAAGCCATATGGTTAATCGTTAATGGTTAATCAACTTCGGTCCAAGGGAAAGGAATTGCAAAAAAAATTACACGATCTCAATTCAATGTGGCATCTAATCCTAGCAATCCATTAAGGACTTTATTCAACCCTTTCTGCAGATGAAACTGTGGTAAATGATATAAATGGATTTGGAGATATCCCAGATTTTGAAAAATGTTTTATGCTAATTACTTAATAATTAATTGATCTAATTATACAGGGTGGCCGTTTGAAAACGAAACAGACAAGGTTGTGGCCAGCAGAATTTTTTTTTCAAAAAGTGCAAAAACACGTCAATTTTATTATCGAAGGGGACAACTTTTACGACCAATGTCACTTCCGGATTGTTTCATCCCTTAGCGCTGTGAAGACAACCCCTGAAATGTTAATAAGGATGATATGGCAAGTGACACCTCATTTGAAAGGTCTTGCTTCCCTGAATTCAGTCCAATAATTTTTTTTTGTTTTATCAATTTTTAAAGTTAAAAAAAAAATTTTAATAAAAAAATTTTTTTAAAATTTTTTACAAAAGTGTTTCAAATTGTAGAACATCTAATTTGATTAAACTGATCTTTTTATCAAACCCATCAAATCAACCTGTCCAAGCGTTTTTCACTTTTTTATTCTTAAATGTCTTGAAATATCGTATTTATGTCGCATTTTTGCAACTTCAATTTTGTTGTTGAATAATTGATAAAACAAAAAAAAATTATTGGACTGAATTCAGGGAAGCAAGAGTTTTCAAATCAGGTGTCACTTACCATATCATCCCTATTAACATTTTATGGATTGTCGTCACAGCGCTAAGGGATGAAACAATACGAGAGTGGCATTGGTCGCAAAAGCTGTCCCCTTCGATGATAAAATTGACATGCTTTTGCATTTTTTGAAAAAAAAAAATTCTGCTGGCCACAATCCCGTCTGTTTCGTTTTTAAACGGCCACCCTGTATATATTTTTGTAATAGTTGTATATGTTACGGTCTATGACGTCAATGACCATGCATTTTGGCCGATGTCAACATCGGTTGACATTTAAAATTTCATGTGTGGTTTTTACATCATAGTCCGGGCAATGACCTCAATGCCCTACACAGGGTAGGCATTCAATTACTCATAAATCACAAAACAAAATTTTTGAACAGCCGAACTGTTTACATTTGTTCTAATTTGATATTTGGACTTTCCCTGTTGTGGACTTTCGTCCAGGATTACTAAGCTGGTTTTAACCGATGAAGTGATGGTAGTAAATTTGAGCAGTTACCATGAACCAGATAAGGAGAGAGTAATTACCGAACCTGGAAGATACTGGTAACCCTAGGAGCCAGCTAAAATTTAGATTAAAAAATCTAAAAGCGCGAAAAACTTTATGTAGATTGTTTTTAATTTCTTTGGAAGTTTGCATTTTGTAAAATTATTTTGTAATTTAAAATAAATTAACGTAAAATTATGATTTAGCCAAAGGCAAATATTTTGCTCAAGCTAAAGACAGAATTATCAGAAATGAAGAGAAATTATACTTAATTAGATGGCATTTTTGTTTATTAAAATATAATGATAATAGACAAAGGTTAATAGGTTACTCTGAAATTGATTCCTAAGATAAAAAAATAAAGAAATAAATTAATGTTATAAATTAAGAATACCTAACTATTAAAAGGTAAATAACTTTAATAAATTATGTTTAAACTTTCTCATCTGTAAGGTGGTCCTGGTAATATACTCCGGTATTTCTTAAATCGTCGTTTGAATTATAATTTTTATATGGCTCACTTATAAGTTTTAACGGTTTTTGATTTATAATGGTACCGCTTCTTCTGTTGATCCATGGATTGTGATGCTGAGAAAGTTGTGGTATGGATTGCAAAGATGCGTACGAAATTGGAACTGGCTGAACCGCAGGAGCCGAACTTCCTTGAAGTCTTGCTAGGACTGAACTTAAACCGACGACTAATATTAAAAATCCAATGAATCCATTATTTACTGCGGCCAGTGTTACCAGTATTAAAAGTGTAAAAGCCACTCCCAATTTGAAGAATATTGCCGGAGCAAGCACCATGAAGCGCTTTAAGGTTCCGTGCACAAACGTTCTTCCTGTAACAAACCAAAAACGTTACATTTGAAACCAAAAGAAAGTATGAAATTTTATACATTAATGATACACGTGTTGAAAATAAAAAAAGAGAATTTACGAACTATTGGAACGGAAAAAAACCGGATGACAAAGGAAGGTAAAATTTCAGATTATAATTTTAAACGGAAAATTAGTAACAAATTAATATAATGCACTGTGAGTTGTGGTTTTGTTGATCTCCATTCTGCAAGGCTACGTTCATGTCTGAAAAAAATGATTCTAATGAGGCTATTTAGAAGCTAAACAGATCTTTTATTACCATTATTTTGTTTATTTGCTTAGACACATACATATGTATGTTTAGCAGAAAGCTAGGAAAAATAATGTTTTCTACATCAATTTTTTATCTCGTATGGTTATATTGTTATAAATTGCTATGTGTCTTCACAGTTTGACCCACATATACTTTTACAAACATAATAATAAACCTTTTAAAATTTGCTATACAAATTCGTGTTAAAAGATTGTAATTAACTGGGTTATACGTATTTTACACGGTAGATTGACTCGATTATTTTTATGGGAAAAATGTGCAAATGGAAGACAATAACGTGAGATTGAAAGTGAGATTTAATTGTTTTAATCATCTGTGACAGAAATTTAAAAATAATTAATATCTTCGTTAACAAGTATACTTTGCGAAACGGAGTAAGTCTTCTCTGAATCAATTTATTGGTAAAAAAGAAGAAATTTTTGTTCAGATGTTCAGCTCGCCCTGTTCACGTTAACAATTAAATCAAACAATATTAATTGTTACTTTTTTGTAAATTACTTCTAAACATAAATGTTATTTTATTATTTTAATAACAAATATTCATTTGGAAAGCTCAACTACCTTTGAAATAGTAAATTAAAGTTTATAGGCAGCCAGTTGAGCCCCCCCCCCCAAAATTAATAATTTCTTTCTGGTTTTCTTCAATTTTTGTTAAATATAAATTTCTTCAATTTATTGTTTAGTTAAGAATAATTTATTTTGAATAATTTTTGTATTAATTTTTTTTTTATTTAAAGATGTCGAATAAAAATGTTTCAAAGCACTTTGAATGATAGATTGCTATATATAGAAGTTGTTGAAATGAGATAATATTGTAATTAGAAAAACAACCAGAAAACATAAAGTACTTAGAATAAAAGATAAAGTAAATAAATTTAATTAATAACGTGAGAAATTAGTTAATTGCAATAACAAATGACCTTCGTGCGTTACATTAAATAAAATTAAACAATGCATTTAAATTAATTTCTGAAAATAAAAACTTTGAAAAAAGTTCAAAATTTTGAAAAAAAGTTAAATAGTTAAGTCCAGTTTGCAGAAAACAACCTAAATTTATAAAATATTGTCATTTTAAGAATTTTCACACCAAATTGATTGTCTAGGTTGTGCGGCCTTAAGGCCGCACTGACCCGTCACTTTTCTGTACTTTTCATTTTTTTAGGTCTCAAAGAGACAGTGCTATTTATATAATAGTATTTATACTCGTAATGTCATTTTAATTTTGTCTAACATTAGGTTCAAATTCCATTTATATTGAATGATTTAATTTAGTAAAAATTATTATTTCTGTTTAGGGGCTGGCCATTAATTACGTAAGGGTTTGGGGGGAGGAGAGGAGGTATCGGAAATCTTACGGACCCTTACGTGGGGTAGGGGAGGGTCCGACATATTCCTTACGTAAGTTACGTAAAATACTTTTTTTAAATTAAATTAGTTATTTTTACCTGGATATTAAGGAATTACCAATTTTTTGTATTAACTTTTTTATGTAATTAAATAATCTTTATTAACTTTTATTTATATAAACAAAATTTGATTTAAACTTTTGTATTTTTCGTATAATAACAATATTATTGTTATTCATATTTTATAAATATAAGCGGAGGAGAGGGGGGCCCTACATTATTTTTGTTTAATAATCCTTACGTAAGATGTGGGGGGGATTGTCAAAATCTTACGTGTCCTTATGTGAGAGGGGAGGGGGTCAAAAATTACAAAAATCGTCCTTACGTAATTAATGGACGGCCCCTTATTAATGAAATAAATTATTAAAAAAATTAATAAAAAAAATTGTTTTTAATTTAATTTTATAATTATTTGACGTCGAATTCAAAAATTAGGTATGCTTAATATCTAAAGTTTGTAATTTAAAATTTTACATTATAAAGAATAAATAATGTATCCTATATATTTACTGAATATTCAGGGATATTCCATACGACCCCGTACTTTATACAGATATATTTGTTTTGAAAAAATAAAACTAATTAGAAAACATACATATAAACCTTCAAATTTTAAACCCGGGGGGTTTGGGGGTATGGAATTTTTTTTTCTTTTCGTTATTGTATGCAACAGATCCGCCGGCGAACCTGTTGCCGATTGTGATCGAATGGCGTAAATCTAATGGTAACTTTTTTGTAAAAAACATCTAAAATCATACATGTTCTTGTCCAAACAGATCCGCAAACGGCTTATTTTGTTTGATTCGGAATTACTTTATAGTCAAGAATAAACAAAACTTTCTATACCAACTATATACGTATTAGATTAACCTAAATTTTTTCCGCGTGGTGGCGTTCGCTTAATGTAAATCGCAAATATTTGTGAATATATACTTACTGCCTTCCGATAGGTTAACAACTCCCAATGTAATTGATAATAAGTTAATATAAAATCTTGATTTGATATGGGGATTTGACTATGTCAACCGTTACCCGAAGATATTATAAATTTTTATGAAAACTACGGATAAACTTCTGATATCGATTAATTTCGGAAATAATTAATTGATTTTAAAATTCAGATATTTTACATAAAATTGTTCGGATAATTGCACATTTTGTTAACAGTACGTGAGCTCCACACAAATAGATACAGCAGTGTGTTGACTAGCCGTACGGTCTGCTAACAAAATTTAATAAATTTATTTTAAATTGGGAGAGATTCGAACCTTAACCCGGAAAAAAATTTGTGTGTGTATGAATAAGCAATTCAAAATCAAAACAGTTTTGTGGCTAAAGTCGAATGATCTATCTTTTAGAGATAGATACTTTCTTCTCCATAAACCCTGCCGAAACTGTTTTGGCTGTATACAGCCATGCCCTGGTATCCCAGCATAAGACACCTGATTTTATTTTAAATTAGGGTTTTTTAATTACAGCAGAATTTAACTTAAAAGCGAAATCTGCATTTTTCTAAATTCGCAATTTTTGAATTAGAGCCGCTTCAGGAATATTTTTAATTTTTTCAGCTATTCAGAGATCTGGGTCTTTCTATATCTGTCATTTTTAAACATGAGCAAGATTAACTTGATGGAAACTGCCAATACAATAATAAATTTCAGTTTTTAAGATTTTGTGCTTTTTTGCTCGAATTTTTGAGTGAATGTTAATATTCGTAATTTACTCTTTCTATTACCTAAATTTCATTAGAACATTACAATACTATTTATTATTTAGTGTTGTATTTTGATTTTCTTCAATTTCGGTTGAAAACTGAGATTTAGTAAAATTAACAACCAATGTTGGTAGTACCTTGTTTGATCTAAGAAACTTTGTAATAAGATGAGTTTGGACCTGTTATCTTCTTATTCATTTGTGCCGTTGAGCATATAACAGTGGTTCTCTTCCAAAATTTGAAACTTCAGTTTTAACTTTATTTTATGCTTAGAATCTTTAGAATTGAGTAGATTTAATTTTCTGTAAAAATCTACAAGTTTAAATCCAAATTATAAAATTAAAACTATTTAAATTTTAGCTCACATAAAAAAAACATGACAATATATAATGGATAATGAGTATTTTCTTTCTAATAAAATTATCTTTTTTTTTGCAATTGTATGGAAATTGCATCGAAATATGCTGTGAACAGCGAAAGGAAAAGTCGATTCACATATCGTAAATTGTTAGGAATTCCTAAGCATTTACCAGTGTAAATTTCTACCAAAAGTGCCAATTTGTTCACCGAAATTTAATTAAGTAAAAATAACTGCGATATTTTTGATATAATTTGCTCCACATGACCTCGACGTGGAACATACTGCAACTTAATTACTCGAAGACGTTTCGCTATCTATTAATTGCAAAATATTTGGATCTATTGTTTTTTTATTGCTTTATCTTCATTTTGCCTTTTTAATTCAGTGTTAATTAATTGAAAATTATGCAAATGTGATTCCTATCAAATAACTGCAAAAATTTAATTAAGCTTAATTGTTACACAGCAATAATTTTCACACCAATAAATTATGTAACGTTTGTTTGTCATATGGGAATTAATTATCATCTAATTTATAAAATTTAAATTGCCAATAAAACTTTTTGAAGTAAACACCAACACATACCATTAAGTATTGCCTATCGTAAGCCAACATAAAGTTTCTTACGAATCTGTGTAAATAGATCAATAATTAACACTCCAATTATGATAATAGTGTAATCCCAATTAAATGTTAAAAATAATTTATTAATAAAGTAGTTTGCATGCAGAATTGAATTGCCTGTTGAGTATTCATGGCAATTAAGCTTTCAATACCTCTTTGTGATTTGTAAATCAGAACAAAACTTCCATTATATTTTAATTAAAATAAATTTTCTTACCTTCTTCTATGATCCCATCCAAATTGGACATCGCCTTTGAGCTGGTACCATTTTCACAATTTATCACAGATAATAAAATACAAAAGGTACAAACAAACAAAGTCATTTTGAAATTTACTAGAAACATTTTTTTTTAATTGGAACTGCTGCAATTAATTTGTTCAAGTTTCGATTGCAAATGGCTCGTAATTTTTTATTTCCTAGAGTAAGTACCTAACTAAAATCCAAAATTTTTATTTCGATCACGTAGTGTACGGTATGCGACATGCTTTCATTTTTGAAGACAGTAGAAGACAAAAGTGGTCATTTAAGAACATTTAATAAATTTTTTTAATTGTTTACTAATTGAACGTGTTAATTTTTGCATTAACCAACTTTTTCAAAATTTGGTGTAAAAGTCAGTCAATTGTTTGTTTTTCAAAATATTCCTGTCAACCTAGATGTACCGAAGCGATAAAATCGCGGCACTGCTTTGTCTATGTTCGAATTACCAAATTTGATTGTTAAATTAAAGTGAAGTAGGTGAATCGTGATATGAAAAGATCGATGTATGCATAACTGTTTCATTAATCGATTTTTTTATGTTAATTAATTTGACTGTAAATGCAAATAAATGCATAATGTGACTTCTGTCTAAAGTTAACGTTAAACTAAATATTTGAATAGAAAAGATGGCCTATCATTCTCACTGGATCAAATTTTAATGTGGGCATGGTTAGAATAACATTAGAAAGGAACCAAGTGTCTTATAAAAAATTGGTGTTTTTGATTCCGTTGAAGTAGTGTAGCGGACTTACCATCTGGTGTAGCGATCTCTGCCTCTGGTAATAAATCATTTTGATTTCAGGATTTTAAGGCATTAGGTAGGCTCGCTAATGAACATACCATTTAAGAAGCGTGAGTGTTAGACGCTAGTATCGAAAGAAGAAAAACTTTAAAAAATGAAACAAAATCAAAGAAGAAAATTTAATCTGGTAAAAAAATGATGAACAGAATCCAGATATCTTTCATATTCTGAGGATCTGTGTTGAACAACTAGGATTCAAGAACATAACTGAAATCTTCGCCAGTAACCCAGAAAAACAATGCAATAGCATCTTAACAAATGTCGACTTATCTAGGCCGGTTAGTACGAAGTAGCCGATAGGATTCTGCATTTCCAAAACAGAAAATTAAGACATTACACATCATTTCTAGGGAGGGACAATTCTGGAAAATAATCAAAATATTGGAAAATATACAGGTATTTAGTAACTGCATTGGTTAAACCTTTTCAGTTCAATTTCAAGAATTTCGATGTTAGTTTAAACTGTAGATTAAGATAAACGAAGATTAAACCGACACTGAAATACAGGTTCTAAGAATTTTTCTTTTAAACATAATTTGCAGTGTATTGGGGGGTATTCCATAACCCCCAAACCCCTCGGTCATACAAGCGAAAGGTTTGTGTGCATGTTTTGTTGTTATGTGATCAACAAAAAATGTATTGGTCGCTCAAGAACGTGTTTAGGAGTCTGGGGGAATAACTTATAAAAACTCGGTAAGCTCATACGTAAATTTTGTAAATTTTAAAATTTCTGGTTTTCCTGCTAACTGGTTAACGTTCCGCCAACTAGAACTAGAAATCAGGTCAGAAAATGGTCGCCTAAGCGGCTGCACAGCATTAATGGCCGTCAGTAATTTTCATTGAGATTTTGATTTGAATATTTGAGAATAAAATTGATAAATGTATTGGTTTTTCAATTTTTTCGAATAGAAATAGAAAATAGAAAGAGAAAATCCGATTAAATCTTAGAAAATAATAAATCCGAAAAAAATTGAAAAATTTCTTGATAGTTTTTATGAAATCCAAGAAATAGGAATCAGGAAATCTTAGGAATTTCATTTTTTCTTTTCTTTACTATTTCAACTTTTTCGAAAAGAAATCTTGAGGAAATCCAAGAATAAATTCAAGAAAATCCATGGAAATATTAGGATTTTCTGTCCTTTCCGTTACTTTTGAAATTTTTTTGAAAAAAAATCTTCATGTAATCCAAAGAAATATAATAATAATAATAAAATCAAACTATTTATTTATGAAATTATAGTAAAATGTTGACATCATCAAGTACAAAAAAAAGACAAAAAACATTCCAAGAAAAAACACAAGAAATCTTGGAAAATCTAGGAAATCTCAGAAAATCTTAGGAAATCTCAGGAAATCAAGTGAACTTTTCAGAAATCAGGTAATCCTCAGTAGTTCTTTTTACTTTTTGAATTGTTTCAAAAAGAAATCTTGAGGAAATCCGAGGAAATTTTAGAAAATTTAAAAACCTAGACAGTTTAGGAGGTCCAAGAACATCCAACGAAATTGTAAGAAATCTAAGAAAATCTCAGGAAAGTTTAGGAATTTGTGTTTGTTTTGAGTATTCAACATTTTCGAAAAGGAATCATGAAGCAATTCAAGAGCAAATTTTAGGAAATCCGGAGAAATTCAAATAAATTTACCAAAAAAATTCTGCTGTACACAAAGTTGATCTGCGGTTTTCAGTCGTAAAGGGAAGAAATAAAAAAATAAATAACTATATGTGATACGGCGACATATGGGCAAATTATCTATAAAATTTAATTTAAGTTTAGATTTGGATATTAAAAAGAATTTTTTCGTTTCCTAAATCCTTTATTTTGAAGTTTATTTTATAGATTTATGCCCTTATTCACAAACGGTTCGTTATAATTTTTACGGACGTTTGTGAATATGGGTATGAATGTTTAAAATTAACCGGGTAATATTTCAGAAGATTTGGATTTATTTGAAAGAAAACTCTAAAAATTTGGAATCAGGAAAAATAAATTCTCTTTCTTTAGGTTTCTATCTTCTCTATCAGGTTTTTATAGAATCCTTCCGGAGTTTGTATTATTCTGAACAAAGTACTAGTACTTTGGACTCTCTTTAGCTTGTTACCATTATTTTTTTTAGATTGTCAATTATACTGGAGCTAGAGGAAGGAAACTCGCAATATCTGTTGTTGCTTTCTCGATCTATGTGAAACCTACGATTTTAATAGGTTTTCATGAATCTTACGGAGATGGCATCTCCTGTTCCAATCTGCATTGGGATGTCACTGAAACTGCAGTTTTGGTGTTTTCAAAGAACATAGATAGCTATTTCAGTTTGGTTCGGCTTTCTTAAGTTACTAGGATGAGTAACTTAATATTGGAAAAGCTATTCTACACAGTTGATCCAAAGAATTTATGAATTTGTTCATCAATATGATTAATTTTGTTCGTCGGCTCAAAAATTAAGATTTCTTCACCAACATGAAAAACGGATTTGTCTACTTGATTCGGCCGGGAGTCGTATATTCTCAAGGAAAAGATTTTTCTACTATGTTTTGCTGATATTTGCAGTCCCCAGGTTTTTGGAGTTTAATTATTTATTAATAATTAATCTGCCGTCTCCCAATTAATCTCTCAGCGGAGGCATTTCTTTAGTTTACCAGTAATTTCTTTAGTTCACCAGTAGATAGGTAGTCCATCTTCTAGCGGTGTTAGACATACAAGTACTACTTGTCATAAGCTGTCCTCATTTATTATTTTTGCGTTGAAAATGGGAAACTGTGAAAACGCCCGTTCTGGGTAGTTATATGGGATTTCTACTCATTCAAAACTCGTTTGAGATTCACTTACAGCATTTGTTCTTCTTTACCGCATCTGCTTCATTACTTCTCAATTTGTCAAGTTTTAGGTCTGTGTTTTCTGTATGAACACTGACTTATTTCAGTTTCAGTCTCTTCTCGTGTCTTTTTATCTGGTTGCACCTTTCTCAATGCAGGGTATAGTGTTACTTTGGCGTCTTCTCTCAGTGAGCACCTGTTCCAAATAATGAAATGGAGCTTAATCCTTTCCTCTGTCATCTCCCGTTCTTTTCTCAATATTATTATCTGTTCTTTTGGAGAAATCTTTCATTTTGACTGGAAACTTGGAAAATCCAATCATACGGTATTAGACATTCGAGGCCTATTCATACGACTGATAATAGTCGACTAAACAAATGAGAAATCATCAGCAAATATGCAGTTCTCATCTTTTGCAACACTGCAGCTCATATCGCCCCAAGTAACAATTTTCCCTGAAAATTACCTCACCATACCCAAATATTTCTGGATGGAGCCTGATATCTACCTGCCAGACACCTGCGTGTAAATTGCCTGGAACAGGTACCTGGCAGTGACTTGTTAAGAGCTTATTTCCTTGTGCCTATAAATTGCCTGCGGCAGGAATTTGCCATGGTCTTATTAAACGCTGTTTTTCTCACTGTACAGGCCTCTACTTGACGAAAATGGTCATGTTTTGATCAATCCTGTAAAAATATTCCAATACAATGCCATAAAAAATTAAATTTCTAAATGAAAAAAGGTGGATTTAACTAATCCTTAAGTTTTTAATATAATTTCAAATTTTTTTTTTAATGCTACTAAAATTTTACATATAAAATACCATGTATAAATTTGTGGGAGGAGCCAAATTAATTTACATAATTTAATTCATTTATTTTACGGTGGATCCGTGATTTGCCGTAGTTGCGCCAGGCAAAACTGACCCTTCGCAGCTCTTCTTAACTTTTAAGCTGTTGCTTAACTCATTAAAAACATCCCTGAACTCAATCCACCTCGACTGGGTAGCCCCCACTAGGCGAGGCGTCACTTACCGTCACTTACCGTCAACAGAAAACCCGTTACTAGCAATTTATATGTACTTCCATGTTAAACATATGGAAAATTTTGATTTTCAAATGCCGTTTTCTCGAAAACTAATGGATAATCAACCAAAATTTTTTTTAATATACTTAAAAAATTATCCTCTTTCCAGTGGTACCTATAATATAGAAAAAAGTGAAATTCGTGGTACAGATTAACTGAGAGAAACCTAAATTAAATTTTTTAATTTCTAATTAATTATTTAATAATTTTGTTGTAAGTGGAAACAAATTACCTATTAAACTCCTTGTAACAGCTGCCTCCCAAGGATCTGTCTTAGGTCCCTGGCAGGCGCTTCAAAAACACATCTCTTATGTGAGCCTAATTGCCTGTATGAAGCCTATCACAAGCTTGTAAGAAGCCTGTTGCAGGTACAGGTACCTGTGAAATTTTACCAGACAGGTGGTTGTCAGGCTTTTGCTTGGCTTAAAATGTTACATGGGGCGTTTATGTACCAGATTGAACCTTTTTGGATCTTCCCGCTCTATTCCATATTTTTATTGTTGAAATCGAACGTTTCTCCAATTCAGAATCTATAGTGGGCCGTTTAGATAAAATCTCGGAATTTTTGGATTAGGACTACACAATTTAAAATGTTCACAGTATCAAATGCTTTGCTCATATTAAGAAAAATAAGTTCTACCTTTCTCAGTCAATAACTGCAGTTATGGATTATATGGAAAAAAATAAAGAATAGTTGCGTTTAAAATGCCCATGCAGGAATATTGGGAAAAAATATGAGAAAACGCCAAAGACGGAGAAGATCACCGGTCAGGCGTTAGATCGATAGTAGTAGAAATAGTCGCATACATATAAAATAAAATTTTTCTGTGGCATTAAAGTTTGAAAATTATTTGTATTATTTTAATAAATGTTCTATTTATGCTTATGTATACTTATTTAATTAAAATACCAAATGTCTTTATTTACATTTAATTTGAGTGGGTTCGATTTTGATTGGCGTGTAATTGAACTTGTGTTCTAGCTTACTTAATGATTTATGATTTTATGCTCGGATTTTATGCTTTTGCATGTTCTGTAACTTAATATGCCAACAGATTCGTTATGAAATCTTGACAAATGAAGTAAAAACCAATCCGAAAAACTGCTTGTCAAAATGCATATTTTGCATTTTTTTTACATTTGGTGCATATTTCAGCAAATAATGCATATTTGGGCATATTTTGGCCGCTTTTGGCGTTTTTTAATGAATTTTAGAATTCAACCAATTATTTTATTTAATTTTTGTAATTTTTTAAATAAAAACATAAATAATTTTTTAAATGAAATTTTAAATTGATAAAAATTAAATAAAACAATTGGTTAAATTAACAAAATTTAATCATAATTTTATATTTTCTCTATTAAATTATTTTAGAAAAACACCAAAAGTGGCCCAAATATGCACAAATATAAATTATTTACTCAAATATTCACCAAAAAATGTTGAAAATATGCATAAATTTGCATTTACTTTGTATTTATTGAAAATTTGAAAAAAAATTGCAAAAATTCGAAGATTAAGTAATATTTAATTTGCATATCAATGCATATTTTATCTATTTTTATAAATTTTAGTGCATATTTTAAAGAAATTTGGTGCACATTATACGCGCATATTCTCAAGTATTTTGGTGGATATAAATCCGAGCTCTAATGATCATTATCATTTTCATGTTTTCAGGTTTTATAATTTCCTTTAGATATTTTTATTTGCATTAATACCAAAGTATATTAGGAATTGGAATCACAATCAGTACATTCCTAATTGATAATTTGTTTTCTAGATGATTTAGAAAGGATAATTATTATCTTTTAGACTCTTGTAGAGTCTAGACAATAAAAATATACAGATCGTCTGCAATTCGAAACCTTAAGTTAATATCGTTATCGATATTAATGAAATAGGAGGATCTTACTTTCTGAAATCTAGAAGAAGCATTCTAATAAATAATAGTCTCAAGCTACTTTTCTTTAAAGTTTGAAGTGCTGTGATTAATAAGCAGTAAATATTGCAATAATCAATATTGCAATAATAAAAAATTATATAATTTTTTCTTTTTCTTTTTAATTCTAAGAATTTTTTTCGGTTATTTTCCAACTGTGCCAAGTTCGCTTGATCTTGGAAAGTTGATGTTCAGCTCTTGTGCAACCCAAGAATGCAGTTCGCTGCGAGGCATCATATGGATTCTCTGTGAACTTGAACGATTCTTTTTGGTGAGGTGCTAACCTTGCGAGATTGAGAAACATAATCTAATTGTTTTTATTGAAAAAATTAATTTTTGGTAACGTTCGGTTCATTAATCATTGAAAGTGGAACATACTTATTAGAAGTACTAGACGATATTACCTTAATTTTTTAAACGAAAATTTGAAATTACAGCTACTTTAGTATATCGTGAAACTAATTAACCGTAATCTCCTATTAAAAATTGCTATAGTACTTATTGTGGATTATTATTAATAGTAATAAGTAATTCAAGGTATAAAAAATCTGGGTGATTACTGGATGTAATCATAAAAGAAGTCAATAAAAGCAAATGTTCAAATTTCTTTATTTATTGATATTGAAAAATTTAGAAAGTTTATGTTCCCGAATAAATTTAAGAACTTGAAAATTTTCCACGTGATTCTGTGAACGCTTCTTTTCGAGCAAAAGCTTTTATTGTTATTTAAATTTCCGGTAATATGTAATAGGTTGAAATATTATGCGAGATTTGTTACATATTAATAACTTCGATTGCAACCGATATTTTTTCGAGCCGAACGCAAGTAATTTATTTAACAAAATCCCCGGTCTATAAGCAAAGAAAAGTAGTAGGTCGAACTAGAAGAAACAAACCACCTCGAAACTGGGGCACTACTTAGCAGTAATCTTCCACTTCTTCGCTTACTTCATTCACAATGTACTCTCGCGAAGCGCTCATCATGGTCATCATGATGTGCTTTTCCGTATTGAACCATAATAGTGCTAGAGGCAATTTGGCGGGGAGTGAAAATGAAAAAATTTTTAGTTACTTCGATTCAAAATGGCCAATTAAAGTTATCAAATGTTTAGAAGAAACGCAAGTGCTGCAGTGTTTTTCCAAATTGTTGGATGCAAAATCAAAAACTTCTTCGTTACTGAAAAAAATTAATAAAATTACCAATATTTCTATCAGTGACGGTATATCATTTTCAGATAACTCCTTCGATACGATAACGAAGGCGATGAACAGTTGGATTAAAGATTTAAAAGTGCAAGTTAAAAACGAATTTAAATCGGTTACGCAACAACAGCAAAATTCAAATTCGACAAATCTAAATCTAAAGAGGTTATTGAACGATACTGCTTTAGTCGATTTAGGCAATGGAAAAGAATCTGTCGAGGGAAGAGGGAAAAAAATGAATTTTCAAAGTGTGATTCCGTTCTTGTTAGTTCCCGGGCTCTTTCTGGCGGGACTTATGCCTTGGGTGCTTCCCCCTTTAAAAATGGTTGTGATGACGGTAACAATGATGAACAATATGGCCCTCACAACGTCCTTAGTCTCTTTAGTTCGTGGTTACGTGTTCGATACTCCACCTACCGAACACATATTTTATGTCAATCATGGATACTCAAACGAAAAGAAGAAGAATAAACAACAGCAACCTTATAAAAGAAAAAGTCAATCGTTTGTCAAGTATCACAGGTGATAACATAATAAACTGATGATATGTTTTAAAAAAATGTAAATTTGTAAATAAAATTGTTATCCGTTTTGTTTTAAAGATTACGTGTACCTTTTAATTTATTTTTTAAGTGTTTAGGGCGATATTATAAATTAATGAAAGAGTTTTATGAGAGTTGAATATTTTTGCATCAAGAACAATACTCTATTTGCGTTAGAATGTGAAATTAGTCTATGTTTTATTACAAATTTGTTACTATTTTGTAAATTGAAAAATGAAATGTACTTTCAAATAAAAAATTTTAAATAATTTTCAAAATAATTATTAATCCTACTTTTCTGTTTTCATGTTCATGTGTATCCGATTTAGATAAGTTGACTCATTGACATAAAAATGCTACAACAGATTATGCATTAATAAATTAATTATAATTTTCATATATTTGTAAACCAGCATAATAATGCTTTTTATGTTTTTCGATATCCTTATAGGATAGTAAGTAGTTAGAGTTGTAAAATATTATAGTTGCAATGGTGTCAGATGGGGAACAATAAAAATACAATAATTATTGTTTCTACATAAAAAAATTAATTTTAATGGAATGATTTTAATTATCAACAGGTTCTTTAATGTTTTTAAATCTAATTAATATATTTAAAAATTAGTAACATAACCTACACTATAAAACTTATGTTTGCATGTAGTATAAGTTGCCTATATTCACGAATAACTTTTTCTTTTTATTTTCCACTTCGATACTTCAGAACGTAAATGTGGTTTTCTGTAGTAGAGCCAATTGGTGAATAACTTCTAGCATAATTTCGTAATATTCGCTAATTACATTAAGCGAACGATACCACGCGGAAAAATATTGAGTTAATCTAACACGTATAGTTGGTATAGAAAGTTTTGTGTATAAACCAAACGTTTGCATTTTTTTGGTGTTCTATTTTGTGAATTATCATTTCATTGCAATTTTATAACAATTTATAACATATAACACAAATAGGGGAATAATGTAGGTATCCTCCTATACAATACATATTGTCTTTTTACTATTTAGAGGTGTTTTGTGTCGAGTTTTTTTTTAATTTTAATTTTAATCAAACCCCACATTCACACAAATGCTCTCCAGGACGAAACACGAAATTGCAATACTCCGAGATTTTGTCTCGCCAAAATCTGCGTATTCTGACTGTAATTGAATTTTTTTATTTCATAAATATTATTACAATTAAAAACATGAATAGAAATGAGCTGAAAATCTTTAAACGGCTGAAAAAATTTTCTTCTCGATTACGTCATCCATTTGGGAGCTACGATGCTACAGACAGACACACAGATGCACATATAAACATATAGAACCTCTCTTTTGCATCGGAGGTTTATATCAGGGACGTAGCAAGTGAAAGCCGGGCCCTGCTGCAAGTGGGTCACAGCGGGCCCCCATCATCATTTTAAAATGATAATTTTAAAGTTTAAAATAACAATTTTATGGTACCAAAAATATATACTACGAATGATAAGAGATATTAGATTCAATCTAAAGTTGTTACTTAAAGGGCCAAAAAAATTTTTTAAACTTATTAAAATATTCACTTATTAGACTGGTCATGTAATAAATTCAATAATAATTACATTGGAAACTTAGCTGGCCAGTCTGATAAATGAAAATTTTATCAATTTCAAAAGCATTTTAAAATTTTGATGAAATCTAACGCTTTTATCATTTGTAGTTTTTATTTCTGTATTATTTTTGTGTCTTTCATTTTTTCTCTAAAATAATTAGGGAAGTAGGAATTTACATAAGAGTTTTTATATGTTAATTTCCTATGTTCGGCTAACTCGGTCAGCACCCGGTATAGTAAACGATAACAAACGTAATATCACAAAACAAAACGAATCCTAATTTATTTATACAAAAAAATCTACTATTCTCGCCTTTTGATTGGCAAACTACGAAATTCTTTTATTAAGATCTAAAGTTGCCTAGCTAGAGAGTCTAGTTTTTTTTTACCAATTTCAAGATCAAAAACGATCTATCAAATGTTGGTACTTTAAATTAGTAATTCGGAAGATCTAATGAATACTAGTAATAAGTTAAATATTCTGGATTTAGATTACAAGCTCCCAAATATAAATTTTTTTTTTTTGAATTTTTGTGTTTTTTGCTTTTTTTCTTTTTTTTCAATTTCTACTCTATAGATTGCATAAACTTTAAATGATGTTAAATGCGGTGCACCACTAGCACCACCTGTTGCTACGTCCCTGGTTAGTATACAGTAATACCCCGAAATGAGTAAAGTCGGATTTGCGCAAGTCAAGATACTTATATACAGAGACGGCACCAGCATTTTTAAAATGGGTGGGTACATATTGGGCCCAATATATTTGGGGTGGGCAGGAGGACAGAAAATTTATAAATAAACTCAAAAAAATACATTATTGAAATAAGCACCTAAAAAATTTAGATGGGCACTTGGATGGGCACTCCAATCAACAGGGTGGGCACTAGTGCCCACCCCTGACGCCGTCACTGCTTATATCATTTCGCATAATATGTAAATACGCTCTTCGTTGGAGTCTATATTTTTTGAAATTTGTAACTCTTTTTCAATTAAACTGCGACTTTCTGTCAAATTCCCGAATCGACGAGATTTGAAAATCGCGTAACTGCGGTTTCGCTTAAGTCGAGGTATTACTGTATGTAAATATGTAAATAATTTTTAGGTTTTTCTATTTCTTATTTTTTTTTAAATTATTTAAAATTTAAAATACAATAAATATTGTAGAATATTCTTTTATGAAAAATGAAAAATGGAAAACTAAAAATTTATATTCGAAATACTACTATGTAGGCAACCAACCATCTATTTAACTAAGGCGGAGTATGTTTCCCTTTATAATTTTTGTTTTCCAATTCCAAAATTTTTATGAGTGGATGTACTTAAGGTTATCATTGTTTTATCAAATAATCTGTATTATAAATAAAAGAATTACACAAAAAAATAATTTTTAACAAAGAAAGTTTTAATGTAATTTTTGAGTTTTATATTCAAGACTGAAAATTTAGACTGAAATTCGAAAAGTTTGAAAACTGAAACTTAAGAAAAAAAATAAGCTCTGTAAAGTTTGAACACCTAGGAAAGATTTGAAATATCAGATGCATGTCACACATATTTTTAAACTAATGAAACCCGAAAAAATAGTTAGGTTTCAAAAATAAATTCAAATAACAATGAATTTTTAACCTGAAAGTGAAAATAATCAAATCTTGAACAAATAAAAAGAAGTGAAAAATATGATAATATCTTGAGCTGTTTTTATCCGGGAATTCGGGATCCATAAATCCAAAACCATTCTTTCGGGAAAAATACGCCCTTAAAATTAACTTGCCAAGCTAGCTGGAAAAATCCAAACTCCAATGTAAATCAAAATCCAAAATTAAAAATGCTTTTTTCTAAATCTTCAATCCTAATACATAAAATCCCAGCACGCTCCTGCTGCGCTGCTCCTGCCCCAGCGCCAGCGTGTCATTTGTGACACCCGAAAAATATTTTGACCCGTGTCAACCGAAATAGTATATTATACATCATGGGACTAAGGTGCTACTTTTCATCCCGCGTACGAAGGTATTTGCACGAGGTGTTAGCCGAGTGCAAAAATCGCACACGGGATGAAAAGAACCTTAGTCCCAAGGTGTATATACTATTTTTCACAATTTCGCTGAAAATTCTGAATTACATTGGTTAATAACTAAATTTGAAATTTTGAAATTACAATAACTCGAAAACGGCGCTAGATATCGAAAAACTGAGCAAAAAATTTACCCCCGTTACAACAACCCTCCAGCGATTTGTCGTAAGAAGCCATATGCAAAATTTCAGATCAACAGCGCGCAATAATGGCGCGAAAAAAAAAGTATTACTTTAGTCCCGCTAAAGCGGGAGTAAAGTGAGCACTTTACTCCCGGAATTGTGAAAAATATATTAACGTCAAGTTGGAACTAAACATATTTGAAAAAAAAAATGAATAATAACGTTATTATAAAAACAATGAAACCATAGTCAAAACGCTGCCGCTACAGCGTGTCATATTTTTGGTTAAAAAAACCCGAAGACTCAAACATGATTAATGAGAAGAAAAACAAAGAGAAGAAATGAGAAAACAAAGGGAAAAAGGAAGTAACAGCAATTAGTGAAGTTACATCTCTAGTCAAAGATATAAGATGAACACTAAATTGATGAGAAGAGAAACGACGAAAGAAATATAAAAAAAAGAAGAACGGCAGTTAGTGAAGATACACCGCCAATAAAAGATATAAGATGAAGATGAAGATGAAGACATGATTAATGAGAAGAAAAACGAGGAAAAGAATTGAAAAAAGAAAAAAGAACAAAACAAAGAAATTAAATAAGATAATTCAAATAGGGAAAACTTCTTCAACGAACTACAGTTTTGAACATAATTAAATCCATTAACCATATAAATTTTATAACTACCAATGCCACGGGGCTACACATCAATCGAGATCGCAACTAATCAAGTTACACATCAATGGAGTTCCACAGTATTAATTTTTTAATTGAGACCGTTAAAAGAGAGATCCATCGGGCAAGCTATATATAAAAATTTTAAAAAATCCGGGAAGCTGCTTCTCCTACAGCGTGTAATTTTTTTTGTTTAAAAACAAGGCAAAAACAGAGAAAATGTATGATACAAAATTGATGATATATTAACGTCTTAATGGATAACCGGTTAATAGGATAAATGTATAAGCGGATAATCGGATATTTTATGTTGAATCATATTTTCTACTTCTATTTAGCTCCTCAACAAGTACACAAGTACAGACTTGCCTTTTGTTTTAAGACGGCGACAGTTTCCAATTAAACTTGCCTTTTTGCAAGACGATCAACAAGGCTCAAGGACAGATGTTAGAAACAATAGGAATATATCTGCCTGAACTTGTGTTTAACCACGGTCCACTCTATGTATAGCAATGTCAAGAGTACGGAGATCTGAAGATAAAAATAGTTAATATAAAAGAACAAAGGAAATTGATAAAAGGTTCACAAGCAGTGTAGACGAACAAATTTTTTAAATAATACCGCTAAAAAAGAAATCCAGCGCCTAGCTGCCCGTCCGTGGACGGGCTTTCCAGCTAGTTCACACATAAAAAAAAATTTAACAAATTAAAAATAAAATTCAAAAATCAACATCGAATGGGGGATTTTGCAATACAACAATATATCTTAAAGTACTAAAACCATTAAACAATTCTATAAACAATTTAATTTATTGTTTACCTACCTTAGAGGAGGAGAGTATATGGGTGTGAATTTTGTGCAATATTTAAAGGAAAATGGTATTCAGTATCAAAGAACAGCACCATATACGCCACAACAGAATGGTGTTGCAGAAAGGAATAATCGTACTCTGGTGGAAATGGCTAGATGCATAATAATAGAAGCCAAGCTTGAATACAAATTCTGGGGCGAATCAATTACTATGTCAAATTACATACTAAATAGTTTACCAGCAAGAGATATTGAGAAAACGCCATATGAGAATTGGCTAGGTAAAAAGCCTAACTTTGATCGGATCAGACGTTTTGGATCAAAGTGTAACACGCATATACCAGATGAAAGAAGACGAAAACTCGATTCAAAGGCAATTCAAACAATTCTTGTTGGATACGATATGGCTTCGAAAGCATACAGGTGTTTTGCACCATCAACAGGAAAAGTCATCGTTAGTCGAGATGTAAAATTCATCCACAAAGATAGCGACTGGAAAATGGACCAACAAGAAAAAGAAGAATTTTTCAGCGCGGATGAAAGTAATGAAGCAGAACTGAACGATGTATACTACAAAGAGAAAACACGACAAGAGCAGCGGTTGATAGCGAAACAACAGAGGTTCGTAAATCTGAACGGTCAAATAAAGGTGTTCCACCGGAAAGGCTGATTCAAGTGATGAAAATAGTCAATAAAGAGGTAATTGAACCAAAAGGTTATAATGAGGCAATTACCTTGAATCAAAAAGAAAAATGGATCGAAGCAATGGAGAATGAAATGTCTTCATTGAGGGAAAGCAGTACATGGGAATTAGTGAAATTACCAGATGGTTGTCATGTAATTGGATGCAAATGGGTTTATAAAATCAAAACAGATGCCAATGGTGAAATTCAGCAGTTCAAGGCTCGATTGGTGGCACAAGGATTCTCGCAAAAGTTTGGATCAGATTATGATCACGTATTCGCTCCAGTGGTAAGACAAGCAACATTCAGGATTTTACTTACAATTGCAACGAATGAACAAATGAAAGTGATTCATCAGCATTTCTCAACGGGAAACGGGATGAAATAATTTACATGAAGCAACCACCGGGATTCAAAGTTGAAGAAAAAGAAGATCATGTTTGCCTCTTGAGGAGGAGCATATATGGATTGAAACAATCAGCAAAAAATTGGAATAGGGCAATTCATCAGTTGTTGGTTGATATATTCAGAGCAAAAACGATCCGTGTCTCTACGTATTCACGATTGAAAGTAAATTTTGCTGTTTTGATATATGTTGATGATCTGATCATTTCTAGCAAACACGAAGAGTTATTACTGGAATGTGAACGAATTCTGGGTGAAAAATTCAAGATCAGTAATCTGGGTGAAATTAAAAATTATCTTGGACTACGAGTTAACAGAAACTCTCAGGGAAGTTTCGCATTAAATCAAACGGCATACATAAATAAGATCGTTAGTGATTTTGGCCTGACGGATGCAAAATCATCTGATCTTCCAATTAGCATTTCATATGATAAGGGTGGAGGTTCAGAAAAGCTACCCAACAATGAAAATTATCGACGATTAATTGGCTGCTTATTGTACGTTTCGGTGAATACTAGACCTGATATATCAGCAAGTGTATCAATATTGGCACAAAAGGTTTCTGAACTGAAACGCTTACTTAAATACTTAAAGGGCACTGAAGATTACTCGTTGATGCTTGGTGGTGCTGAAAACCAAAATGATCTTATCGGATATGCGGATGCAAATTGGGCCAAATGCAGAGTCGATAGAAAATCCAATAGTGGATATGTTTTAAAACTATTTGACGGTGTAATAAATTGGAGTTGCAAGAGACAAACATGTGTTTCGCTGTCGTCAACTGAAGCAGAATTTATCGCCTTGTCAGAAGCATGCAAAGAAGTATTATGGGTTCATCCCATATTAAAAGATTTTAATCAGCAAATGGACAAACCAACTATAATATTCGAGGACAATCAGAGCTGTTTAAGGCTAATTGAGGAGGAGAAATTTTCAGGAAGATCAAATCATATCGATGTGCGATATTATTTAGTGAAGGACTACGTTCATAAACGAGTGGTCAAACGTATTTATTGTCCGACTGAAGAAATGGTAGCGGATTTGTTCACAAAACCTCTGTCAGCAGCTCGAATCAAAATATTAAGAAAGGAATGCGGTGTGATGAAATCGGAATAAGGAGAAGTGTTAGTGTTAGAAAATAGCCTTTCATAATATTGTAATAAATGTATGACTTCGAGCCTTGATTAGTTACAATTGGCGTAATAAAATTTCAAATTTTAAATTCACCCTTTATGTACGCCACAGATATATAAATATTTTAGCCGATCCGTACATATTTTGATATTATTTTATTATAAATTTAATTTTAAATTAAAGTATTATACACTTTTGCGCTGTTAATATCTTCTTTTTTCATATCGGTATCACCCCAACCCCATATTTCTCCACCACAATGATGGTCACTATCATCCTTCGAGTCAAATGTTTTGGTAACTCCTGTTGTAGTATCGCCTGTGCGCAATAATCGTTTTTTTATTACTTCGGGAGAAACAGTTTTTAAATCATATGCCCAACCAATTTTTGCAAATGCATCAATAAATAATGTACTCCAATTCATTCCGTAGGTAGGTAATTCGGCTGTTTTATAATCCCAAGGGTAGACATGATGATAATTATGCCAACCTTCACCAGTTGTAGCTATAGCAACCCACATATTTTGAGCAGGGGTTATGGTTCTAAAAATTTTACAAAATTTTTAATACTGCTATCAGATTCTAATAAAAATGTTTACTTGTCATATGGTCTAGTTCCGTACATGTGGGCGGCACTGTTAACCAGCCAAGTGAAGTTTAGAGATACTGCATATCGCAATATTACTGCTATATGATAAGATACCCACGGGTCTTCGTCAAAGAAATGAATAGGTATCCACATCGGAAATGCAATGGATATTATTGGAATCATATAATAGTAATATCTGAAATAGAACAAAAATATATCTTTGTATGAGTGAGTGTCAAAACATGTCTAACGATATTGATAGTTTTAAGGGTGTCTTCTGAAAAATAAATATTCTTACTTCATTTGAAACTGTACCACAGGGTCTGCCAGTATATCACTAAAATCAATTGTTTTTCCTTTGATTTTAACATCTTCGTGTTTTTTAACCAAAAGCCATCCTACATGTGAAAAGAAAAATCCCCGTTTGGAATTATGAGGATCAGCATCTGTATCGGTATATTTATGATGCACTCTATGGTCTCTAGCCCACTCATAAATATTTGTTTGCATTTGCATTGTTTGCAAAAGCATGAGAAATATCCTTAAAGGTAATTTTGCTTTATAAGTTCTATGCGTCCATAATCTATGTGCTCCAGTAGTTATACCTTGAGTTGTAAGATATGAAAATGTTAATGCTGAAATTAATTTATTAAAATTAAATCAAAATTTTTGATTTTTAACTTGAAACTCAAATTCCTCACATTACGAAAAAGAAAAAGTTGAATGTATAAAATATTTTAAGTTCGGAATAGAGGGGAGTTGATGTAATAAAATAAATGAGTATGATTGAAATACGGAGAGCTGCTTTTTTATCTTTTATATTTTTTTCTTAGTTTATTTTTTAATTCAAAAACTGCTTTTACTCAAATTTGTATAATAAATAATTATTATATTATTTTAAACATCAACATGCAGGATAAGTTAATTTTTTAATATTTCTATTATTTGCAAATAATGCTGAACGAGGGGTGTTTCGCTGGGGAATTTTGGTGTACAATCTTTAGGAATTAGTAAGGAATTAGAGTAATTAGTGAGGAATTATTGGAATTACTTGAGAAATTTGGGGAATTAGTGGGGAATTACTAGAAATTGGAAAACTGCTAACGCGTGATCGCCGTCTTTGATATCGGTTCGCCACACGGATTCTATTTATTATCTCGCTTCTTGCATAAATTAATCGATTAAATTATAATTATTGTACATATATATTTAAGAATTATACAGTAAGTAATTACCTGTGTTTTCAAATCTAAAAAAGCAAATTAAAGTGGGTAGATTTAGGTACAGTCCTGTGCCGTCAAAGAGAAGTGAACGAATTTTAAAGCCACCCAGTCGATCAAGCGCAGATTCAAGGGGGGGGGGGGTAATGAGTTAAACTCCCGCCCCCTTCCCTTCACCCTTCACCACCCTTGTATATAAATAAGTAATTGAATAAATAACCCATGTAATAAAAAATAAAATCTAACAAATTATTTCGTCCTTTTATCTCCGAATCATCAATTAATGCAAATAAGAAAAATTATATTTACTGGCCGGTT
Organism: Cantharis flavilabris; assembly: GCA_949152465.1. NCBI lineage: Eukaryota > Metazoa > Arthropoda > Insecta > Coleoptera > Cantharidae > Cantharis > Cantharis flavilabris. The sequence goes on from OX424436.1 coordinate 47,736,440, forward strand.
TTGAGAGAAAGAAATTGACAATAATAGCTATGCATCATAAAACATCCCTTAAACGCTCACTAACAAATCTTAATACAGAGCATAGCTTGAAAAGTCGTGTTCTGGTACAACCATAAAAATCAAATTTGAATTTAAATAAAGTAAGGATTATGAGGTTGGAATGCTAGACGGGCATTGGTTGTACAGTAGAATCCGCTTAATGTGATCTTGGATAATGTTATCAGTCGGTTATTGTGATCTTTTTTTTTGGAAACCGGCCACTTTTTCTTACTTTTTTTTCTTCTATTTTGTTCTAATCCAAGTCTTCTAAAATTCGCTTCTTTCTAAATTTCGCTAATTGTTATCAGTTATCAGTTAATCACCGAAGTGATCACATTAAGCGGATTCTACTGTATTTAATATCTAAAGCCCGTACCAATAGTCACGGATCAATTCGAGATTCAAGATGATCCTAGGATTTAGCAATGAGATTACTAAAATTTAGACTGTATCGTAGCAACAGCTACTATTTCGAGAATTAATCTTGAATTTCTGATTGATCCGCGACTATTAGTACGGGCATAAGGGTTGGTATGCTTGTGTACAACTTTACTTATTAGTTCGACCTCAACTTAGGTAAGAGAAGTTAATACCTTCATTTCGAAAACTTTTAGATTAAATCTGTAATTTTATAAAAATTTTCCCAAAATTACATTTACAAAAAAGTTAAGGTAAATCCGTTATTTACGCGTTTTGTTATTACTTACCAAAAACAAAAGTTTGCCATTTGCACACAAAAAACGTTAAGTAAATTGCATATAGACCAGCTAAATGTATATATGACAAAAAAAATACATTTCCCCATATAATTTCGTTTTTGTATTCTTTTCCTTTACCATCATCATTGCCGCTTTTAAGTTTTATGTTATTATTTGATGTTTTTGATTGCAGATTAGTATCCATATTATTTGATGTTATTTTACTTAGAAATATGCAATATGGAAAAACTTCTTAAGCGGTGATGATACCTATGTAAAAAAACTTTTTTGTTAACTACGAATAATGTGATGAAACAAATAAACAAAAGATGTAGGTTTAAAAAAAAGCATATTATGGTGTTATTCTAAATCTATATTGTCTAATTCATGTATTTATGCTACGGTACTTCTTGTTTTTATTCACCGACAAATGATCTCCATTTCTCCATCGCAAATGATCCCGCAGCTAAATCCTGCATAAATATTTGTGACATAAGCAAAATAAATAATCTACTCTCATCTACAGAACAAAGCTATGTTTTGGATGAACTTCATTTTTACCGACGGTTTTGCTAAAAAAATTACATAATTCTACTCTAACGATAACGTTAAGCATAAATTATTAAACTTATTAAAAACATTCCTGTGATAGACAGAACTCAAAAATTAAGGATCTTAAATGACGTCTCCTTTGAGTAATTCCACTCATTAAAAATATTCTTGTAATAGCTAGAATTTGTAAATTACCGATCTAGAAAGATGGAATAATTGTTTTTTAGTTAAATTCGAGGTATTGAATAAATTCAGCTTTTTATACTAAGCTGACAATTCAGATCTCACCATTCAATCAAGTCCTACCGTTTCTTAATTTATTATAAAATTAAATTAAATGATGTCAGCGTTAAAGTCTTCGATATAATTACCTGTCGGCGTAACTATTTATCGGAGAATTTACAATCGGTATCTGTACCGTCGACGTAGTTACTTGTCGGTGACATTAGCTGTCGGCGTATTTACCGTCTACTAATTACCGGACAGACCTTTCTTTAGCCAACGGTTTTGCTAAAAAAAATAACTTAATCCTACTCTCACCTAAAGAACAGATCTGCGACTTCACGCAGACCTCTCTTTAAAAAATTAAATTATAATAAAAACTTTCAAAAAGAAGACATTATTCATTTTGAGAATCATTTGATAAGGGGATCATTTGTCACTGGAATTTTTTTGTTGGGATCTTTTGTGTTTGCTATCATCAATGATCATTTGTCGCGACACCTTGTGTTTTATACAAAATTCTTTAAACAATTATTTCAATTCACGGATTACAAAATGGTCGCTGTATGTTTTTAGAATTTTGTTGTTGCTAAGCAAATCAAACACAAATTAATTTCAAACATATACACAGTGAGCCGATAAAGCATGGATAAATTCTAATTTTGTATAATTATAAATAATAATATGAGAAAATAGTACTAGACTAACTGAAATAATATTTTACAATTTGTTGTATGTCTTCGAATCAAGTATCGTAATTATATCAAAAAAAAAAAATAAATCTTAAATTAAATATTAAATAATACAAAACTATTAAAATTTTGGATATATACCTGTTGACAATGCTGTTTTAAAAATTAAGTAAACGTTTGTTAAACCGTAGATTTTTAGAAATTACAGTTATATCTTGTTAAACGTGAATAAGAATTATAACTAAAATATATTATTGTGATTGTGAAAAATATAAGGTACATTAAATATTTTAATATTTAATATTTATATTTTAAAATATTTTTAATATTTTAAAATTTTATATAAAAATTAAGAAACAAATAATTAAATAAGCAATTAGCATAATTAAATATATAAATCTTAACTTGTGAGAACAAATAAACATTAAAACTACGATATAACAAGTTAAATTAAATTAAATAATATAATGGAAATTATATTTGAGTTTTTGGCTACGGTTATCACTTTCGTCATAAATTATAAAAAAATTTTAGTTTATGAATTAATTTCTGACGAAAGTGATAATCGTCGCTGTAACCTCAAATATATTTTCCATTACATTATTTAATTTAAATTCTTATATTGAAGCTTTAATGTTTAATTAAGACAAAACCTACACCGGCCGACTGGGAAGCGGGCAACCGCTGTTCAAATCCTGGTCGCGTCGAATAAACTACTGAGATCTAAAAGCCGAAAATATATCTGTGGGCTATGGGTAAGGAAACGAGAAACCACCCCATTAATTAAATTCCCTAGTACGTCATCTTGGCTTTAGCCATGATGATCGCCAACCTCCTGAAAGGAGAAGACACTTAAAGAAGAAGAATGTTTAATTAGCATAATTCATTGGCGTGCAAATTCAGAATATCGCCAAGAGTTGAATTTACAAAAATGATAGATATACTATTTAAAAAAAATGCTGTAATGCAGAACTTGCTTTTTTCTCTTCGCTTTTAGTAAGAAACGGTAACTTTCTAATAAAAGACGTCCACAATTTTTTTTAGATTTATTGACTTCTCCTTCCTTTACTTTTTACAGTTGTGACCTCTAATGGTCACTATGAAGACGTTATTTACTTTATTATTGACCATTTATTTATTATTATCCATTATTGACTAACCTCCCTTACCAGCTCTTATCGCCATAATAGCTTGACTTAATTAAAATAAAATGTTTCTCTCACGGCTTATGCAATGTAATAAGTTTTTGTGCTAGGTATAACTGGTAATTACAATATAGTTATCAACTACAATAAAGCAATAAAACTGATTTCACTGCATATTTTGTTTTTATTAAGGTTAGTTAAAATCTAATATTTATATTAACAAAATATTATGTCTATTATGTAATATAATGGCACTGCAAAATTTGCAGAGAGTTCTGGAAGCTGACGACAAGCTTCCAAATTTTGAAATAATTAATTCTAAGACCCTTTACATAATTTATGTTTTACCTGCTCACTATTTTATTTAATGTATTTTTACTTTCTTGTGAAACAAGGAAGTATTGTAATCCCGATTTTTTTCGGTTTCCAGATTTTGACGGAAATATCTGTTTTGACCTTACCTGAATCCATTTTGACTATTTTCGTTGTGACATCTGTACGTACGTTTGTATGTCGCATAACTCAAATAAGGTAGATCGTAGAAAGTTGAAATTTTGGATTTTTGAAGGTCAAACGCGCTTAGATCAAATATAAAATTTTGTGTAAATGTAAGCTTTGGTGATTTAAATTTTGTTGCTTTAATTTTTTTGAGGCCCCTAGAAAATTGGAGGCCCGCAGCTGCAGTCCCTTTAGCCCCCCGCTTTCATCCGGCTCTGTTGCCGGGTACCATTCGACGCAGAAAACCTCAAGGAAGCGACAGGTCGCATCTGCAGGAGTCAAAAATTGCGCTAAGCGGGGCGCGCGGCGTAAAACCCGAAAACAAGTCAAAATTTTCGTCAAACGGCAAACTAATTAATTTCCGAAAATTTTTGGAATCGAGTTGCCACGCGACTCGCATTACGTCTAAATTGATATACGTGCTTTAGAAAGAGATGCGACACGGTACAATTAAATAATTTGGGTATAACAAATGGTGGTTCAAAAGTAATTAACACTTGAGCTTTTTTTATTTTCTTTATCATTTCCGCAATTTTCAACGAATTTTCACCATTTTCAGCTGACCTCTAAGTTTAACTATGATATACATTTATGCCCAATTTTTTGACATTTGGTTGCGTGGTTTAACCTGTGCAATTGATACTATTTATTTTCATGTCCTAACCACCACACACAGACAGACATACAGAAGAACATCCAACTAAAATTCATCAGAAACTTATCAGGACATGATAAGAGACATTTTAAAGCCAAAATTTTGATTTTTGAGTGGATTACAATACTTTCCCTTATACATACGTATATTATTTATTATTAAATAGCATTACATTCATTTAGTTGAATTGAGCCGACCTCTTCGGGTCTTACAAATCCTTTTTGGGAGGGGGATTAGTCCTCATCAAATTATATTCAAAGTTATTCAATCTCTTGGCCTCTGGGCCTCTGGCCTCTGCCTGTTGTTTTATTGCCTTAAAAATGTTTATCAGTCCTCTTTTTGTTCTTGATAGAATTACCATGTCATCTGCATATGCAACTATCTGACTTTCTTTGTTTATTATCGTTCCGCTACATGTAGCTTTTCTTATTATTCTTTCAAGTACAATAATAAATAGTGTTGCCGATACCGCAAATTCATCTGTTACACCTGCCGGTGTTATTATTTTAGCTGTTGTTTTCTCTAGTGTCATTTCGATTAATCTGACCAGCTTGGTTGGTTATTTTAGCTCTTTCGTGGCTTTGCTAATTTCTCTCCTGTTCACCCTGTCAAATGCCTGCTTAAAATCCACGAAGAGTAGGTACACATCTATTCCAAATTCTCTGGTTTTCTCCATTATCTGTTTCAACACGTGTATAGCGCCGACCGTTGATTTTCCTCTTCTAAATCCGTATTGGTATTCGCCAATCATCTTCTCTGAGTGCTCTACAAGTCTTTTGTTTATTATCGATGATAGTACTTTGTATGCTACGTTTAGGAGTGTTATGCCTCTATAGTTATCGCATACTTCCGCATCTCATTTTTTCCACAATGTTATAATGATTCCGCTACTCCAATCTTTTGGCATCTTTTCTTCGTTCCATATTCTTCTCACCAGTGTACTCATTGCTTCATGTAGCACTTCCCCACCGTACTTAAACATCTCTGCCATCATCTCGTCACTGCCGGGAGCTTTTCCATTTTTCAGGCTTTTTATTGCTTTTATAACCTCCTCTCTATCTGGTACTTTTATTTCATCTTCGTCTGTTAGCGTTGATAATTCAATTTGTTCACGTTCTTCGATGCTGCTCATGCATAATAACCGTTGAAAGTGTTCTGCCCAGATTTTTTTTACCTTTTCTGGATCACTTTCCAGTCTTCCTACACTGTTTTTTATTCCTCTTGTTTTGACTAATTTGGTCTTTCTCTTGTTTTTAATGTTTTGGTAGAACCCCATATATCTTTTCTGCTATAGCATTCTTCAATTTCTTTCATCCTCTCTTCCAACCATTTGTTCCTCTTTTGTTTATATAGCTTGCTTACTTCTTTTCTCTTCTCTCTATACTTGTTATAGTCCTCTTCGTTGCCCGTTTTTATCCATTGCAGTCTTGCCGTTCTTTTTTCTTTTATTTTTTCTTCACATTCTCCGTCAAACCATTTTTTTAACCTTTGTCTCTCTTTGTATCCTATTTCTTGCTTGATGCTTTGTCTTATGCACTCTGTAATTGTTTTCCACTGCTCTTCGATTCCGACCGATTTTACGTTTATTTTCCTCTCTAATTCAGTTCTCAACCTTTCTGCTATCTACTTGCTTCTGTTCCGTCGTTGGTAAGTTTTTCGGTTGCGACCTGTTTCTTTAGTTGTTGTTTTGTTCTTGCCACTACTGGCTTCTGCTTAATATCAGCTATTACTAGATAGTGGTCTGAGTCCGCGTTGGCTCCTCTGTATGACCTTACATCTTGAACAGACGAGGCGCGTCTTCTTATTATCAGCATATATGATCTATTTGATTTCCTTCCTGTTTACTCGCTCCTGGCCAGGTCCAAGTGATTTTATGTTGTTTCTTGTGCTTATATTTGGTACTAGGGATTATCATGTTTAACTCCGCTGCCAGTTGACACAGTTTATTACCGTTATTGTTCGTGGCTGAGTGAATTGTCTCCTTACCGGCTACATCAGCTATATGGTCTTCTTTCCCGATTTTAGCGTTGAAATCTCCTATTATAACTATTGCGTCATGTTTCGGGATTGTTTCATAAAAAACCTCTAGCTCATTGTAAAACTGATCCTTTTTTTGTGTCACTACTTTCCTCTGTTGGGGTATATCCGTTTATTATGGACAAGTTTTATGGTTTCATTTTGATTCTTATATAGGACAGTCTTCCATTTATCGCTTTAAAGTGCATTATTTTATTCCTCAGCCTTTTCATCACTATGAATCCCGTTCCTTTACTTCCTTGAGTGCACTCTCCTGAGTAAAGAAACGTGTAGTCCTCCCCATTAATTTCACCTTATCCTTTCCATCTCGTTTCCTGCAAAGCTGTAACCTCAACTCCATATTTTGTCAGTTCGTATGCAACTTCTCTCAGTTTTCCAACCTTCAGCATCGTTCTCACATTCCATGTTCCAATTCTCACTATTTTATGATTTGATCTTTTCCTTTTCTATTCCTCCACTCTCGTTTATTTCCTTTTATTCTTCACTGCTTCTTGTGTTATTCGTATTTACCACCAAATTCACTAGCTTTTAGTTTTTTGGAGACGAAGCATGGGCATCTAGCTTCCTCTCCACCAGTTTATCTTCAATTGGATCCCAGACCAGGGTGCACCCGGGCGTGAACAACTTCAAATGACCTGTCTTCACTTTTTCCCTTTTTCTCTCTAGGTTTTTGCTCTTGCTCTTGTCTCTTTCATAATTCTTCTCTCCTGTGGAGTGAGGTCACTGTCAATGTATACTTCTGAACCCATCAACTTGAATTTATTTCTCAGTACTTGCATCTTATCTTCGAAACTATGCATCACAATCAAACATTTTTTTTCGTTTAACTTGAACGCGTCCTTGATTTCAACTTCTGCTCCCATCTTCTCATTAAAAAAGTTTTTTACTGCTGTCTTTAATTTACGTGTCTCTCCTTCATCTATGGTTATACCACTCAGTATCAAATTATTTCTTATTTTTTTTCTTTCCGTGTTCTCCATCCTAATTTCCAATTCTTTATTCTTATCCTCAAGTCTTTTTTCGCTTTTTATGACTTGCAGGTCACTGTTGGTCTGTACCGCTCCTCTTCTGACCTCCTCTATATCATTTCTTAGGGAACCTATTTCTCTTTCAATATCATCTACGCTGGTCTGGATATCATTTGCAAAGCCACCCATCATTTCTGTTAACTGTTGCATTTGTTCTTCGAGCTTCTTAGTATCAACTAAGAACATTCATAATCAACATACGTATATACGTATATAAAATGAAAACTATAATTATGACAATTGCCACGAGTGAACCAAAAATTTAATCATATCAATATTTTAGAAAACCCAAAAAATTCACTAAACACTTCTCAGAACTAAAATTTTTTTTTTAAGTTATCACGTGTAAAATCCATTATATTTTATTTTTTATTCTTTCATTTTATTTTATTTATCATTTTATTTTTTTTATGTAGTTCGTCGCCTGATGATGCCATAGTATGGTGAAAATGTTTGCGAATATATACTTACAGTGTATTTTACATGAGATAACTTAAAAACATTTTAGTTCTGAAAAGTGTTCAGTGCATTTTTTTGGGTTCTCTAGAATATGGTTAATATCGAGTTACACTACTTAAACCACGTATCAATCGATTACAAAAGTTTAATATCAGTAGTTATATTATTACAAATAAAGTAAATTACTAAAAATGATCAGATATAGAAAATTATAAACTACCGTCATCGTCGTTAAGAAAATTAATACATAAATTTAATGGATGGAAACGTAGACAGGTATGTAGATTTAAACGTCAAAAATACACGTTAAATAATCATGGATGCATAATATGTATGAATATTAATTCTACCTTTTTATTATGAAACTTTTTAATATGAATTCTGAGAAATGAGAAATACCCTAACAATCCTTCATTTATTTTAAATTCAAATTTTAAACATAAGCTATTCGGGTTTTTTGTTACGCAAAATCTTTAATTACTTCATTGAAATTAATTATTCTTGCCATCTTACTTTCGATAGCTATACCATCTAATTTTTTCTGACCAGGATGGTGAATTTTTGGGGACCGCAGCTAATTACATTTTAGATACTCCTGGTAGGAATATTATGGGGAGGGGGGGTGTCTTTTGTCCAATATAAAAATTATGGTACATTTTAAAAATATAAAAAACATAGTGTTACGAAAAATGTCAGAAGGAAAATCAATTAGACAAACCTATTAGATATTAATAAAAAAAATGTAGAATTTTAGAAAAAATAATTAACTCCCTACACTTATTAAGTCACTTTCCGAAAAACTTCCTTCTTTTTTCAAAATAAATGTTGCCACCAACCGCGAACAGCATTTAAACAGATTCTCTTTGTTTTCTTGTTCATCGCCTGATGATGCCATAGCATAATGAAAACGTTTGCGATATTTTCTATTTTTTACAGTGTATGTTATTTGTGATAACTTAAAAACACTTCAGTTCTAAAAGTGTGTGTGCATTTTTTGGATTTTCTAAAATATTTTGATAAGCTTAATATCGAGTTACACATAACCGAAGCTCATAAAAGGAGAAAACAAACTAAAATCTATAAAATAATGAGTAAGGTCTTGGGGGACCTCTTTGAAGCTCTCAATGTTCAGGGGGTCTAATGTGCCAGCATCTTACGCATTTGATCAACGTCAAATCTGTTTTAACCAATTATGAAACAGATTTTTATGAGTTAACGAACGTCAAACTATTTGACGTTGATCAAATGCCTTGACGAACACTGAAAAAAAAGGTACATCAAATATTCATCATTTTTTAGTCGATGAACAAAATTAAGGATCTTAAATAACGTCCCCTTTGGGTAATTCCACTCATTAAAAATATTCTTGTAATAGCTAGAATTTGAAAATTACCGATCTAGAAAGATGGAATAATTGTTTTTTAGTTAAATTCGACTATAATTAAATATTAGGTATTGAATAAATTCAGCTTTTTATACTAAGCTGACAACTCAGATCTCACCATTCAATCAAGTCCTACCGTTTCTTAATTTATTATAAAATTAAATTAAATGATGTCAGCGTTAAAGTCTTCGATATAATTACCTGTCGGCGTAACTATTTATCGGAGAATTTACAATCGGTATCTGTACCGTCGACGTAGTTACTTGTCGGTGACATTAGCTGTCGGCGTATTTACCGTCTACTAATTACCGGACAGACTTTTCTTTAGCCGACGGTTTTGCTAAAAAAATAACTTAATCCTACTCTTACCTAAAAGCTGGCCATAGACCGGCGTACATGTGCGTACATGCCTTACTTCTTGTATCAAAGTTTGTTTGCTTTATAATTTTAAAGTACTTGTGAGATATTACCAATGTAAATAATTATTACGCATATTTATTACTAAATGATTGAGGGTTATTTTTAGTACTTCGAACCCGATGCTTCCTAAACGAGCCACGTAGTCAGAAATCGTTGATTTTGAGTACTCCAAGACGTTGTAATTAATACTTTTTTAAAAAATGTTTAGTTGTTGCATTTATGTGTTTGCTGATTTCAAATACCAAATAATATTAAGTATAATTTTATTATTTAAGTATGTTAAAGCCATAGGCCTTATTATACTACCATTTTAAAATAAAACCTACTGGCAAGGTTTTTAAAAATGTTTAATTTTGTGTTTGTCTATTGTAGAAGTTACCATTTTTCGTTTATATTTTGTAGAAAATGTACCAAAAATATGAATATTATTAAAACATTTTAATTAAATTGTATATTTTTCAATTTATTTCAAATATCCCTTAGTTTTTATGTTGCAGAGTTTTAGTGCATATTTGTCGGTTTATTTTTTCCACCCAAGGCGATAGCCGATAACTCCCAGCACCAACCATAAGCCCGACCGGAAATCGAATAATTCCTCCTCCCCTCATGGGACCTCCAGAATTTTTCTCTACCCGCTGGGAAAACGATCATCCACCTTTTTTTACTGTAGATACCCAAGATGTTAATCTAGCCGTAATTATTGCGGAAAGCGAGGGTCATAAGTTCCGGAAAAAGATATCAATAAAACGAAAAAATAATCTTTGCAAGAAGTATGCTGCCAAGCGGCAGTTGCAACCAAATGCCAAAAGTCGCAACTGCCCGTCTCAATTATTATCAAATAATCAAAAGTCTCGGAAATCGCGCTTACGCGTTTTCAAAACGCAAACTCCAATCCCCCCCCCCGCTCCACCAATCAGACTCTAGGCAGGAACGTACTCAGCAATTAAACAAATTGCAAAAATTTGTTACGGTTTTTTATTCCCTATAAATCCGGACCTTATGTGATATATTGCTTAAAAGAAACCAGGATCTGATAATGTGAGGAGTCATCATTTGCTTTGCAGCAAATGGCTTCTTAGTTGATGCACAAGCTGACGATGACTTTAATTTCAACTTCTTGACATGTAATACTTATTAACTGTTTAAAATAAAAAAAAAGAAATGATATTGTATATTGGTAACGTGATTGGTTACAATTGGCGAAAAAAAAAATTCAATTTTAAATTCACCCTTTATATAGTTATGTTACAGATATATAAAAATTTCGATAACACTTTATTATAAATTTAATTTTCAATTAAAGCATTATACACTTTTGCGCTGTTAATATCTTCTTTCTTCATATCGGTATCTCCCCAGCCCCATATTTCTCCATCATGATGATGATTGCTATTATCCTTCGAGTCAAATGTTTTGGTATCTACTGTTGTACTATTATCGCCTGTGCGCAGCATTCGTCTTTTGATTATTTCGGGAGAAACAGATTTTAAATCGTATGCCCAACCAATTTTTGCAAATGTATCAATAAACAATGTACTGAAATTCATTCCGTAGGTAGGTAATTCGGCTGCTTTATAATCCCAAGGGTAGACATGATGATAATTATGCCAACCTTCACCAGCTGTAGCAATAGCAACCACAATATTTTGAGTGGGTCTTATGGTTCTAAAAATATTACAATATTTTTAGTATCGCTATCATATTCTAATAAAAATATTTACTTGTCATATGGTCTAGTTCCGTATATGTGAGCGGCGCTATTAACCAGCCAAGTGAAGTTTAGAGATATTGCATATCGCAATATTACTAGTCCATGATAAGATACCCAAGGGTCTTCGCCAAAGAAATGAATAGGTATCCACATCGGAAATGCAATGGATATTATTGGAATCATATAATAGTAATATCTGAAATAGAACAAAAACATATGATAAAATACATTTGCGAGCTAGGGTGAAAAAATATTTTAAATCCCCTCATGCATATTTTTTTTTTACAAAGAAACATGTCTAAAATAGCGATATTGATAGTATTCTGATTATCTTCTAAAAAAATAATATTCTTACTTCATTTGAAACCGCACCACAGGATCTGCCAGTATATCACTAAAATCAATTGTTTTTCCTTTGATTTTAACTTCTTCGTGTTTTTTAACCAAAAGCCATCCTACATGTGAAAAGAAAAATCCCCGTGTGGAATTATGAGGATCAGCATCTGTATCGGTATATTTATGATGCACTCTATGGTCTCTAGCCCATTGATAAATATTTGTTTGCATTTGCATTGTTTGCAAAATCATGAGAAATATCCTTAAAGGTAATTTTGCTTTATAAGTTCTATGCGTCCATAATCGATGTGCTCCAGATGTGATGCCTTGAGTTAAAAAATATGTAAAGAGAACTCCTAAAATTAACCAAGATATTTATTAAAATATATTTTGTTTGTTGTAATAATTAAATTAAAACTTTTTAATTTTAATTTTAAACTCAAATTTCTTCTCAAAAAGGAGAACTTAAACTGACAAAATATTTATTGCATTTTGGGTACAACTTTACTTATTAGTTCGACCTCAACTTAGGTAAGAGAAGTTAATACCTTCATTTCGAAAACTTTTAGATTAAATCTGAAATTTTATAAAAATTTTCCCAAAGTTACATTTACAAAAAAGTTAAGGTAAATTTGTTATTTACGCGTTTTGTTATTACTTACCAAAAATAAAAGTTTCCCATTTGCACACAAATAACGCTAAGTAAGTTGCATATAGACCAGCTAAATGTATATACGACAAAAAAATTACATTTCCCCATATAATTTCGTTTTTGTATTCTTTTTTTTTAATATCATCATTGCCGCTTTTTAGTTTGGTATTATTATTTGATGGTTTGGATTGTAGAATAGTATCCATATTTTAGCTGGAAATATGCAATATGGAAGAACTTCTTAAGCGCTGATGATATCTATGTAAAAAACTTTTTTTATTAGCTATGGATAATGTTATTATGATGAAACAAAAAAATAGATGCAGGTTTCATGAAAAAGCATATATTTATTCTTGTGAAATCTATCTATAATCATAGCTATATTTTATAATTCATGCATACAGGGTGTCCCAGGATTGACTTTACATAATTCTAGAGGTGATTGAGGGACATTATTCTTATAGAAAGTATTTTCAATACACAGTCGTGATCGTTTTAAAAGATGTATATTATTATTTATAACATTTCCTCTTTCGTTAAGAGCTGCTATAGCATTCTTTACTCTGTTCATTAATTCCTTTCTGGTATCGGGCTTTCATCTGTTGCTGTACAGTGTACACCAACGCTTTAACAGCACACCAAAAAAAATATATCAATTGGTAGATCTTGCTGACCAATTAATAGTTCCACTTCTTCAGATCAATATTTCAGGATTACTTCATTTAAAAAATTTTTTAATTAAAGCCCAAAAGTTGCGAAATAAAAACGAGTGTGGTCATTTTTAAACTTAAGTATTTGGTGCAATAAAACGACTTGTTTTAAAACTATCGTTGTTTGAGCATTTTGAGCAAGCAGTGTTATCATATCCTCAAATAATAATTTTGAAGTACCTATAGCTCGTTTTAAATGAAATTTAGAAGCCAGCTTCCCATATACCACCAAAGTGAGGTGCATGTGGTGGTATAAAAAACCATTCAACACCATCATTGGAAAAATGATTTTTAAGTTCTTTTTCGTTGTTTTTTAGAAAATTTTGTAATTCAATTAACTCAGTCCGAGCATCTACAAAATTACGACCGTTATCTGAAAAAACCTTCTGGGGTCTACCGCGACGCGCTACAAATCGTCGAAACATTGCTATGAAAGCTTCCGCTGTTAAGCTTGTAATGAGTTCTAAATGTATTGCACGAGTAGTAAAACATACAAATACAGCAATGTAACCCTTTAGATCTGATGGATTACGACCGCGATTCGATTTTATTTGTTTTATTAAGATTGGTCCAGCGTAATCACATCCAGTTATAAAAAATCGTGGTTGAGGTACAACTCGACTTTCTGGTAGTACTCCCATTATTGGCGTAATTATGTTAGGTTTGGCTTTAAAACATTTTATACAAGAGTGTACAGTTTGTTTGGCCAAATTCGTTCCAGAAATTGGCCAAAATCTTTCCCTTATTGAAGAAAGCAATAGACGAGGGCCGGCATGCATAAGCAGCAGATGCTCACCTTTGAATAATAATCTTGTTATATAATGTTTTGATGAAAGCATCATTGGGTGTTTTCGATTGTAAGATAAATTTGATAAATGCAAGCGCCCACCCACTCGAATAATTCCTTCAGAATCTAAAAAAGGATTAAGTTTTTGAAGATTTGAAGATTTATTTAACGATTTTGTTTTAACGACTTGGGTTAATTCAGTTTTAAAGCTTTCTCGTTGAGAAATTTTTACTAGATGTTTTATGGCTTGATTTAGTTCACTAGCAGTAAGAGAACCTTGAAAAGAATTTTTACGATTTTTTGAATTATTAATAAAGCATAGGACATACGCACAACTCGATTTAATTTTGTAAAATTAGGATATTTTTGAAATGCAGTAAAAGGTTCATTTTCGACTACCGGAAGAGAAATAACTTGTTGTTTTCTTTCTGGAAGGTCATGGTCTAATGGAAAAGAAAATTTAGGCCATAATTTTCGATCTTGATTTAGCCAATTTGGTCCATGAAACCATACATTATTTTTGATTAATTTACTTGGAAAAATTCCACAAGAAACCAAATCAGCTGGATTTTCTGTCGTTTTAATATAATGCCAATTATTATTCGATGGTAAAGATTGAATTTGTGAAATTCGATTGGCAACGAATATTTGAAATTGATTAGAAGAAGATTTAATCCAGCTTAGCGCTACGGTGGAATCTAGCCATAGAAAAATTTCATCGAATTTTATATCAAAATTAGTCAGTACCTTATTTGTAAGTTGTGCTAAAACTAAGGCACCACAAAGTTCAAGTTTCGGTGTCGTTAAATTTTTAATGGAGCAACCTTACTTTTAGAACATAATAAATGTACATAAATATTTCCATTTTCTTCTATACTACGAATGTAGCATCGGCGAAACCATGTAATTCCAATTTTACATGATTTTCGCAAACTACCTGTCTTGGTATTTTTCAACGAATTTAAAATAGGTAGTTCTCGCCTGAAATGCAACCATCGAGATTGTAAGTCATTGGGAATTTGGTCATCCCATGAAATTTTTAATAACCAAAGACCCTGAAGAAACATTTTTGCGATAAGGATGCTTGGACTTATTAATCCCAAGGGGTCGAAAATTTGAGCGATGTTAGAGAGAATTGTACTTTTTGAAATCGTGTGTGAATTTTAAAAATTACCGACCTTGAACATTAAAAAATCTTTATCGCAATTCCAGTACAATCCCAAGGTTTTTGTTTGAGTTTCTTCTCCGAATGTCTTAATATTATCGAATTTAAAATTTTTATTTGGATTTAAATTTTGCATGAAATTTAACACGTCCGGAGAATTCGATTTCCATTTTTGTAATTCAAACCCGACTGAATTTAAAATATGTATTCTTTAGATAATTTCATTGCTTCGATTTTTGATTGCGTCTCGCTTAGCATATCGTCCATATAAAAATCACGCGTAATAACATGGGAAGTTTTTTATTCGTTTTTTCGCATTCTAATGCTAAAAGGCACCGAACGGCTAGAAGTGGACTCGATGTTAAACCAAATGTTACCGTATTTAAAGTATATGTAGCTATTTCTTCCGAGGGGTCTGGTCTCCACAATATGCGTGACAAATTTTGTTGTTGTTTTTGAATTTTTATTTGTAAAAACATCTTGGAAATATCTCCGGATATTATTACGTTGTGCTTACGAAATCGTAGTAAAATTGACCATAAATCGTTTTGAATATTTTGTGCACCAACGTATTCCAATTGATTTAGAGATATTCCGCGATTTTCGTGTTTTCGTGAATTAAAGATTGAAATGTATCCCGATATTCAATCCACGTCTGATAGTCTCCAGAAAATTTAGGAAGTTCGATTTTAGGTAAACGTATTTTTGAGTTAAGATTTGATATTAAGACATTGTGCTGATTTGAGTCAGCTGAACTACCCCGATTTTCATTTTCTGAGTTTTCTACACGCGTTGTTTGATTACGATTTTTTATAAGAGTGTGCGCCTTGGCAGTGATATTATAAAATGCATTTTCAAATGATTGACATTCTTCGATTTCTTTGTCTAATTCTTTTGCTTTAGTTTTACGATGAATTTGATCTTGAATATTTTCGAAATCATTAAACAGAATTTGAATTTTTTTAAGTCTATCTTTGAGTTGAATAAAGACTTCCGTGTTTTCATTATTAACTTCCGTGAATTGTGAATTAATGAAATTTTTAAAGAAAGTTAATGGAGCTTCTAATGTGCCGCGTTGGAGTTTCAATTCTGTTATTGAATTTTCTGAATTTTCTGCCATTTTAAAAAATACGAATTTTTGAACTTTTTAGAATCTGTAATAAATTTAAAATGACGCGATGTTGATATTAAAAGATATTGAAATTAAATCGCCCAAATTGAGAGTATGATTTATAATTAGGAGTAAAAGGAAATAAAGGAGACGTGTTTTGTTCAGAATCTTCACCTTTTTGACTATGCCTCTTTTTGGATGAGTTGTTCCAGCAATGGACATTAATGTATTCTAAGTAGTTGGATCTTCAGCAATTGCTGCATTAGTTGAGCTAATTGCTTCACAATTTTTAATTTTTGCACTACCGATTTTTCGATTTTACATCCGGTTCGAAAGACCAAAACTGTTGCAATAAAACGACTTGTTTTAAAACTATCGTAGTTTATTACTATTACACTAAATAAAATACAATAATGTTGCCTGTAATACGAATGTTAATATGTTTTGCTGGTTTCAATGATTTCTACAGACTGTTGACTTAAGGAAATGGAACTTAACTATTTTAAGCAATAAAATACGTGCATGCGTATACCAAAAATGTAATAAAATGAACAATAACTATTTAACATTATTAAAATAACTTTTTAATAAAAATTTAAATTTTGTGAAATTAATTTTTTGTTTTGTAGCTGTTTTTTTAATTTTATTTTGATTTTTTATTAAATGTATTGGTTTTTCAAAAAAATTTTTCTTGACAAAAGTTGTAGTCCGTTAAATTTCCTATCCGGAATAGGGTGTCAGATTTTTTGTAAAATGTTTCGTTTAGAAGATACAGCGATTTGAAAAAAAAAACAAGAAAACAAAAAGTTTCATATTTTCAACATTTTTTTAATTTATAACTCGAAATCCGTTGAATTTAGAAAATAAGAGGTTTAAATCTAGTTTGTAGATTATTTCACCCTCTTTAAAAAAGCACTTAACCGTTTTTACTGAAAAATCAATATTTTCCGAACTATGGCCATGTGAAAGTGGGAATTAAAAAAATGCTTTAAGGAGGCCTAACTCTCAAGGGTTTGAATTTAGAAAAAAAAATATTCTTAAATATTTTTCTTAGAATAATGTCCTCCATCACCACTCAAATTATGTGAAGTCTATCCGGGGACACCCTGTATTTGCCACGGTACTTCTTGTTCAGATTTAACAACAAATGATCCCCAAACAAATCTTTATAACAAATTCTGCTTAATTATTTGTGACATATATAAAATAAAAAACCCTTAATTTTAAGTTAAGGTTAAGTTTAATCATTCATTTAATTTTACTGTAGTTTTGATTCTGTATTGTATAGCCTGCTATTTCAACATGAACCAGAAAGTCAAGCAAATTACCGAAACACAAAAATGCTGGCAAATAATTACTAAACATAACAGCTGAAATGCTGTTTATTTATTTATTGCAATGCATTTTATTTAAATAACTGTTTAAATTATTAAATTATTGTACTTTTAATATTTCAGGTTAGTAATTTTGAAAAATTTAATACCATACAATTGAAATTCAATTATTTGCAAGTATAGGGGATTTTAGTAGTCCCATTTATTATAAAACAATCACTACTGTGTCTCAAAAGCTGAAAATGCAAAAAAAACTCCTTAGAATTCTTTAATAAATACAATTTTATAACGAAAACACTTGAACCCTTAACAAATTTTAGGGCGAATTTAAATAACCGTACCACCAAGCAGCTGTTCGGCGGCCATCTTGGAGTGAGGAGTGGAACTGACCTATTGTTGAACCAAATTTTTTAATTAGAATATCGTAGATTAGGCTTATTTGGAAAACCATGTTAAAAAAACGCGTCTTGTACTATACCTCAAAGGTGGTGAGGAAAGAAGTACACATTAGAAATGTTGAAATTCTAACTCTTACGAATTGTTTTTTGTATACAATTTTAAAAACTACAAAGTCGATATATCAGCAGCAATGAAGCTGTGTGGCGCATTTTGAGTTTCCTAATTCACTGTAGGCATCCCACTGTTGTTCATCTTAGTGTTCATCTTCAAATTGGACAAAGAGTCTGTTTCACGGAAGAGAACGCACGAAATGTTGCTGCTGCAACAGCGCACACAACACCGACATCATTTTTTGCGCTGTGCGGAGAAGATGTATTTGCCAAAATACTGTTGTACGGAGAAGTACTACACATGGAATGCCACATCAAAAAAATTTCAGTGACGTAAACAAGGTACGCGTGTTGAAGGCTATCGTAACCTTTATTTGTCTGACGCATTAGGGTGTATATACACAGTACATCCAAATAATGCCGAATGCTACTATTTAAGAATGCTGCTGATTTACGTCGCAGGAACAACTTCATTGGCAAATTTGATAACGATCGATGGCGTAGAATGCCAGACAACTTTGTTTACTCGAAAATGCCCAACATTCGGAAATTGCATTGATGGATGCCTCTGTCATCAGTTATCCTCGACAAATACAAATATTATTCTCTTTCATTTTGACCACATCTTCGCCATGCAATCCTAACGATCTGTGGGAAACATTCAAAGAGGACTTGAGCAAGGACATTTTGCATCGCATTCGAACTGTTAGCAACGATAATACAATTCCATTTTCGAATAACATTATTAATTTTATAATTGGTTAAATAGTGTTTTCATTAAATAAAAAATATTTAATAAGTAATACCATTAAAATAAATAAAATTTACTGTGTTCTATAGGAAATTTTTCGTTCTACATACTGGTAAAATTCTCTGAAATATTATTATTATTATTATTATTTTTAATCTATTTACTTTATTAAACAAGTTAATTTTGAAGTTAAAATTTATAAAACAATTATAGCTAAATTTTAAAACTCAAATATCCCAAAACTATGTTTCTTGACTTATAGTGTCTTTTGCTGGTATACCGACGATTTGATCATTATTCTTTAAACTTGAAAAATTCTTTAAAAATTCTTTAAACATTTGGTTGCTGTGCCTTTTTAAAATTTTGTTGTTTCATGAATAAATTGTAATTTTGTATAATTATAAATAATATGAATAAATAGTACTAAACTAACTGAAATAATTTTATACAATTTGTTGTTTGTTTTTGAATAATGACGTTATTGACGTTTTTTAAAGTGAAATCCGTAGGTAGGAAAATCGTAATAAAAGTATTCTTAAAATTAAATAAGACAATGCAAAACTATTAAATTTTTGGAAACATACCTTTTGAAAATGATGTTTCTGAAAAAAATTAAGAAAACTGCATGTAAATCCTATATTTTCAGAAATTATAGTTGTATGTTGTTAAACGTGAACAAGAATTACACCATACTACATAACATTTTATTATCTAAATATTATATATGAAAAGGTTTGTGCAATTAATTTGGTAGTTATTTAATTACGATAGAGATTGAATAGATATTATATTAAAAAAAACAAAAATTAACACATTTACACAATTATTGAAATACAATCAGTGGCGTGTAAATTCAGAATATCGCCAAGAGTAGAATTTACCTTGCCCTGTTCGTTTATAAGAAAGTTTGCTATTTAATAGCAAAGTGTCGATCTGCCTTTTTCTCTTCAATAGTAGTAAAAAACGGTAACTCCCTTTCTTTTCCTTGTCACAGTTGGTCACAATTTTCGGTCTTCTCACCAAGTACATCTAATAGTCACAATCAAGGGGGATGGGACAACTCGCCGCGGCCGTCTCGCCGCAGCCATCTCGACGCGGCCGACTCGCCGCGAGCCAACTCGCCGCCGGCCGTTTTCGCTGCCATCAATAAAAATGGTTTTTGCATTCTTAATATTTTAGTTAGTAATAAAAATAATATACTACATATAACAAATTATTACGTGTATACTTGCCGGGTTAAAAGGGGTTTTGTTTTTTTAATATTTTATTAATAAAAAAAATACCTATATTAAATTATTACGTGTAATTGTGCGAAATACCTCTTAAATATTCTATTATATTTCTATTACGGTAATCCCGAACTATTGCTAAAATTCTTGCATCCGCTTCTCGGTATTTTCCGAGGTATTTTCTTAACTTGGGGGATTGTATCCCTGAAGCCTGCCCTGATAAAGATAATGCTTACCACGAAGTTTTAAAATTTAAATAACTTTAAATTATTTTTATTAATTTATTTATTTATTGATTACTTATTTATTCATTCATTCATTCATTTATTTATTTATTCAATCATTCATTTATTCATTCATTCGGTTATCTTTGACGTGCATGAATGGATTAACGAGATTCTCCAAATACTTTCATACTTGTGATCTTTCATAACAATATCAGCTTCATTGCTATTACTATGAAATATGGAGATCGACTTCGTTGTCATCCTTCAATATGTCATATTCTTCAATATTTGTGTTTCGATTGGTGTTAAAAACTTTCACTTTTTGCCACTATTCCGCATTAGAAAGCCTAATTTTAAGTTCTTCGCCGTCTTTCTTGGCATCGTATAGTGCATTCACAACACACTTTTTAATCTCCTGATCGGCCATACTATTGAAATCAACTACTTCTTTTCCAAAGTTTTTTTTACCCATTTTCGCATTTTTTACTTCTTTAGGAAAAATAATCTTGTCCAACAAATTAGATACAACGATATTTATATGTTGAAGTTCATCAAGTCTTAGGGATTTTAAGGAAAATTAACAACAGCAGAAAAAGTGGATGTTAAGGATCGAGTTGCCCGAAAAATTTGTTCACAAGGTTGAGAACTGAAAAGCCATGGTGTAAACATACACGCTTGTAAAAGATGGGCATTATCTCTGTACAGTCAACCTAGCTTTATCATGGAATGAGCGTTCAATTCAAAACATAGATAGCAATTAAGGGTTACGAAGTTTTCAACCACAGAAAGATCCTCAGTTTCATTGTTAGTTTTCTTGTATTGTAAACTCATTTGGATCTTTATTTCTCCCGACTCATTGGATTTCTTTTAATATCTTGGGTTTCACCTAGATATTTGGGTCCAATTTATACAGGGTCATCTGGTTCTTTCTTATGTCAGTTTCCCTTATTTTGGATTGTTTCTTGTGTTTGTTCGTCTTGAAAAGGCTGTGATTTCCCTTTTTTTTCTAGTTTTCTGTTTTGCCAGTTCACGGTACCTATTCTTGGTAATTCCTGAATACAGGGTTTACTCAGAAAGGTACTGGGTTTTTGTTTCTTGAAAAGAGAAGTCCAAAGGGTTCCTTTTCAAAGTTATTTGTATTTTTGTCTTCTAGAAATGCAAAAAGTATTTCTAGTGGGGCTGGCTGTTTATATATATAATTTCCATGTTATTTAGTCTTTCTACGTTGAGGTACATTTTGAGTTCTGTTTGTTCAATCTGATATCATTCATTAATTTCTTAATTTCACTCTTGAACCTATAGTTTCTGGAGTCGATTTTATGGGCGTTCAAAAAAGTAGTTGTGTTATCTTTCTTTATTTGTTATTGAAATATACTTTAAATAATTTTTTATCTTTTTAATAATTATTTTTGGTTTGCTTTGATATGGTTCCAATATCTCCTACATCTCATCTACACTTCCCTCACATCTCCTCTATATCCCTCACATCTCCCTCACATTTCCCACATATCTCCCCACATCTCCCCACATCTCCCCACATCTCCTCACATCTCCTTACATCTCTTCATATCTCCTCACATCTCCCACACATTTCTTGCCCCGTGTACTCCAAATCTCCCCGGTGATGTACCCCCCGGTATTTTCTTAACTTGGTAGGTGGCGCATGTTCAGCAACTAATTGTTCGTAATATAAATCACGACCCAAAATAAATTAAATATTTAATAATAGAAAAGCGGAATAGTTAATCAATAAAAAATATAATAAATTAGAAAGATGTAGATAAAATTAATTTCTTTTACCTTGTTGAACTTTGCGAAGTGCATCAATTAATTTCCAAATAGTCGGATGATCCATCCCAAGCTCTATTTGTAATCGACGATGAGCGGCTTCCGCGTGATTGTTTGTGCGATTATACTCTTGAAGTACTCTATTATACAAGGACCACATTGCCACAGGAAATATTGCAGGTCGTCTGCCATCCCCTCGTCGATTCATACGACCAACATAGTAATCCTCAAACCAGTCTAAGATGGGTTGAAGTTCAGCTGGAGTTTCTTCAGATAGAGCATCTATAGCTCGATCAATATCTTCAATTGGTACAAAAGCCAAAGAAGATATCATTTTTGCCTTCAGAGCAAAATCAGCATCCGTGTTGTTCCTTACCCTTAGCCCTAACTGCGAAAGATGTTTTTGCATATTTTGAACTATGTGGAAGAAACATCCATCTATTTGGTTCTATTTGTAGGTACTTGTAGGTACTTGTAGGTTCTATGGTTTCTTCAGAGCGCTGTTTAATTTTTGAAACAATGTGATCTGCTTCAACTTTAGCGGCTGAACCAGAATGCGAATGGACGTTAATTTTCTTCACAATATTTTCTTCAATGGTATGAATTCTTGCCTTGCATCGGCCTCTCTCTTCGCACCTCCAAAACTTCCCAGTTCCATCGCTACTGAACTTATCAAACACATATATATGGCCTTCATTGTAAAATTTTTCTTTTCCACGTTGACTCAACAGCTGATTTTCCAGTTGGTAAATTACTTTTTCAATTTAACAGTTTTCAAATTCAAATAAATGACATAATTAGATTTATCAATAATATATAGAGCGACGCCAAGAAGTGGGATTAAAGTTCAAGATTTCAGGATCAAGAAGTTTCAAAGTAACAAGTAGTTTCACTTTTCTGCTTGCTTGCTTGCTTAATATTATTATTTTTAGGAGATTAATAATTTATTAATATTTATATTAATATTTTATTTTTAATATTAATATTTTGAGTAGATTCATAATTTAGGAGCGACATCTGGTAAGAACATTGGCCAGCAGGGAGCTGGCCGGCGTCGAGTTGGCCGCGGCGAGTTGGCCCGGCGGCGAGTTGGTCCGGCAGCGAGTCGGCCGCGGCGAGTTGGCGGCGGCGAGTCGGCGGCGGCGAGTTGGCCGCGGCCAATAATATTCAAAACATACCTTCGGTTATTTGAAGTAATTTCTATACTACATAATATATAGTACATATTTAATTATTCAACAATTCTGTAACGTTGAATTTTGAGTTACTAATTTTCAAGACATTTTTACTCTATAAACAGAGATACTTATGTAAAAATAGGAAATGTGTATTAAACTTGGGATGATTTTTGAACCCATACCCGCTTGTATGACCACGCTTGACCAAGCTTGACTTAATTAAAATAAAATGTTTCTCTCACGGCTTATTGAAATCTAAAAAGTTTTTGTTGTAGGTACAACTAGTAATTACAAAATAGTTATCATAATAACAATAATGAGATAAAACTGATTTCACTGCGTAGGTTCTATATTGTTTTTATGTTAGTTAAAATCTGATGTCTATTAACAAAATGTTAAGTCTATTTTTCAATCCAACACCAAGAATAAAAAGAATCAAGGTGAAAGAAAAAATTTAGGCAATTCGATTTATTTAAATTAAAATTTAGGCACAGGGCACGTGGATTTAAGGGATTTAGGATTTAGGGAAAAATAATTTTTAATTTGTTTATAATAATACATTATAATTTTTCTTATTATTGATATTTTATAGCAAGCAATTTTTTTTGCTTTAAATAGGGGCGGCAAATCCGTCAGTGCCTATAGGCGTCAATAATATAAATCCGCCTCAATTGTGAGAAAAATTTTGAAACTTTGGTATTTTGATGTTTAATTTATCGATACTTGCATGCTTTTACTTGTCATGGACTGAATTTGGAATGAATTTGATTGCTTTATACTATAAATTACAGCAATCCAAGACTTAGGTACAAATAGATTAATTTTTTTTGCCTTTTACAATGAAAGGAATGTTTGTATTATTCGGTAAAAATAAGTGTCCCGTTATCAATGTATTGCAAGTTTATTGCCAGTAATTGAATTTGAATTATTTTTATAAATTATTTTAACTTAACTTCATACATGGTACAGCCTAAAGTTAAGCGTCGTTCTCATTCAATTAACGCTACGTAAAATAATAGAAAAATATGACATTTCTTCTTTAAAAGCTTATTTTCATCGATGTATTTGACTTTAAGTAAATTTTTATTTGTTTATTAACTAATTGAAATTGAAGTTTTAAAGAAGAAATGTCTTTTTTTTCTATAAATTGACGTCTAAATTACGTATAGCATTAATTGGCTGAGAACCACACTTAACACTCATAACAAATTTAGTTTTTTTTATTTACACAAGTACTAGGTACCTATTTATTATTAAATATACTTATATTTTATTTTCCAAATCATTTATATTGTATAATTAATAAATTTGTATCTTAGTATCTTGTTTATATGCAAATTTTAGATTTTCTTCGAAATCTTGGGCTGTGAACTTATAAATGAACATGAGAAACCTGTTCTAAATAAAGAAATGGAGCTTCATCCATTCGTCTGTCATCTCCGGGTTTTTTTTCCACTTTTTTTTTTGTTCCTTTGTTCAAGTGTCAGATTTTTATCGACTAAAACCTCTTCATTTTGAAGACTTTCTTGTAACAAATTTATTTATTTAATGTAATTTTTAGTTTGTAACTTCAGATTCAAATTGGAAAAGTTTGAAACTCTTAGAACACCTGGGAAAAATTTGAAATAGCAGATGCATGGCATACATTTTTTTAAGCTAATAAAACTCAAAAAATATTTTGGTTTGAAAAACAAATTCAAATGAAATTACAAATTTTAAAAATTATGAACCCGAAAATAACCAAAACTTGCACAAATAAAAGAAAGTAAACGATATTATAATATCGTCAGTCGTCCTTCTCCTCTCCGAAAACTGCAAGTTTAAAAAATTAACTTGATAAGCTCGTTGGAAAAATCCAAACTCCAATGTAAATCCAAATCCAAAATTAACAATGATACTTTCCAAATCTTGTAAATGTAAAATTTTTTCCAAATCTTTAATACCTAATAAATGTTGTTGAGACCCCAAGGGATCCGTGATCATCAAAAGAGACAATGTCGGATCGAACAATAAAGGAGGAAGACTGTCAAGACAGAGAGGTTTGGCGATCGAAATGCGGGATGCGGCAAAGGTTGTAGGAACCCCGCCATACTAGAAATTAGGAATAGTTGTTGTATATTAAAATATTTTGTGTTAACCAAGGGGTAATTATCTCCAAAATTTTGTGTACACTTATTTGGAGTTTCCTTGGAAATCTCTGCAATTCTTTGAAAATCATAGAAATTTTTTAAATTGGAACTAGTTTGGAAATCAAAAGCGGATCCAGGTAAAGTTCATGAAGAAGGTGAGGCTAGTGAGGAGAGAGTAAATAAATATATTTTGATAAGAATTTAGGTATATTTTTGAAATTAAAAAAAATTTAGTAGATTTTGTTGGTTTTTAATGAGTTATGAGAAGGAGGTTAGATAGCCTCCTCCCCGCTTCCAAACATCCTTGGCCGACAAACTTAGAATATGGGAAATTCGAGAAAATTCAGAAAATTGAGAATATAGAAATGCCAAGGAAATCTCAGAAAATTGAAAAAGCTATAAAGTAAAACTTATCTCGATCATTCTTAAGATCTTCGTTCACTTTTGTATTTCACAATTTTCCGCCGGTTTTCTCAAGAAAAAAAAATCGGAAGAAATGTAAATAATTCTAGGAAATTTTAAGAAGTTGAAGAAAATCTTGCAGAAGAGGAATATCAAAAGAAATAATAGTGCATATAGGTACGGTTTTTTGAAATTCCGAGAGGTAAAGTAGAAACTTCGCAAATTATGAAACTTAAAGCAAAAATTTAACACATTTTTCAATAATGTACGTGCTCGATCGCAAGAAGTAGAAAGTAGCAATTGGCATTAGTAATATTATCAACTACTACTAAAAAGTACTAAACTGCTTGAAACTACTAATGCCGGGTTTCTGAAGATCTCTGGTTATCCTCTGGTCACTAAATCAAAAGTTAAAGTTAACCTTAGATTAAAGTAAGATGGGTTTCTGAAACCACAAACTACTAGAAACTAGAGAATTGGCGATTTACATTAAGCAAACGCCACCGCGCGGAAAAATATTAAATTAACTTAATATGTAATTTAACCTTAAAATAGTGTTAACGATATGACATACCGCAGCGGTCTATAAGATTATACGCGTTGGAAATACGCCTAGGACAAAAAGAACTCTTTATTGTTCTAAGGCAAAAAAAGTGCCACTTTACACCCTCAAATCGGGGAGTATAGTGAGTACTAAACCCCCGAAATTGCAAAAAATATTTGTTCAAATTTCCCTTTAGTTTTGTATATGACGATTTCTTGTTGGTTTTCCACTTGGTTAAAATCGAAGGTGAAATCTAAGGTACAAGTGAAATCTTAGAAAATTCAAGCAATATAAATATCAAGATAATCTTTGAGAATTCAAGGAAATGTAGAGAATCTTAGGAACTCCCAGAAAATGTAAAAAATTCTAGGATATTTTAAGAAATCTAGAAAATCTTAGAAAATCTCAGAAAATTGAAAAAATAAAAAAAGCACAGCTATATAGTATTCTTAAGATTTTCTAGTTTCCTTGTATTTCTTATTTCTTAAGATTTCCTCAAATTTCCCTTCGGTTGTACACAAGAGCAGATACAAGAGAAATTCATGGGTGAGGTAAATGAGGCTGAGGGTAAAAAAAATAAAATTTAAATAAATAAAAAATTTTTGAATAAATTTTTTAAATTTTAACAAAATTTAGTAATTTTAAGAAGGAAGACAGTTAATCCGTTACCTCTTCGTAGGAAATTATTGGAATTCTGAGTCCTATGTACATTAGTACAGACCCAGATAACATGTAAGCTTATGACAAGGTTGTCACTGGCTTGTCGTACCTTTGCCATGACAAGGTTTACGTAATAAAGCTTGTGAAAAGCTTGCCGTAAGGTTTTCGGCGACAACCTTAATATGAAACCCTTGTCAAATGCTTTACATAATGTTTACATCGGCAACCTTGTCACGTAAAGGGAAAAACAAGACAAATTATGAAAAACAAAATGGCGTCCTTTTGCTTGTCGTTAGCTTGCCATGACAAGGTTTACGCAATAAGCTTGAGAAAAGCTTGCCGCTTTTCCGCGCGAATCGATTTCCGCGCCAAGCTTAACATGAAACCCTTGTCAATTGCTTTACATAAGGTTTACATCGGCAGCCTTGTTACGTAAAGGGAAAAACAAGACACATTATGAAAAACAAAATGGCGTCCTTTTGCTTGTCGTTAGCTTGCCATGACAAGGTTTACGCAGTAAGCTTGAGAAAAGCTTGCAGCAAGGATTTCAGTAGCAAGCTTAACATGAAACCCTTGTCAAAAGCTTTACATAAGGTTCGCATCGGCAAACTTGTCACGTAAAGAGAAAAACAAGACAAATTGTAAAAAACAAAATGGCGTCCGAAGAACATGCCTAGTCTGATAAATAAAAATGTTAACAAGTTGAAAAGCATCGCCCTTCAAGCAAAAGGTATACCTTTAAAATCGAATGCTCTTATATTTCTGTATTATACTTTATATTTCTGTATTATTTTTGCGTCTTTCATTTTTTCTGTAAAGCAGTTAATAAGCTTTTTACATGCAAATTTCCTATGTTCGGCTAATGCCCGATTTCTTCAATTTGAGTTATTTATCGGATAAAGAATCCACCTGACAAATTAATCAAATGACCAATCAGACAACCGCAATTCAAATTCAAATTGACAAATCAAAAATTTGATTGGTTAATTTATTAATTTATTGAACGGATTCATTATCCGATTGATATCTTATGGTGAAGAAATTAGGTATTAGTCATTCACCAACCGATTTATATAATAGTAAAATTTGCGACTTTTTTAATCCCCAAATCCAATTTAATATTTAATTAATCCTACACAGAAATGAACTTATAATAATTATTGTCTGTTGGTATGACTTATTTTGAAATATTACTGTATGTAAAGAAAAAAAAAAGACAAAAAAATATAAGAATAATACAATACGTAAAAAATCAAAATTCAAAAAATTTTAAAAAAGAGACATTTAACAAATAACAGGTCTGAATTAAGAAAATTTGAAAAAATGAAAAATTCGTAATACGAAAATTTTTCTTATTTCACAATGTAATAAGTGACTGCGTGCAACTGAAGAATGGCAATAACCATGAAATAACGTTATATTGTACTGTCGTATTACGAATTTTTCATTTTTTCAAATTTTCTTAATTCAGACCTGTTATTTGTTAAATGTCTCTTTTTTAAAATTTTTTGAATTTTGATTTTCTACGTATTGTATTATTCTTATATTTTTTTGAATTTAACCATAAATACATACTAAAAACCACAAATTTACTTAAAATTTTTTATTTTGAGTTCTTTTTCTAAAAAAAAAAAGATTAAATAATATTTTACCGAAGGAAACAAAATTGCTTTTGATTCAACAGAATGTTATACAGCGATTCTTGGTAAGTATAACATTACTTAGGATAAATTTGGGCTAATAAAAAAATAAAATAAATATTGGGCTAATATTTAAAATTTGGTTAGTCTTTTTATCGTTTTGATTGACAATAATAACATTTTCACTTTTAATTTACAGACATTTGTAGACGACTTTATTCTGACGCAGAAAAAAATGAAGCTGAGATAAAAAGTTCTTAAAGCAATTGGTTACAACCAGGCCAAGTTTAGAAAAGTGAGGAAGGAGGCGAGAACAAACAAAAGCCCAAAAATAACCGATTAAAATTTTGTAAATTTGTAATTTTTGTAATTTTATAGGTATTTATTGTAATTTTTGTAAATTTTTAGTTTAAAATTTTTGAATGTAATAAAAACATAAACAATTAGAAACCAAAATTTTAAATTTATTTTTCTTTTCTCAATGACAAGGTTGCATATGTCAAGATTGCGACAAGCTTGCATACGACAAGGTTCTGACAAGCTTTCACATGATAAGGTTGAGGCAAGCTTGCACTTGACAAGGTTGCGACAAGCTTTCCATGACAAGGTTGCGACAAGCTTTCACATGACAAGGTTGTGACAAGCTTACAGATGACAAGGTTGCAAAAAGCTTGTAAAAAACAAGATTGTGAAAAGCCATTTTCCTTGTCACGACAAGGTTGCGACAAGGGTCATGCAAGCTTGTGGAACGTCAACTAGTAATCCTTTAGCAAGCTTACACAATAACCTTAAAAAAAGCTTGCAAATGACAAGGTTGCGACAAGCTTGTAAATGACAAGCATGTGAAAAGCCATTTGCATGGTCACGACAATGTTGTGATAAGGTTAATGCAAGCTTGTTGAGCGTCAACTTGCATCCTTATGGCAAGCTTTTTGTAAGCTTACAGCTTGTCGACAACAAGCTTGAAGCAACCTTAATGCTTGTCATCGACAAGGTTGCTACAAGCTTATAAAAACCTTACATTGCTATCTGGGAAATTATTTTGAAATAATTACCACTTGATTTTAACCTTAAGTTTAACTTCGTGAAGAAAGGTTCTAACTTTTATTAAAGGAATAAACCTTAATAGGGTCTTATTTGGTTTTATTTGGTTTACTTGTCTATAATGCAATACACCCTTTATGCATGTCACAGACATATAAATAGGTATTTAAGCTAATACGTAGATATTTCTATATTATTTTACTATAAATTTAATCTTCAATTAAAGCATTATACACTTTTGCGCTGTCAATATCTTCTTTATTCATATCGGCATCTCCCCAACCCCATATTTCTCCATCATGATGATGATCACTATCATCCTTCGAGTCAAATGTTTTGGTATCTACTGTTGTACTATTATCGCCTGTGCGCAGCATTCGTCTTTTGATAATTTCGGGAGAAACAGTTTTTAAATCGTATGCCCAACCAATTTTTGCAAATGCATCAATAAACAATGTACTCCAATTCATTCCGTAGTTAGGTAATTCGTCTGTTTTATAATCCCAAGGGTAGACATGATGATAATTATGCCAACCTTCACCAGCTGCAAGGATAGCAACCCACATATTTTGCGAGGGTCTTATGGTTCTAAAAATGTTACAATATTTTTAGTATTAATATCAGTTTCTAATAAAAATGTTTACTTGTCGTATGGTCTAGTTCCGTATATGTGGGCGGCACTATTAACAAGCCAAGTAAGGTTTAGACATGCTGCATATCGGCATATTACTAGTACATGAAAGGATATCCACGGGTCTTCACCAAAAAAATAAATAGGTATCCACATCGGCAATGCAATGGATATTATTGGAATCATATAATAGTAATATCTGAAATAGAACAAAAGTATATCTTTGTCTGAGCCAGAGTCAAGTGTTACGTTCCAGGGCGATAAAATACATTTGAAAAAGTAGTTTAAAGCCCTTCATGCATTTTTGTATTTCTTTCTTTTCTTAGGAAGAAACAAGTCCAAAAGTAGCGATATTGATAGTTTTACGATTGTCTTCCAAGTGATTTAATATTTCATTAATTTTATGACTTAACTCTTGGTGATGATGATGATGATGATGATAAACATGTCTAAAGTGATAGTTTTAAGAATGTCTTCTGAAAAATAAATATTCTTACTTCATTTGAAACCGTACCACGGGATCTGCCAGTATATCACTCAAATCAATTGTTTTTCCTTTGATTTTAACGTATTCGTGTTTTTTAACCAAAAGCCATCCTACATGTGAAAAGAAAAATCCCCGTGTGGAATTATGAGGATCAGCATCTGTATCGGTATATTTGTGGTGCACTCTATGGTCTCTTGCCCAATCATAAATATTTGTTTGCATTTGCATTGTTTGCAAAAGCATGAGAATTATCCTTAAAGGTAATTTTGCTTTATAAGTTCTATGCGTCCATAATCTATGTACTCCAGCTGTGATGCCTTGGGTTGTAAGATACGAAAATATATATCCTAAAATTATAGTTTGTTTATAAAAAAATGAAAATTTATGAAAAAAATAGTTTGTTTATAATTAAATTGCATGTTTTGATTTTTGATTTAAACTCAAATTCTTCCGAAAAAGAAAAAAAGGTTGAATAAATAAAATATTTTAAAATCGGAATGGTGGAAGGGGATTGACGTAAATAAATGAGTATGATTAAATAAGAGGAGATGCTTTTTTTATTTTGAAATATCTTTAATTCTGTTTAAATTTGTATAATATATTATTATATTATTGAAAAACTTAATAATCAACTTTACTTATTACTGTTTTTTCTCGAGATAGATAAGAGAAAAATCTAAGATAATCTAGCTTCATTTTGAAAACTTTTAGATTAATTAATATTTCTCAAAATTACATTCACAAAAAAAAGGTAAATCTGTTATTTACGTGTTTTGTTATTACTTATTATTACTTACCAAAAATAAAAGTTTCCCATTTGCACGCAAAAAGCCAAAAATAAGATCCATATAAACCACCTAAATGTATATACGACAGAAAAAATACATTTTTCCATATAATTTCGTTTTTGTATTCTTTTCTTTTACCATCATCATTGGCGCTTTTTAGTTGGGTGTTATGATTATTTGATTGTAGATTAGTATCCATATTATTTGATGTTATTTTAGCTAAAAATCTGCAATATGGAAGAACTTAAGTGCCGATGATACCTAAATGAATAACTTTTTCTTATTAACTAGACGGATAATATGATGAAACAGAGAAAAAAAACAAAAGATGTGGAATTCAAAAAAAGCATATTAAAATAATTATTCTTGTGAAATCAATTTGGAATGTTGCACTTTTTGTTTTGATTCCACGACAAATGATTCCCATCGCAAATAATCGTCAGGCAAATCCTTATAACAAATTTTAAATAAAATAAATAACGTACTCGAACCTACAGAACAAACCTAGTATGTCTTCGCGAGGAATTCTCTTTTAACCACGGTTTTGCTAAAAAAAATAACTTAAATCTATTATAACCATAAAGGTTGAAACACATTTATCTGACGTGATGTGATGTGATGGGTCTGAACAGTATCGGTTCCTTACATTTAGATGGAGGCGTTCATATTAATGTGTTGTTATGTGATGTAATTTGACCTGGCTTTGCGTTCTGACCCATCACATCGCATCACGTCAGACAGATGTGTTTCAACCTTAACGTTAGGCATAAATTCCACTCGAAAATAGCGAATCTTCTTAGACAGTTAATTTTTAAGTCGCTTCTGCCATTAAAAACATCCTTGAAGTGGATCCAACTGGAAAATTACAGATATAGAATGACAGGATCTTCAAGTCGCCTCACTTATTAAAAACATCCCTGTGATAGCCAGAACTCAAAAAGTATGGATATTTAAAAATGGAATCATGGAGTAGCTGTACTCATTAAAAATATCCATGTAATAGCACAACGCCATTATGCCTTATGTTAATTTTCTTAAATTTTTGCTTTTATTCTTTTTCTATAACGTAGCTGTATTATCAATTTTTGAATTTATTTTATCCAAATCATCATTTATCAATTAATTAATTAATTAACCATTTTCAAGGTAATTTAAACATTCAAATTCTTCAAAACTCCATAAAAACCAATTTACTTTGATTGACCGAGATATCGTAAAAAGCATTCCTTCGTCGAAGGTTGAGGCAGTAAGTAAAAATTATTGTTTATGTACGTGCCAACTTAAAATTGTTAGCGCGAAAAGACATACAATATTTACACAAAATTATTTACAAATAAAATTAAAATACAGATCTATAAAAAAAATTGAAAATCACAAATAAAATTCAATTTCAAAAAAAATAAATTAAAATAATAAAAGGTTCATAATTATATCAAAATTAAAACTTTAAATTTAAAAATTTTAATAAATATAAAAAATTTGGGACATGACAATATGTTACAAACAATGTTATTTTTTAAATAAATGAGAGGAGTTCTATTAGTAAAATCGCAATCTTTATACTACGGCCGAATGTGATGATTATGAAACTACTCTATAAAGTATAGAGTAGCAACAACAGCAGTGGGCCACACTTTGGTTTTCATGCTATAGGATGTTCAAAAATTGATATGTTTGAGCACTATTTGCGTCTATTTGTAGGTAAAGGGATTACCTAACTTTCGGCAAAAACATATTTAAAAATTTTTAATGTTAACATATTTTTTACACCGTTAAGTAAAAAAAGAGAAAATTGAGATTTTACGATTTTGCTGACAGAAGTGGGCCACCCAAGTTTTTCATCTAAAACAAGTACAAGGTTCAAGAACTATGACTTTTTTATGTTAAATGATTTATTTTTATAATAAATTGTATTGTAAAAATCAATTTTCAACTGTGATATTTTTTATTATGCTGCTTTAAAGATACACAAAAAAAATATTAACATAAAAAACTTCAAAAAAGTGATTGCACTGAATTCAGGGAAGCAAGACCTTTCAAATAAGGTATCACTTGCTGTATCATCCCTATTAACATTTCAGGGGTTGTCATCACAGCGCGAAGGGATGAAACAATACGGGAGTGATATTGGCCGCAAAATTTGTTCCCCTCTATGATAAAATTGACGTGTTTTAGCATTTCTTGAAAAAAAAATTCTGCTGGCCACAATCCCGCCTGTTTTGTTTTCAGACGACCACCCTGTATACAGGGTGTCTTAAAAAAAATGTTTTGCTAGTAAATATAATTTGATAATTAGTTAAAATAATCCATGGATACGTATCTTTATCGAATTATATTTACTAACAATACTTTTTTTTGAGACACCCTGTGTATATATTTATACAGGGTGTAGATATACATTACTCTAAGCTGGTTTTTCCGCGCAGCCACTCAATTAGTGTAAACAAAAACACTAAATGTCGAAACACAACGTTACTGAAGTGGCCCACTTCTATCTGCAAAAAATGGCCCACTTCTGTCAACAAGCATAATTTGACGCGAAATAACGTGGCAAGAACACCACGTGACAATATGCTAAAAACTCTACACATTTTTGTCGGTTAGGTCTAATACTAATAAAGGCTACTATCTCGATTAAATTCGATGAATAACTTATGCAAATCACAATAACTTTCACAATAAAAAAAAATGAAAATAGTAAATATTTTTAGCACTAATTGTTTGAGAACACAAATGCACGTCTGCGAAGTTCAATGACCTATTGAAAACTGAGTTCATGTCGATAAGAAACAAAATAAAATTTTTGTTGACAAATATATCATTTGTGTAAACAAAAATGAGGGGTGGCCCACTTCTGTCCATGCTACTCTATCTATAGGATTACTTACATGTACAATAAATTTATATCCAAACTTGGGAACGGTTATAACAACATTGTATAACTAGTGCTTTTATTCTGCGGTTCGAGAGTATTTTACGAACATTTATAGAATTTGAAAAAAAACTGATTTATAAGTATGTATGGTGTAATGTAGGCGGTATCGCATATCCAATCAATTTGTGTTTACTGTTGATATTATGAATAGAATTATTGTATGAATATTGTATAATGCAAATTTATGTTACTCGATGGCATATATAAATATAAACACTAACAAGCAAAGGATCCCCGTTGCAAAATAAGATACCTCTAATTTAGGGTTTAGGGGTGTAATCGCCCGAATTTTTTAATTTTTATGTAAGAGTTTTTTGATTTAAATGAAAGTAACGGCTAAATACTTCAATTTATAACCAATAATATATTATGATTTTTATGAACTAATCATTCAATATTTTCGGGGGTAGATCATCCCTCAAAATTTTATAATTTTAAAGTTTTAAAAATTTTTAGAATAAAATTAAGAAATTTATATTGCAAGGGAGAATAAACTGTAAATTACGTGTACTTGGATTTTTTTTGAAAACGAAACGATATTTAAGGAGGTAACAACCCCCCAGTATACACATGACCTAAAAAATGACATCCTATTGACATAATATTTGACTTTCGTAATGATTTCATTTAATTATTTTCATTATAATTATTAATAATGTAAAACAATAGGATTTGTAAAATCTAGAAGTATAAAAAACACGGGCTGCCCTTGCGCTGTAGTTTTTTATTC
The DNA here is from genome assembly GCA_949152465.1 of Cantharis flavilabris. NCBI lineage: Eukaryota > Metazoa > Arthropoda > Insecta > Coleoptera > Cantharidae > Cantharis > Cantharis flavilabris. Next base: position 47,771,747 of record OX424436.1, read on the forward strand.
CCTCACTATTGACAACTGACGCCCAGCCAGTTAAGAGTTTTGGAGTTTTTTATTTCTATCTGATAACTTCTATTTATGATTCAATAAAAATAATTATAAACTGTGTGAATTATTCGAAATTATTCAAAACTTATTTTTTCGAGTAGCTATGCATTGTTTGTAAGTAGGTTAGGTATTCGTTGCTAAAAATTATAACTTAACTTTTATTTCTTGTACATAATATTGTATAACTTATAATATAAGTTATAACCAATAATTCATTAAGATATATAATAATGCTTATATTATTTTATAAGCATTATTTTAATGTATAAAACTCAAAGTTTGTATGTATATGTTACGGTCAATGACGTAAATTGGGCACTGACGTCAATGGCCGAACAATGACGTCAATTCCCATTTATGCTGGCCAATAACGTCATTGACCGGCCATTCACGTCAACGCCCGTTAACAATGATGTAAATATTTTCATATGATTGTAATATTTACGTCTTTGGCCGGTCAATGACGTTAATGGCCAAAATGGATTGGACAATGATGACATGGACACTTATTTATTCTGCACGCAGCAACTCAACTCTTTTCACGTCTTCATAAGTGTACAGGGATTTTTATTTAATTTAGACTAATGCAAACTCATTTTAGGGTGGATCTGTGATTCTTCGTGATTACATTAAACAAAACGGCCCAGAGCCCCCGGAGCTCTTTAAAAAGCTTAAACATCCCCGAAATCAATTCACCTCGACTGGGAAGCCCGACCTCGGCGAAAAACGAAACGTGTGTGACGGCTATCACTAAGAGGATTAAAAGTGATAGAATATGGAATCTATAGAACAGTAGTTTCATCATTGCCCACTCTGTATTGGACATTAACGTCATTGCCCCGACAATAATGTAAAAACGACATATGAAATTTTAAATGTCAACATTGCCCAAAATGCATGGTCATTAACGTCAATGACGTTAATGCCCAAGTAAGCTGGGCATTGACGTTATTGTCCGGCCATTGACGTTAATGGCCGAATTGTCATCATTGACCGTAACATATATATGTCCGTCCCATCAAAATCTCTTCAACGGAAAGCACGATTGAATTGAAATTTTAACTGGATATTCAGCTAAGAGTTCTAAGGTTAACGCCACTATTCCCAGCTCTCTACGTCAATTTTTTAGGGTGATAAAAATTAATATTGATTTTTGGTAAATTAATCATAATTATAAAAATTACAAAGAGATATGACTAATTTTGTGATTTTATAATAATATAATAAGAAATTAATTATAAATTCAAATTATAAACACAGGGTGTTCTACGGAGCACTTTCCGAAGGGGTCGAAATGACATGTCATAAGGACAGTACAGGGGGGGCGTTGAGGATTGAACCTCACTCATAACCATAAGGTTATTATGGCCGTAGCTTATTCTAGCTACTGAGAATTGTAATAATTCAAAGTTAAATCAATATAATCAAGAACCCAACAATGATAGACATGTTTCGACCTTATTAGGTCTCATCAGTATCATATAGTTGAATTCTTGAAAATATTGATTTGATTGTTCACCTTATATAGCATTTTTCGCGCAATACTATATGTTGGTATCGACCCCTGATTATAAATTCAAATTATAAACACAGGGTGTTCTACGGAACACTTTCCGAAGGGGTCGAAATGACATGTCATAAGGACAGTACAGGGGGGGCGTTGAGGATTGAACCTCACTCATAACCATAAGGTTATTATGGCCGTAGCAAATATTTTCAAGAATTCAACTATATGATACTGATGAGACCTAATAAGGTCGAAACATGTCTATCATTGTTGGGTTCTTGATTATATTGATTTAACTTTGAATTATTGAAATTAATTATAATAAATGATCCTGTGCAAAAAGGAGTTTCCAGGTCATTCAAATATTAGGAGGTCATGGCGGCCGACAGGCAGCCTGACCTGCTTATTATATAAATAATCAATTAATAATTTATTGTACTTATTATTTTTTCGATTTTTTTTAGTTGCAATGGAAAAAGAATACGTCACTGTGTATTTTCTCAGTCCCATCACCGAATAATTTTGGGGGCAATTAAAAACAAAAGACCAATTTAATTTTGTGCTTTTTTTAATTTACATTAAAAGTTCGTCCAAGACATTTCATTCTATAGATGTACCTGTTCCTTAATCTGTATGCAGTCTGACCAACCGTTCATCCGAACAAAGGGAAACAACATGGAAAATTGATTTTTTTTTTTAATTTCTGCTTCCTATTACATATAACTGATTTCCAAACAAAGGCAAAAATTAAATTCAAACCAGCCTACTGAAGCTTTATTAAATGCACTATATTTTCATTTTATTACTGAGTTTTGAAGAATAATAATTAATGAACAAAATATAAATTATTGGATATCTTTAGACGCGAAAAAAAATCTCTTTCAACTGATACGTTTCTCATTCTTATCCGTTAAAGTGAGCAGCAGGAATTTAAAACAAAATCAATTTTTAATGTTATTTCCCTATGTTCGGATGAACGCTCGGTCACCCAGTATAACAAATTGCGGGTGGTGGGTTCTTATGTTCCCAACGCCAGCAATGTCCTCTGACATGGTACCTCCTTAACATTTGGCTATTTATAGTAGAAAGTCAGCCTACTGTAGGTACTAACTTTTCACTGTGACTTTCACTATAAGTGATAAAAAGTGATCATTTTTGAGCGCGCTTTAGAGGCGGTTTGTAACAGCATAGCAACTAAGTCAATATATACAAATCGTAGGAAATTTTGCCTGCTTTAATTTTATGTATAATTATTTATCGAAATATGCATCGTTCTTTATAAGCGAAAAACTAGGACAAGTGCACTTTGTAGTTTTTTGCGAATCCTGAAGTTATAACTCACCAGCAGTGGAGTAACTACCAGTGTTCGATGTGTTCGATCGAACAAGGGCTCGGGCATTAACAGGGCCGGTCGCCATCACGACCAAAAAAATAAAATATTTTTATGATTTAATGCGAATTCAAATTTTGTGATTTGTAGCACTAAATATTGAAAGCACCAATAAAACTAGAGAATATGCGGCACTTTTTCAAAATATGGTAGCTTGTCTGCCACATTGTTTATGTACCTAAGTATTTAAAATATATTTACTGTCTCTGTTTCGTCTTTGGTTGAATTGAAGTTGAAGCGGCATCAAGAAAGATTAAACGTACCCGCCAAAGCAAAACTTCCCATCTGGTAGCGATTACAGTAATAAACAAATAAACTGTCACCCTCATATAGCAATTTAACAAAATTCCGAAAAAAATAAGAGTAGGGTATATTTCGATTTTTAACACTACACTGCTAGTTTTTTTTATTACTTTTCCCTACAGTGATATTAATGAAACTAAATAACAATATTTATTATTATTAGCAACGAAGACGAATCAGTAGTGTAATTTTGCATAATTAAGCGTGTTCATCGTTTTGGTAGCAGCAGGTAAGGTTGTCAAGTGCGCAATACTGACGACGGCCAAGTTGCCAGAAACATATGCATCTATTGCTCTTCCTTAATTATGCAAACGTGTTTAATATTTATTATATATTTTTCATAGAAATTAATTCATAAAATTTGTTCTGCTTATAAAAAAGTTCCATGTTAATTTAATATTCCATTTGGGGCCCCGCTTGATTCAGAAACACAGGCCCGTAGCTACCTTGTTACGCCACTGTTCACAAGCAACCAAAAATACATAATATAATCATTAAGAAAAAACTCATGTGCTTGGATTAATAATTGGACGTAGTTATGCAAAAAGGAACCAAGCGACAAAATCAGAAAATTTAGTTTATTGGCTATAAGTGACCGAAATAGGAATATATACGTTGTGGAAAAAAGATCCATCTGAAAATTTACTTTAACTCGTGTTTTAATGCTATAAGAAATATAGGTATTTATAAAATCGTCTAAAGTAAATTTGCAAAAAAGAACCAAGCGACATGGTTCTTTTTTGTAAAATGTAATATTATACTTTTTGTAGTAATATAATAACGAATGGATATTATTTTACTTACCCTACCCTATTGCTTATACATTAAATATGATAAATAAAATGTTAAAAAGGCGTTATGTAGACTTGCATCACTTTTCTCCAGTGCGTTTTCGATTATACTTATATATTTTAATGTTTTGTGAAAAATATAAAGTAAAAGTGGCGAAATGAGTGTTTCAAACCGTACTAAAAAGATGCTTAAAAAGTGTATTAGTGAAGAAAATCAAGGTATAGAAATGCTAGTTTAAACTCTATTAGATAACGAAAATAATCATAATAATAAATATCGTATTTATTTCGCATTTCTGGAGCTTCAATTTTTGTGTTGAATAATAATTGATAAAACTTCAAAGAAATTATTGCACTGAATTCAGGGAAGCAAGACCTTTCAAATGAGGTGTTACTTGCCATATCATCCCTATTAACATTTTTGGGGTTGTCATCGCAGCGCGAAGGGATGAAACAATACGGGAGTGACATTAGTCGCAAAAGTTGTCCCCTTCGATGATAAAATTGACGTGATTTTGCATTTCTAGAAAAAAAATTCTGCTAACCATAATCCCGTCTGTTTCGTTTTCAAACGGCCACCCTGTATATATTTTTATATTATTATTATTTTTATAATATTTTCTGTATATGTATATAATAATATAATAAATAGTTTTTAAATAAATATTATATAGAATATTATTATATGTGTTAGTTTTATTTCGATTCAAATTTAAAAACGCAAAAGGGAACCAAACAACATTTTTCAAAATTTTAGTGGTACAATAAACAAATTTTCAAAAAAATTTTCTGGCAACACAAATATCATCATTATGTATTGTTTAAACAAAATTAATATATTCATAATTTTATCAACCGATTTAATTATAACCCTTAAACTTTAAGCTTCAATATCTCAAAACTCACGTTTGGCGGATGGTTCCTTTTTGCATAACTACGTCCAATTGAAAAAATTTGAGTTAAGCTCCGTTGACATGGGTAGTGAATCACGACAGTGAGTCACACTTTTGTAGAATACGCGTCGGGTAAACTACTGATTCGTAAAATATAAATCGTGATTTTTTGCAGAGTTAATGTTTACAACAGCAATATAAACATCCCTGTAACCTTTGCCACAAATATAAAAATTATCATATCGTGAAAATTAAAATTTGTAAATGCACAAAAATGTGGATCACGATCGTTATTCACTACCCATGTCAACGATGCTTAAAGTGATAAATAAATTTTTTTTTATTTTGAATTATGACAATTTACAAGAGAACGTCATATATTGCTGTGTGTTTATGTTTTTTTATATTAAAAACACAAATATTAGCCGTTTAACAATCAATTTGAATTAAAATAGTGTAAAGGCGCGTTCTTACGAGTCAAGTTAAGTTGACCGATTTTAGTTGATCAACAAAAGTTGAATGAAAACTGTAATGAGAACCTCTGTTTCAATAGAGTTGATCAACTTTTTAGTTGTTCAAGAAAAGTTTGACTCAGTCAAACTTTTGTCGTTCAAGTGATGATTTGCTTTCAAGTTGAAACTTATCTTGAAACGTGTGAACTATGCAGTCAACTTTTGTCGCTTGCAACTAGCTTACATGCTTGTTTTTAATATTATAAAATTAAAAAATGAGCGTCAAGTGGTCTGAAAGTGATACAATAAAATGTTTGAAACCATATCATAAGAATGATTGTCTTTGGAACCACGAAACAGATTTATGTAAAAAAAAAGATTTGCTCGAGAAAATGTTTTAAGTTCTATTATCAAGGAAATGGAAATTGATAGTCTTGCTGTTGCTGATCTGAAGAACAAAATTAAGACTCTTCGAACAATGTATAAAAAAGAACATTCATTGGTTTGGAAATCTAAAAAGAGTGGAATGGGAATTGAAACTATTGATCAGTTTATATTGAAATGTGTGAACAAAAACTGATTCAAGTTGTATTCAACTTTTGTTGATCAACTAAAATTGGTCAACTAAACTTGACTCGTAAGAACGCGCCTTAATATAACGGACGTATGTAAACTCCACCGACGGTCAATAATTAATCCGTCCTTCCAAAATGGTCAGCGTCGGTCACCTGTAAATTCCACCGCTAAAATTATAGAACAAAGAATTGTTGAAATCATGCAAGTTTTATAACAGTTGTATAACGTTTTATATAATCTTTTATAAAATTGTTCTAAAAGTATTGTATAAATATTCTAATACAGTTGTATACTTATTCTAATACTTTTAATTTCAAGGTTAAAAGATAGTTTTAATGCAAGTTATGTAAAAGTTGTATTGGAGTTCTTTAAGCAAAATGATATACATAACTGTTACTTTACGCAGACGTAAAAACATTATTCAATAAATATAAAACTATTTTATAGTTAGTCTGTAACTATGCCAGTTTACAACTTATAGAATATATAAATGTAGTTCCCAGGAATAAAGTTATCCTAAAATCTGCCTTATAAAATCTGTTTATACATAACCTCAATTTAAAAAAATTAAAAAGATTGGGCATCATAAAAGCTTCTTAAAATATGGAGCCAAGCTATTCCTAGTCTTCTTCCTAGAGATCATTTTCATTAAAATGTTAACTAAAGAGCTTGCGTACAGTTCAAGAACTGGCGATAACTGTTTATGGAGCTTTATTAAACAACATTATAAAACTTTAATAACTATCCTATAAAGCGCGGAAAAAAACAGAAGCATTGTATAATGCTTCTAATGAAACCAAATTATTGTATTACAATATGCCATTTATTTTAAGTGTTAGCCTGGTCATAAATCGCCGCCATTATGCAAAATTCACATACAAACTTAAAAATGCCAATCACAATTACATTTTTTAAAAGTATAGAGAATTCTTTAGTCAAATTCACAAAGAAAACATTACATTTTTGGTTTCAATTAAAAATTCAACATGAAAAAAAAAATTTTTTAATTTTTTAATAATCCGAAAAAATTTACGTGTGTACTGAATTGGGGCGCTTTAATTTTTCATCAAAAATATATACTACATATTTCACCAGAAAAATTTTCAGCGCAAGAAGATTTTGTCCCAATTGGTGTATATCAGTAAGATTTAATTATACGCTAGTTGGATATCCCAAAAAAGCGTACGCCGCGCCCTCTTCTGGTCAATTATAGTCAGATTCTCACCTAATTTATGCACAAAATCACCGACTAGGCGGCGGCACCATAGCTGTCCAACTAGCGTATAACCGGTTATATACCACGGATTTATGAATATAAACTGGATAGCTAATACAGATCACCACTATAGGGCACTTCCACTCCCCCACTCCAACATGGCTGCCGAACAGCAGCTTGGTGGTATGGTTGGTGGTATTCGCCATAAGATTTGTTAAGGATTCAAGTGTTTTCGTTATAAAAATGTATTTTTTATAGAATTCTAACCAGTTCTTTTAGCATTTTTAGCTTTTATGACACGGTGGTGATTGTTTTACAATAAATTGGGCTACTAAAATCTACTATACTTACAAATAATTGTATAATTTGTGTTATTAAATTTTTGCAAATTTTTAGCCTTAAATATTAAAAGTTATGTACAATAATTTGAAATAAATTGCTTTAAATAAAAATAAACAACATTTCAGCTGTTTATTAATAATTAGTTTCCAGCATTTTTGTGTTTTTGAGTAATTTACATAAATACATTCAGATTTAGTGAAAGATATAATCGTAACTATCACAGTTCAGGAGTTTACTAAAAAATGTAAAAAGTATGTCTTAAAATCAGCAAATCTTCTAGTCGAGAATGCATTAAACCCGGCAGATACAAATTTCGCCCAAGTTTGAAAATTCCCTACCTATAACTCAAACTGACGAAAAACCATTTAAATTAGATATTTTCTAGTTTGATTTGGTTAAGTTTAATCATTCATTTAATTTTACTGTACTTTTTATTCTGTAAATATTTGACTTTGTTTAAAGGCAAACCGGCAGAAGTTGGAAAATAACAAATTCTGGTTGTATAGCCCTGTTATTTCAACATGAACCGGAAAGTCAAACAAATTACTGAAACACAAAAATGCTGGCAAATAATTACAAAACATAACAGCTGAAATGTTGTTTATTTATTTATTGTATTGTATTTCATTTAAATAACTGTTAAAATTATTAAATTATTGTAACTTTTAATATTTCAGGTTAATAATTTTGAAAAATTTAATAACACACAATTTATTCAATTATTTGCAAGTATAGTGGATTTTAGTAGCCCAATTTATTATAAAACCATCAGCACCGTGTCATAAAAGCTAAAAATGCTAAATGAACTGGTTAGAATTCTATAAAAAATACATTTTTATAACGAAAACACTTGAATCCTTAACAAATCTTATGGCGAATACCACCAACCATACCACCAAGCTGCTGTTCGGCAGCCATGTTGGAATGGGGGAGTGGAAGTGCCCTATTGTCTCGATACCGATGGCCGCCATACTGTGCTAAAATGCTACCTACCTACCCCAACTAAGGTTTATCTATTGTTATGTTATAAATAATAACCTCACTATACTTTGAAATTGCCGTCAAAATGACAGACTGGAGACTCAAGGTGACAATTTTTTGTAGCTCCGACAACTGTAAGGTATTAAAGTTGCTGAAAGTTACCAAAAATTCGCACAGTATGGCGGCCAAGGAGGGTTGGACATAAATTGCGGAGGGGATATACAGTAACTGGCTATCCAGGTTATATTCATAAATCCGTGTTATATACGCTAGTTGGATATCCCAAAAAAAGCGTACGCCGCGCCCTCTTCTGGTCAATTATGGCCAGATTCTCACCTAATTTATGCAAAAAATCACCGCCTAGGTGGCGGCACCATAGCTGTCCAACTAGCGTATAGCATTTTCAATACGAAATACTTCGCCATAATGTACATAATATGGTGTGGATCTTAAACTATTAAGTTAATTACTCAGTATTTATGACATCTAACGACATATATTGTAAATGTAAATTTGTTGTATATGTGAGTAATCTTGAAGATATAAGTACTTTATATGAATTTTATAATCATCACATTAACCTGTTGTAGAAGAATTGTGTAGTTTACTAATAGAACTCCTTAAGAACTAAACTGTTGCATAAAAGGGGGCCCTTTTTGGTTCTGTAACCATTGTATAGTGGTATTTAACTTCCGTATAAAATGTTCGCGTTTAAGATTTGCTGTATAGCAGTTTAAACAGCCTTTATAAAATTTATTTTGCTAGTTGGGATTTACATAATTTATTAATCAATAACCTATTAATTTAACAACCTACCTACTTAACGACGAATTATAAACTTAACAATTATAAGATTAAATGTCTGACCAGTCTACCTGCCCAGTACGCCGGTGGAATATACATATGGGATTATGGGACCCTTTGACCATCGGTGGAAATTACAATCGCCCAATATAACAGTTCAGTAAAACTTAAATAACAATAATCTACATTTCCGAGAAAGAAAGTTGTAACTCATTTTTAATATTTTTCAGATATATTTAATGAATATTTAACTGATAACTACAGAAGAGTTGTTTTAAACAAAAAGCAATTAATAAAATAACAATAAAAAATTTTTTAGTTTCCCAATCGCTCTGCCAAAAAACATAAAGATGATTTACGCCTTTGTTCCTTGGGAGTATCTATAATAATCTTTAATAGCTACATATTAATTATATATGGCTGCATCTCGAATATCTTCCTCCTTCATGTCGACATCTCCCCAACCCCATATATTATCTTTATGGTGATGATGATGAACTTCATCATTATCTTCATTCAAGTTAAATTCCTTTCTAAGTTTTCTGCTGCCATCTCCGGTGCGATTTATTCGTTTTTCGATCATGTCGGCGGGAACCGTTTTTAAATCGTATGCCAAACCGATCATCGCACAGAAATCGATAAACATCGTACTTATATTTGTCTTGTAACCGCCTAATTCTGCTGTTTTATAGTCCCAAGGAAAAACGTGATGATAATTATGCCAGCCTTCGCCCATTGCAACAACAGCAACGTAAAGATTTTGAACCGGTCCTATAGTTCTGAAAAATTAAAAATATTTATTTTGTTTAGCCATCAAATTAATAAGAAATTTACCTGTCGTATGGTTTGGTTCCCCACATATGAGCTGCACTGTTAACAAGCCATGTAAAGTGCAGGGTCATTGTATAACGAAGTATTAGTGTGACAAAAAAAGCTGTCCATGGATCTTCGCCACAAAGATAGACACACATAATGAGTATAATTGAACTAAAGAGTAATACCAACAACTTATAATATCTAAAATAGAAATTCAGTAAAAATAGAAAAATAATATCATTAATTTTGTGGGTATAAAAACATTAAGATTTACTTACTTTCGTTGAAAGCGTACCACAGGATCGGCTTCTAAATCGCTCATGTCCACGGTTTTTCCCTTAATCATTACATCTTTGTGCTTTTTAAGCATAAGCCATCCTATATGCGAGAAAAAAAATCCTCTTTGCGAATTATGAGGATCAGCGTCCGTGTCGGTAAATTTATGATGAACGCGATGATCTCTAGCCCACTCGTGAATATCATTTTGAATCATTATAGTTTGAAGAACCATGAGAAATATTCTTAACGGCAATTTTGCTTTATACGCTTTGTGTGCCCATAATCTATGTGCTCCAGCAGTTATGCCTTGGGATACAACCATTCCTATGCCGATAACTGAAATTACAAATCATCATCGCAAAAAATAATTATAAGTATTTATAATGATTTACATACAGGGTGCTGAATGACTTAGCCGAACATTGGAAATTAACATGTAGAAACTTGATTATGCAAAAAAATGCAAGATACAAAAATAATACAGAAATATAAACTACGAATGAAACATCTACATCAACATACTATAAACATCTAACTTTTACCTAAAAAGTCAAAAAATGCTTTTGAAATTGTTAAAAGTTTCATTTATCGGACTGGCCATGAAAGTTTCCATAATAATTATTTTTGGAAAATATAAATTAAATTGAATTTATTACTTGGTCAGTGCGATAAATGAACATTTTAACAATTTCGAAAGCATTTTTTGACCTTTTAAGTAAAAGTTAGATGAAATCTAATGGTCTTATGATTTGTAATTTATATTTCTGCATTACTTTTAAAAGTCTTTCATTTTTTCTCTAAAATAATTAGGGAAGCCGGAATTTGCATAAATAAGTTTTTACATGTTAATTTCCTATGTTCAGCTAACTCAATCAGCAGCCTGTATAGTTTTTTTTTACTGGCAGTAAAATAAGTCATTTGTTTTGGGATAAGGTAACGAACGCTTTTTAGTTGCAAATTATTTATTTAATGTTTCAAATTTACTTACAGAAATAGACTGTTCCCCAAGTACATGTTGTAAATAACAAATATATTCCATATATTGATCCTGCATGTAAAAATATGAATGCTATTACATTTTTCCACACAATTTCCCAAGAATACTTATTTTCTTTACTACTTGTAATTTTATTTTCTGGCACATGATATTCTGAGGTATTGGGTGGATCACGAACAATTTTGGTAGTTTTGCTTTCATTCAAATAATTAGGAGCCATTTTGTTATTTCTGCAAAGTAATAATTTAAACAATTTCGAATCAAGTATTTCAGCACGTTTTAATTTATTATTGAGAACAATAACTAAGAGCCACATCGAAATTGTATAAAACTTGTTTACTAATTTATTTAAATATTAATTTTGATAGTAATCACAGCAGTTGGTGAGATCGCTGATTGAGTTTATTTACAGAACATAAATTCCGAGTTGAATTTACAAAAAAATATTTTCAGATTTACAATAAATTTTCCAGTTTCGCTTAGAAATTACAATAAGAAACCTCGAAAGTTTAAATTAAATTAATCAACAAATTAAAATTCTAAACATTCGAAATTTACGATTTTCGGACTTGGAATTTGAAAAGTGACACAGCATTCTCTTAGTTTTACTACTTGTTTCTACTGACCCTAACTGTTTATGTATCCAAATTATCCTTTTGATTGGACACCAAAATGCAAAACTATTTACGAAGAATGTCTTTTAAATTCAAATGCTTTATTAAAAAATTTTAGTGAATTGTTTTATAATTATCAGTATTTTATCAAATAAACTGTAGTATAAATAAAAGAATTAAACAATATAATGCGAGTACTTATTTAATCCATGCCTGTCTTTCACCAAACACTACAACACAATAATGCTTTTTACTAGTACCAATTGGTATTATTTTATCTTATTATTATAATTTTCCAAAATTTAAAATGTAGATGTTCACAATGTATAATATAAATTACACAAATTTTACTTTGCACTTGTGAGAAAAGTTAATTATTGTATAAATACATAATAATTTAATTGCTACCCAACTTTAAGTCATTATTAATATTTTTATATTACACTGAATCATTATTTGTTTTTTATACCTTGACAACGAAATATATTAAGTTTAATTAAATTATTAGCTCTTGAAAATAATATGAATATAATTATCAATATTGAGCTATAAGATACAAAATAAAACTCAAGTTTAAACAAGCTTTCGAAAAATGACTTTTTCTTTTTCAAGTTTAATATGAATATGAAATATATTAAGTATGCTATAATACCCTAGGGCGTATAAATCATAATGCCCGCTTATTATGCCCTCTCATCGCAATTATATACATAAGTCACGCAAACTAGGAAATTTAGCAAATTTAAATTCAAAATTTATAAATTTTCTGAAATTCAAATGCAGTGTAATATAAAACGTTGTATGCATCACGGGCATTACTCGATGTTTATGCTCTCGAGCAACTTAAAAACTCTCGGGCCTAACGGCCCTCGACCTTTTAAATTGATACATACAAAACTATAATATATTTTTTACATTTACGTCATGAAGTAGTCAATATCGATATTACTAGAAGCATACGCGACTCTCTAGGGGGGTGTAAAGAGATTATAAGGGGGGCGCAATGTATTCGAACATTCTAAAGAAAAATCTATTTGATCGATTATGCTGGTTATTAAGAAATAAATGTCGTGAAAATGATGTGTTTTTTTATTATAACAATGGAAGCAATTTTTATGATGACCTGGAATGTCATCCCAGAATCCCTGCACTAGAGCAATCTAACATATTCAAATATTTTTGTGATACAGTAGAATCCGCTTAATGTGATCACTTTGGGCCAAGAACATTTTGATAACATTAACCGACTGATAACAATAAGCAAATTTTAGAAAAAAACGAATTTTAGAAGAATTAGGTAAATTTATCAAGAATAAACTAAACTTAAATTAAAATGCATATAAGCAAAGTGCACATTTCGCAAAATAAAAATAGAAACACGCCATGAAACGGGAAACTTTATTAGTTTTTATATAGAAATTAAAACGAATGATGTGTTTTGTCAAGATATATAAAATTTCAATGACAAACCGAAAAAAATACTTAGAAAAAGAGATTATTGTTAGGAACTACCTTGAAAGTGATAATAATAAGCGGCTTTTTGATCACATTATCCGGTGGTTTTTCTATGTAAACTAATTATTAAAGCGGTCGGTTCCCAGTCAAAATGATCACAATAACCGACTGATAACATTATCCGTGATCACATAGTAATACAGTATACTGTATTACTATTCCACGTTACTGCGATTTGATCAGTCAGCAAAGATATTTTCAAATATTTTTGAAACAAATTTTTTTGATAATTAAGTAGAAATGATAGGTACTCAAAAATATTTTTATTTTTGAATTTTATTTTTGCATTTGCCCGATTCATTTTGATAATTAGAAATAAAATTTTCCTTTTGATAAAGTAGGTAGTTTCAAAAATATAGAAAAATACCCTCTTTGGTATGGTAAATATGAAGCAGAATAAATTAAAATAAAAAGTATTATATTGTAATATAGGAACATAAATTATTTAACTTACGTACCTATACGTAATAAATATTAAAAAGTTTATGTAAAAGTTAATGATGAAGGTTAAACATAATAAGAATTGAATGAGAGACATGTTTAAAGCATATAATTAATTAAATTACAATAATCAAGATCATGATCAGGTATATCAGAAAAGCGTGAAAGCTTCAATTTCTGTGAATCGGATTGGTTTTTGAAAAATTTGTACTGGACAAAAGTTGGAGTCTTGTCAAATTTCCAATCCGGAATGGTGGTCAAATTTTTTGTAAAATGTTTCGTTTAAAAGATACAGTGTTTTGAAGAAAAGCAAAAAAAGCTCGAATCTTTCAACATCTTTTTACTTCAATTCATAACTCGAAAGCCGTTGATTTTAGACAATAAATGGTTTAAATCCAGTTTGTAGATTATTTCACGTTTTTTAAAAAAGCACTAAATATGCCATGGCTTTCACTATAGCCATGTGAAGGTTGAAATTGGAGGTCTAACTCTCGACGGTTTGAATTTAGAAAAAACTGTTTGTTAAATATTTTTCTTAGAAAAGTGTCCTCTATAACCAAATAAATCCAGGGACACCCTGCATTTTGAGTAGTAACTGGAATTATACGTATAAAACAAAATTGTACTCTCAGATGATTATTTACGACTAGACAAATTTTCAAAATAATTATATATTTATTTTAATCAAATGGTTTCTGCATTTTAAAATTATATGTATGATTGTTCAACATTTTTTAGTTAAGTACGTGTGAGACCGAAACGCGTCAATTAAAGAATAAATAAAATATTGCGAAAATAATGAAATTTTGATTATTTGTTCTAAATAGAAAATATCTTGGAATTCCTTAGTAATTTACATTTTTTGCAAGTAGACGACGGGAACTAATTTTAAGATTAGATTGGATTTGGCTGTTTAGATGAAGTTATTTCAACAATAAGATAAATTAATAACTTTCGTAATGTATTGTTATAATCAAGGATAATTAAAATTTCTAATATTTTACGTATACCCATGTATTTATACAGAATGTAATGGTTAATGTAAATTATTACTACTAAATTTCTAATAATGAAATTCGTGAAAATCTACATCTTAAATCAGTTTTTCATGTACCACAATTACGAAATTCCATATTCTGAGATTATAATTTTGGTTACACAACTCAGAATAGCCCTTGATCACAAACTAAAGTTATTTAAAATAAACAAAACATAAATAAATAATAATATTAATAATACTCCTATAATATAATACTTAATAAATGTAATAATGAAATTAAAAAAACGACTTTTACTAAGGTCATACGTATTTGATATTCTGGTCAGTCATGATCTGGCTTATCAGCCCTTCAAGGGATGACGGTGAGTTTTGGGACACTCTGTATATAACTGGACAGACGGAAATTCGCGACTTCATCATAATAATTATTAGTACTTTGCAGATATGAAAATTATGTCTTTCCGATAAAAAGTATTACGTATGCAAGTTTCTAATACGAATGCTGCACGTAAATATTCGCCAACTTTGAGATTTTATTGCATTTTCAAAATTAGCACTTACCAATTAGTTCTGGAACATTTTTTTTAAGTTTTATTTGGCCCTTCGCCATCTTTCCTGTAACTGCATAGTTCTGGAATTCCTTGGGAAAAAACTGATTTGGATTTTTTCTGGCGGATGCTAACGAAATAATTTGTGGTGATATGATATCTAATTGTGTGATAATTAATCTGCAAGAAGAGGTAAAATCTTTAACATCTATGGTATCAGTAATTAATGATAAACTAAATGAGCTTCCTACCATAAGTATATGGAAAAAAATAATTTTCAAAAGCTGTTGCTCCGGGCATGAGTTGATTGGAGTCAAGAGATGACATCGATTTCTTATTAAATGGTGATCAAGTGTGTGCTGATGCTTCCCTATAGGCGGTTCAAAATCAGAAAAAATTGGTTAACAAGTAATTCAGGCATCTAATGGTATGAGAACCAGGTCAAAGTTTGTAAATATGTCAAACAGTAAGCGTCAACAAATAATTAATATGGGTTTAACTGGGGTTGCAAATGTTTCTAAACCTACCATATCTGAGCAGAGTCAAGAATTGGGATGAATTAATGTAGAAAATAAAAAGAGAAGGAAATTCAGAGAATCTGATAGGAACATCGGAATGGTGATTCGAAGCGACCTGCAATCTGGAATTCAAACTGCGCCAAAAGAGGCTTTCAAATTCGTATCCAGATTGTCGCCGAGGGTTGAAGCGAGTGTCTTAGATAACTTGTTAAAGAGGCGGTTTCCGGAAGTTGAGTGCAGTTCTATATCTTCGAGATTCCCACAACACTATTCGTCTTTCAAGGTTGAGGTATACCTTCATAATTTTGATAGTGCCATGGATCCAACAATTTTGCTGAAGCGTTATCTGCACTCAAGATGTAAAACTCAGGATTTTCGGGAAAACCCAAGACCGTTGACGCAGTAGTGAAATCGAAACCGAATGAAATTGTGGTGTACTATAGACTGAGAAGTAAAATAAATATATTGAAATCTGAAGTGTCTCTAGTTAACTTTGATGTTGTGTGTTTTAGTGAAACGTCATTGATAGATGAATTTTATGATGCTGAACTTGGTATGTGCGGTTATAATATTTACCGCGCTGATCGTTCTAATAAAAGCAGCGCAAAACTTTCGGGAGGTGGTGTACTTATTGGTATTGACTCTAAATATTCATCTATCGCAATTGAGTCTTCGGGTGCAGTTGAGCAGCAGTTTGTGCTCTTGAAGTTGGATGATATTAGTGTGGTGGTCGCTTGCGTGTACATTTCTCCAAGATCTGATCCTAATGTGTATGCATTTCATTGTAGAGAGGTGGAACGTATACACTTAATTTATCCTGATGTAAAGTTTTTGATTTGTGGATACTATAATTTACCAAACTTAAGTTGGAAATCTGAATACCATATTACCGAAGAATCAAGAAATTTGGTGGAATTCTTGGAATTCTTAAATTTCTGTCAGGTTAACGAAATTTTAAACGCGAATGGACGGTTATTTGATTTTGTTATTACTGATATCGGAGATGTGTCGGTATCGATGTGCAAGGAAAGTGTTTTGCAGGTAGATAATCATCACCCTGTTTTGGAAATAACGTTGCATTTGCAGTCTGAAGAGGACAGCATTTCCATCGAAACCCCGTCCTTCAATTTCAAGGATTGTGATTATGTTGCGATGTCCGAGTATTTGGGTTTATTGGATTGGTATGTACTACAAGATGTGGATGTTGAAGATGCTGTTGAATATTTTTATGAGGTTTTGTATTGCGCTATGCATCGATTTATATGTACCTGTCACTGTATTTTCAAGTAAGGTTTCATTTCCTAGGTACTTCAGTGGTGACTTGAAGAAAATTATTCGGGAGAAGAGAAAAGCCATAAATTATTTAAAAAAACAAATTTGTTCAGTGACTATCTAAAGTTTTCTGAGTTGAGGTCTCAATGTAAGACATTATCTCGCAAGTGTCATACATCTCGTCAGTTGAGGGTTCCATACCTAACGATGTGAAACATTTTTGGAACTACATAAATTCAAACAGGTTCAGTGGCGGATTTCCAAATACTATGTTCCTGGCTGACGAGCATGCCGAATCAGTGGAGCAGATATTGCAGCTGTTTTCTAAATGTTTTTCAAGTGCTTATGGAGTCTAGTCTAAAGTACTGGAGTTGGCAGGAAAAGCCGTAAGGTCCTGGCAACAATGAAGGGAAACTCCTGATCTACACCTCCACGTGGTACTAGACGAGCAACATCTAAGATGGCTAACGTAGACAGGGACCGAGCGAGTATAGGGATAAATACCCAACTTCGTCATGACGAAGAAGGGCACTCTCTTGTCCTGGAGGGAAGAAACTCCCTCCAAAGGCGGATGAACCAATAAATGACGGTCAACGGCCTAGAATCGGGCAGGCAAGGGGAAACCACCCGATTATCTTCCCGAGAGTGCATCATGATGAGTCATATAAATGATATTGTTGTGCCATGCAATCCGGTTAGCGACCGGCGCCTAGTTGGGTCCGGGCCGATAGGTGTGAAGTGGGTGACCGGGCATGTGGATGTGGTTGACCAGGCGGCACATGCAAAATGGGCAACTGGAGAATCAAAAATTAAACTAAGAAAACAACTTAAAATGGCAACATGGAATGTGAGAGGGCTAGTGGAGGCTGGGAAGCTACATATAGTAGAGAGAGAGCTTGTTCGGGCCGGAATCGAAATACGCGGTATAAGTGAGACACATTGGAAACAGCAGGGTCATTTTAAAACGCAGAATCACACTGCCTATATCTCTGGTGG
The DNA here is from genome assembly GCA_949152465.1 of Cantharis flavilabris. Taxonomy (NCBI): domain Eukaryota; kingdom Metazoa; phylum Arthropoda; class Insecta; order Coleoptera; family Cantharidae; genus Cantharis; species Cantharis flavilabris. Next base: position 47,790,043 of record OX424436.1, read on the forward strand.
AACGAATAGTAGAAACGGCGTGGCCTTTCTGGCGAGTAACCGAATTGCTAAACATGTGGAAAGCTACAAATGCATTAGCGAAAGGTTGATGATGATCACAATAAATGCCTCACCAAATAAAATCTACATATTGCAATTATATATGCCAACAGCAGCAGCCTCGGACGAAGAGATAGAAAAAATATACACAAAAGTGGAGACTACGATGGCGGGCATCCCACACAAGTATCCTGTGGTCCTCATGGGCAATTTACAAGTACAACCAACGATGACCATCTACGTAACGTGATAGGCAAGTACGGCTTAGGTGCACGAAACGAAAGAGGAAACAGACTCATCCAATTCGCTTTAGATAACAACCTTATTATTATTAACAGCTGTTTCAAGCACCATCCTAGACGTCTTCATACATGGACTTCCCCTAATGGAGAATTTAAGAACCAAATCGATTATGTACTAATTAGAAAGCGATGGAGAACCTCCATATATAACACCAAAACAAAACGTTCTGCGGAATGTAAATCTGATCACAGAATGCTACAAGCCAGTTTTAAGCTTAAACTGCACAATATAAAACCAATCAATACAAACCAAAGAATAAAAGTCCCAAACACAGAAACCATTGAAGAAATGCTTGGAAAGTCCGAGGTACCCGAGATGAGCGAAGATCCGGGAAGATGTGGAAGAACATCAAAGAGTGCATGGTGAAGATTGCAAAGGGGTATACCCCACCCAAAACCTCCATTAAGAGGAAACATTGGATGTCAGACGAGACGATTTGATTATTGGAAGAACGAAGACACCAAAAAACCGCAAGACCGCTATCATCAGAGAAGACACGTACACTAGAAGACTTAAACCGAAAAATAAGGAGGTCATGTAGAAATGATAAAAACCAACACATCAGGGATATTTGCGCAGAACTTGAACTACACGCAGACCGACAGGATCAGCACCAGCTCTACAATAAGGTAAAATATCTGTCACGAGATTTTAAACCACGCACACAGATCATAAAAGATCAAAATGGCAAGACATACACAAATATCAGAGAAATAGTTGAAGAATGGAAAAAATACTGTGCCGGACTATTTGGAGACGCACCGCAAAGAGATTCAGACGCAACAAAGAGAAATAAGCATTTAGAACCAAACATCCTAAGATCGGAGATCGAGAGAGCAATAAAGAAACTAAAAAACCGAAAAGCGGTTGGAGTAGAGGGAATTACTGGAGAGCTCATTAAGGCGATGGGAGAAGCTGGAGTGACAGTGATGCACTTGTTGTGTCAAACCATATGGCAAACCAGAAATTGGTCGGAGGAGTGGTGCGAATCGACATTCATTCCGTTGAAAACTTGAAATTATCATGAATAGACTAACCGAAGTAAGCAGGAACTTTGGTCTTTATATTAATAACAACAAAACAAAAATCATGATAGTGGACCGTGCCAATAATAATTCCCCCGAAATTCACACAGCTATGGGGTTTGAGGTGGTCCGTGACTTTATATACCTAGGCTCCATGATCTCCAACTCAGAAGGAAGTACACCGGAAATAAGGAGACGACTGGCTATGGCAAGGACGGCAACCACCAAACTTGTCAATATATGGAGAGACACAACAGTTACTAGAACAACGAAAATGAGACTGCTGTCGGCACTGATATTCCCTGTGGCCACGTACGCGGGCGAAACGTGGACAATGAAGGTGGACGACAGAAGACGAGTTGAAGCCTTTGAGATGTGGGCATACCGGCGCATGCTGAGAATACCTTGGACGGCCCACCGCACAAACGTGTCCAACTTGAACGAGCTACGGGTCAAAACGCGGTTGTCAACTAAGATCAGCCAGTCTGTCCTACGATATTTTGGGCACATTGCAAGAAGACCAGAAGCAATGGAAAAATTGATGATCCAGGGCTAGATCGAAGGAAAGCGGCCGAGAAGAAGATCCCCAACAAGATGGATAGACCAGATCAAATCCCTGACGGGACCGACTATGCATATGGCGACTCACGCAACACGTGACTGAGAAACATGGAGCACTCGCTGAACGCGCTATCATAATGATGCCACTATGTTCTTACGTAGAATGACGGAACCTGAGAGAGAGATGGAGATGGAGCCGCATCTTATAGAGAATTTAATTATAAAAAGACAACTAGTTTATATCACTGCCGGATTTCTGTCGATGCTATTTGAAGGAAACTGAGAACTATTAAAACTGGAAAGAGTCCAAGCCCCGATGGTGTCCATCCTATGCTGGTGAGATTATGTAAAGATTCACTTTGTCTTCCGCTCTTAATGTTATTTAATAAGTCCTTATCGGAGGGCATATTTCCATCGATTTTGAAGCAGTCCTTTGTAGTGCCCATCTTCAAGCAAGGTAACAGGTCTTATGTAACGAATTATCGTCCCATTTCCATTCAATCGGTTATACCAAAAATATTTGAAAGCCTTGTGCGGGACATTATCTCTTCTGAGCTATCAAGTCTGAACAACATGGATTTTTACAGGGCAAATCTTCAATGACTAATCTTATGTTGTATGAGGACTATATCCTGAAGTGTTTGGAGAGCCGTCTAAAAGTTGACTCAGTTTATACCGATTTCTAGAAAGCATTCGATAAGGTGAACCATTCGATTTTATTTTCTAAATTGGAAGCTCTGGGTATCCGTGGTTCTTTATTGAGCTGACTTATGGGCTACACGTCTCTGGTAGAGTGAAGTTTGTTAAATCTAAGATGCAAATTTCTCAGCCAATGGAGTGCCCCAGGGGTCTCATTTGCGTCCCTTGCTATTTCTGCTATTTATTAATGATATTGGAGAAGCTATTTGCCAGAATGTTCGGTATTTGATTTTTGCCGATGATTTTAAAATTTATTCTGCAATCAAGTCAAAAAGTGATTAGGCCAGGATTCAAAGAGCTTTAGATCGGCTTAGTAGTTAGTGAACTTATAACCTACTTTTTCTTAATGTCAAGAAGTGCTGTGTAATGAGGTTTTATCGAATTAACACGCCTGTTCTCTCGTTGTACACATTGAATGATGACGTACTAAGGGCTGTAGAGACAGTAAAAGATTTAGGCATAGTTTTTGATCAGACCTTGTCCTTTAAAGATCATTTGGACTACATTTGGAAGAAATCGACGAAAATATTGGGATTTATATAATATAAGGTAAAAATACGCTAGACTTTAAGAACAGCTACACGTTAAAGATTTTATATGTATCCCTAGTAAGATCATTAGTGGAGTATGGTTCTTCTATTTGGTCACCGTGCTACACGGGGGACTCACTTTTAATTGAGAAAATTCAAAATAAGTTTCTGCGGTTGATGGGACGTAGACTTCGGTTGGATGTCGAAGTACGAAATTATTATGATGTTATGCTTAATCTTCTTTGCCTGCCTGCCTTGTATGATAAAAGGAGCATGTCTGACTTAATATTTTTGTTTAAAATTATCAATGGCAATTGTGATTGTTCAGAACTTTTGGCAAAAATTAATTTTCGGGTTCCGCGTGGTGGATTAAGACAGAGTTCTTTATTTTTGGAGGATTTAGCTACTACCAATTATTATTGTTACAATTCTCCGGTTAGTAGAATGCAAAGATTGGGGAATCGATATTTGAACGGTGTGGACGTATTTAATTCTGGCATTGATGCCTACGTTAAATTTGTGAGACGCGCGAAAATTTAGAATCGTCATTAGTAAATTTTTATTTTTGTTTTGTTGTTGCTGTAAGACATAATAGACATAAAGCACGTATATCGAGTTAGACGGAATGCGAGTGTCGCGTCGCAACTCGATTCCAAAAATTTTCGGAAATTAATTATAGTTTAACGTTTATAAAATTTTGACATGTTTTCGAGTCTTACGTCCCGCGTAGCGCGATTTTTGAATCCAACAGATGCGACCTGTCGCTTCCTTGAAGTCTTCCGCGTCGAACGGTATCCGGCTAGAGGGTGGCGAACAAAAATTTACCCGATAATTATGTGTGCAAAGAAGTAAATCTACACCTTTAATTTAACGTGTTTTCAAATTTTTCAACTTTCTGATTTTTTGATACGAACGAACGAGGTCTTTCTCGTCGAATGGTACCCGGAAAGAGCAGGTTGAATGATAATATACCCAAATTTAATGGGGAAAGTTATGCAATGTTTACATAATAGGCAATTTTTTTCATAATGTAGAGATTTGTATAAAAATGTATATTTACAAAGTTTGAACACAATCGGTAGTGGTCGCCCCGTAAAAATGTTTTTATTTGACGGAATGACTTAAATACATATTTTATTGCTACCCAATTTTATTTATTTATTTATTTTTTATTTAATTCCCAATAAAAACGTGCATCAACACCTAGGTTATTAGCACCTACATCATCCACATTATAATTAAATCACATATCACCCTCTTTTTAAATTTTTTTAATCACTTCAATATCTTTTAAATATTTTATTATGTTAGTAATGTCGCATCCTGCACCCTTGACTTTTAATTTATTAAATTTAGCTTTCATTTTGTTTTAAGACTTTGCAAACCTTCCTATGGCAAATTGCAATATTCTTATTTTAACAAACTTATAAGATACGTTATTTCAATTATTAGTAATTTCTTAAATTCAAATCGGTAAATCAATTTTTCAATTTTCAATTTAGATAAAAATATTAAATACGAACATTGCAATCTGGTCATATTTAATTTTAATTACCTACCCATTAAAATAATTTATTAATATCTAAATCAATTTTAAAACTAAAAGGTTCTTAAGTTGTTTATCATTCAGAGAGCACGTAATTACCAAAGGGCTAGACTTGGCTACAAATCGGACGTGTGAATGTCCATATTAATTACTTTAAAGTGGAAAAACTTGGTAATTAAGTCTCTCGAAACTCAAATTTATTAGAATAAGTAAATATTTTAATGTATCACTTAAAAACCCTTAAAATAATTCGAGCAACGACGACATCATTTTCCAATTAATAATTACTACCAGATCTAATAAATTAAGATTCGGTTTAATGAACTTTACTGAAAATCAAAGATAAAGATACAAATTTGATATAAAAGTAATGGAAACCCGCGGACAGCTCAGTCACCAATTTTTGATCAAAGCGATCAAGTCACGGTCAGTGTCAATTTTGATTTTTTGCTTTTTTATTGTTTTTACAATCTTTCCTTCTTTTTTGTTTTAAATCCAAATCATTTAATTTTAATTAATTAAAAGTGCCAATTCCAAACTTCACAAGCCAAGCCGTTGCTCGAATTAGATTCTACTAGAAGGTTGGTAAGTCATTTAATTGTTTTAATTGTATTTATATTTTCTTCTACTTATTATTTTTAATTAAATTTAAATAAAACAAATTAATTATTTTTTTAATACTTTTTTTTTGTAGTTTATTATCGTCTTAATTTTTATTCTTTTTTTTTAATAAACTTAATTTGAAATCTTAAAATTGTTTAATTTTGGTGTTGCAAAAGTGTTGTTTATCTCGCCCCCTACGCCTCTTAAAAGATCACGTTACCAATCCAAACGAGCTGGTCTATCTCGTTTCCATCTTAAACTAGACCTGGTGGCAGCGATTACCAACGATAACCAGGTGGAAAAGGGAAGAAAGGTAGGATAAAGCTATTTTTCAGCAACTCCGTGAGGACCAATTTTTCAACCCCGAAGTCCAGGTTACCACAGTAATACTGCTTTTTTCAGGATTAAGTGCTTCTCCTAGTTGTATTTTATTTTATTTTCTTTGTTTATCATATTCGGGACATTTCATTATTAGGTCAAAATAATCGTCAAAATTAAGATGCACATGCCAATTACTACAAAATTTGATCAATTTTTAGAATTTTTTATATCTCACCATTACACATAGCATTAATTAAATTATTAGCTCTTGAAAATAATATAAATAGAATTATCAATATTGAGCTACAGGACACAAAATAAAACACAAGTTTAACCGAGCTTTCGAAAAATGACTTTTTCTTTTTCAAGTTTAATATTTGTGTTTTATTTTGTGTTCTGTAGCTCAATATTGATAATTCTATTTACATTACACACAGCATTACATACAGCATACAGCACACAAATTTTCAATCGTCATTAAATTATTTAAATACTGATAGCTGTCAGATTAATTATTAAATTTTCGAAAGTATGTCATAATTTTCTACAAGCCATCTAACAAATTTTCACAAAAAATAGATAAATTAAGATTTCAGTTAATATTTTATGTAGTTTTCTTACTTTTACATTTAGATCAATTCTGTAGTCGGCACTTAAAAGGTCATAAGTATTGTAGTGCTCTTGCACTCTTATTAAAATGGGTCGTTAATTCTCGAAAAATGGTTACATGTAAGACAATAAAAAACTGACGATTTAAAGAACAATTTATTTGCAACCTGAACACAAGGAAACAAAATTAAAACAGGACTCACACTAAATTCGCTGGGCAGCACGGTTAACTCGGACGCTTTCTTCGCTTCTCTTTCCAACAAAACTCCTTGTTAAGACTGCTACCACGACTTGCCTCTCGGGCGCTCAATTTATGACTTTTATACGACTAGCCCCTCGGGCTCTCAAATTATAACTGACTGTCCTTCCTTTTATTTATTTTCTTATTTCCTTGGTTTTTATATTTTTCTTTCTTTTTTTTTTTAATAAAATCAAGATTTTCGCGTACTGCTCAGCTGCATTCGTGTGAGTCGCTAAACAACAAAAATTAAAAATACAAACATTAAAATTTAAACAACAATGAACTAAATTACTGGAACAACAAACTTAAACTAAACAATACAACTTAACTAACGAACAAACTTAACACTAATAAAAACAATTTTGAAAAACGAACACATCAGAGTCCTGCTTTTATTGTTCCTCAGGCTGTAAAGTCAGTTCTTTATATCTAAATTACGCAACTCACTTTTCATTTCTTTATCAGAACACAACAGTATACATTGTTTCCCTATCTACTTATAACCTTTTAAGTGCCGACCACAGAATTATCTTCTCACCAATACTTCTGTGGTCGGCGCTTAAAAGGTCATAAGTCAATTTTGACGTTTTGAGAAAAACGACATTGTAGTTTCAACTTTATTTCTCAAATCAGGGAAATTAGTGGAAACGTCGAATTTAAAGTTAATATATCATATTTTAAATTAACTTTAAAGGGTATCCATGGATAAGATAGTCAAAATGCCCTTATCTTTAAATTTTTTAATTTACTTGATAAAAGGGTGCCTTGAGGTGTAAAAATAAGGTTTTCATAATTATTTACTCCAGATGCTTTTTCCACCCCTTCTGAGGGACAAAAAATAGGATTCTTCAGTCATTATTTTTTTTCTGACGAACTAACAAATAAAAAATTTTGAAAAAATTTATAGATATAGTCATTAGAGTCATCTTTCAACACAATTTTTTTCGATCCCCTGAACACTCTATATGCCCCCTAAAAATATTCCGAAAAGTTAAAAATCGATCTTTTTCTAATTTTTTGAAGACCGGCAAAAAATTTTATTTTGCCATTTTTTAGGATGTACTTAAATCTACCTTCCTGAATTTTTTCAGATTTTTTGCTAAGGTGCGCCAACCCTAAAAATCATATTTTCTGCATTTTTTAACATTCTTGGCTATTTTAGACTTCTTAACGCAACTAAAACTTTTTTTTTTCAATATTTTTCAACCAAAGACTCAAAATAAAATCGAAAAACTCATTATGGGAGTTAAACAATTAAAAATGTCACTTTTTTGTTATTTTTGCCCCTTTTTTATATATAGAGGCTAGATAATACTTGACGGAAATCACGATCTTTCTTGAACTGGTCAAGTCTATTCATTACGTTTTTTGCCTCTTTCTCTTACTTTGCCTAATTGAAATATGGTTGTTCTTACATACGAAACTTTGCAAGCCATGAAAACGAACAAGCACTACATTAATACAATTATTTTTACATTAACAAATAATGCACATGAATTAAAGAATAAAAAAAAACATAAAAAATAAAAAATAAACGAACGATTCTAAAAAAACAATACAACACTTCGTTATCGCATTCTATGCTTGAGTTATGTTTTTTATTTAATAACTATGTCTAGTCCTCATCGCTATCTTCGTTGACTATAGGGACCGAGCGAATACCGTAAAGTGGCGCCTAAGGCGGACACTTTGAACATTTTTGGCGTGAAGGTCATAGCCACAAAACATAATATTATCGTGAGATTGTGACGTTTGTTATGGTCGATTTATACTCAATATTTACTTACGTCACTTTAAATCTGTAATTTAACTAATATAACCTTTAATATTTTTTAAATCTAATACAGGGTTGTTAAAAAACAACAAAAGTTTAAAGATCAAAGGCATAATACCAATCACAGAAATCACAGAAATGATTCGTTATAGTTGTCGGTAGAGAAACTCACTTGACAAGAAAAATCTCTTGAAGATTCATCTACACAATCAATATTCACTTCTTCTTTAGCTTCACAAGGTCCTACGAATTCTAATTTATTTTTTTTCGTTTGATAGCTCGTTCAAACCTGGCACATTTCTGTTTTGCAGCTTTTTCTAGAACATCGGTGTTTTGCCGTTTTTTATGTACAGTGAGTGTAGAAAGTATTCGTCACCTCCTATATTACCAATATAAATTGAACATTTTGAAACCGTTTTTTGACATATAAAAATCGCTTTTACAGCAAAACTTTTTAGACATTTTCTGTTAAAACATTCATTGTCTTCAATTTTATATCTATACATTTTTCTATTTTGTCGCCCCGTTTTTGACTGGCAACGACTTAAACAAGACTGAAAAATACAAAAAATATTATCATCTGTATCTCAAAAACGGTGTGACAAAATAGAAAAATGTATATAAACAAAAATGTAGGGAATAAATTTTTCCATAAAAACTACTTATACATTTTTGCATTTTGTTGCACCGATTTTGAGATACAGGAGACGATATTTTTTGTAATTTTCAGAGTCTTGTTTAAGTCGCTGCCAGTCAAAAACGGGGCGACAAAATAGAAAAATGTATAAATACAAAATTAAAGATAATGAAATTTTTAATAAAAGATGTCTAAAAAGTTTTGCTGTAAAAGTGATTTTTATATGTCAAAAAACGGTTTCAAAATGAGCAATTTACATTGGTAATATAGGAGGTGACGAATACTTTCTACACTCACTGTACCTAATATAAAGTTTTACTGTTACTTTTGTTTTAATCAAAAATTAATGTTATAAAAACTGACCTCGGGAAATATAGTTGGAAAGTATGGTGGGTTGTGTGGATGATTTGATTTTTCATTTCCAATGAAGTGCTGACTGCAAATTCGAGTCCTTTTACAGCTCCTTTGGTGTTTAAATAATTATTTGAACACCCAACAACACAGCAATTCATATGACTACCGTTTTCCATTGTTAAAAACACGTGAAACTAATAAACAAAATCTAATATGCAATATCACTATTTGAAACTATTTGAAATGATCACGCCAATTATGCAAATTATCACCACTACTGGCGCTAGTTGCAAATACGCTCGGTCCCTATACGACACAGGGACGTAACAAGTCAAAGCCGAGCTCTGGTGCAAGTGGGTCACAGCGGGCTCCCTTTATCATTTTAAAATGATAATTTTAAAATTTAAAATTACAATTTATTGCACAAAAAACATCAACTACGAATAATAAGAGCATTATAATCTAGTTATTACTTAAAGAGTCAAAAAATGTTTTTGAAATTCGGTAAAATCTTCATTTAACAGACTGACCATCAGAGCCGGATTAAGGATATGCGATGCCTGGGGCTAACTTTTTTTGGAAGCTCCTTAGTCTTGCACGTTTTAATAAAATGCGCCGTTGGTAAATTTTTTTGATTTTTGAAGGTCAACAGCGCTTAGATCAAATGTAATCTTTGGTGATTTAAATTTTGTTGCTTTAATTGTTTTGAGGCCCCTAGAAAATTGGAAGCCCCGAGCTGCAACCGCTTTAGACCCCCCTTAATCCGGCTCTGCTGACCATGTAATAAATTCAATAATAATTACATTGGAAACTTACCTGGCCAGTGTGATAAATGAAAATTTTATCAATTTCAAAAGCATTTTTTGATCTTTAAATAATAGCTAGATGAAATCAATGCTCTTATCATTCGTAGTTTATATTTCTGTATTATTTTGTTTTGTTTTTCAATTTTTTTCTAAAATAATTAGGGAAGCAGGAATTTTCATAAATAAGTTTTTACATGTTAATTTCATATGTTAGGCTAAATTGTTTTATTAAGTAAAGTTCTAGTTGTCTCATTTTCTATTGATAAAATTGCCAAGCTAGAAAGTTTGCTTTGTGACAATTAGTTCTTTACTAATTGTAAAGATGGAAAATGATCTCTCAAATGTTTATGCTGGTTCATATTATTTTAATTTTTAAATTAGTGTTTCAAACGATATAATCAATAACTACTAGTAATAATAGTTGAATATTCTGGATTTAGATTACAAGCTCCCAAACATAATTTTTTTCTTTTTTTTTTTTGATTTCTACTCTATAGGTTGCATAAGCTTCAAATGGTGTTGGAACGGTAACCGGGCCCCATTTGGACCTGGGCCCTGGTGCGCGGCACCACTGTTGCTACGTTCCTGATAGGACAGGCATCATCAATGTTGAAAAGATTAGTCAACACCTCCGCAGGTCGGAAAGTTCTAGATAAAAATCTTCCATATGATAAATTATATATCAGCGCGGCGACGTGGGAACCAGTAACAGCACCCAACAGTCCGCAGACCATTTGCACAGTTGCAGCAGTGCCCTTTGATGGCATCAATTCCCAAAACATTTACGTCGTATTCGATATAGCATTTATAATTTTTTTGGTTTATATGTCGCGATTTTACATCAAAACGAACTATTTCTGGTTCATCTTTCACAAAAATTAATTTTAGTGAATCGTCTTCTCTAACCATTTCAACTAAATATGAGATTGCTTGTGACAGCTGATTAGATCCACCAAAGTAAATCTCCAAATCATTAATAGTCAATTCTGGAAAGTCTTACAAGTCTCGTGAAGATAAATCTTGAAACGGAGAACTTTTTCGATTCCAATTAGCACTGTTTACTTTTAAAAATAACAAAAAAAGTGAAACATTTTTAATTGTTTAACTCCTATAATGAGTTTTTCGATTTTATTTTGAGTCTTTGGTTGAAAAATATTGAATAATATGTCAGTAAAATTAATTTTCTGTGAAAAATACCCATGATACACATTTTACAAAAAGTTTTAGTTGCGTTAAGAAGTCTAAAATAGCCAAGAATGTTAAAAAATGCAGAAAATATGATTTTTAGGGTTGGCGCACCTTAGCAAAAAATCTGAAAAAATTCAGGAATGTAGATTTAAGTACATCCTAAAAAATGGCAAAATAAAATTTTTTGCCGGTCTTCAAAAAATTAGAAAAAGATCGATTTTTAACTTTTCGGAATATTTTTAGGGGGCATATAGAGTGTTCAGGGGATCGAAAAAAATTGTGTTGAAAGATGACTCTAATGACTATATCTATAAATTTTTTCAAAATTTTTTATTTGTTAGTTCGTCAGAAAAAAAATAATGACTGAAGAATCCTATTTTTTGCCCCTCAAAAGGGGTGGAGAAAGCATCTGGAGCAAATAATTATGAAAACCTTATTTTTACACCTCAAGGCACCCTTTTATCAAGTAAATTAAAAAATTTAAAATAAGGGCATTTTGACTATCTTATCCATGGATACCCTTTGTTTTATCACCATGCTTTTAAACTAGTAAGTATATTAAAAAAGTAACACTTATGTCCTTTTAGGAAAATAAGTATATATTTATTGTAACGGTAAAATGGATATAAGTTTATTTATTGTTCTATTATATAAAGAAAATTTCACTTAAAAAGACATAAGTCGACATACCAATTTTGTATTGAAAAATACATACAAATACATACATTCATACAAAAATTTAAGTTGAAGAAAGAAACTCTTTAAAAGAATTATGTATAATTATTATTTTAATGTGTACTCTCTTTAAGCACTTTAAAGGACATAAGTCTAGTTATTATTTTATAGCAGATAATAAATAAACTAAAATACATATGTTATTTTCATAGTTTTCAATGAAATTTGACAACTCACAATTTATTATTATTTTTTCGACCTTTTTTATCTGATTTTTGATTTTTTCTATTACAATTTTGTCTCCCTTCCCTTTTCGAATTACAGTTTTTACAACCCACTCTTCCCATCTAATAACTACTCAAAATCATCATTGCATTATGTATGATGTCTATAGTCATTTATACAACACTATAAGAAGATGTTCACGTTTTTTACTAAACGATATTTTCTCCCATTTTTTCTATACTATTTGACTTGTCGTAAATAACAAAAACAGCTATGTTTGATGCAATTTTATTACACTACACTCTCAAACATAATAATTTTATACAAATTATTGTTAATAAAAGAATTCAACGATTTTTAGCCAATAAAACTTAAATAACAATATACACATTATTCATCCTGTAACTAATATCCGAAATAATTTCTAGTTGACTTTAAGATTGACTTTTATTAAATACATTTATTTAGGTATATATTTTTGCATCACGTATATCTTCATTTTTCATATCGACATCCCCCCAACCCCATATATTATCTTCATGGTGATGATCAAGATCTTTATCTTCATTCGAGTTAAATTCATTTCTAAGTTTTCTGCTGCCATCTCCCGTGCGTTTTATTCGTTTTTCGATCATGTCGGCGGGAACCGTTTTTAAATCGTATGCCAAACCGATCATCGCACAGAAATCGATAAACATCGTACTTATATTTGTCTTGTAACCGCCTAATTCTGCTGTTTTATAGTCCCAAGGAAAGACGTGATGATAATTATGCCAGCCTTCGCCCATTGCAACAACAGCAACGTAAAGATTTTGAACCGGTCCTATAGTTCTGAAAAATTAAAAATATTAATTATGTTTAGCCATCAAATTCATAAGAAATTTACTTGTCGTATGGTTTGGTTCCCCACATATGAGCTGCACTGTTAACAAGCCATGTAAAGTGTAGGGACACTGTATAACGAAATATTAGTGCGACAAAAAAAGCTGTCCATGGATCCTCGCCACAAAGATAGACACACATTATGGGTATAATTGAACTAAAGAGTAATACCAACAACTTATAATATCTAAAATAGAAATTCAGTAAAAATCGAAATATAATATCATTAATTTTGTAGGTAAAAAACACCCAAAATTTGCTTACTTTCGTTGAAAGCGTACAACAGGATCAGCTTCTAAATCGCTCATGTCCACGGTTTTTCCCTTAATCATTACATCTTTGTGCTTTTTAAGCATAAGCCATCCTATATGCGAGAAAAAAAATCCTCTTTGCGAATTATGAGGATCAGCGTCCGTGTCGGTAAATTTATGATGAACGCGATGATCTCTTGCCCATTCGTGAATATCATTTTGAATCGATATTGTTTGAAGAACCATGAGAAATATTCTTAACGGCAATTTTGCTTTATACGCCTTGTGTGCCCATAATCTATGTGCTCCAGCAGTTATGCCTTGGGATAAAACCATTCCCATGCCGAACACTGAAATAACAAATCATCATCGCAAAAAATAATTATAAGTATTTATAATGATTTACATACAGGGTGCTGAATTACTTAGCCGAACATCGGAAATTAACATGTAAAAACTTATTTATGCAAATTCCTGCTTTCCTAATTATTTTAGAGAAAAAATGCAAGATACAAAAATAATACAGAAATATAAACTACGAATGATGAGAACATTAGATTTCATCTAACTTTTACCTAAAAAGTCAAAAAATGCTTTTGAAATTTTTAAAAGTTTTATTTATCGGACTGGCCATGAAAGTTTCCATGATAATTATTTTGGAAAATATAAATTAAATTGAATTTATTACATGGTCAGTGCGATAAATAAAAATTTTAACAATTTCGAAAGCATTTCGTCAAATAAATCATAATAAAGGTTATAGGTATTTGAATAGATTTAAATAGGCGGAGTTGTCAAGTTTAATATAATAATAAAAATAGAGTCAAATTAATGACTTAAATTATTAACTGATATTTTAGAATAACCTACTAAAAAATATTCGGGAAGAATAATAAAACATTGTAAATCATTGTATAGATTATTAATGTATTTTAAATTTTTTCTCAAGTTCCGAATAAATTTTCAAAAGGTTAGTACTCATTTGACTCGAGTGTAGCGCATGAACGTCCTTAAGTACAAGCTAGATGAAATCTAATGGTCTTATCATTCGTAGTTTATATTTCTGCATTATTTTTGTGTCTTTCATTTTTTCTCTAAAATAATTAGAGAAGCAGGAATTTGCATAAATAAGGTTTGACATATTGAATTCCTATGTTCAGCTAAGTCATAAATAATAATTATAATTACATATAGTTACTTTTACTGCCAATAAAATAAGGCACTAAAGTGATTTGTTCTGTAGTAAGATTACGCTTTTTAGTTGCTTCAAGTACGTTATAATTATTTACTAAATGTTTTAAATTAACTTACCAAAAAAGACTGTTTTCCAAGTACATATTGTAAATAATAAATATATTCCATACACTGTTCCTGCATGTAAAAATATGAATGCTATTACATTTTTCCAGACAATTTCCAAAGGATACTTCTTTTCTTCACTTCTTGTAAGTTTCTTTTCTAGCACATGATATTCTGGGGTATTCGGTGGATCACGGACATTTGTGGTAGTTTTGGTTTCAGTCATATGATTAGGAGCCATTTTAGTATTCCTGCAAAGTAATGATAAAAGCAATTTCGAAGGTGATATTATAGCACGTTTTAATTTATTATTCAGAACAATAACCAGGAGCCACGTCGAAATTTTATAAAATTAATTTTTATATTAATCATAGCAGTATATTGGTGTGGTCTTTTTCTGTATGCAAGGTAGCTGTTAATTTTTGGTAGCTGAAAAATTATTCCACTGTAGAAAGTGGAATAAGTTGTGTGAGTCAAAGAGAATGATTCTGTCCGAGAAATTGATAAGTGCATATCTAAAGTGACCATTTATTTTTTCCGTCAAAGACCTGCGGAATTTCGTAAAAAACAGCTAATTATATTATTTGTTGATGTTAGTCTTGATAATCAAAATGACTTTAAGAACTGCGACGCTTAACTGTCATTTTTCATTTATCCATGATTTATTCATAAGAGAGAAAAAACTCTTTCGACAGGTGCGTTACTTCCAGGCAGACATAAAACATACTCGATTAGTATACGAAAGTTTGTACAAAAGTTTAAAGTTAAGTGATTATTGACTTGCTGTTGCTGAAGCGGGAAATTTTTGCTCTCGCTGGGGACAACGGGACAAACAACCTGAAAGCGGGACTGTCCCGCCCAAAGTGGGACGTATGGTCACTTTATAGCATACCGCAAAACGAAACACAGATTGTTCAAGAGGAATCAGGGACGATCACTTCACTGAAAACCCATAAGTTCAGTTTATTGGAGAAGAACAAGAATTTCTGCGTACTCGCTGTTTTCAGAACAAAACATGTTCTGAACGCCGACGCTGCACTCGACGCTCGCACTATCTATCGATGCATCACAACGATTACATTCCGATTTATTTAGACACTGTTTTATTTTACCGTTAATGCCGCGTAATCCATTGTTTTAAAACTCGAATGTGCCGAATGAATATTTTTTTTCAAAATGCTAAACAAAAGGCCAATCACAATGTACAAAGACATATATCAAAAATTCATCTTATTGAAGAAAAATTCATATAGTAATATTGATAAAAAATATGATAAACCATTCCATTTTTTCAGGGTAGATTTTCTTTTACAAAATTTTTGAAAAATATCTCCGGATTACCTTAAAATTTCTTTTCTAGAAAGTTCATAAAATAAAAAAAATTGTCAATAGTATTCCTAAGATTTTCTAAAATTTCTTAAGATTTGTTTGGATTTCGTTAAATTTCCTAAGAATTCCCTAGCGATTTTTCTCTCCAAAATTGGATTTTTGAAATATAGATTGATTGTCATTCTAATCAACAGCATGTAAAAAAAACTATATAAAACAAATATTTAACAAATAACTACTTACACGATATAATGTAATAAAAACTGATATACACTAAACTCTTTATCCAATACAATAGTAAACTTTATTATTATAGTTTTGTTTATTGTGTACCTGTCGTTAATTTATGAAATAAAAAAATCTACTCACAAAATTAAAATATATACAATAGTTAATTACACATAAATTATACAAATTTAATTGCCACTCTAAAAAAACTCTGAAAATAAGATAAATATGATAAAATTATTAATACAAAAAAATATATAATTTTTTGTACATACGTCAATTCACCTACGAACACGTAAACACAATGAATCTCTAAGTCCGGCCTCCAAACCTACGTTCCGGCGGAAAATTTTGAGCTTAAAACACAAATCAATCAAAGCAGAAGAATTTCAAGAAAATTGGTACGTGCGCTTATCATAAACTCTATCCGTAAAACTCTATTAGTAATTTTTTAACAACTTAAAAAGTATGGTAACTAATCGAGTTTCACATTCATCTATTTGTGTACTATTCGTGTTGCACATCGTTTTAGCAGTTTATATTAGTTTAATTTCTGGTTTTGGAAAAGCAGTAAGTTTAAATTATGGTAACTGTTAACTTGCTCTTTAAAATATCAAATGGGGTCATTATTATCGTAATCGCAATCATTATTATTCGTCCTCATAATCATATAAATGTCTATAAAGTACTCCGTTTGAAACTGGAGAGTATAATCTCACCAGGCGGGGGGGGGGGGGGGTAAATCACCAAAAACGCATCGCATAATTAATAGACGCCCCCTAAGCTGTAGTAGAGTCTAAATGCTAAAACTGTTTTCTGATTATCTTGCAGTAGACACAAAAAGCGATGATGCTAATGATGAGTAGGCAGATATTAAGCGAGATGTTCGTAATATCTAATAAGGGAAAGGCTTGCAGGTTGCCACCCCATAGCTTTTTTGGTCATAACTCGTCATACAATCAACGCATTGTTGATATAATAACATATACAGGAAAGGAGAAGTATAAAGCCACGATCCTGCGCAAAAAATCATTTTAATTCTCAAAAACTAAAAATTTACAGCAAATTTTCAAAAGAATCTAAAATCGACACCTTGAAATTTCGGCGTGCAGGTTGCCACCCCTTGAAAAATTGTTGAAAATGTAGAAGAACTCAAGTAAAAACATATGATTTATATTAATTACACTTAGTGGCTGTGAACAAAAAAAAATGAGAGTAAATTGACAAGAAAAAAAAAAGTTAAAATTGAAAAAAAAAATTATTTTTTTTTCATTTAAATCAAAAAACATATAAAAAATGCATCAATTATAAGTAAATAATTATTTATATTAATTTTTGAAATATTTAAGAAGCGTTTACTTCAATAGGTACATAAAATATGCAATGGGGGGGTTAAACGTTCCTTCTCTTTGCGGGGGAACCTGTTCTGGGCCGATTTAAGGGTTTATGTTGCCACTGTCCCTAAACAGTTACTGTAGTATACGTCACAATGTTAAATAAGAGGGGTGGCAACCTGCAAGCCAAAAAGGGTGGCAACCTGCATTTTTACACCACTTTAGAATATACAGGAAAAAAAACTTCCAACTCATGATATGTTTAGAATTATTTAAGAATAATAAAAATTGAATGAAAAAGCAACACAGCAAAAATATTTCCCTTAAATTTTCGTTGAAAATGTTCAATTTATGGGAACAGAAGAAAAACACAATTTTAATTTTTCATTTTTTTTTTTTTCACACAAAAATTTCACATTTTGTTTACCAAACACCCTGTTATTGTGTTTGAGTGCATCACAATTACATTAAAAGCGACAACTACTCGTTTGTATTCGATGTCCGTCGAAATTTAGGGGATGACAATGTTAGAATATCAAAATCCGGCAGGGGTGGCAACC
The DNA here is from genome assembly GCA_949152465.1 of Cantharis flavilabris. NCBI lineage: Eukaryota > Metazoa > Arthropoda > Insecta > Coleoptera > Cantharidae > Cantharis > Cantharis flavilabris. The sequence continues at coordinate 47,808,062 of OX424436.1, forward strand.
TGCAAGCAGTGGCAACCTGCAAGCCTCTCCCCTATCAGTTAAGAAGCGACAACTTAAAATATTAAGATTTGTCCATTTGTAACTTCCATTTGAAATATATTATTTAAATTTTGAATATACATTTCTAAATTAAATTATAATGTATTATATTATATTATATTATATTATATAATATTAATTGCGTAGTTCCAATCAAAATAATTTTTTGCGAAAAATCTATACAACGACGTCTACTTTAACTACACAAATTGTGAAACCAATTACGTATTAAGTCTAGATTGGCACCAAAGATTGGTATCTATGTCACTAAAAAATCCTGCAAATATCAACCTTAAAATCGCATATTTGTAGGAGTTAAGGAGGGGGAAATAAAAATCAAAAAAATGATTTTTACCGATAACGGCTGAACCGATTTTGATAAAAAAAATATATGTTGTGAACATGAATGAGACTATTATAAGAAAAATTTAAAAAAAAATTCTAACAAGAAATACGGGTAGAAAAATTTTTTTGAAATTTTCAAACTTTTTTTCTGAGGTTATGTTTTGGAGATACACCTTCAATTTTTTTTCCAAAAAAAACCTTAAAATATCTGCTTTAACATATATTTTTTCCAAATTTTTCGTCGAGGTAGCTCATGGCTAAAAATGATGAAAATCATGCATACGGCGCGGCATCACGGTTTCACAGCACACTCTCACTCCAGCTGGTTTATTCTGATGTAGACACTTTTGAAACCATTATACAAAGAATGCCTAGTCAAAAAAATGTGCAGAATACTTTGCCGGTGTAACCGCGAATATTTACCCCCGTGAAATTTTACCCCCCGGTAAAAATTCCCTAGTGAAATTGTACCCCCTAATCATTTTTTACTTGGGGTAAAATTTCCCTAGAGAATTTTTACCGGGGGGTAAAAATGTTCAAAATAACCTCAGTGAATTTTTAACCCCTTAAGAAATTTTATAGGTAAATCAGAATTTTTATTACTGTTTATGTATCAAATTCGATTATTAATACAATATTAATATTTTTTTATATTTTATACAAAATTAGTTATTTATAATAATAAAAATTAAAATAATTATTATTTATTTACACAAAATGTTTTTAAATATTTAAAATATTTTCAACGAATTCGAAATTATTAATGAAGGCGTCAGAAAATTCGTGCAATAATTCGATTGTAACTATTATGGTAACGAAAGCATTTACAAATTTGAGGTGTAGTGAATATGAACGCAACAACTGAACTATCGCGTTGCTTTTTCTTTTTCAATCGTTGTTGTTATCATTTTTATCTCTCTTTTTCTTATTCGTGTTTAGTATGTATGTAATATCTGTCCTTCAGGTGTTTCTATGTTGAATGACCTTGGATTGATTTCTTCTTTTATTTTACCTTGAATCCATACATCCGTAGGGTTTTTCTTAATCCTTATTATTTCTTCTTTTTCCACGTTTTCTAGTGGTCGCGCCCCTTGATCATAATAATGCTTCATTTTGTCAATTCTGGCTTTCTTGATATTTTTATATCTATTTGGATTAATTAATTTGGGATATAAATTTTATATCGCCGATAAGCGCCGTGGAAATGCAGTGAAATTTAAAGTTGGAGAATTGGTATTGGTACGAAATTGTAGACGAGATGATCGCGAAGGTGGTTGGGCAAAAGCAACCTATACAGGACCGTACGCCATTGAGAAAATTCTGAGCAATGGCAACTGCATTTTACAGTCGAAAGTGGGAAAATCTTTGAAAACCGGATATCCTATCAGTAATTTAAAACATTACCACGACAATGGATCTCAAGAAAATAATGGCAAAAATGAAGAACATGAATCATCTGTGGAAGAAATTAATTGCATTACGGAAAAATCAAAATTTCGTTTCTGTCCCATAAATAATATTTGGCAAAAACGACTTTATGAGAAGCTTGGACTTTCATTTGACAAGAATTCCGACTTTGCAAAAACAAAAAATTCGTTGCTCCATTCGCCTCACACTATTATAGACGTCGAGGCAGACGGTAACTGTTTTTTTAAATGCATATCGTTATGCATTACCGGAAGTGAAGATCAGCACAAGGAAGTACGAAAGATAATTACTGAATTTATGAAAACTCAAAAACAAGAAGTTGATCTGTTTTCTGGTGTTGTGTACCCCTTGCACCCCCTGATAGCTGCTTGTGCAAGCAGCGGCTAGCTTATCAGTTCGGAGAGAAGCCTTTGGGTCAGCGATACTTAGAATTATTGCCAGGCGCCAGAAACTACTGTCAAACTTTAGAAAAACAAAAAATAACAAAATGGGTTGTTTAATGTAGTTTCAAAAAAATTACAGAAAAAGGAAGGGATACTGATGGCATCACCTTAACAATAAAAAAGTTCAAAAAACAGAAGCGTTGACACTGAAGGTGCCAGAAGCTTTAAAGAAAATTGCCTCACTCTTGAGTGACGACCGTAACGGTACCACCGTTTAAAAAAATGAATCAAACAAGTCACTGTAAGTCTCCTGAGAGAGAAATAAATGCAACACAAATTGTAATTACTCACCCCACTTCAAAACTACCAGGTGTTAAGGCAAATTAAGCTCGAGTACACCACGACTTCCAGAAAGCTTTCCTTGGTTCGTAGCTTATCGGCTTTTCCAAAAGGTTTGGTTCTGATTCTAAAACAAACTACAATTTGAGTTACAAAACCCCCCTCACAATTGATCTTACGTGACCCGTCTATCTACAAACTTAGTAGATAATTTTGAATTAAGTGGCGTCACCCAAAATTGTGCGCAATTTTACACAAAACCAAAATCAATTATTTAATCGACTTCGACGGCAGTCCTAGGCATCATAAAATGAGCCGAAAGTATAAATTGAGAGATATCCAAAATTTTTCTTTAAAGTCCAATTTGAGTTGAAGATATGCCTTTACGGACATAAACAAATCAATCCAGCACTCCTCAAGGGTGAATGATTACTACGTAAACGATTAGTTTTGTTAAATTCAAACGTTGGTTTGTGGAAAAACCCTCACCAACGGCAGATGGTGATCAAATAAATTAACTAAAATAAACGCAATTGATAAGGTATGAGTAAAAGATGATATTAAATTTTCTTTTACCTGCTTCACACAAAAAGGAAAGATAATGTTGATCAAATCGGTAAAAACCCTACACTATCAATTTAAAGGAAATTTCAGTTAAACAAACTAACTGCGCTAGTTGAAAAATTTTTGTTCTCTTTATCTCCGCTGATAAAGATAATCTCAAAATGGTTTTCAATACCAACCTTCAAATTAAAAGTTGGAAAGGTAAATGGACAATATAAAAATGTAACATGTAAAATTAAAAATTTTAATTTTTCGACAAAAGTAACATTCGCCATGTTACAGTTGAGAATTACATGGAAATCTCGAAAATGGACAACAATGCAATTTGGGCAACAGATGTTAAGATGCTTTTCACTGCAGCACTCATAGGAGCCGATATATATTCGTTTACTCAAATTTCAAAAAATCCTGCATGGCTAAGGTTTCCAAGTTCAATGCACCTTTCCGATGAACCTAATTACAAAAATCTGACAATATATTTGAACCATAAAAATTCAAATCATTTTGAAGTAGTAATTTCGGTAAAAAGAAGTGTATAAAAAAATGTAATATTTAAATAAATGTGTTAAACTTTTAAATTATCCTATTTTATTCTTCAAATATCTGAGATAGATATTTTAACATTTCGCAGTAAAACATTATGGAATTTGATACATAAACAGATATAAAAAATCTTATTTACCTATAAAATTCTTAAGGGGGTGAAAATTCACTAAGAATATTTTGAGCATTTTTACCCCCCGGTAAAAATTCCCTAGTGAAATTTTACCCCCTAATAATTTTTTACTGGGGGTACAATTTTCCTAGGGAATATTTACCGGGGGTAAAATTTCGCTAGGGAATTTTTACCGGGGGGTAAAATAAAAGGGGCTAAAAATTCTCGGCTACACCGGCTGTAGTCGAAAAAAAAGGTTGGCTTCGTCGAAAACTACCTTTCAAAAGTATTACATCAGGTGACATTTTAGATTTCCCAGAAATGACAGAAAGAGATTTAAAAATCTTATTCACTGGTTCATACCAACTCGCTCAAGCCGTATCATATTTGGCAAAAATGGTTGACAAAGATGGTAAGCTGAAAATTGAGTACGTTAAACATCAGTCAAATGTAGGTACTCAAATTGAAAGTATCATCTCTTCATATTTCTCGCACAACATATAAGATGCTTTTTAAGATATAAGCCTAACAGCGTTGGCGTTTCTGGTTTGACATATTACACATGTGAATGTGCCAATGGAAAAAATTTATATCATCCTAGCTACTTCCAGGAAATACTCAGCGAAGTATTCAAGAAAAACAATTACATTCCAGTAATTCAGATTGACAGTGAAGAAGATTAAAAATATAATCTCGACCAACATAAAAATATCCGGTTTTGTGAAAGGCGAGGGGGACTCACACAAAAAAAGCACTCCGATAAGAAGTTCAAAACCGTACTGCAACTTCCTCGTGGTGAACTCTGGAACCTTATTTTTATAGACTAACTGCAGAGGGTCTAGGACAGTTCGTCGCGGCTGTTTTGCCGCAGCCGTTTCGACGCAAGATGATAAATGAGAAAAAGATAAGATAAGATAATTTTAAAAAATCATATGAAAATAGAAGCCGGCCTATTCTGGAATACATCAACAAGGCTGAAGACATTTCGCTACCACTTCTACTTTCTTACTAAACTTACATAATTCATTCATTTTACGGTGGATGCGTGATTTGCCGTGGTTGCGCCAGCCAAAACTCACCTTACGCTACGCTCCGGGCTATTTTGAATCCACCTCGACTGTGAGGCTCTACCTCGACTGGGTAGCCCGCAATATTCTATAAAATAACCGGCTGCGGCAAATTGATTTTGCGGCAAACCGGCTGCGGTGAAACGGCCGCAACAAAACGCTTGCGACAATGAAAGGCTCGCGACGAACTATCTATCCCATTCCCAACTGCAGACGATCGTTGTTTAAATACTTTATATACATAGAATGTTAACATTCTTTTTCACGAAACAGATTTTTTACGAAACAAATTTTATTTTATTTTCAAATAATTCAATTCAATTTTGAAACAATTCTTACAAAAAGCATAAATAAAATCATACATTTAATGGGAATATTTAAAACTTGATAAATTTTAATTATTTCTTAATGTTAATTTATTTTAAATGGTGGGAACAGTTAGCCTTTCTTAAAATTTCTATCATTTTTTTAACTATTCTTTCGTTTATTTGTAGAATTATCATAATTTTAAGTAGTCGAAGTTCATGTATTTATATTATGCAACAATATTAATTGTTTTATACCAATTAGCTTTCAGCAGTTGATTTTTAACTTTTTTTTATTGGGGGTAATGTGTACAAAATAACATCATAGAACAATTATTTATTTAAAAAATATTTTATTTGCATAACAAACTAAAAGATGAAGTAACTTTAATCTCCTGTACAAAAACAACTTGCTTTCTCCCCTCCCCCCCCTCCTTCCTTCGTGCACACTAGATTAAAAACATTAATTCGCTAGGTATTTTAGTAATTATTATGGATGCTAAAAGTTTTAGGTTTTGCAACCAGATATCTTACTTACAATATCATATCCGTTATCCATATCAATACAACAAAAATTAACTACGTCCGTGGATGGTCGATTCTTTTAAAATTCATCAGTATTGATGATCAGCTGGTGATCATTTACAATGAAAGTGCTATTGTTTTTGTATGCAACAGGGCCGTCTACGGTCTGCTTGGGCAATCAATCAGCAAATGCATAATGGGACCTGTTGTACATACTTGGGACAGTTATATTTGATAAAACAGGGAACAGCAATAAAGAGATTACCAAAATGTATTTATATGTCTATAATGGAAAATACAGTCACATATAGAGTGAAAGTGTGGGATATTAACGTAAAAAATAAAAAGCAGCTTGGAGCAATGGAAATGGACAGAGTGAGAAATGACGAAAACCGAAAAATCATGGCGGTAAGATCGAATATTGTAGAGGAAATTGAACAAAGACAGCTGGTATGGTTTGGGCTCATCAATTACAATAGGTGAAGATAGATGACTAAAAGAGATGCTAAAGTGGATACCCCCAAGAAACGGAAAAGAGGACGGCCAAAATTAAGCTAGAGACAAGGATTCGATGAGGCAATATCGGCAAGAAATCTGGAAGAGGAACTTTGCCTGGACAGAGGAGAGTAGAAACTGAGGACGGAGAGAAGGCGACAGCCGTAGAAATGATCCGTTTTTATAAATATATGAAATCCTTATTCGTCCTACATCCTAGCTCGACACTGTCATTGTATACGATTTGTATACTCATTGGGCCCGTCTTTGGTGAGTAAGATTATATTTGTTACTCGTATTACTTTGCTATGCATTTTATTTTTCAAGGGAAACAGATTCGTTTCCAATAGTGTTGATGACGAGGTATTGAACAGCCTAGTTGGCTGCAGATTTATTTATAACATAATTGAAAATTGTTGTAGTTGTATGATAATTTATTTGTTCATTAAATTTGTCAACTCCTTGCTGAAGTTATACTTATTTGTTCAACGAGAAAGCAATTGATTGTTGGAATTCACGCTCTTTGCCTCCATACCATGACAGAGCTAGTTTTAATTCAACACCAGGGCCCTATTGCAAACAATTACTGGAAAAGACCTAGTCCAGGCGGAATAGGAATAATCAATTCCTTGAGAAAAGATGATTATTATTACAATCTTTGAACAACCAATCATTAATTCCAAAATTTTGATTTAATATGTTTCGTTAACTTTGTGTCTCATAAAAACTTAATTTTTTTTTAAATTTAAAAAACTCATTGTTGGTTAACCAAAACCAATTTGTATGGTATGATATGCACGATGATCATCATCCAGTTGTTTTTTGGTCTATTTCTGAATCTAACCTCTTTAAGAAAGGTTTTTACTTATGTAGGTACCTTACCACGCTGGTCAATGCAGATAGATAGAGAAGCGGAGACGACTTTTATTTAATTTGATTTCGGTAATACTATTACTGAATAATCTACTAGTTATCTACTAATTAGAATAATCTACTAGATTATTATTATAGCTCACAAAAATAATAATTTTTGTTACTTTTCGAAATTATAATTACTTTTGCTACTATAAGTTAATATTTGATTAGTTTCTTAACCCAAATATTTACAGGAAACTTTGGCGTCCAATGGCTTTACATGACTTATAGTCTTCTTTTGAAATGCAATTTGAAAAGGTTAGTTTGAGGTTAATTACTTAAATATTTGTGGTGTACAAGCTTTTACCTTAACCCAAGAGTGATCGCGCTCTAAAAATTTACGTTATCGGTCGCGCTTCGGTCTTTTAGACCGATAGCTGTTATCGTGATTTTAACAAGTTTTCCAACACGAATAAAAGTCGTTTTCATTATGATATTACTTTATTGAATGTTATAATGTAAAAATTGTAATTAGTTTATTCAAAAATTCATTGTTACACTAACCACAGCAGTGGATTAGTATGATCGCTGGATGAGTTACAGAATGAAGATTCTGGATTTAATGAAGTTCCATTGATGGAACGTCGAGGTCAAAAAAAACTGTTAATCACTAGTGAGGAATACTATGTTGCATCATGGATATTCTCTAGTCCTGAGGAGTGACAGGATGGGTAGTTGGTGCATCGGAGATAATTAGTACAATTTTGCGACGAAAGTACGTGTAGGGAGACCTCTCTGCCCTCCCACGTAACATCTAGAATTCAGGGTTCAAGACACATTCTCTAATCTATTTTGAGCAGTAGTAGGGTCTAAATTGATTTCTAAACCTGATGATCCTGTATTGCACTGAAAAAGATGACGACGATGTTCCTGAATAGGTAGTTGTTAATGACTTAAGGAAAGATAACTTCAAACATTAGAAATTTATTTATTTTCATTGACGCTTTAATAAGCTTTAAATATATTTTTTTTAATTAAATTATAATAACTAATTAGTGTTTACTTCAGTATATAATTTTTAAGTAAATCATCATAACAATGAATTTTTATGACAATCATTTACCTTTCAAATCTAGTAATTATTGTAAATTTTTATTAAAGAACCAAGGTAAAATAATAATTTTTTATCAAGTGCGTGTTATCGGTTTTTTTGTGTTATGTTATTGTTGTTACTTTTAATTGAAACCGTGTGAATCAACAAATTTTTAGATTCGACTTAGTAGTTTTAAAAAAAGAAAGAAATACGAAGTAGCCAGATATTAGAGATGTGGAAGTTAAGAGAAACTTATTCTTTAGTCTTTAGTTCAAAAATATATTAACCAAATCAAGTGACTAACGAGAAGAACCATCTAAGTGTAATTCTAGGATCGGGACTAGCTTGGACCGGGCAAAGTACTTAGTTAAGCTATTAAGCAAATTAAAATTATGCAAACATCTTTCTTTTATGATATTAAAACGACGATAAGAACGTTGTGATACAAAGACTACACATTTGATTAAACTTTAATAATTATTTAGTAGTTTGATATACCTTCCTGACATCACGTCAGCGAATGTGCAATAAACATTATAATTAAAAATATAATAAGAATTCATTATTCTTAGAATATTTGCAATTTTCAAAAATTAATATTTAATGCTGTATAATGTATCTATACGGTGTATACGTACACCTTATACCTATTTATTAAATTTGATTAATTTTACATTATTTCATTATTTATTAAAAAATTACTATTGTTGTACAACAGAATTTTTAAATTAAACATAAAACATTATCATAATAAGTGCATAAAGGACGTCATACAGCATTTAAAATTTAATTTAATTATTTTGCGAGCTTATTTTCAACTTTCAATTTTTTTTTAAATATACCAGGATATAACTTCTTAATATGGTTATATGGTTAATTAACTATACCTAACTATGTAACAGACTGAAAAAAAATTAACTCATTATCTAATTATTAAATTCCCTTCTTCGGTTGATAAACTGCATAATTGGTAGAGGAATTATTCATAATAATGCATTATTAATCCTGTTATATGTCACGGGATTAATTGAATTCATTCCATTGCATGTTAAATGTACTCAATAAATAAATCAGTTTAAGTTATTCTTGATATCCAAGTTTACCCAGTTTCAACAAATCAGAACACGCCACGTAAGAGTTTTATAAGTTTATAAGAAAACACCAACCACTCCGTACGGGTAAGAAGTAGATTCCAAAGAAAATTTTTACTGAAGGGTATTTAGGCATTTGCACTCCACCGGTTGTTAGCAACATTAGTAGGTTTTAAATTTTACTACACGTTTTTTTTTTGAATTAAACCTGGTTTAGCGCTTTACCACCGGGCTAACCGCACACACTGCCATTCGACATAGTAACTCATTTTTAAGTAATTATAGAATTCATGTACACTGAGTTCTTTTAGTCTTTTATGACACCAATATATTTTCGTGTTCCAAAATTTTCATTTAAATTTTGAAGTTAATTTAGTAATTTTCATATTTTTTTATTCGCAAAATCGCATATAATTATGCATAGCATAGTGGGAGGAGTCTGTTTCACTCTTCCTGTTCAGGAACCCATAAGTGTACAGGGTTAAGGGTTTTTTTATTTTATTTAGACAAACGTATACTCATTTTAGGGTGGATCCGTGTTTCGTCGTTGTAGCGACAGCCAAAACTGACCCTGAGCACCCTTACTCACTAAAGGCATCCCTGAAATATCTCCACCTTGCCACGGAGGCTCCAACTCGGCGAAGTACGAAACGTGTGTGCGTAACGCAGCTGATTGGCAGGCGAAGGTTAGAGTGCCGGAGGCACTCTGATCTTCTTCATCTGGTGATGGAATGTTGACATTGCAATTTTCTTAAAATTACGCTTGTGTGGTTTTATTAGGTCGATTTAGGCGATGCTGTTCGTAGTTGTAAAGTGGAGCATGCTACAGCGAAGCTGCCTTATCTCCTTCATCTAATGTTGAATTTTTTTTGCGTTGGGTAAATTAAGAGAGTTACGAACCCGTTGGGCATTGAACCTAGTCTTGAATGATAAGGTCGTGGGTTCTAGGATATGGGATTTGGTAGGTGGGTGCTGGGTTAACAAAAAACGATAACTGGAGCCTGGCAGTTACAAGAATAAACAATCTGAAAAAGAACAAAAGTTAGACGATTTAGGTAAAGAGTTTTACTTTATGTGGGTGCTAGGACTGTGATGTATTTCGGGCGTTTTTGGAGCGGGAAGTCGTCGGGATTCGAATTTCCAAATTCTGCAATGAGAGAGTTTCTCGTATCTTTACATCTGTGGTAGAGTTTTTCGGTTAGTTTCCGGATGAAGTCATCAATGGTTTCGATCTTGAATTCGCGATGAAGATATCTGTTCGGTACTAGGTAAAAGGCATTGCGAGCTTTTCCGAGGCAAAGATTTGAATTTTTTGAAGTCTTTTCATTTGATTGGTGGATGCGAAAGCCGACGCCAGTGCTGCATAAGTAATGGTTGGTTTGGATGATTGTTTTGAAGAGTCTTAACTTGAGATTTGGGTTCATGCTGCTACGCTTTCCGTGTTGACTTCGGTGATGTGTTTGGTCCAGAAAAGCTGTCTGCCTAGGTTGACTCCAAGGTATTTTGTCGACTTTTGCCGTAGAATTGTTTTTCTCGAAAATTTTACTTTTACGTAAACATGATGGCTGTGCTTTTCTCTGTGTTGATATTGATTTGCCATATTTTGTACCATTTTGCGAGTGAGCTTCTTGGATTCTTTTGGAAGCCAATTTCGGGTTTGCTGATGTTGCTGAGATGGTGGTGTCGTCGGCGCACGGTGCTTCTGGCGTCATTAGAGTTCTTAGTAGGTCGTGAACGTATAGATTGAAGAGGGTTGGCGAGAGATGGGATTCTTGGGGTACCCCGGTTTTATTGAAATGCGTCCCGTTAATCTTGATTTGAAAGGTTTGGTTCCTTAGGTAGAAGGCTAATAACTTGATTAGAGCGAGTGGAATTCTTGCTATGATGAGCTTGAAAATTAGCCCGTTGTGCCAGACTTTATCAAAGGCTTTCGAGATGTTCAGAAAAACGGCTGCCGTGGATTGTTGAAGGCCAAGGTGATCTGCTCCACAAGTCGCAAAAATTTGAAGTGTGGTAGAGTGTCTTCAGCGGAAACCGAATTGTTCATTTTGGATGCAGTTGTTTTCTTCAATGGCGTCTTGAAGTCTGGTGAGAATGATTCTTTCCGATAGCTTTCCTATGCTAGGGAAGAGGCTGATTGGCCGATAGTTCTGTGGAAGAGTTTTTGACTTCCCTAGTTTGTGCAAAGCTATCACATCTGCAGTTTTTCATTGGGCTGGAAAGTGTTTCAAACGGAGAGATGCGTTAACGATGCTTACGTCGGCTAGTATAGGGCTTTCTTTGGAAGAGACTTCAGGGCTTCATTTGGGATTTCGTCTGAGCCGGGGGGTTTTCTTTTGTTTGATTTGTTTTAACGTTTCAACTACCTCTCCTGAAGACGTGGTTTGATGAAGCTGACCTCTGGTGTTTCGAGATTGGTTTTGATAGGGCATTGTTGACATAGGCACAATGTGAGTAGGGTCCGCTTGGGTGTCGTTTGGACTGAATTGGGTTTTGATGGTGTCTGTGAATGCTTCTGCCTTTTCTTCATCGGTGTGGGCAAACTGTGGGTGCCTTGGATGGGGGGCATGGAGATTGGACTGCTGGTGAGAGCTTTGACCATGCTCCATGCTGAGTAATCTTCTGCGGATAAGCTTACGAGTTTGATGGACCACGATTATTTAGAACTTGAGTTGGGCGGACAATGAAACGTATGTGGTAGCTACTAGGACTATGACACACGTATCGCCAATAGATCTCTCATGTACGCACAATTCTTATGTACTCCAATGTTAAACATAATATGGATAATTTATTTTTTAAATGCCGTTTTCTCGAAAACCAATGGATAATCAAAAACATGTATTCTTTATAAAATGTTTAAAAAGTTGTGCTCTGTTTAATGGTATATAAAAAAAAGTTAAATTTGTGGTCTAAATTCCGTGACAGTAACCAGTCGAGTTTGGATCAGCTAGGCGTCTGTACGAGGTCGTTTGCTGTCAACACAGAATATGGCTAATTTACCCATATGGTAGTCAAATAAATTTTACAATTTCATTTTTTCCCATCGAGTTTCTTCATCCTGGCCGCCTAGATAGTCGCAGGAACATTTGTAGAATATTGTAGATATTCAAGAAATCGACAAATTATGCAAATATATGAAATAGTTTGCGACACATAGGCCCTAGGCCCTCATTATTGTAATCAGAAAAATATTTTCACATGTTGTTAATAACTATACCATAATATATTCAAGAAATCTACAAGATTTTGCTTTCCCATTTTAACTTTGAAAAGTGGGCACGTGGGGTCTTTTGGGACCCCCGGATGTTATTTTTGCTCATAACTTTAAAATTTGAAGATATTTCACGCTGAAATTTTAGGACATCTCTTATAAATGTTTAACTAATATAATTAGTTTATAAACGTTGAGCTAAGATCATTATAGAGGTAGAAAAAAAATTTCAAAGTTAAAACACCTTCGGATGGGCACAAGGGGTCTTTTAAGACCACAGAAATAATTTTTCTTATTAGCGATCTGTAAAATAGCTGATTTGTGGCTTAATTAATTTATTTAGTGTTAATAAGGTTCTAATTCATTACTTCTTTAGTAATTTGCTATTATTAATAAATTTTATGTATTATATTTGCATCATAATATGCTGTAGAATTCATGGGGTCTTAAAAGACCCCAAGTGCCCATCCGTGTAACCTTTTTAACGTATCTAGCAAAATTTCTAAAAATTTGACTTTTTTTTTTTAAATGAATGTACATAGGTAGTTAATAAATATTTTAATTAAATTAACGTTTGTAATATATTAAAAACCAAATTACACAACTTTTATGTACTATTATATCGTAGAATTCCTGGGGTCTAAAAAGACCCCAAGTGCCCATCCGTGTAACCTTTTTAACGTGCCCACCAGAAGGTTAAAATTAACTTATCATTGGATTTTTGATTTGGATAATTAAATATGGACTCCGAAAATTAAAATTTTTCGAATTTAAGAGTCTCACGCTCAATACGGTCATTTGTTCCTGGGTTAAGAATATCTTGAATATTAACCGTCCCCCCTAACCCCTTAGTTGCACGAAAATATACAATAGTATTAATACTAGGATAGAATGAACTTAAGTAATAAATTATTTAAAAATTACTAAATATAAAATGACAATTTTTTTTTAGTCTCACTGTTCCTGGCGGTTATATCTCAAGGTATAACTTTTGAAGCATAAAACACACAGGTTATGGGCACATAGAGCATATAAAGTAAAATTACTATTGAGAATAATTTTCATGATTTTGCAAACAGTAACGGTCCAATATCATATCCATGAGTGGGTTATAGAGTCCTCATAATGCAAAGATGGGATTTTTCATTTCACATAATAGTAGGTTAACTTTTGGTTAAGAAACACAAAGATGTCAAGATTACAGGAAAAATTGTAGATATTTGGGATGTAGAATCAGATCTTGTCGTACAGTTTCGCCGAAAGTGAGCAACTTTTACATCTATGTGGGAGGAGTAATGCAATATGCAGCTTCTCTCACCATGACATGGTTAGTTAATAGCGTAGCTCATATTTGAGGAAATATAAGCAGTATGATATTCATATTATTTGCTTCTTAAAACTAATGTTTATAATTTCGCAGAACCATCGGATCCGTTTAAAATGTTTATGTCTCCTACATATTCTCGCATTTGGTGAATAGTAATTGATTCCTTTGCATATGATTTAAAAATAGTTCCTTTAGATATGATCGAAAAGTGAATAAAAAGAACCCAAGATGATACAAGAAAGGTTGGAAAGGAATGAAGATAATCATCACCATCGTCATGGTGTATGCGGGGTTGGGAAGATATTGATATGAACGAAGAAGAAATTCGCTGTGTAAAAGTATATTGTCGTATTATTTTTCCCCTGTTATTGTTTTTTTTTTTAACTAAATCCAATCCAAATTTTCAATTTTGTTTTTAATTTTAAATAAAATTTTAATGTAAAAATTGAACGATAAACGAGTGTACGGCTTATCTCCGCATGTGCCCGCCGCTAATATAAATTTCACCTTGCCTTTCAACTTAATTTGCAATAGTATTATAATTTTTCATCCAATCCAATTAATTCTTCTATATCCAAATTTTATCTTCACAATCAATTATTATACGCAATTCAAATCTCTTCCATACAAAAATACAATCCAACTTTCAATGGCATTAAAAATATCCAATTTCAAATATGGACCAATTCTCAAAAATTATAATTAAAATTACTCACTTCAAAACTCAAATAAATTTATAAACAAATTTAAAATTATTTACAAAATCAAAAAAATAATAGAAATAAATAAAATCTTCGCACTAAATAAAAAAATTAAATTTGATGTTTGAAATACGACAATATAAAGGTTGTTCAGAAGGAAATTGAAGTATATGAGAAGAAAAAGTTAAATTTTTATTTTAAAATGTGTACAAAAGCTATCAAGATTTAGTAAATCATGGCAACGTCTGATTCCGTGATCCATTCAGTTTTTTCAGAAAAAAATCTTTGCAAGAGCATTAAAATTATCGATTGGAAAATTTGCATAATTTTTAATTTTAGCATATAACTACTCTACATTGGCGTGGTTTAACCTGGGCAATTGATACTATTTCTTTTCATGATGTCGTAACCACACACAGACATACAGACATACATACAGACGAACATCCAACTAAAATTCATCAAAAACTTATCAGGGCATGATAAGAAACAGTTTAATACCAAAATTTCGATTTTTGATTTTTGAGTGGATTACAATACTTTCCCTTATAGATACAGTAAGCGAAATTAAATTAGTGCCGCCCATGTTTTATGGGGTAGATTTTGTTTAAAATGAATTTGTAAAAAACAATGCGTTAGTAAAGGTTATATAATAATTGACTACTCTAAAAAATTACATGATTTATTAAAAAAAATTACAAAACATTTTAAATGAAAAAATTTTGAAAATTTTTAAGCGAAATTCTAATATTGCCACTACGTTTAGCCGTTTAATTTTTAAAAAATATTGAAGAATTTTAAGTCTAATACTTGGTGCCCCCTCCTTTATGAAGTATTACTTAAAAAATCCTATTTGACATTGAGTTTATAAAATTTTGTAATACCTCTATTGAAATTTTCTTCCATGCTTCACGTATGGCATTCTTTAGTTCTTCTAAGCTATTGTACTGCCTCCCATCTCTGTAAACTTGTCGAGCAAGAAGTCCCCATATGTTTTCTATTGGGTTTAGATCAGGACTTCTTGCTGGCCAAGTCAACAATGGTATTTCTCAAGATGAAAACCAATCTTTCACACGTCGAGCAGTGTGTATGGCCGCATTATCATGTTGGAAAATGCAGTCATCGGGCATAATTTCTTCCATCATAGGCACTAAACCATCTTCTAAAACTTCAATATAATTTTCCGCATTCATACGATGGTTTATCCACGCAATTTTAGATTTTCCATAAGACAAAATCGCTGCCCATATCATACAAGAGCCTCCTCCAAAATTAACGACTCATTTTAATATGTTTTTTGTTGCCAATATCATGCCAATAATAGGAAAAACCATCGGGTCCGTCCAAATTAAATTTCTTTTCATCACTAAATATAACTTTTTTCCATTCATTATTCCAATGCATGTGATTTCGAGCAAACTGAAGACGAACTTCTCTATGTTGGGGTGTTAATGGTGGCTCTTTTACTGATTTTGTGTAAATTAAATTTTTATCCGCTTGTAACACTTGTTGAATTCATCTCACTGTTACTGGTAATTGTAATTTTGATTTGATTTCTGATGCAGTTTTCGAAGAAAACTCTTATTTCTTTAAGAATTCTGCGTTTATCTCGATGTGACAGTTTTCTATTTTGGGCAAATTTTCTGTTTTTACCATAATTTTCACCTAATTTGCAATAATTTGCTACTAAATGATGTGATCTTTTTATTTGTTTCGCTATGCTTCTAATAGATACATTTCTTTCCCTCAATACTTTTATTTTTGCAATTTCTTCATTTGATGAACCTTTTCCGCGTCCCATCTTGCTACTTTTAATTAAAAATTTGATGTTATTAGATTTATACGAAGACAATAAGCAGCTCTTGCTTTACTTAAAAATAAATTTAAATAATATTTAATCTTCATCAAAAATAATGTACCTGGCTCTAATAGAATTTCGCACAGAAATAACACAACTTACTGATGTTCGCGTAACAACGTATCATTTAAAACTAAAAATAATTTCAAACCAGGAATTTTTTTCTGTAAATGCAATCATACCATTATGTGTTTACCTATGCATAATCATTTTCATATCTACTTCTTATATTACACATAATATGTGGAATTATTCCTTTACCATCACGGTGGTTCTACACGAATTTTGCCTACTGTACGTATACGTATGGGGAAAGTAAAAATACTACATTTAAAATATTTACAGTACCTATTTAAAATTTTTTCTATCTTGTATAAAAGAATTTTTAAATTTTTTTAAATTTAAAATAACAATAATTTTGTCGTAAAATAAATTGAAATATTTTTATGTAAAATGCAAAACTGAAAATTCATATTCGAAATTCTTACTAACTATAGGCAACCAACAATCTAATTAACTGTTGCGGAGTGTTTTTCAAATTCATATATTAATTTATTCCAAAATTTTTATAACTTGATGTAAGGTTGTCAATTGTCATTGTTTTATCAAATAATCTGTATCATAAATAAAAAAATTACACAGAATATAATTTTTAACAAAGAGAGTATCTGCGAGTACTCATTTATTCAATGTAACTTTTGATTTTTAACTTTAAACTCAAAAAAAATTTAAAAATAAACTCTTTGAATACCTAGGAAAGATTTGAAATAGTAGATGCATGTCATACATTCTATTAAATTAATAAAACCCGAAAAGATATTTTGGTCTCATAAACAGATTTGTTTTTCAAAAACAGAATTTTGAACTTGAAAATAACCAAAACTAGCACAAATAAAATGAAATAAAAGATATTATAATATTTTGAGCTGTTTTTACTCGGGATCCATAATCTAAAGCCACTCTTTCGGGAAAAATACACCCTTAAAAAATTAATTTGCCAAGCGAGTTGGAAAAATCCAAACTCCAATGTAAATCAAAATCCAAAATTAACAATGCTTTTTTCCAAATTTCCAATATTTAATAAATCTAAATTTTTATTTTAACTTATCTAAACTTATCCACGGCAGTATCGAACCAGCACTTGTGCGGCTGATACATAGTGTTCTTTCTGTTGGGCCGTAAATTCAGAGTAAGGGTGGAGGGTACGCGATCAACAGAGAGATTACAACACTCCTAACATATTCTATGCAGAAGATGTACCAGTTCCTCGCACCCCCCCCCCCCCACCCGACTCCTCAAGCGCAGCTCATGTTGTACACCCAAAATTCGTAATCGAGAAATTACAGGACGCACTAGACGAGCTAGAAATATGGTGCCGCACTTGGCGGATAGGGATAAATCTGAAGAAAAGCCTGGCGACCTATTTCACTAGGTCCACCGCCAACAGGGCCGGTCGCAAATTCTCACAGAAAAATCTTAAAATGTTCGGCACAGAGATTCAATGGAAATACAACTCTAAATATTTAGGAGTCGGCTCTTAGGTGAAAGCCCCACATTTCAGAGGTCACAATTAAAGCCAGGGGTGTTATGGCCGCCCTGGGCCCCCTGCTAAATAGGTACAGCAAATTAAATAATAAAAGCGGCCTGACATTGGTCAAAACCATCGTCAGGCCAATAATCACCTACTTGGCACCAGCCTGGAATTTCGCATCTGCAAATCAGATGAAGAGACCCCAGGTAGTGCAAAACATAGCACTGAGGCGTGCCCAGAAGGCAAATTGGCACGTCCCCAACGAAAGGCTGCAAGAGGACTCTAACCTGGAGTCCATCGAAGAGTTTATCCGCATTGCGGCCGATAGACTCTACACAGTTTCGGGCTTCTCAAAAAACCCAATAATCAGACGGCTCGACAATTGCCAGCTCGATGATTATCTGAGGTACAAGAAGCCCAAAGCAATCCTGCAGCCAACTCCCCCTACGGGAAATCCCCGTTAATCTGTTTTGTGTAGAAAGAAAACTAGGACCAATCACACAGAACTATCAAAAGACGGATGACAACCAGCAGTTTAGTCATAAATAAGGGAAGATGACGAGGAAAGAAGGAGGCACCCACTTTCTAAAAGAAAACTTACCTTTTTGTAATTTTGTATATATGCATTTGTATCATGTATATATATATTTTGTCGTGTTTCAAACATCAAGTTTGATATTTTTTATTTAATTGCGAAGATTTTATTTATTTTTATTATTTTTTTGATTTTGAAAACAATTTTTAAATTTGTTAATGACGCGGGAAAGTTTTAAGTTGGGAACAATTTTAAGATAGGAAAGGGCTTTTTGCCGAGAATGACCGCCGAAGCGGTTGAGACGAAGTTTGTCTCCTTGATTTGTTTAAAATTTGTTCAAAATTTTAGAATTTTGAAAATAAAACCGAGATTTAAAGTGAGTAATAATTTAGTTTGATTTTATTTTGGAAAGTGTCCCAAGATTTGAATGGTGTAGAAGTTGTTTTTGGATATTTAAATTTGGATCTAGCGGATTGAGATTGGATCCGTTGATTAATAAATGATACGATTGGAAATTAGAGGAAATTGTAATTGCTTTTGTTTAAAAATTTAATTCGTTTAATTTGGAAGGAAAAGTAATATTTGGATGTGCACGTCGCACCTGGACGATAAGGTGCGCTCACAATCGTCTTTCCATTTGATATCAAGAACGAAAATTTATTTAAATATTTTTATTCAAAAGTTTATTTTAATATTTTGGAAACTGGTAGAAATAATACGACAATATATTATAATTGCAAATAAATAAGTCGCTTTCGGCCGAGTACAGCCCTGGATGTAGCAGCGAAACTGAGCGATCCATTAGTACCCATTGGTGGACCAATTCCGAGAACTGCGAAAAACGAACGAAACTCGACTGCGATACAGAACTACTTACGTCCACAAACTAAGAACTTTGACAATTTTCACTTCCAAAGCTATTCTCTCTTCAAATAGAAAGCAAGAAGCTGGGTGCGCGACACTCTGGCTGAAACCTCTGGCAGCCAATCAAAAGACCCCCTTAAAAAAAGCGCCCACTAAGAGCCTCCAACAAGATTTGGAGTAAATGGCCATTAGCCATGGTATTCATCAAACTAAATAAAATAAAAAGTGAAATATAAATAAGTTTTATTAAATTAAATATAATTATATTAACGCTTAATTAGGCGAATGAGGTCATAAAATTTTTAAAAAAATTTAATAAAAATAAGGGTGAGATTGTTTACTTTGATTTCATTTATATTTTGAGTCTAACATTCAATTTTGACCCCATGCGACTAATGGTGTGATTTTCTTAATGCGCCTAATTAAGGGTTAATTTACATTTAAATATAACAATAATTGTTTAAGTTTTAAAAGGTAAATTAAGACAAATTGCTAATATTTTGAATGCCCACCTTTAGCTTTAATCACACTTGCAATTCGATTTGACATATTATCGAATAATTTTTAATGAACATGTCTGGAATTTTTGACCATTCATCTTTTAAAACTTCAGACAGTTGATTAACATTAGTTGGATGATGATCTATATATTCCCACACATGTTCAATGATGTTTAAATCCAGGATTTGTGGCGGCCAACTCATGGTTTTTAAAACACCTTCTTCTTCTATTTCATTCAGATACGTCTTGTCGTATCTTTTACCAATCAAACGACTTCCAGATGGAACCCGGGCGCATTCAGCTTTTCTTCAATTTTTATTAAATCGCTTACACCATTTATGGAGATGCAATCCCACGCATGAATAGAACGTCTGCCATGTTCAACAGTTCCTTAAAAGTCGATTCATAGGCTTCACTACATCTTCTGCGAACATATTGTCTTTTCTTCGAACCAAACAATTTCATATCTGAACTCATCTGACCACAGCACTTCATTCCATTTGGCCTTGAAATAATATGGATATTAATCTGCCACCAAAGACATCAAATAATAATAACACCAAACTAAAATGATGATGGTAAAAGAAAAGAATACAAAAACGAGGTTATATGGAAAAATGCATTTTTTTGTTGTATATATACATTTAGCTGCTCTATATGCATCTTACTTTTGGCTTTTTGCGTGCAAATGGGTAACTTTTATTTTTGGTAAGTAATAACATAGCACGTAAATAACAAATTTGTTTTAACTTTTTTGTGAATGTAATTTTGAGAATAATTTGATAAAATTACAAAGTTAACATAATATTGCATTTTTCTAAATGAAAGTAGATTATTTACATTTTTCTCTTACCTCACTTGAGGTAGAAATAATAAGATAAGTTATATACAAAATGTAATAAATATTACGTCTTTTTAATTTTTTTCATTAAATTCAAAATAATTTGAATTAAAATTTCAAGCAATTTAGCATATAAGTAACCACAGCAGTGGCTTGGTGTAATTGCTGGTCGAGTTACAGAGCGGAAATTCTGATTTAGAATCTAGGACTTGGCAGAATTTCTTAGCTCGGCCTTCCGTTGTGCATCAACACGTTGTGGATTTAAAAATTGGTTCTATATTTACATAAGTCTGGCCAATTGACAAAAGTCAAGGTCAAAAATTAATTTAAAAAAAAAGAAGCATATAAGTAGTTGCAAATCATAAAGCCATTATAAAATTAACTTATCTGGAAATTGAAGTTCGATAAATTATCGAAGATCTACTTAAAAATAAAAAAAATATTTCAAAATAAAAAAAGTATCAGCTCTTGTTTTAATCATGCAATCTTACATTGCATGATTATTTGAATTTGAATTTAAAGTTAAAAATCAAAAATTGCAATTTAATTATAAACAAAATATATTTAATAAATAATGCCATGGATAAAATTTTAGATATTTGCATACCTTGCAAATCAATGCATCACAGCTAGAGTTCATAAATATTAAATTACTAGCAAAAGAACTCGGACATTCCTATGTTATCAATGTAAATTATACATTTTGAAGATGTTTTTGTCACATAAAAATTAATTTTACAACAAAACTTTGTAATCATTTCTTCATGCAAATTTCATTGTTTTCAATTTTATACCTCTACATTTTTCTAATTTGTTACACTATTTCTGAGTGACAGAGACTGAAAAAAGACTCTGCAAAATACAAAACATATTGTCATATTATCTCGGAAACGGTGTCACAAATTAGAAAAATGTACATGTATAAAAATGTAAGGAATGAAATTTACAAGAAAAACTTCCTACAAATTATTTTATTTCATTGCAAAAAACAAAAAAAACGAACACTTTAAATAATTTTTTTTAACAGTAGTTAAACTAATTTTATAAAACAAATAATACGAAATTATTATGTTGTTTTTAACTTTATTTTGTCAAAAAAAATTTAAAAAATATTTATTTTTGACTAAGTTATCATCATTTTTGTTGGACTCCGTCGTGCTTTACGGTGACCACTGTAATTAACAAACCACTCGACGGATTAGAATGAAATTTATACAGTTTATTCAAAACATAAAAATCTAGTGCCTGATGGAAAGATTTTGTTCTTTATTAAAATTTATAGATTTTATAAACAATAAACTAGCGAATTTTTCCTTGAAACTCCGTAAATTAATTATTAGTGGCCCTCATTTTGTTAATTTTCAAAAAAAAGTAAAATCCTTCAATCAGGCACTAGATTTTTATGTTTTGAATAAACTGTATAAATTTCATTCTAATCCGTTGAGTGGTTTTTGAATTACAGTGGTCACCGCAAAGCACGATTTATGGGACGGGGTCCAACAAAAATGGCGGTAACTTAGTCAAATATAAATATTTTTATCCAATACCTTCAAGTAAAATAACTTTTACATTGACATTTTCAAACGTCAAAGTGGACTTTTATCCACTAGTGAGCGAAAGTGATTTTTCGCGAACTAGTGAGTTTTGTTTATTTTATTTTATTTATTTTATTAAAACTCAACGAAAAGTCTAGAGTGTCAAATTGATTACTGTCACAAGCAAGCAATATAATGCAAAACAAAATTATATAATGTAATTTCAAATTTTATTTGATTTTGAAATTTTAATTTTACTTGCAGGTTTTGGATAAAATGTTATATGCGACTCTTGAGTAAAGATATTTGTATCCACTTACGGAAGATAGCACACTCGGCGTTGCCTGGTGTGCTAAACTTTCCGTTCGTAGATAAAATGTATCTTTACTCACTAGTCCCATAAATTATTATTAAACAATTTGTTTGACAAAATAAAGTTAAAACACCAAATAATAGCTTCGTATTATTTCTTTTATAAAATAAGTTTAACTACTGTTTGGTCAACTACAGTCGCTGGTCACTCAGAATCGATGCGACAAACTAGAAAAAGGTATATACGAATTATATAGAAAATTTTAATTAATTCATTATAGAAAATTTAAGTCAATAAAATTTGCAACAAAAATGTCGAAAAAGTTTTGCTGTAAAATAGATGTTTATATGACAAAAAACGGCTTCAAAATGTACAATTTTCATTGCTCACATAGAAATGCCCAAGTTCTTTTAAGAGTAACTGTAGATTATGGACGCATAGAACTAAAGCATAAATACTTTTAAGGATATTTCTCATAATTTTGCAAACAATGCAAATGCAAACAAATATTTATGAGTGGGCAAAAGACGATAGAGTGCACAAATATACCAATACAGATGCTGATCCTCATAATTCATCACGGAGATTCTTCTTTTTACATGTAGGATGACTTTTGGTTAAAAAATACGAAGAGACGAAGAAGTCACAAGAAAACAATTGATATGAGTTATGTACTGGCAGATCTGCCGATCCTGTGGTACGGTTTCAAAAGAAATAAGAATATTAATTTATTATTATTTCTCTGCTTTCCGTACAATGACTTTTATCCACCGACAGTCTACTTACTTATCGCCTACAACAGTGAAAAACTATACTTCTCCCTGGTCCGCTCCCGATTGGATTATGCATGTAGTGTTTGGTCGCTTCACTATCAGGCCCAGATCAATCAACTTAGAACGTGTACAACACAAATTCTTCAAATATCTTCACTACAAGTTAGGACATGCGAAAGAAGATTTCTCTGATGTGACCTACATGAAGTTATGTAATACAAGTTCCCTGCAATTTAGACGAACCGTTTTTGATCTCTGCTTTGTAAATGGCCTCTTCAGCGGAACAATTAACAGCAACCCTTTGCACAAACTTTCATCAAGATCAAGATTGAATATTTGATATTGATTGGAAATTTATAATTGGTTCTATGGTAGTTTTACAGTATTTCAAAATTAAATTAAAGGTGTCGTCAATTAAAGTTGATATTATCGCATGTGCTACCAGTTATCTGGTCGATTTGCTATTCCATTTTACATTGGATTGTGTTAACATTTAAAATTTGGATTAATTTGAAATTTGGATTTGGAACATGAAAGAAATTAAGAAGGCCAAGAATAGTCAAATGTCCTATGAAGAGGAAATTAAAACTTTAAAGCATGAGAACATCCAACTAAGAGACCGTATTATAGCGCTTGAGATTAAGCTTAATCGTATGGAAGGCAGGGAGAAGAAAAATAACGCACTTAATTGATTAATAATAACGCACTTAATTAATTGAGAAAATAAGTTCAGGAATTCTTCATGACGGAATTGAAAGTCACTCCGAAGATTAAAAAAGTGGAATTGTAAAACCAAAAACCGTAGTTGCAACAATGGAATCCTGGCCAGAAGAAATTTAGCTTTGTGTAATTTTAAACAAGACTGTAAACTTTCATCAGAAAAATTATATTTTTCTATCCTAAAGCTTAGGGGGCTAAATGTCATGTTCAAAAAGTAGTTAAGTAGGTAGTTGATGATGGTTGCTTAATTTTTGTTTGGGAGTTTTATGATGTTAAAAAAATTTAATCGTTCTGTATATTTAAAATTGTTCATAATGTTAAGTTGGTAGTGTTTCAGTTAAGTTGGTAAATTGTGAAATGTGGTTATATGCATTTTGATGGCCGATAGCCATAAGAACGGATGTGAGTTCGTCCGTTCCGATTTAATTTAATAAGTTTTGACTTTTAGACCCCTCGCACACTGCAGACTTTCTATCGGCCGATAGTTTGGTGGGTTTCTTAATCAGTATGAAGATGTATGCAAGTGCGCACATTATAACGATTCGTTATCGGCCGATAAAAAGTTTTATGGACTATATGATTGGTCGAGAAGAAACCGACCAAACTATCGGCCGATAAAAAGTCTGCAGTGTGCGATGGGTCTTGCAGTGTGCGAGGGGTCTTAAGTTTTAAAAAGTGTTTATTTAATTAAAATTAGAAAATTTAAAAGTTCACCAAAAATACATCTCAATATATTTCTAACAAATTGGAATTTAAGGGGAATTTTTGAGGGAGGTTAATAAATTTTATGAAAAAATACAAAGTTGATATATTAGCATTACAAGAAACAAAACATAGAGATAACGGGGTTTTTGATATAGAGAAATACACATCTTTTAGGAGCAGTCGATTGGATAGGAGATTAGGAACAGGATTCGCTGTAAGCGAGCGGTTACGACTTGCTGTCATAAAATTTAAACCAGTTTCGGATAGAATGTGGATCCTCCGACTAATGCCCGATTTCTTCACTTTGAGATAGGTATCTATCGGATAAGTACAACTATATTAAAATTTAAAAAATTTAAAAAAACCGTAAAAATTGGAATTGCGGTTGTTTGATTGGTTATTCGTATAGTTATACTTATCCGATAAATATCTCAAGGTGAAGAAATCGGGCATAAGAGGTAAATACTAGAAAATTCAGATAATAAATATTCATGCACCAACAGAAGAAAAACAAATTAACCACAAAGAAGAATTCTATAAAGTTCTAAGCAGCAAATACAAAAAAATTCCAAAATACGACTTAATAATGATTATTGAAGATAGTAACGCCAAAATAGGAAAAGAGGTAAGTATTCCACCCAACAATTGGGAAGTACAGTAAACATTCGATTTTGCTATGGAAAACAATATAAAAATAGTAAGTACACATGGAAATTCACAAGGAAACATGCAAAGCATCTGATGGAAAAAATGCAAAACACCTGATGAAAAAAATGTAAACCAAATTGACCATGTTTTGATAGAAAAAAGAAGTGAAGCAAAGCAAGCAAAGATGTAAAAACTTATAGAGGTCCAGATATTGATTCCGATCATTTCATTTTAGAAACGAAGTTACAACAAATTAAATTCAAAAAAAAAAAAGAATAATACAATACGTAGAAGATCAAAATTCAAAAAATTAAAAAAGAGAAAAAAGAGATTGTGTTAACATTTAAAATGTTGATTAATTCGAAATTTGGATTTGGAAAATTTTGGAAATAAAAACAAACATTACAATATATTTTGCAAGAAAGCTTAGCCGTAAATAATAATATAAATTATTGTATTTTCGATACGCAATACGAATTAGGTATTCGTTAATTCGTCAATCCGATGATTCGTCAATCATCATCATCATCATCTTCGTCGTCATCATCATCATCATCGTCATCATCATCATCATCACCATCATCATCATCATCACCATCATCATCATCATCATCATCATCATCATCATCATCATCATCATCATCATCATCATCATCATTAGACGAGGTGTTTTAAACTACTTTTTCACCCTAGAGGGCAAATGTATTTTATCGCTCTAGAACGTAACACTTTACGCTCGCCCAGACAAAGATATATTTTTGTTCTAACTCAGATGTTACTATTTTATGATTTCGTTAATATACATTGCATTGCCGATGTGGACACCTATTTATTTTTTTGGTGAAGACCCGTGGATATCCTTTCATGTACTAGTAATATGCCGATATGCAGCATGTCTAAACCTTACTTGGCTTGTTAATAGTGCCGCCCACATATACGGAACCAGACCATACGATAAGTAAAGGTCTTTATTAGAATCTGATAGCAATACTAAAAGTATTGCAAAATTTTTAAAGCCATAAGAGCCATTCAAAATATGTGGGTTGCTATAGTTTCATTTGCTGAAGGTAGCCATAATTATCATCATGTCTATTATTAGGATTATAAAGCAGACGGATTACCTACCTACGGAATGAATTGGAGTAAATTGTTTATTGATACATTTGCAAAAAATTGGTAGAACATATCATTCAAAAACTGCTTCTCTCGAAATAATCAAAAAATGTTTACTGCACACAGGCGATAGTACAACAGTAGTTACCAAAACATACTTAACCCGAAGGATCATCATCGTAATGGAGAAATATGGGGTGGGAAAGACACCGATATGAAGAAAAGATCTCTCTTCAAGTGCTATACACTATGCAGCGGATAAGCAATCACTTAGATAAAACCAAAATGACGTACTGGGGATTTTTAATTAATGCCATGGTTTCCCTTTGCCTTTCCCAGAGTACTTTCTAAAAACCATATTACTGTCTTCTTAGTAAAAAACTACTTTATTTTCATGTTTTAGTAAATCCAAAAATACGAAAAATATCACCAATGCGGCTTTAATTAAAAGATCTATATTTTCGGCAACCTTTACGAGCTAAAATAGATAGTAAATTTTACCCAAATCATGTTATAATAATCATTACAAACAAAAAAGTATCGAATTTTTAGGTTTTTTGAAAAAAAAAACATCTGACTTTTCATTATAACTGCAATATACGTGAAAATATCTTAAATATTTTAGATTTTTAATTGAATTTCTATGTAATTTATGTAAATTACTCACATTTTTATAAAAATTTTGAAATATAATTGTTACAACCCTGCTTACTTTCACTCAGCTACTAGGTATTAGGGTCTAAAAGCTACCCACAATATAATTTTTTGAATTTTTCTTACCTGCTTATTTACAGTTTCAAATTACCTGAATAGAGGAATAAATAAAACAAAATTACCATAAGTTCAGTCAATTTCTTTTTATTAATTTATTTAAAAAAAAGCAATTATACATTAATAGTGAGTATTACTACCCCTATTGGCAATGCATTCAAAAATTCTATTTTTCATACTGTCAATTAATTTTTGGAGCACTGATAATGGAAATTCGTCCCATGTTGTTTTTATTGCACGTTTTAATGCTCCCACGTTTTCGTTTTCACTAAATAAAATTTTACACTAACGAAGTAACTCTAAAAATTATCTGGACACACTTTTGCGCAATTTTAACAATGTTCAAGGAATGTAAGACGATTGAAAACTAAGTGAACTTATGGTAATTTCGTTTCATTTATTACCCTATTCAGGTAATTTCAAACTGTAAATAAGCAGGTAAGAAAAATTCAAAAAATTATATTGTGGGTAGCTTTCAGACCCTAATATTGTAAATTTTAATTGTGTATTTGTATATAAAACTTTATGTAAATGTAACTTGTATAGCCAACTTTGGCTAAATAAACGATTATATTATATTATATATTATACCTAGTAGCTGAGTGAAAGTAAGCAGGGTTGTAACAATTATATATCAAAATTTTTATAAAAATGTGAGTGAACTTATGGTAATTTCGGTCAGTGTATTTTGAAGAATTTTGATAAGTTTAAATTTTTTATTTTGCGTATAACTCAAAAACGGAACTTTTCTGAAAAATTTTGTTCCACACTTTTTTGTTTGTAATGATCAGTACTACATAATCTAGGTAAAATTTACTATCTATTTAATCTCATACAGGTTGCAGAAAATATCGATGTTTTAATCATGCTGTTATTTTTCGTATTTTTGGAATTACTAAAACATTAGAATAAGGTAGTTTTTTAGAAGAAAGACAGTAGTACCATGGTTGTTTTCAGAAAATATTTAACTGTTTCCGAAATAACAACATTTTAAAGGTGACCTAATACTTTTCGCCAAGGCTGTATGTACCTACAAATTTCGATATTGATTTATTTTAAATTTAATTTTCAATTAAAGTATTATACACTTTTGCGCTGTTAATATATTCCTTCTTCATATCGGTATCTCCCCAGCCCCATATTTCTCAATCACGATGACGAAGAGTATCATCCTTCGAGTTAAATATTTTGATAACTACTGTTGTACTATCACCTGTGCGCAATAATCGTTTTTCGATTGTTTCGGTAAAAACAATTTTTAAATCGTATGCCTTACTAACTTTCGCAAAACTATCAATAAAAAATGTGCTCCAATTCATTCCGTTGGTTAGAAATTCGTCTGCTTCATAATCCCAAAGATAAACATGATGATAATTAGGCTAACCTTCATCAGATGTAACTATAGCATCCTACATATTTTGAATGGATTTTATGGTTCTACAAATTTTACAATATTTTTTAGTATTGATATCAGATTCCAATAAAAACGATTACTTGTCGTATGGCCTAGTTTCGTAAATGTGGGCGGCACTATTAACCAGCCAAGTGAAGTTTAGAGATACTGCACATTACAACATTACCATAGTAGGTACATTGAAAGATATCCACGGGTCTTCGCCAAAAAAATAAATAGGTAGATATATCCACATCGGCAATGCAATGAATATTATCGGAATCATAAATTAGTAATATCTGAGTTAGAACAAAAATATATCTTTGTATGAGCGAGCGTAAAGTGTTACGATCTAGAGCGATAAAATACATTTGTGCTCTAAGGTGGAAACGTAGTTTAAAGCACCTCGAGCATTTTTGTATTTCTTTTTTTACAAAAAAACAAGTCTGAATTAGCAATATTGATAGTTTTAAGAATGTCTTCCGAATCATTTAATATTTTATTAATTTCATGACTTAACTCTTGATGATGATGATGATGATGATATTGATGATATTATAATGTAGTTCAACAATTCGCTGCTGGGGGTGAAAAAGGGCTTACGTCATTTTTTTAGAAAATGAGATTAATACATTTTTGGAACCTATAAGTGTTCATCTTTGCATTGGTAAAATAATTTAAGTCCTATCAAAATATTACACGTGCATAAGGAGTTAAGTCATTTATTTATGAAAAATACTTTTGTGTAAACAGAGACTTTTACGCAAAATTATTGTAGTTAGAAAATAACGGTGTAATGTGTAAAAAGGGTTAAGTATTTTATAAGCGTCAGCTGAGGACCTATAATCTCACAGTTCACGACTGTGACGATGTTCAGGCATATTGCTATCTGTAGTATGAATCCTTAGCAAAGCGGGGAGCGAACGATATAGGTTCCTGTCTTTATCATTATTTAAGAAAAGATCTAAATCCTATTGTTAATCATCTGGTCATGTACTCCGATTCATGTAGAGGTCAAAATAAGAATAGCTACATCGCAGCAGTTTGTCTTGTGGCATTACAAAATTGTGAAAGTTTGAATATCATTGATCATAAATTTTTAGTTCCTGGACATACACACATGAAGTGTGACACCGACCACAGTCTCATTGAAAAAAAAAAGAAAAAATGTAACCTGAAAATTGAGCATCCTCACGATTGGGCTCAACTTATACGCCTAGTAGGAAAAAGAAAACCTTTTATAGTTTACGAAATGGAGAGGTCTGAATTTTTCGATTTTGCTGATTTATACTCCACATTATTGGTAAGTCGAAAACAAGATACCATGGGCGAAAAGTATAACTGGAGAGAAGTGAGATGGCTAAGATAGATGTTTGTTATACAAAAACTCTCTAGATGAAGATGAGGTTTTTAAAACTCTCAACTTAGAAAAACGAGGTCGTCAAAATATGCTAGAACCAAAACAAGCATATAGCAATCCAATCCCAATAACAACAGAAAAGAAGAAGCAACGACTGGAACTTCTTCCGTATATAAACTACCCCCCCCCCTTGTCCAGGACCGATTTAGGGGCTCATGTCGTCACTGTCTTTATACAGTCACTGTAGTGTACGTCACAATGTGAAATAAGAGGGGTGGCAACCTGCAAGCCAAAAAAGGTGGCAACCTGCATTTTTACACCACTTTAGAATATGCATGAAAAAAAATTGCCACCTCATGATATGTTTAGAGTTTTTTAACAATAATGAAAATTGAATGAAAAAAAAGCAACACAGCAAAAATTTAAATTGTTGATGAAAATGTTCAATTTATGGGCACACAACAAAAACACAATTTTAATTTTTCATTTTTGAACAAATAAAATTTCACATTTTATTTAGCATATTATTGCGTTCGTCTGCTTCAGAATTAGATTAAAAGCGAAAACTAAGTACTCGTTTGACATCGATGTCGGTCGATATTTAGGGGATGACACTGCTAACATGTCAAAATTCGGTAGGGGTTACAACCTGCAAGCTTCTCCCCTACGTTTTTTTTACTAAATGCCATCCTAGATGTGAAAAGAAGAATCCCGTGTGGAATTATGAGGATCAGCATCTGTATATAGTTATATATATGGTGCACTATGATCTCTTTCCCATTCATTAATATTTTATGATTAACCCATTAAGTACCATGTAGGGTAGAAGGTGCTAATGACGACCACCTAATGTACAGGGTGGTTCAAATTGGAATGTTCTTATGGGGAATTCGGTAACCATAAGAGATATGGAAAAATGGATGGTGCATCCTCGATCTCTTTTTTTAAGAAAAGCTTAATGGTGAAAACCGGAATTCGATATCTTTTTTCGTTTTCGAGTTATGGCCAAATGTTCGCTTTTTCGATTTTTCGTTAAATGTCGATATCTCGGTTGTTTGTAAAGTTATAGTAAAAATATTAACACCTTTTTCAGACACTTTTTCAAGGAGAATAAACTGGGCTAAAGGAATTTTAAATACCTTCATGTTTTTCCGAGTTATAATATAAACTTGTGTTTTTTTAAATAGAAACCATAGTTGGCTATGACATATTTAAGTAGAGTTTTTTATGCTCTTTTCAATTATATATAACATGTGGGGTCTATTATTTCAGTTTCTACCCTTTATATCAAAAAATGTTAAATAAAAACAAAAGAAGATTGGAAAATTAAATGTTGGCTGTGTAAAAACAAAACACTATACAAAATCATTATTGACATCTAAAACAATTGTCTCCAATTGTTTTTATGGTGTATTTTTTAGTAGCTACTCCTAGGCCTACTTCTATTTAGTACCTATTTACCGGTTATTTCATAACCGTGCGAAATAGTTTATGAAAACTATGAAAAATGTGATATGTTACAAAAATAAAAAGAGATTAAAAATTTAATGTAGTAATATTAAACAATAATATAAATTAAACTAAGTATTCAAACTGATGTCCATTGTTTTCAATGCATAAATTGCACCTCTTCCTAATACTCTGAGTTGCATTGCGTATGTGAACATTCGATACTGAACTAACACAATTTATAAAATTTTGTCTGAGTTCGTTAATGTTCTCACTTTTTTTTTATATAAATTGTCTTAAATATAACCCCAAAAGAAGAAATCCAGTGGCGTTAAATCTGGAGAACGTGGTGGCCACCTCACTGGACCATTAGTTCCTAACCAGTTATTTCCAAAATTGCTATTTAACAATTCCTTAACAATTCTTGCATTGTGAGGTGGTGCACCATCTTGTTGGAAGAATATATGTCTTCTTTCCAACAAGGGTAAATTATCTAAATAACCGTTAACAATATTTTCATTTAATATTTCACGATATCTTTTATCATTTAGGGTTTCTTCATACATATAATAACATAAAATACGATTGCCAAGTAGGGCACACCAAACACTATAACCAAATCGTCCTTGCGTTTGGACGGTGACGGTACGGTGAGGATTTACATCGGACCAATGGTGTTCATTGTGTCTATTAAAAATTCCGGCACTACTAATATAAGATTCGTCTGTCCAAATCACACGCATGAAATACGATGGATCTTCTTGGAGTTGTTGACAATACCAATTGCAAAATTCTAATCGTCTCTGAGCATCTGTTGGTTGTAGATGGTGTATTTTTCGAATCACGTAAGGCCTGAATTTATATTTTTTTAAAGTACGCATAACTTTACATCTCGAAATACCCGATTCAGCTTCAATTTGACGGGTTGAAATTGAAGGATCAACAGCTACAGCTCCTAATATGTTAGTGGTTGATTCTTCAGCATCTTGCATAACATAATTTTCCGTTTTAGGTTTGTTAAAAGATCCATGATTAATAAGATTTGCTTTTAAATTATTAAAAATTCGATTATCGGGTTGTCTTCTTTCAGGATAACAATTGAAATAAGTTTCAGATGCAAGAACAGCACTATTGTTACTTTGAATGAAACATTGTAACATATCATATTTTTCATAGTTTTCATAAGCCATTTTACACTTTTAAGAAATAACAGATACTAAAAAACACTACTCAAAACAACTGGAAACAAATGTTTTAGATGTCAATAATGATTTTGTATAGTGTTTTGTTTTTACACAGCCAACATTTAATTTTCCAATCTTCTTTTGTTTTTATTTAACATTTTTTGATATAAAGGGTAGAAACTGAAATAATAGACCCCACATGTTATATATAATTGAAAAGAGCATAAAAAACTCTACTTAAATATGTCATAGCCAACTATGGTTTCTATTTAAAAAAACACAAGTTTATATTATAACTCGGAAAAACATGAAGGTATTTAAAATTCCTTTAGCCCAGTTTATTCTCCTTGAAAAAGTGTCTGAAAAAGGTGTAAATATTTTTTCTATAACTTTACAAACAACCGAGATATCGACAATTAACGAAAAGTCGAAAAAGCGAACATTTGGCCATAACTCGAAAACAAAAAAAGATATCGAATTCCGGTTTTCACCATTATGCTTTTCTTAAAAAAAGAGATCGAGGATGCGCCATCCATTTTTCCATATCTCTTATGGTTACCGAATTCCCCATAAGAACATTCCAATTTGAACCACCCTACATTGGCTGAAACTTATAAAATAATCATTGCTTTATATTCGAGTGGTGTGCATTTCATTCTTTGTTCCTTTGTGCTTCTATATTTATTTATCAATTACGCGAAAGGATTTAACTTTTTTACAAAAAAATTTTTAAATCAAATTGTCACTTTGGTTGTGATTAACCGCATGTGTGGGTATTGACGACCATGGTGTGGGCAATAGCAACCATAAAATAAATCTATTTGAAAAGCAATTTTTATTGATTTAAAAAACCAAAATAAATATAATTATTAACATATGAAGTATAAAATATAAAAAAAAAATTAAAATCTAAAATGTCGGATTACCATGTTTCAGTTTTACTATATTTTTCACAAGCTAGGCATTTCTAGTTACAGCATGAATTTTTGTACCGGATTCTACAGCAGCAATTGCCTTATCTAGGTCCTGCTGCGTCCATAGAGTCTTAGTACGTGAACTAAACACATCTATTAAATAAAATAACCGCTAAACGTATTTTTATTGATAAACAATGGTTTATCAGTGGTTGCCATAACCCCACAAAATTGGTCGTAATTGCCCGATTTGACATGTAAACTCTTATCTTTAGTTAGAATTTTAACTTTGAAAATTTAAAAATTTTTGTTTTACGCTACTGAAAGAAAATTGTCTACCCTACCTTTTACACAGCTGCACAAGGATGAACTCGTCTTTATGTTTATTGTAGGGCTTTAGTTAATGGGCACGAAAATTACTAGCACACATACAGATACATAAATTGACATTTTACTCGGGTTGGGTTACAAATTTCATGTCAATCACTTATTAAATAATGTTGGTGGTCTTCCTGGTAAAGGGTGGTAGTAGTATTAATTGAATATTCCAACGCGTAATGTCAAAAATGATATGGTCGCCGTTACCCGCTGGTCGTCATTACCACCCGCTCCCCTTTATTTTACGAAAGTAGACTTAAATTTTTGTTATAAGAATAAATCATTTTTGAGACCTTAAAAAAGTATATAAGTTACTGTCATCAAATGGGGAGGCAGGTAATGGGTTAAAGATAATTTTGTTTTATAAGTTTTATACGTCCATATTACTCTTAGAAGAACTCGGCCACTCCTATGTGAGCAATGTAAATTGTACATTTAGAAGCCGTTTTTGTCATATCAAAATCGATTTTACAGCAAAACTTTTTATAAATTTTTTGTTGCAAATTTTTTTGTCTTCAATTTTGGACCCATATCTTTTTCTATTTTGTTGCATCAAGTCAAATTCCTCACATTCCGAAACAGAAAAAAGTTAAATAAATAAAATATTTTAAGATCAGAATAGAGGAAAGGGGTTCACGTAAATAATTGAGTATTATTAAAGATGCTCTTTTTATTTTCAAATATATTTAATTTTGCTTAAATTTGTATAAACATATTATATTATTTTAAACTTCAATTTGCAGATAAGTTAATTTTTTTATAACTTTATGATTTGCAACTATAATGCTAAATTGCTTAAATTTATTGTTATTGGTTGTATCTCAAGTTAGGTGAGAGAAAAATCTAAGTTAATATACCTTCATTTACAAAAATTTTATATTAAAGTATTCTTCTTCCACTTTAGGCTAGGATAGCTCCCGTTTGTCTTGACCTCTGGCTCTCCTTTATCAAAGAGCAGCCGAAGTCACTATTACTGTGAGCATATTAGTTTTTTTACACCTGAGGTGGCTTGATGGGCTTGTCTCAGATGTGCTCGTAACCCTGGTTTTTTTTATTGATGAGGGCAAATCATCAACCCAGGGGGACCGCCAGCTTTACGTGCCCTCCGAAGCATGGAGACGATCATCAGAAATTTTAGACTCTTGCCGGATTCGAACCGGGTCCCTTAGTGTCAGCAGTTATTCAGCTAACATACTAGACCAATGTCCATCTCTTATATTAAAGTAATATTATCAAATTTTTCTCAATGTTACATTCACAAAAAAGTTAAGATAAATCTGTTATTTACATGTTATGTCATTACTTACCAAAAATAAAAGCTTTCCCATTTGCACGCAAAAAGTCAAAAGTAAGATGCAAGTAAGCAGCTAAATGTATAAACGATTAAAAATACATTTTTCCATATCACTTCGTTTTTGTACTCTTTTCTTTTATCCATCATCATTGCCGATTTTTAGTTTAGCGTTGTTATTATTATTAAAATATCTTTGATTGCAGATTAATATCCATATTATTTGATGTTATTTTAGCTGGAAATCTGCAATAAAGAAGAAGAAACAAAATACAGTACCTATGTAAAAAATCAATTATTCAAAAATCCAAATTCTTTACAAATACAAGTAGAGGGGCTATGCGGGTTCTACATCAATTTCTTATGTGAATTAACATGGAAAGATTTTAACTGCACTTACTTCCGGTCTCTGACGTCACAGCATTGTTTTAAGTATTTCGCCAACATTTAATGTTGGTTTTAATGACGTCACAGCGTGTAGAACAATGGGGATGTGGTTTGACATCCTATTCTACAACAATAGACATTGTTTCCAATCAATTGTTTAAGTATTTCGAAGACAATTACTTCCGGTTTGCTGAAGGTAGGTTCCTATTGTTCACAGGGACGGGCTTAGGCCCTTTTAGCAGCGGGGATGGTTTAAGCCCTTTTGGCAGCGAGGTGGAGCTTAGACCCTATTGTTCACAGGGAGACGCTTAGGCCCTTTTGGCAACGAGGTGTGGGTTAGGCCCTTTTGGCAACGGGGTGTGGGTTAGGCCCTTTTGGCAACGGGGTGTGGTTTGGGCCCTTTTGGCAGAGGGCATGGCTCAAGCCCTTTTGGCAGCGGGGTGTGGTTTAGACTCTTTTGGCAGGGGGCATGGTTTAGGCCCGTTTGGCTGCGGGGTGTGGTTTAGGCCCTTTTGGCAATGGGGTGAGGCTTAGGCCCTTTTGGCAATGGGGTGAGGCTTAGGCCCTTTTGGCAATGGGGTGGCCAAATGTTGGTGAAATACTTAAAACAATGCTGTGACGTCAGAGACCGGAAGTAAGTGCAGTTAAAATCTTCCCATGTTAATTCCCATAAGAAAGTGGCGTAGAACCCGCATAGTTAATCTACTAGTAACATAATTACATAATTAAATAAACAAACAATTACGGAGTAAGATAAAATTGTCGGGGCCTGCAAAGTAAATATTTAGTTCAATTTAATTATCGATGAGGAAGTTAATTACCTCATTAAATAAACAAACATTTATGTTAATATAAAGATTGTATTTGTATTAAAATATTTCATTAAGTGGTGATTGCGATTTAGACTCGTATTTCTGGCATTTTTAGAAGCATGAAGGAGCGATAAACGATTAATCAGTTCCCCAAAAGAATTCCAGTAAACGTATTCTATTGATTTATTATTCACATCTTTAATATCTTTAATTAAGCCTTTACCGGTAATTTTATTAAAAAAAGGTTTGATTATTTCTTTATATTTATTACTTCTATTGCCATCTAGTTGGCTGTTGGGATTATATGAATGTTTATGTGCGCTCGTTTGTATCAAAATTTTTTTATATTGTTTCAAGTCATCTGCGTTGTAGTTCTGGGGTTTCTTTTTAAATAAAAATTCGCACAATCCCCTAGTACCCTTAAAGATTTTGTCATCAATGCGAAAATAATCGTCATCAAATTTAATTAATTTATTTCCAATTTTCCATTTACTAGTTTTAGCATCGTGATAAACCCCATAATGATGATCCATTACATTTCTTACATCGTGCATGGACATGTCAATGTAATGTCGAGATAGTAATGTGTCATCACGCAAAGAACTATCTTCATCAAAAGCCTCCACAAATTCATCATCATAGTCATCATCTTCATCATCCTCATCATCTATATCTTCGCGCTCCGAGTCTTTCTTTGGATCAATTTTTTCAACTTTGAACACTTCTTGTTTAGGTTGACGTTTATTTTTATTTAATGAAACCAATTCTTTAATCGGTTCTGTAATCGGTTTGTATACTTCCTTGGCCATTCTCTGAGTTTCAATTTCACCGCGCATTAAGAAATTCAATTTCCGCTTTATAGAGTTACGAGCCTTGATAATTTTTTTAGTCAATTCAACATCATCAGCATTCATTTTATAAACACAGTTTAACTAAAAGTACTTGATCTGGACAAACTGCTTTGAACAGCTTTGAACTGCTTTGAACTGGTCTGTTGGTTTATATAAACAGCTTGGAACAGCTTTGAACTGCTTTTGAACTGGTTTTCAACAGCTTTGAACTGGTCTGTTGGTTTATATAAATAGCTTGGAACAGCTTTGAACTGCTTTTGAACAGCTTTGAACTGGTCTGTTGGTTTATATAAACAGCTTTGAACTGGTCTGTTGGTTAAATGAACGGCTCTGTTGTTTT